>CM062814.1:84064406-84701906 GCA_031772625.1 Pinus tabuliformis
GAAATGAGTCGTGACTAATTTGGATGAGACATGACTCTTGGTACAGCCACATCTTTAGATTTGAACGATTAAAATTATTTAGATCACACCTTTTTTCTCCAATGTTATCAAAATATCTTTTACTTTTAAAATACCATGGGCAATGACCATGGGTTGTTTCTAAAACCACAGGCTTCTCCACATAAAAAGTTTTAAATATCACTTGGTATGAGATTTTGTATCCCTTTTGTTTTTTATTTTACTTTTAAAATACCATGGGCTATTTACCATGGGTTGTTTTTAAAACCTCCTGTAAAAAGTAATATTTACCTTTCACGTAAGAGCTTTTGTATCCATGCTTTTTCTTTAACTTTTAAAATACCATGGGTTGTTTTTTTAAATACCACAAGCTTCTCCACGTAAAAAGTTTTAAATATACTTGGTATGAGATTTTGTATCAGTTTTGTTTTTTCTTTTACTTTTTTTTCTTCTTCTTTTTTTTATTTTATTTACTTATATTTTTTGTTGGTTAATTTTTTTTATGGCCAAAGGCCTAGGAAAACGCAGAAAAGGAGAAACTCCCAAATATTTAGCGAAAAACATTGAACTGCAACAGCAATAAATTTGACGAAGAGTCAATAGCCAAAGACTTGGATCAGAGAATGAGCTACGTGCACTGGTTAAACAACCTAGAGGACCGAACTGCTTTGATACACATGAAGCGAACAAAGTTCCTTCTACAATTTAATTACTCCAAAAGTCTTGGAATATGAAGATATCCATTTAGGATATAAATATTATATTAAATCAAATGAATAAGAATAAGAATAACAATGAATGATGATTTACAATGAGAACGAGAGGCTTGCTTATATATCAAGCAAGTGTCTCTTCATGAAGAGTCATGTCTCAATTAGACATGTCTCTTCAACCTAATTACTACTTGACTAATAATTAATTATGATTATTATCATTTACATTATATTTATATTATTTATATATTTTATTCGTTACAACAACCATGGGTTCCTTCATCTGGAGGGGGCTCATCTAGGGCCCATAGGAACCAGTGTGATGGCCATAAATAACGGGTAGAGATCATGTTTGGCTTTTGCCCAACATGAGAAAAGTCTGAGGTGAATCATCTCAGGATATTCGGAAGTGTGGCATATAGTCACATTCCAGACGAGAAGCGTAGTAAGATAGATTAGACTGCAGAAAAGGGGTACCTCGTAGGGTATAGCAAGACCTCAAAAGCATACATAATCTACATTCCAAGCAACAGGAAAATTGTAGTAAGACGAGATGCAAAGTTCATGGAGGATAAAGCTTTTGGAAAATCTCAAGAGATGCCAGCAGAGGATCAGTCAGCAGATGTTCCATTAGTCCAACAACAACAGGGGCCGCAGGAAGAACAAGCAAGAGGACAGATATCAAGATCGAGTACCGTAACCAGCACCAATATTTCCTCAGGAGTAGGACCACTAGTGGTAGAACAGCAAGCAAGTACGGCAAACGTTGAGGGACGCAGAGGAGTTCGTCGAAGCTCCTAGAACCGACAAGAGGCAACGTAGACAACCTAACAGGTACCAAGCCTTGGAAGCACAGGTTGAAGAACCCTCTAGTGTTTAGGAAGTTGTACAACACCAAGTTTGGGTGGATGCCATTGTAGAAGAGTATAGTTCTATCATGCGAATGATGTTTGGGAAGTGGTACCTAGACCAGAGGATAGATCAGTTGTAGGATCAAGGTGGATCTACAAGATCAAGTATGTTGCAAATGGAAATATAGAGAACTACAAGGCTAGGTTTGTGGCAAGGGGGTACATACAAAAGGAAGGAATAGACTGAGGAGACCTTCGCCCCAATAGCTAGATATACCTCTATTAGATCTGTTATGTGCCTAGCAGCTCAAATGGGATGCTCCACCAGATGGATGTCAAGAAGAAGAGGGTGATAGAAGAAGAGGTGTATAGAGAACAACCTGAAGGCTTTGAGACTCATGAAAAGAGAACTCATGTATGCAAGTTAAAGAAAGAAAGCCTGTATGGGCTCAAGCAGGCACCTAGAGCATGGTATGGTCGAATTGATAGTTACTTGTAGCAGTTGGAATTCATCAAGAGTGATGTTGATCCCAATCTCTACTATCTAATGGTGGAGAATGAGCCACTTATTCTGGTATTATATGTGGATGACTTATTTCTAATAGGGTCATCTAGGCTCATAAAGGACTGCAAGAAGAATCTTGAAGCAAAATTTGACATGAAGGATATGGGGTTAATGCATTATTTTCTAGGGTTGGAAGTTTGGCAAAAGAATGGGAAGATCTTCCTTGGGCAAGGAAGATATGCTACAGAGATTCTGAGGAGATTCTGAATGCTGCATTGTCGGCCCATGGCTACATCTATGATCACAACTGGAAGAAAATAGATGCATCAAGAGACAAGGAAGTGGACCCCACCTTGTACAAACGGCTCAATGGGTCGCTCATGTATTTGGTAAACACTAGGCCAGACATTTGTTTCGCTGTCAACACCCTTAGTCAGTTCATGGTGGAATGAAAAAGGGTGCATTGGGTGGCAACGAGGCACATTCTTAGATATGTGCATGGAACAGTGGAATATGGGTTGAAATACACCCGAGGAGACGACGTCAGATTGAGCGAATTCATGTGATGCAAAATGGCAAGTAGTTCAATAGACCGAAAAAGTACATTGGATCAGGAATGATCTCTCGGTGCAGTAGGATGCAGAAGTCGGTAGCTCTGAGCTCATCAGAAGCAAAATATATGGCGGCCAGCACAGCTACGTGCGAAGCTATATGTCTTAGAAAACTTCTTGTGAGTTTGTTCAGGAAGAGGATGGACGCGACCATTGTTTTTTTACGATAATCAGAGTTGTATCAAACTCTCTAAGAATCCAATATTTCATGATTGATTGAAACACATTGATATCAGATGTCACTTTATCAAAGACTGTGTTCAGTGTGGGTCAATACAGCTGCAGTATGTCCCGCAGAAGATCAGTTAGCAGACGTATTCACAAAGACTCTAGGAAGAGCTAAATTCATCCAGTTCAGGGAGTAGATGGGTATGGTAGAGAACCTATTTCAATAGCAGAAACAGCAGCAGCAGCAGATGAGAGGGAGTTACAGTGCAGATGTAGTAGGGCAGCAGTATGCAAGGACAGCAACAACACAGATGCAGCGTTTCCGTAGTGTTTGGTGCACAGTGATGTTAGACATCAGCAGCACAGGGGAGATGTTATAGAGTCAAGGTGATGCTTCAGTAAGTTGCAATACTAGAGCACATTCCTTGCTAAGAGGGAGTGTATATTTCTGGTAGCATCAAATGTGCTTTAAGCCTCAAAATTTACAGGGAGGCTAGGACACGTGTTCCAGAATACCCAGAAATCGTTTTGGGAAATTCCACCCGGAGACAGTTTTATTAAAATAATTAATTATTTTTAATGGATGCCTAAGTCTAAACTTAGGAAATTAAAATAATTAAAGGGTATTAATTAAACTGGGTGTGAAACTTCTAGAAGAAGACAAGGATCAAGTCAAAATGATCTGAGCCATTGATTAGAATCTAATTTGGGTCGTTGATTGATCAATGAGAGGATTATAAGGACTTCGATGGGCATTTGGAAGACACACCAGGCAGATACTCTGTGGCCCAAGTAGATCAATTTTCTCATTGGCTGAAGTATGGCAAGAGGAAATCGAATCAAAGGATGAGTTGCAGGTGAGAGGGAGAGGGTATCAACAAATAGTCGAGAGTGCAGGAAGAGGCAACCCACAAGAGGGACACAGATCACCACGCAAAGGCAGTGATGCAATGACAGCGCAATCACTGCGCAAAGGTGAGCGCAGTGTGGCTAGCATGAGGGTAGCAGGTCCTTTTAGGTGTCAGAAATTTGTTGTGGAGTGGAGAAATTTGTTTGTAAAATTTCTCTCAGTGACTCTTCTTCTATTATGTTATTCGTAGATTGTACATGAGAGTTTGTTGAAGAATAATAAAAGAAACCCTCATCTGTTGCACCGGTTTTCCCACATTGGGTTTCCGATGACAACTGTCCAAAAACAACTGTGTTAATGTGTTATTGTTGTGCTAGTATTTTCCTTACATTTATTTTCCATAGTAATTAATTTGTGAAGACTACAGTGTATGTATTTTGATATTTGTCGTAGACAACTGCAATTAATTTGCTTCAGTAAATTAACAAACAGAAGAAATATTATAGTTGTTGCAGTAGGATTTGGAATTTCCAAATTTTCACAGTCTAGTCTTTATCTCTCAAACTACAAGGCATGAAAATGTTTGGGATTCCCCCTCCCACATTCAACACATCAATCTTGAATGCCTTACTCTAGAACATTCATGCTAATGCTCATGATGTTGACAACCATCCCAATGATTTGGAGGAGATCTCTCAAAAGTATTTAGTCTTCATTCTCAGTTGAAAAATATTGCCAACTCCCTTAAAATTAGTACATTAACGCAACCATCTTGAATAGTTGTTTTTCATTCTTACCCACTACATAATCCAAAACACCATATCCAATATAATGCTTTGGCCTTATCAATTGCAATATAACGTTATGTGATAAAGCCCTAACATCCACCCTTTTCCTTTGTCTCTCTTGCATCTATCCTAGTGAATCTACCTATTTGATTGGACTTGGAACTCAACCTCTAGTTGCAATATAGGTCAACAAAGATTGATGAAACTGCAACAATTATTTATGCGTTCTCAAGGGCTACCAATGACCTACACCAACAGTTCGGCTTTCATTTCTTTTTTTATTTCCATGTTGTTCCTCAACATCCAACACCAATATGTATTCAATGCCTAGTCAAGGGGGAAAGAAATCGATGATGTTGTTTCTCGTGTTTTCCTCAGCCATGCTTCATTCAGATAGTCTATTTTTTTTTTCCAAGTTGGAATCACCCCTTCGGGTGCTAAGAAACCACAAGGTCATACACTTTCTCATGAACTCTCAAGTAGTACCAAAAAGAAAAACAAGGCAATTTACAATACATATTGAATTTGGTAAGGTTTAATTTTAAGGAATTCTCTCCTTGGGAAATTTGTAGGGTCTCTTTTAGGCATGAAAAAGAAGAAATTATTAGCCATAAACACATGTAGTTTATCTTATGGTTGGTTATTGTCGAAGAAGGGTGATCTTTTGGCCGATAGTTTCTTCATACACATACTATGTTGACTCAAAGAATGGGTCCTATATTTGGAGACAACAATTTTTACTTCCACTTCTTACCTATTTGTATTCTCTTATTACTCTACATTGTATACTGCCACCACGTACCATTCCCCTGCACTTCAGATTATTGCTTGCTACCACAAGGGGGGATCCCTAGTGAACTTAGGAATCAACTAACAACCAAAAAAACAATCAGTAACATTCAATCAAAATAAATGCTAGCTGTCCCAAATAATTCTGCTAATAAATATGAAAAAACAGCAAGCAAAACATGACCTAATGACTGAAAAAATGCATTGAAAATGATGCAAAACTTTATCAAGTGTTGGACACATAACCCAATGCAATTCTAGACTAACAAATGCTAAAAATTTTCTCTATTTGTGCTAAAAAGGAAATTACAGCAAGGTAATTTAACTGTAATTTAACAAAAATCTTAATTAAAGTGATCTGAAAATGCCTAATTATATGCCTAGAATGCCTAAGATACACAATGTCAATTTTCAATGTAGATTTGATAGTTCACTTTTGCAACGTGTATCTTAGTCATTACAACATGCCAAAGGAAAACTCAAGGTTGATTACTGTGATTCAATACTAAGGGCAATGACACATGACTACTCGTAAATCAAATCCTTGACCGACAAATCATGCAACTAAATGATCAAGTTTTATACCTATTGTTACATCCTACATCTGCACTGAAGTTATAAAGCATTTTTTAATGAGAAATATTTCGGCGAAAATCACATTGAAATATTTTTGTCGACACGTTTTGAACCAATGAGTGTGGTTCATCGTCAGGACAAGTTGAAGAACCAGATCATGGCTACAGGTTAAATAGGGAGAGCAGATCTTCTAATGGCTATATTTGACTAGGAAACAGCTATATTGGACCGGGCAATTTGACAAAGAAACGGCTAAATTTGACTGGTGAACTCGGACTAGGAAACAGCTATATTGGACCGGGCAATTTGACAAAGAAACGGCTAAATTTGACTGGTGAACTCGACTGGACCAAGGGAGAGGAGAAGTTATTAAAGTTATTGTTATATTCATTACCAACATTTGAATAAAAGTAAAGTTTGTATTAAAAATTAAGAAAATTAATAAAATAGTTGTCACCATTATAATTAAATAAATAAAAGGTTAGTAAAATAACATGGAGGTTAGTTTTTTATTTATTTTATTTTTATTTATTTATTTATTCATATATATTTTTTATTTTTTATTTTTTAATACCACCAAAAATGTAATCACTTAAACAAACATTAATCATTAATAATCCTAAAAATAGCTAATATGGAATACTAATTCCCGGATGCGGGTGATCTGTAGAGCAATAACCACGATGGGACGGAGGAAGGCGGAGCATGGCTGGCACCTGTCCAGCATGCTCGCCGGACAGAACTTCAGGTGGGAAGACATTAATGCGAAGGTGATTAACACCATGGGAGCTCATCTGTTCGGTCTTGGCATTAAAACACTGTCCACTTACGCCTGCTCAGAAGGATTTCGGCCTGCAGCGAACTTGATTGCCATAGTAATGGCGGGTGAGGATCGAGGGAATGGCACCTGCGTTTTAAATGACCTCACTGCCAGTAATCTGAGTCTATGCTTCATTCTGTTCGGAAAGATCTGGAGCTGTGAGAAAGAATGGGTCTGGGGATGGTCTGACGTCGGACGCTGGTTTCGAATTGAGCCTGAGACTATGCTCTGGCGGTGTAATTCCCTCACAGAGACAAGCAACAGCCCCTGTGGTGTCAATACAGGTCAAGGTAGCTCCACTGTTGGAGACTTTTTTACTGCTGTTCGAGTTTGTCATTACGCGATGCCGAGACCCCGCCAGCGTATGCTGAGTCGCAGAGGATCTGGAAGAGGCACCCCTTCACGGCCCCCTGCTGAGTCGGGTTCCTTGGGGATTTCTTCTCATCATCGGGGAACAGAGCGCATTCTGACCCCTAGCCACTACCTAGACCCAAATTCTCCAGACTCTGCCAATTCGTCTTCATTTGGTTCAGCCACTTTCTCGTTCAACTGCTCTCTCACGCGCCCTCGAATAACGGCTCATGTCTCTGTTCTCTTCATCGAGGAAGCTCAGAACGAGGGAGATTCCAGCGCTCCAATTCCACATTATGAGGAAGTCCATAATCCCAGTTCTCCAAAGCCCACCTCGGAAATGCATCAGGAGCAGCCCCAGCCAGCCAGCACCATCAGCTTCATGCCGGAGGCCCATGCTCAGCCGGACATGCAGGAACCGGAAATGGGTTGGTGTAGGATCGTAGAGGAGAAGCCCGATGAGTAATCCAGGTTCCAGCTCTCACCATTTTTGGATGCCCAGTGAAAAGGAGGAAAGGTTATCTATGGTTCTGTCTGTCAATCTTTCTTCATGTTTTCTGTACCGTTTCTATTGTCTAGTGTCTGATGTGGCGATGCTACTTGTGTCTGTATACCCTTCACAGGGAATGTCTAGTGTCGGATATGTGCATCACTCTGTCTCCCCTGCGCGGGAAGTAAGGTTCAATCTCTCTGTTTCTGAATCTGTCATGAACAAACGGCCTAACTCACAGGCTTGATGGCTCTCTGTTCTCCAAGGATGTAATTGTTCTCTTTTTTGTATATAATAGATTAAACTTACTTAGCAAAAAAAAATATGGAATACTAATTAAATGAATATGTATCTTATGAAATCAAAAACATTTCATCAAATTTATTATAAATAGTCAATAAGTTATTATGCAAGATAGTTTCTTTTATTATTAATATCATAGTCAGAAATTGAAAGAAAAAACTCACAAGACCCTAACCTAATAAAAACAAAATCAAGGATATATATACATACAGATGTGTGTGTGTATATATATATATATATATATATATATATATATATGGAGTACTAAATAAATATACATGTATGGTATGAAATAGCTATATATCAAAACCTAAAATCATAATATGGAATGATATGTAAATATATACTTTCCAAATTACATATATAAATAAATAGTTAATTAGTTATTATACAAATTAGTTTCTTGTAAGAATTAACTCACAGGACCTTAAATTATTAAAATAGAGTATATATATATATTATATATATATATATATATGGAGTACTAAATAAATATAAATGTATGTTATGAAATAGCTATATATCGAAACCTAAAATCATAATATGGAATGATATGTAAATATATACTTTCCAGATTACATATATAAATAAATAGTTAATTAGTTATTATACAAATTAGTTTATTGTAAGAATTAACTCACAGGACCTTAACTTATTAAAATACCTATTTAGGTAAAAAAAACATATATATATATATATAGAGGGAGAGAAGGAAAATAGAGAGACAAGAAGGGAAAAAAGGACAATGATCAAACAAGGCAAGGAGGGGGAAAAATAAGGAAACCGGACAGGGGGAGGGATGGAAAACATGGGGAAGCGGCTAGGAGGAGGGCAGGGAACCAACACCTACTAATTTTCCAGTCGTCATCTCTATTGAGGTTATAAAGCATGTTGCCTCAAAATCTAGCAGGTCTTGTTGAGGGCAACCTATGAGGCAAAAACTACACTAAGGGGCAAAAATGAGGTATGGCCCACTATTACCACAGCCACTACCTCCTGCCCTTTATGAACTTCCACCAATGGGAGGATTCCCTTTAGAGAGGTCACTTATGAGAGATATGCTAAGTTCAAGGATCAAGGTGACAAGAGGCCTATAGAGGACAACTCTTCTTAAGGACAAGGCTCAACAAACTAGGAAAGGCAACTTGCATCCTCTAACAAGGCCTATTTAGGGCACAATTGATCTAGGGCTTGAGAGATAGCAAACCAAATGGATTAGCCTAGAATCAAGAGGCCAAGAAAAGGTTTCCCAACAATGAATATTAGCAATCAAATGGACCAAGAAACCTTCAACAAGCCCCTAAGTTGAAGCCTAGGGAAAACTAGGGTTTCCTATGGCATAATCCACCTACGACAAGAGAAATCATCCTTGAAATGGATAGATTGGCCACTAAAGGGAGTTGATTTTGAGGCAATCAAGACTCCTTCTATTGTTGAATCCTTCCACAAGGCCAAATTCCCTCTCCAGTCAACTCGTGCCCTAGGCCTTGATAGGGGCTTGACCTCAAAGGGACTAAAAATCAGAAAAAAAAAAGAAAATTTAAATTTAAATTTAAAAAAAAAACAAAACAAAACAAAACAAAATTATGGTTAAATTTGCAAGTGATCACCAAAATGACAAGGCCAGTGCCTAGTCCTTGGGATGATGGAGTCTATGGAGGTGAAAAATTGGTTAAATTTTGGTAAGGGAATTTTGAAGCCCTAGCTCAAAACCCTAGCTATTACTTTTGTGAGGGATCAAGGTCACTTGGGAGAGCTATTCCAAAGATACACCAAGGGGATTGCCATTCACATTCATACATGAGTAATGCATACAATGTCATTATCTAGATTCTATATATCTGATCTTCAATGAAAAAAATGGCACAATAGAAAAACCCTAGATAACAATTGAGGATCCACTGCACACATCCCAAGGCACAGTCACATATTCTCCACAAACAAGCTACTAAAAACCATCTTCAAGTAATGGAACAAGTCTTATGCATCACGAGTGGCAAAATCTGCAACCTTGACTCGTGGAAAAACTTGCAAGATTTATTTATAGAAGCCCAAAAAAGTCTATTTAGCTTTTTACCAATTTCTCTTCCAGTTCAGAAAAATGTGTTTTTTTATTCTGTATTTATTGATTTTTTCGAGAGTCTGGTTGAATTCTTGACGTTTTCACATCAATGAGTTATTTTAGAAATCAATTCAATAACTATGCATCAAATACAATTTGTATAGCTTTCCAACCAAATGCATTGCACATGTATCGTCTTCTTGTACAATTAGTAACCCATGTACCATTTTGCACTTATTCAACAAAGAAATATATTGAAATTAATGCAACCATACATTTAATACCACAATGAATCGTTGCTACCATCAATGTCAACTACCAAAGCGTACACAATTCTGCCACCTCATTCTCCACAAACCTAAATAGTCCATGTTCTTTCACTCATGTGATTACCTTGTTTCTTTATCTTTCACAAATCATTTCTCACCCCCAAAAATCACATTCAAGAGTGGGATCTCCCTGGTTATCTCACTAATTGAACAAGATGAATACTTAAATAGGGTATGTAAATAACATTCTTAAAAATAAATGTATCACCACCTAATTATCTACACATTCTAGTAGCTTCAATATTGTGGACTTCCATTACCAAATATTTACTATCTTTAACCTTGATTTGTCATTAACAAATTCCACAAGCCAACTTCTGGAACAGTCATTTTTTTGTTCGCTATATTACCAAACGAATTACACATTTGTTCTAAATCAATATATTTTATTATTCAATATTCTAGATGATTTCACAAGGCTAGGTGGTTCTCCTTTATGGGAGTTGACTGGCCACAAGCCTAAAAAGACATGTCCTTTTGAACTAATGTCTCTTCAAAATTAATTGAGTAGCTTAGCTTAATTTTAATTTATTTATTAATATATTAATTAATATTTATTTTTATTGTTTTAATATTTTATCATATATATATATATATATAGATAGATAGATTGAGTTATGAATATTTAATTCATAATTATATATATATATATAATGTTATGAATTAAATATTCATAACATATATATATATATATATATATATATATATATATATATATATATATATATATATTATATGTTATGAATATTTAATTGATAACATTATATAATATTATATATATATATATATATATATATATAGATTGAGTTATGAATATTTAATTCATAACATTGCCTCTCCTTAAAACTGGTTTGTCCTCAAAGCATTGGCAATGTTGGGTGTTGTCGAAGAGAACGTTTTGTCTCCCATGATGAGTCTTCCCCTCGTAGTTTCTTCCATTTCATAACGTACTCCTTAATAGTCTTGGATCATAATACCTTCTCTCTGGTAGCGAGTATGCCTTCAGGTTCTAAGATGATTCTTCCTTCTTCATCAGTCTCGAGTATCTCTGTTTGAGCTATTTGATTTTGCCCCAGTACTTTTTTGAGACTTGATACATGGAACGTGTTGTGGATTCGACAATTGTTTGGTAGCTTCAGTCCATAAGCCACGCTACTTATTTTTTTGATTATTTGGTATGGTCCATAATATTTAGGAGATAACTTATTTTTCCCTTGTTGTTTTAATGATAATTGCTTATAGGGTTGAAGTCTAACAAAGACCCAATCTCCTTCTTCGAACTCTCTTTCGGTGCAGTGCTGGTCAGCTTGTTGTTTCATTCTATTACGTGCCACTATTAGATTTTCTTTTAACAAGTTAATAATTCTTTGGTTTTCTTCTAAGTGGTCCTTTACTGCTTGTACCTTAGAATTGAGTAGCGCAAAATCCTTCCACCTGGGTGGTTCATAGCCATATAGGGCTTGGAAAGGAGTCATTTTAGCTGAAGTATGATAGGTGGTATTGTACCACCATTCTGCCAGGTGTAGCCACTGAGACCATTTGTTTTGTTTGTCAGTGATGAAACAACGAAGATATGTTTCCAAACATTTATTTACAACTTCAGTTTGACCATCTGTTTGGGGGTGATAATCTGAACTTATGTTGAGAGATTATTTGCTTAGTGGCAGAAATCTTTCCAAAAATTGCCTTTAAATTTTGCGTCTCTGTCACTGACAATGTCCTTGGGAAAACCATGTAGTTTGTAAATGTTTTTACAAAACACATCCGCAATTTGCTTAGTTGTGTCAGTTTTTTTTATTGCCATGAAGTGGGCATATTTAGTGAGTCTGTCGACTACGACAAATATCTTGTCCTTACCATCAGACATAGGTAGTCCTTCAATGAAATCCATCGAGATTTCCTCCGATTTTTATTTGGAATATGTAATGGGTGTAGTAAACCAGGGGTTGGAATACTTTCACTCTTACTTCTCTGATAAACATCACATTCCATGTAATATTCCTAGGGAATTTTTATAGTAAATAACAAAGCAAAAACAGACATAAAACCACGGAAATCAAACACATGAATCAAACCATGAAATTTCACCAAAATCTGCGTTGCTGAGCCATTTTATTATAATAAGAAGAGGGTACAATGAGGTGCTGGAAAGAGCACCCCTGGGCTTGCTCTAGGCAAGCTAGCTAAGCCCAAATGAACAATAAGAAATCCCTCTCAAATCTGTTGGTTCTCTCTCCTGGCTCTGCGCTGAAACTACCCAGTAATATGCTCTAGCAGTGAATACTTGTTGCTAGGGCCTCTTCCGGTGCTCGGAAAATTCTGGGAAATTAACACCGGACTCTCCACCAAATACCCAGAATAACCCACGAAGGAATTGGCCAAATGTTGACCTCGAAATTTCGGCCCAAATTCCCCCTAGCTCCTTTAGCTACTAGTTGAGTTGGGACCCATGTTTGACCCCTCAAATCTGCCCAGAAAATTCTGCAAAATTAATCCCAGGCTCTTCTTCACCAAACCCACAAAAACCCAGAAGAAAGGTTTGTCCTGAATCCACTGACCCAAAATTACCCAAAATTGGTGTGTGTTCTCCTCCAACTGCTGTCCAACACCAATTCAGAAATCTCTGCTAAATCCCTGCTCCAAAATTCCTCCACTGAGTTGGAAATTCCTAAAATATTTCTCCCAGAGAAGTGAGAGTCCAACCTTCAAATCCTGCTAACTCTAAGTAATTGTATCGCTGCAAGTTGAGCCCAAAAAAGACTATGCAAGCCCTAGGAAGGCAAACTCGTCCCATACTGAGGCAAGTACCTCTAGCCTTGAAAATTACTCCATAATTTAGTCCTTCCCCAAGGAAATTTCCTGTAAATTCCCAAAGGGAAATTCTTAGCGAATCTCCTCCTCCAAGCACCACAAATTAGCTTTTGCGTCCTTGCCAAGAGGTAAGAAATTTGACCCAAGTGATAGCCTCCAATCCAACCTGAAAATCCCTGTCTACACTCTAGTCTAACTATAAGAGAATTTCCTGCAAAAACCCAGAGCCTCTAATCCATGCTTGCTCCGAAATGTGCTCCACGGAGATACCTCTACACCCAAGAAATGTGTACTACTAAGTAACGCCTGCCACGATGCCCAAGAGGAAATCTGAATTGAGCTCCTCACATTTCCTCACTAGGGAAACAATCGAAGTTCTCTGAAATGAGGGTGGAATTCCGGCTTGGAAAGTCCTTTTGCGAAACAGCACGGTTGTCTTGGCTAAGCAGCTCAAGAGAACAATCACTAGATTGTTAAATGATCAAAGATGCCCAAAAGTGAGACCCCCAAGCTCTATTTATAATTTGTTGGTTCCTTCTTTCCCTGTGGTCCCCACTCTCTCTCTCTCTCTCTCTCTCTCTCTCTCTCTCTCCCCTAATTCGCACTTCCTTCTCTTTCCTCTCTCCTCCAAGAGTGTGAGTTCCCTCCTTGCGTCGAATTCTCTTTCTTGTGACCCCCACATTCCACTAGAGCAACAATTTTCCCTTTTCCTCCTAAGTCCCAATGTCAGAATCGTGTCCTCTCCCAAAACTCATCTCTAATGATGAAAATCAAAATTGGGGATATTACATTCTGCGACATATTTTTCGATTTCCTTATACCCTTCCAATAGAATGATTGTCGAATGTTGTAGTAAGTTTTGAAGAATCCGACATGCCCAGTGGCAGGAGAACTGTGAGATTCCTTTAGAATTTTCATTCTAAATTTGGATGATGGGATTAGGTAAATTCTACCTTTGTACCATAATATGTCGTTTTTCCATTCAAAATTGGCATATTGACTGATATTTTCAATCATAGAGCCACAATCCAAATCTTTGGCATACTCAGCTCGTATTTCGTCTAACCAGTCAGGAACAACCACCAAGGCGGCGCATGTTGTGTTGTCATCATCCTTCCATGAGAGTGCATCAGCTACGACATTTTCCTTTCCTTTTTTGTGTAGTATTTCTAGGTCGAATGCTGAAAGTTTCTCCATCCACTTTTGTTGTTTTGTTGACAATGTTTTTTGTTGAAGTAGGAATTGAAGACTATTGTGATCAGTTCGGATTGAGAACTTACTTCCAAGCAAGTACTATCGCCATTTAGTTAAAGCATGTATGATGGCAAGCATCTCCTTTTGGTAAGTTGATTTCAAGCTTTCCTGTTTGTTAAGTTTCCTGCTCTCGAAGGCTATAAGGTGGTTGTCTTGCATTAATATTGCTCCAATTCCGAACCCTGAAGCATCACATTCGACTATGGATGGTTTGGAGAAGTCTAGAGTTGCCAGTACCGGTGTGGTTGACATCACTTCTTTTAGATTCTCGAAGCATTCGTCTGCCTGGTTATTCCATTGAAAAGTGTTCTTTTTTAACAAGTTGGTCAGGGGCGCCGTCAAATGTGCATAGTTTTTTATGAACCTTCTGTAATACCCAATTAAACCTAGAAATCCTCTTAGTTTTGATAATTTCTTAGGTTGCGGTCCACTTTGACTCCTTCCCTAGATATAACATGTCCCAGGTATTCAACTTCCTTTTGCCCAAAGGTACATTTTGATAACTTGGCGTAAAATTGATTCTTCTCTAATACGAATAGTACTTCCTCTAGATGCTTGAGGTGCTCCTTCCATGTCTTACTGTAAACGAGAATATCGTCGAAAAAGACTAACACAAATTTTCGCAAGTATGGGTGGAAGAGTTCGTTCATGGTTGCCTAGAAGGTGGCTGGCACATTTGTTAAACCAAATGGCATTACCTTAAACTCATAGTGCCCTTCATGAGTTCTAAATGCAGTCTTTTCGACATCTTCTAATCTCACTCGAATTTGATAGTAACTTGATCTCAAATCTAATTTTGAGAAATATTTTGAGAAATCAATGAATGGAATCAGAAATTTGTGTTTAATAGTAATTTTGTTTAATCCTTTGTAATCTATACACAACCAGAAAGATCCATCTTTCTTCCTCACCAATACTACTGGTGCAGCATATGGACTTCTACTTTTCGTAATGACTCCATGCTTTAACAGATCTTGTATTAATCGTTCTATTTCTGTTTTATGATGATGGGGGTAGCGATTTGGCTTTAAATTTACTAGTGTTGAGTCTTGTTTCACTTCGATGATGTGTTCAATTTTCCTTTCAAGGGGCAATTTCATCGGTAAATCTTGAAAAACCTTCTCATATTTCTGGATGAAACTTCATAGTGTTGGTGAACCCCTTCCATCGATAATAACTCTACTGTTGACATTGTGCAACGAATACTGGGGTTCCCTTGCGAACAAGATTTTTCATTTGCTGAGCAGAAACAACTTGGGTAGGTGGGGCTTGGAACTCAAACAACTTATACTTCCTTCCATCCATTTTGAACTTAATGAACTGTTTTTGGTGATTTGTCAAATACGTCCCTAGTGTTTGCAACCATTGTACTCCTAAGACGATGTCTACTCCTCCTAAAGGGACCGTATAAAAATTGGACTCCATTTCATATTCATTCAGTTTCATTTTAACTTTATGGCACTTTCCTACTCCATCTATTTGTTTTCCATCTACCACCATAACTTTTAAATCTGCTACGAGGTAGGCAAAAATGTTCAGTCTTTTTGCGACATTGACATCTATAAAGTTGTGTGTACTTCCTGAATCTATTAAAACGATAACGTTTTGTTTCTTGATATGTCCTTTAAGCTTCAGTGTTTGTGGTTGAGCTATCCCCGTGATGGTTGCCAGAGAAATTTGTGGCATATTGAGTTATGAATATTTAATTTATAACAACTTCTCCTATTAATCATATATTTTGATGTTGCATAATCAAAAATCAATCAACCAAACACTTATCTCCCACCGAAGGAGCAATAAACGCATATACATCATCCTTTTCATACTTCAGCATATTTGTTTGCTTTTTACTAGCTTGGTCTTTTTGTTGTTCAATATACCACAAAGTCTTTCTTTGTTCTCCCTTAAATGTCCCACCTCACAACAACAATAACATATCAAATTTGTCAAACCATTCTCACCTACACTAATTTTTCCTCCCTCATGATGTTGCTTGCTTTGCCTTTGAACTTGATAGCAAAAGCGCTTTTAGACACTCCTCAATCCCTTCTAAACTATTTGTTCCACCTATCCTTTTGCAACAACTAGTTTCACATTCTATCAAATGTGGACTCAATATACAAAGTAATATTAAATCTCAACAAAATGGTCAAAAGAACGTGGCACATTTTTTAGTGTAATAACTACCATATCTTCTTCATCCACGTCTATGCCAACAACATGCAACTCATCACGAACATCATTCATCTTCAGTAAATGATATGAAATCAAATCCCCCTTCATCCAACTTCATGGAATAAATCTATTTTAGGTACCCCTACCTTTATCTACGGTTTCAGTGTAATAACTACCATATCTTCTTCATCCACGTCTATGCCAACAACATGCAACTCATCACGAACATCATTCATCTTCAATAAATGATTTGGAATCAAATCCCCCTTCATTCAACTTCATGGAATAAATCTATTTTAGGTAGCCCTACCTTTATCTACAGTTTCATGGTATACCATCAACATTCTCTACAAAATATACGCATTTATTACATCTTATATCTATGGAATCATTTATCAATAATGGAAAGTTTTAACTTTCTATTTTTGGAGTCTTATACCTCTTGTTGCTACACATCACCTGTACCTCACATTGTTTTGCCTACTACAGCTTCTGAACATTGTTTGAAATCAAAGATATGACTATCATACACTACTTCCTCACATTATAGTTGTCCATTAAATTTTGAGTCACAAAAATAGTAAAATCATTTGTTTATGTAAACTCACCATTTTGATCTCATCAACCAAGCACCAATATGATTTTCTTAACCATGAAAAGATTTTATTTAAGGCTTGTTACACACTGAAAAGTGGGTGACCCCTAAGAGAAATTTTTCTCCTATTCATTTCTTCCAGCCGAATCCAGTAGCCCCTAAGAGCCACCTTGTAGCCAGTGTGATGTGCCATTCATATCTCTACCATCCGCATTAGTCATATGTTTCCTTGCCCATTTTCCAAGAGCACGTGTTGGAAGGTGGGCTACTGATCAAAAGGTACTTTATTCATTGTGCAATCGAGTGCTTATGCTTGTTTGTACTTGGGCATTTTAACATGGATTATGGGGTGACTTGAAAGAAAGGGTCTTGGTCGTAGTCATGTTCCCTCACCTTAAATGGGGGGTTAATTTTCTATCCTAGTCCAACAGGACCATCCTTGATGGCCCATGGATTTAGGAAGGGGTACTACTTGGGAATCCTTGATTGAGATAGTGTGTACCATCTATCCCTTTCCATGCTTATTACTCTCCTCCGTACATTACGAGCCCCTATTCCACCTCCATTATTCGGGTCAACTGACCATTGGTTCATTGGGATTTGGCACCCATACATCCTCATACATTGGGTAGGGCCTAGAAATGCACCCTGGGAGGTTGATGCAACTAAAAGAAAGGAAAGAGCATATGATGGCCACAAGAAAAACAAAAGAAAAATCAAAATGCAAAAGATGGTCGGGACTTATAAATTAGCACATGGGAAAAAGCCAAGCATGAGCTCTACCTCTATCATATGGCCATCACCCGGTTCCTAGGCCAATGTTGCCCTATCTCATAGAATACAAGGAACCCTTGCATGTCCCAACCCCTGATGGGCAATGAACTGCCCCATCCTAAAGGGGGTAATAATTGTTATACATCATACAAAGAAAGCTCACATTCATTGAGCTACGAGTAGTAATACAAGGAAAAATCAAGAAAAAGCAAAAGGCAATATAAAGGGGTGAAAAACAAAAGACAAGGTAACTCATGCATCCACGACTGCTCCCTCCTCACATCCATACACCCAAGATGAGTTATCACATCATTGCTAGTTCCTTTGACCACGGCACTTGGCCTTGGAGTTCCCTTTTTCCCCACTCTTCGTTCCATCATTATTCACTTGACACATATTGATTGAAGGGGAACTGAGGACATGTCACTACCTTTGGAGGTTAAAAACACCTAATAGAGTTGTTTACTGACCACTCCTACCTAGGGAGGTAACACCATTACATGACTAAGGCCCCAATTTTGGAAGAGAAGCCACATATGAAGTATCATTATGCCCATTTCTTTCAAGCTTGGTCCACTTGGATGCACTAATGATTAACGTAACTGATCATGAAAGCGACAGCACTAGATATTGTGTGTGATTTCCAGTTGGTTCAATTTATAGGTTTGGGCACCTTAATTGGGGTCTAAGTCCTCTAGAGGGACATATTGATACCAACAGGTGATGCGTTGAGGACCATGGGACTCTGGAGCATTTTAGAGCATCATTCATAGCCATGGACATCCTCAGCACCCACAGCTTTTGCACATTACCCTATATTATTCATGCGATAATGCACCTAGACCAACATGCTCGCAACTAGCTTAGCACTTCATGAGGGTCAGGTAATCGATCCAAGGCCCAGATGAGGTTTGTTTCATACCTTGAGACATGGGAGGGCTAGTGTCATCTTCAATGCCATCAACGTTAGAGCAAACACAGAGATTTTGCCACTTGGAGACCCATGAGACCAATTTTGTGCCCCAAACCCAAAATTAGGATCCACGAGATGATTTACATGGAAGTCTAGGGGCCAACCCCTAAGGCTTTATTTTAGGAGCCCTCTGCACTCTAGCACATGAGGAGCTCAACGCATGCCTTAAAAAGGCCTGCGCATGCATGGCATCAGCGTTTCGGCACTCTTGTAGGTTAATTATTATGTTTGAACATTTGTTACTAGGTCAGCCTATGACCTAGAGTGTTTCTCTCACATTACTTTAGGGGATTTGGAGGGGCTTTTAGGCCATATTTGATTTAGTATGACTTGCATATTTTAGAGATCACTTCATTGAGGTCAATCATCATCAAATTTGTGAATTTTGGACCTCTTGAGAATTTGCACTTGCTTCTTGTGGGTGATTTTGGAGATACTTGGATACATTTTGATGTATGGAAGTTGATTTTGACGTTTTTTGGAGTTATTTCTTCGTCTAATGGAAGGATATATTGCATGTTATCTTGTAAGTGGAATCTATTGTTGAATATCTTTTTCTTGAATGTCTAATGCATGGAACTACTGATTCTAGGTTAAAATTTATGGCCTAATTTATTGAAGAATATCTAGATGAATGGTGCATGCATTACCCATTGTAACACGAAATGAGTGTTCCTAGTGGAGTACTTGTTATTCTCCATCAAAATCCATTATTCCATTAAGTAGGTAATTGTTGAAATTTTGATGGCTAGGGCATCAAATTTTGACCTCCTTGACTCCATATCCCATTGGACAAGGCACTAGTCCAATCACTTCGTGATCATCCCAAAATTTTGTCCATAAATCTCTCCTAAATTCGGTCCTTTCTAAAGCTAGAAAGAAGACCTAGGGCTTAGAGCGAAATTTTAGGGAGGAGGCTTCTTGGGGTTTTGAGAGCGTAAACATCGAGATATAGGTCTTGGCTGCATGACCTATCATTTTGGTGGGCATCTGCTAAAAATTCATCCATAAAATCTCTTGCCCTAAGTGTTTCCCTAAAAGGCAAACCCTAGTTTCTTCTTTCTCAACTTGCGGACTTTCTTGAAGGTTTCATGAGCCTTGGCCTTGTTGAAATCAATCATAAGAAACCTTTTCCCCTTTCCTTCACCTTTGGGAACTCCAACACTTGTTTAACCTATCAAACCTAGGTCTCGTGCATTTTTCTCAAGGCCTTCTTGAAGAAAGCGAATTGCTTCCTAGTGAAGCCTTGAGCCTAATATTGAGTCTTTCTTGAAAAGATCCTAGTTGATCACCTTGTTCTCCATCCTTTGATATCTTTCATAGGTGATTGTAGCCTACCTAGACTCCTCCCATTAGTGAAATTCCATAAAGAGTAGGGGGTTTTAGCTGTGGTGACAATGCGCTGCTACCCCGTTGTTAGCACTTGGTTTAGCTTTAGCTTTGTAGGGTTCCGTCTCCAAAGCCTGCTGAATTTCATGGTAACAAGGATTACTTCCAAACTCTTTTAATTTTTCTTACTTAGTCATGCCCTACTAGCCTAATGTTTTTCCACTGTAATTTGCTAATTGCTAACAACATAAAAACTTAGACATGAATGCATGGTGCATCTTTTTCACTAACTCTGGTGAGTAATCTTTGACGATTACTCCTAATAATTGTCAAGTTCTACCCAACCCTGCACATTAAAAAGGGTATTTTTGAGAAACATGTGTCCTCCTACACAATTATGTTTAAACCATACTACAAAAACACCCTATGCTTATATGCCACTAAAATGATACTCATTACTAATTCATCATTTCTACCTCCCATATGGCAATTATACCCATCTTTGCCCAAAAAAATTGTTGTCAATTCTACCTATCTCTGCTTGAACAATTTGTTGTCAATACACCATGTCATAAAGATTTGTTATGTTGTCAAAGCTATTCCCTCTTCGAAGCCTACATGTTGGATTCATGTTGTCGTGGTTTGTGATTGATTTAATTCTATTTGTTGACTCTAGACATTAAATTTAATATTGTGAAAGTCTCACTATGGTTGGTCCCACTATCTATGACACTAACTAGTGGTTGTTTCAAAACCAAGACGTTGTTGTGTTCCTTTTGGACATCTCATTAATTTCCTACTGCCAATCATTGAATTGCATCTATCAAAATTGTTATGCATTCCTTCCAAACCATTGACTTGTTGGAAATAGTGAAAGGGGGGGTGAATCAGTATTTCTTTTACAATTGTTATTTTACCAGTTTTTAGATCACTTATAACCAGAACACAAAATGAATAATATAGAATAATTTATTTTAATAATCAGAAATAACGAGGACTTCAATCCTCTTCTTTACAATGAATCCGGTACAATAATGCTTAGGGCTCCAACCCTAGATAAAGACACCAACCTCCAATCCACCAGGCTCCAACCTGTACTTTCCAAGCACCGACTTGGACTTCACGAGGCTTCAACCTAGAGGGCTCCAACCCTATCTTTCACAAGGCTCCAACCCTGTCTGTATGAGGCACCAACCTCTAAGGCTCCAACCCTCTCACTGGTACAGGCTCCAACCTGATCTTCTTGAGGACTCCTATCCTCTAGGGCTCCAACCCACTGCTTCAGATCTTCAATATGGATTCAACAGTTCTTCAAGGCTCTCAATATATTCTGCAACAAGCCCTGACAATATCTTCACCTTCAACAATGCCCTCACTCAAGCTCCAAAGCACTTGCCTCACTAATGAAAACTTTATCTTCTCATAACGTGTCCCCACAACTCTTCATGATAGCCAAACAAAATTCTCCAAGGTCACATTATGAGGGCTTCATCGTGATCTCCAAGAATCTTCAATAAGTTACTCAAGGTCTGCACCAAACAATTGCAGACCAAACAATTCTTCAAGTGCTTCACAATGTTTTCAACCAAGGAGGTCTACAATGGTTCTCCAAAGAATGTCTCCAATAGGCTTCTAGATGATTCTCCAAGGTATGCTCAAGAATATCCCCAAGACAACTCCAAAACCACTTCAAGATGTATATCAAATATGCTCCAAGATACTTCAAAGAGCTGCTCCAACATCCTGTCCAAGTTTAGTCTTCAAACAAGCCTCAAATTATACTTCTAGTCTTTAAGAACTGATCTTCAAAATGCCTTCTAATAAGCTGCTCAAGGAGTCTTCAACAAGTCTCTTAATGACTTATGTCTTTCAATTCCTTTAGAATCCCAAACAGTGCACATACCTGCCTTCAAAAGGAATTAAACTCCTTTTCACAATGTCTGCAACAATTAGCCCAAAACCAGTAATAAGTTGAGGTCTTGAGGTCTGCAACAAATCCAATTACCAGCCCAAGGTCTGCAACTCCGGTCTGAGCTAAGTCTGAACCTCCACTTTTTGACTGTCCACAGGTTTATGAATGGAAGGTCTAATCCGAATTGTAATGGTAACTGTAAATCCAGATCACAGGTTCGATGTCTTGCAAATCTCCACAAGACTGTAGGTTCAAGCCCTCTCAAGATACTAGCCTCAGATCTGAAGATCCATGCCTGAAATCATAGGTCAGTGCTACCAGTGTTGAGACCAAGCCACTTAGATCACTGTTCTCACTGGTCCGAGCATCTTATGTGAATGTTTCTACTTTCACAAGTGTGTCCAGACTCCAAGCCTTTAAACTTGTGACTGTTCTCTGTCCTGAAGTCTGCTCCAAGTCCAAGCCTTCTAGATCATAGATCCGAGCTTCCCACAGGATGCTTAGCCGAGCTTGTTCAGGTGACTGTCCTGAGCTTATAACCCAACACAGAATTTTCCAGAATTCAATCTTCTACGTCCTCCTCAGGTCCGAAGTTGTAAGTTATAACAGGTCTGAGGTATAGATATGAGCCTTCACAAGGCTGAAATCACTGGTCCGAAGTCTGCACCAAGCCTCACAGGTCTGCAATCTGTAACAGGTCCGAGTTCTGTGACAGGATATGTTCAGGTTCTGACAAGGAGGTCTAATCCGAGCTTGATTAGAACTGCATGAAGTTGATACAAATCTGGGCTGTAATGAAGGTGTATGTCTTCCACAGGTGGCTTTAGTTTAGACAGAAATATACCCAAAAACAATTGGAAGACTCCACCAAATTTCGTCCTATTTATCCCTTTTAGTTCACAAGTGTCATCTTCAGGTGCGAGGATAATGTGTTATCACATGTTTGAAAATGTATAGTCTTCTCGGGTCTGAAGTAGAAGCTTTCCACACGTGATCACAGAACAGAAGGACAAAGATATCGAATGACCTTTTTTTCCTCCAGTTTATACTCCTCGCTTATATTTCTGCTGCATGGTGATACCTCAAACGAATCCATGAAACAATATATATATATATAACAATATGTGACAGTTGGTTGTATGGGAAGCCGACTTGTAGTTGAATAGCTGCGTCTTTTGATGGGGAGCCGACATGAGGGAAAGGAACGTATATATTTTTAGTTTATATTTATTGATGGACAGCTGATAGGAGAGGTTATATTTAATTAATTATTTTTGTCAATAGGTAAGGTGCAATGGGTTTTTTTTATGAGTTTTATATCTAGGAATTAGGACTTTATGCTAGGGATTTCATGAGCAAAGGGCTTCTTCAACAATTCAACTATGATGTCATAATGACAACATTGCTAGGGGTTTGTTGTTATATTTCAATCTTCATGCTTAGGGTATCATGGAAATATGCACATAGGAATTTATCCTAGGGTTTGCATGAGGTTAGGGCAACATCACAAAAGGTTAGGACATTTTCCATTTACTGCAATGCCATATTAACATCAATGACAACTTTGACCAACACGACTTGTAGTCGTTGTCATCAAATACTATTACCGAGATACTATAACTGATAACATAATTACTTATCTGTAAATTTGATTATTTCAATTCTTCAGTACACTTATATTGATGTTCCTACAATGGTTAAATCATTCACCGTGACTCCCAAAAACTATGGTACCAATATCTAACTCTCCCACATACCAATGAACTTGGCTCTACTACCATATAATATTTGCACACAAAAAAGAGAGATACCTGATTACTATTCAATGTGTCAAAGAGATACAAAAATGATATACCACATGCGAGAGATGGACTTCAATGACAACCAACATTATGTAACTAAAAACACATGATTTAATTACTAAACCACTTTATTTGACCATTAATGAAAAAAATATTGTTATATAAAGTACATGATAATATCAACATGATCCTATGTATGTTCTCAAGGCTATGTTTGCGTAATTCATATTTTATGTTTTCAATATCTTAGGAGTATGCACTCAACAGTGAAATAAGTGTAAGACTTGGTATCCGATTAACTTCGGTCATTGGTAAGGGTATTATTGAGTATGGTAGCTTGCTTAAACCATGTTCAAAGGTCAATAATAGAAAAAAAATGTACATTGATGAATAAAATGTTCTCAAAAAAACCTTCTAAATGAGTCAATGCCGATGAATTTTCCATTTACCTATATAGGAGAAACTGATGTTTCCTTTTTTCAAAGTATGCCACAATAGATTTTTTGGGCTATCTTATAGCTTTCGAGGGTCTATATGCAAGAATATATTTGGCAGTTCTATGAAGATTTTGGCAATCAAAATCACACCAAAAGTTTTTAACGCTTGTAAACATACAAAGTGCAAAAGACTAGAAGAGTATAAAGAATGGGGGAGAGTCACACATTGCTGAGCAAATGGCTTGTAAGAAACAATGGGCTCTTTTTACAAGGTTTTGGTTATGTTGAATAAATCTTGCCATTCAAGGGAAAGACTGTCATCCATTTAGAGTTTTAAGCGCAATTATCCTGAGAGGAAAGGTTTTTAAACTGCATGTCACAATCTTTTATGTCACTATACCAATATCCTTGTAACTATTCATCAATTTACCTAAGAGTGTTAGCTTGAAGTTTGATTTCCTCATCTCAACATGTCAATAAAAGCCAAAATAATTCATCCCATTTCCTTTTGAGACATCAAAATGCCAAATTTATCAAAAAGGGAGCGAATGTTAATAAAGACCCATACATACTTCCTTCAAAAGCATGTTTGTTACATAGTTTTCAAGGGAAAGAATGTAAGCATTCAAGAGAAAGAATGTAACCTTCTTAGTGTTATTCAAGAGAAAGAATGTAACCTTCTTAGTGTTTTAAGGGAAATCATCCTATGAGGAAAGTTTTTTTTAACTACATTTCACAATCATGCATGTCACCATACGAACATCCTTTGAGCTATTCATCAATTTACCTCGTAAGTGTTGGCTTGGAGGCTTGATTGCCTCATCTCAAGCTACCACTAAATCCCAGAAGTATTCATACCATTTCCTTTTTAGATATCTACATGCCAAATTTATCAAAAATCAAAGAACTAATGATAAAAAAGACCCATACATACTCCTTCAAAAGCATGCTCTTTATATCCTCCCACCATTAATTATTGATTTAATATATCATATGAAACACTTGGTAGTCTAAAGAAAAGAAAAGAATGAAGATGGAAATCTTATTACAATTTGAAAAGCCCACTTGTAATAACCAATGATAAATGAATGGTAAAAGTAAATTTTAAAAATGAATTTTGAAATTAACCCTAACCACTTTTATTTCAGGAAAAAATACATAGACGTTATCAATCATTGAGAATTAAAAGCATGAATTGAAAATAGAAAACTATCCAAGTCTTCTAAAGAGTTCAAAAATTTTAGAACTGAGAGATTAATGACTAACAAAGGTAACATATAAATAGTGAATAACTCAAACTGGATCCAAAGTACAAAAATGCATACTCAATATTTATGGACCATTAGGAGTAAGGTAAAAGATATAATGGATGAACATGTTCATCTTTGACCTTAAAATTCTAAAGCCATCAAATAAAACAAACAAAAGTGGCGATGATAGAGATTTCAACATGAATATTAGCATACTTACCAATTCCAATTTGCACGATTGTGAATTTGAAGTAATCTTTTGGTGGTTGAACTAATAGTGCCACAATAAAGCCAATAAGTGAGCCTGCTACTGAGCTTAACACAATGTTCATAGGAATGAACCACCTACACATAAAATTAAAAAGTTAACATTTTATAATCAAATTCACCTTCAAAAATATATAAAAATGATGTACAACAAAAAGTGACTAAAGGAAATTATTTTGTGCTTAATTTTTCCCCATCCTGCCCAAGAAGGGCCCTTTTACGAGGCTATAAGTTGCATTTCCCACATAAGCTTGTGGTGTCACAATTTAAAAAGAAAGGTCAAAGGTATACTGGAACATGACAAGCAAAAAACAAGGTTGGATAAAGGAACATGACAAAATTGGCAATATTCAATACACCTCACTTTATTTTATATAAATGTGAAATATTATGCTTTTATAAGGGTCCTTTCAAGAGGTTATAAGTTGCATTTCCCACATAAGCTTGTGGTGTCACAAGATATCAATTTAAAAATAAAGGTCAATGGTAGAATAAAACATGACAAAATTGGCAATATTCAATACAGCCCACATTATTTTATATAGGTGTGAAATATTATGCTCTCCTATGACTGACTTGCCTAATTGGCCCCATTATATATTTATTTGGCCTTATTCCACAATTATTTAGTAGGAAAAATTGTTATGCCAATGCATAATATTACAAATAATAAATACAAAAAGATAGAAAGGGTATTCACAAACTTCAACTAGTTAAAAAAGTTATTATGCTAATACACAACAATGCCAATAAATAAGTCAGCAAATTTAATATTCCCACATTGTTATAATGATATTTTGTACTTTCTAGGCCCATTGACCTATTTTGGTTATTTGTGGAAATTAACATTATTACTTTCCTTCTTTCCTTTTGAATATTTAAATGTAGATCTTGTGGTTGCAGTATGTGAAGCTTAGTTGATCCCTAGTGGAATTAATGCAACCACAATAACAAGCTCAACTTACATACATGATCATTTCTCTTTGGCACAATGGCAAATGAAGCCAACTCCAACAAAAGGCTTAAATAAATTTATAAACCATTCATACACATCGACACAACCATATGGGAATAACTCAACTCTCTTTTTCATTAAATGAATACAATTTTACACCATGAAGCTTACAATACAGTTATTAATCCAACACTATCAACCAACTATTTATTTGCACAAACCCCTTCACAATATAAAATCAACATATAATAATATGACCAAGAAACACAAAGTGATATGTCTATTCGCATAATTACATGTGTACAAGCTTATAGAAGAGGATGAGTTGAAGAGTATAACACAATCCATAATGACTATCAAGATTCTATGTGTAACCATTTGCTAAGCTATCCATCCATGTTAGCACGCACACACCAAGCTTGCATATATTTGTGTTCAAAAGCATCCAACAAGGTAACATGGCTGAATTTTGAGATAGCACAATGAAGTGTTAATATTGCACTATTTTATTGGAATTCAATCATATTCATATTACAATGCCAAATTGCCATTTTGATGGATGACTACATTTGACCACTACAAAAGTACATCATACTCTAATGGTTCTACACAACTTACATCTCTGATACAATACTTAGATCTGCACAACCATAGTAGGACAAATCCTTGGGTGAAGCTCTCATGGAACAAGTCCTCCAATCATGAAATTAGTCAATTGTTAATTCCTTTTGGGATCAAACCTCCTTGCTTAAGAGTTGTTCGTTTGTTAGTCCCCAATAGTTACCTTACTAGTTAGGGGAACTCTAGTTGAATCTACTCCAAGGTGTGGCACTTTCAAGCTTGGAGCAATTATCCTTTCAACCTAACTCGATAAATCTTCAAGGTTCCCTACCTAGTTGCGCACTTCTTGTATTGTAGAATGGTGTTTTCTTCTAGCTTTGCACTAACATCAACAACTAACTCTTCAAGAATGAACACGACAACTTGTTCATCATCGCCCAACATCAATGGCTTATAGAGCTTCAAGTAATTTCCATTATAGACTACATGAAAACATATACAAGCTAGCAATTCTAGCATGATGTCCTTTCCAATCTACTTGATAATGATGTAAGGGCTAAATCTATTATTTGGGCAAATTTTATCTTCTTGTTTTTCTCATTAAATGCCCTTTCTAAAGATATTTGCAAATTTTGTCCCGTGCATGAAACAAATGATCTACACAATATTAAGCATGGCTCACCTTGTGCTTCTACTAACACTTGCGCAAAGATTCTCAAACTAGATCATGAACCATCCATTGTGGTAAATTAACCTTTTATAGCTTACCCATGTGCAATGACTTCCTTTGTTGTTATTTTTTCAAGAATAGGCAACAAAATAGCCAATGGATCCTTCAGCGAAAATCCAAGAAATGCTTCAAAAGGTGAAGTGCCCGTTGCATTGTGGACTACACTATTGTCATTTCGTTGCACATATGGTATGTTGGCAACCTGTGTGTTTGGATGTCTATGATTAATGACCTGCAGGAATTGAATTATTATGTGATTTACAACCACTATCTAACCATCTATCTGAGAATGGAAGGCAATACTCCTCTTCAATTTGGTGTCCATCAATCCCTACAACACTTACCAAAGTAGATAACAAACTTATCATTACAATTAGAGGTGATCAAAGATGACAAACCAAATTGCACAGAGAAATGTAAAGAACTATACAACCTGCAACATCAAAAAAAAAAAAAAATCATTGCAAGGTATCATTACTACCATTTTGTCGAAGTGGTCCATGAGAACCATTAGATATAGTCATTGTTCCTAGTAGTTGTCAATAAACCTCCAAGGAAATCCAATGGGACCAAATCCCATGGTATACCCGGCACTGAAAATGGAGTTTACGTTCCCAAATTTCAATTTGTTAATTTTGAAATGCCACATAAGGAACTTCTCATGAATTTTGCGACCATTTGCACCATTTTTGAGCAATAGAAATGTTGATTTTTGTGTAGCATCAAGAGGTATTCCTGCATGCCTAGAGGCCTCCTAATTTGGCCTAGAAAGATTATGGAAATTTAAAATACAACAACAAAGAAAATGACAAACAAACAAACAAAAAATTGGGGCATCATGTAGGCTCAAAATGGAGTCAACACCACCATGAATGGGTGTGACCCTTGGTCAAATTCACCCATTTGACTAGTACATATACACAATGAGAGTCATCCATTTGACCAACAACACAACAACAAACATATATTCTTAAGAAACCGCAGAAAGGAGTAGAAAGAGGACGAATTAACCAAGTTTCTTTGGAAGTTAGACTGACTTTCCTGAGGCTTGACCGCTTAAGTTGGACTTGACTACAATTCGGACTTTTACCGCACATATTTCACCACAGGTCGATGACCACAAGTCCTGTAATGTTCCAAGATAATTTTCCGAACCTTGTGTTCGGATTTCAGAGAAGTATTTCTTTAAATTGTTGGTTTACAATCTGTTGTGAGTAAAATTTCTTTGAGTATGTTCGGTGGTCACTATTTTTAATATTTCCATAGACACAATACTTCCCAAAATGCTCTTATAAACTTAATAATAAGCTACAAAATCACAATTCCATTGATAATAGACAGAGGTAATTATAGGAAAGGCATTTCTCATTTAAAAACCTAGAAATATACAGTGACAGATCTGATAGATGGCACCTGGTAACGGAGACAGTCAATAGTAACAATTACTAGTATGAACAGCAGTCCTTAGTATACGACTCCAGAATTGGCTTTGAAGTATGCTTCCCTAGGAACACATACAGGCTCTATTCTGCAACCACTCTTCTTTCACCAGCAGTCCCACGCTTTGTTCGTGTAGAAATTTCTCATTTCCCACCCCGGTTTTCAGTTTCTCCTTATTTCTCTCATATAGTTAAATGCCCTTTCCCATAACCATACATTTAACAAGCTGGAAAAAAATAAATTTGCTGAAAACACAAATTCTGGAAATTTTACCGAATGCTGGAAATTGCAAAAATAAAAATCAGCAGTAATAAACAGCGATTAAAACACATTTAAACACTGAGATTTTTGGTCAATGTGACCCTGGAAAAACCCCCTACAACTCTTGGGGAAAACCAGTTTGAGAGCTCTTCTTTATTTTTGGAAAATTCCTTTTTACAGTAAGAGAAATATTCAGCAAAAATCAGCAAGCAAACTTTTACAACTTATCTCAGCCTTGCTGAAACTCAGCCTTGCTGAAACTCCGCCTTGCTGAAACTCCGCCCTGCTGAAACTCCGTTGTACAGACTTGCTGAAACTCCGCCCTGCTGAAACTCCGCTGCTGAAACTCCGCTCTGCTGAAACTCCGCTCTGCTGAAACTCCGCTGCTGAAACTCCGCAGCTCACTGTCCAGAAATCTCCCTTGCTCTCTTGCTCTCCTTCTCTCAATCTGCTCATGAAAGAATTAATGACCTTTTCCTCATTTTCCTCCTTTAATCTAACCCCAAGTGACTTTTGGGTGATCCAAGTGACTTTTGGGTGATCCCTAAATCCAATGGCTGAAATAGATTGAGATCTAAGGCTGAGATTAAATGCTCATTTAAATCTCACTTTTTATTTTTTAATTCACCCCACTTTAATAAAGACCCACTTAGTCATTTATTTCCAAAGTCACTTTTCCTTTCTAATTTTTCATTGACTTTATAAAAGTCACTTTAAAATTAGACTTAGTAACTTTATCACTTAAAGTCACTTTTAAATTAGATTTAACTTTATAAAATTATAAAGTCACTTTAAGAGAAAAATTAAATTCTTTTGGACACTTTTCCCTAGGCCAAAGATCAAAGCCTAAGGGAACCACCTGTCCTCCGGTACCAAATTTCAACACTCCCTCTTACCGAGGAAGGTGTTCCTCACCACACGCATCTTGTCTCTGAAGTAAACATGCTTGCCCCGTGGTAAGGCTTTGGTAAGATTATCTACAACCTGCTCATCAGTGGAAATATACTCAAGCTTCACAGCTCCCTTCTGAACATAGTCTCTGATGAAATGATATCTGATCCCAATATGCTTTGACCTGTCATGAAATACTGGATTCTTCGTGAGTTTAATGCAACTCTGATTATCACAGTAAATCACTGAAGGTCTCAACGACTGACCAAATAAGCCAAACAACATCTTGCGAAGCCAGATAGCCTCACAACTAGCTAGACTGGCTACCATATACTCTGCTTCCGCTGAACTCAGTGCTACTGACTGCTGCTTCCGCTGAACCATGACACTATTGTTGAACCCAACCCAAAACAGCACCCTGAAGTGCTCTTCCTATCAGAAGCACAACCTGCCCAATCAGAATCAGTGTATCCTGCCAATCTCACTCCATCTCCCTGCCTGTAGTCCAGACCATAATCCACTGTCCCCTGCAAGTACCGCAAAATGTGTTTTGCAGCCACCCAGTGAACCTTCCTAGGCTCACACATAAACTGACTCATCGTGTTGACTGCAAAACAGATATTTGGTCTAGTGTTGACCAAATACATCAAGGAACCAATCAGCGGCCTGTACAATGTGGGATCCACCAACTCGGAATCCGAAGCATGAAGCTTCTTCCAGTTGGTGATCATCGGTGTCGACATGGGTCTACAATCCTCCATGTGGAATCTGCTAAGGATGTTCACAATATACTTCCCCTGCCCCAAGAAGAAATGCCCCTTCTCCTGCCACACCTCCAAGCCCAAAAAGTAATGCATCAAGCCGATGTCCTTCATCTCAAACTCAGTCGCAAGATCTCTCTTGCAGTGCTCTATGAGTCTCTCTGCACCTGTAATGACCAAGTCATCCACATACAGCACCAGAATGAGAGGCTCCTCACCAATTACAATAAAGTAAAGGTTCGGATCTGCCTCACTCTTTGTGAAACCCATCCCCTGCAAATATGTATCTATCCTGGAGTACCAAGCTCTGGGAGCTTGCTTCAGGCCATAAAGGGCCTTCTTCAGTCTGCACACATGGGACTCCTTCCCATGCACCTCAAAGCCCTGTGGCTGCTCAATGTACACCTCCCCCTGTATGAAGCCATTGAGAAATGCAGTCTTCACATCCATCTGGTGGATCTTCCAACCCATCTCTGCTGCTATCAATATAATGGAGCGGATCGAAGTATATCGAGCCACGGGAGCGAAGGTCTCCTCATAATCAACTCCCTCTACCTGGGAGAACCCTCTAGCCACAAACCTTGCTTTGAATTTCTCAATGCTGCCATCTGCAGCATGCTTTACCTTGTAAAGCCATCTGGAAGTAACCACGGATTTTCCCTCAGGCCTCGGCACCACCTCCCAAACATCATTCTTCATGATAGAAGAATACTCCTCCTGCATGGCCTCTCTTCAGACCGCTGGCTAGCTGCCTCCTCATAGCTAGAAGGCTCAGAGTCAAGGATGCTAGTAACCATCGCCATATAGCTACAAAACCTCTCAGGTGGTCTACTCTCTCTAACCGGCCTCTTCGGCTCAGCAACAGATGAGGCATCTCTCAAGGTGTCCTGAAGCCACTTGGGCTTCCTCTTCCTTGAGCGCACTTCTCCCACCGGAGAATGAAACTCCTTCTCCTCATCATCATCAGGAGCCTGAACTCCTGACTGTCTGTCTGTTGTCCTCCTGCCTGCCCCTGAACCTGTAGAAGCTAAGGTACCGTGTGAACTGTCCATCAGTGGACTCCCTAGTGAACTACTCTGTGAACTACTCTGCATGCTGCCCGGAGCACCACCCCTCCGGCTCGGTGAGCCACTGCTCACTGACGGACCTGACATCCCTATAGATGTACCTCCTGATCCTCCTGATCCCTGCCCACTGGATCCCTGCGACTGACTCAACTGCTGCTGAGGGTCTGACTGATCTAGATACTCTAACTCCCGTGACCTCCTAAAGGCCCTGTCCTCCTCGAACTTCACATCTCGTCTGACAACAACTCTCCTCTGTGCAGGAATGTAAATCCGAAAGGCCTTTGAGGTCTCACTGTAGCCCACAAAGATACCCTTCTCTACGGTGGGCTCTAGTTTGGTCCTCTTCTCCTTGGGTATATAGGAGTATGTAATGCATCCAAAGATATGAAGATGACCAATATCAGGCTTCTTCCCAGAGAAAGCCTCCTCCGGAGTCATGTGCCCCAAAGCACGATTCGGACTCCTATTCTGCAAGTAAACAGATGTGTTGCAGGCCTCTGCCCACAAGAATAATGGCAACCCCTGATCATGTAACATGGCTTTGGCAGCCCCTATGATGGATCTGTTCTTCCTCTCTGCAACCCCGTTCTGCTGGGGGTTGTAAGGAACAGTGAACTCCCTCCTAATGCCTGCCTCCGCACAATAGTCAACAAACTCTCCAAGGGTGTACTCTCCTCCATTGTCCGACCTCAGGGACTTGATCTTTCGACCTGTCTGTGTCTCCACAAGAGCTCTGAACTCCTGAAACCGCTTGAAAACCTCACTCTTGGTCTTCAAAAAATAAATCCAGGTCCTCCTGGAGTTATCATCAATGAATAAAACATAGTACTCATATCCACTCAAGGAAACATGAGACATCCGACCGCTCACATCGGAATGAATCAAATCAAGTATCCTAGTCGCTCTGCTGTCACTGCTAGGAAAAGGGGATTTGGCAAACTTGCCCATCGCACAACCTCTGCAAGTATCAAAGTGATCAGTACTGAAATCTGGCACACCTGTAGTTATCTCCCGCAATGTCCTCAAGGCTCCATGATACATATGTCCCATCCTGCGGTGCCAAATCTCACACAGCTCAGAACTGCTAGCTCTGCTGTCGGTACTACTGCTCAATGCCAAAAGGGGCTGGAATGCAAACTTGTACACCTTTGCATGGCGTACACCTATCACTCCAGCTGAATCAGTTGGAGTGCCTCTGGGATACATCAACACCTGTCCTCCCCTGAACAGTACCTCATATCCTCTGTCCTCCAAAGCTGAGACGGATATGAGGTTCTTCCTCATCCCTGGCACATAAAGAACATCTGAGACTTTCAAGGGAGGTTTGGACTCCCTCTGAAATGTCAGTGTCCCCACCCCGACTGCTCTAACAACTCTGTCATCACCGAGTACTACCTCTATATCAGTGCCACTCTCTGAAAGCTCTGAGAAATACTCACGGACTCCTGTCATGTGACGTGAAGCCCCACTGTCCACATACTAGAAACCTGAAAATGCTCTGCTAATCGAGGGAAAAGCATGCTCCCTCTGAACCTGTGTGGCAGGTGATCCTGCACTAGAGGACTCACATGTAGTGAACGCAAACTCCCGGTCGAAACGACCTTCAAAGTCCTCAATCTCTGCTGAAGCTGCCACGTCTTGGTTCTTCCCCTTCTTCTTCTTCTTCTCCGGACACACAACTGCATAGTGTCCCATCTTTTGACAATTCCAACACTTCACCTTGGAATAGTCCTTCTGTGTGTTCCCCTGTTTACCTTTACCTTTGCCTTTGCCCCCATCATTGCTTGTGGAAGCCTGCTTCTTCCCTTTGCCTTTCTTGCCTCCTGCCACCAGTGCTACATCCTCATCCTGCTCAACTGGCTTGGCTGCCCCAAGCTGACCTTTTCTGATCTCTGTCTGAATGCAATCATCCCAAAACCTCTCCCATGTGGGAAGGGTCTCACGTGCACAAACCCCATCAGCAAAGTTCAACCATGAACGGGGGAGGCCATTCACTGCAATCGGCACCAACTCAGTGGGTGGAATGGCCTCTCCAATAGCTGCCAACTCATCTCTCACATTAGTAATCTTTGTGAGATATCCAACTGCACTATCATTACCCATCTTAATGTTCTTCAGCTTCTCCTTCAGGACCATCTTCCGGTTCTCATTGGTACTCTGGTAGAGATTGGACAATGTTGTCCACATCTCATGGGCATTGCTCTTTCCTCTCACATGAGGAATGCAATGGTCTTTGATTCCGTCTAGAATCAGTCTCTTACCCTTGTTGTTCTTTTTATTATAAACTGTCAACTGAGTAGCATCAGTAGGCACAACAACAGGGTTCTGTGTGGTATGCACCATGATATCCCAGACTTCTGCCTCCTCAAAGATACTCTGCATTCTCTCCTTCCAAACGTTGTAATTTGTATGCCCATCCAGCCTATCCTCCACCCTCAATCCCAATGACATCCTGCTGTCCTAAAACTGAAAAATAGCACTGCTGTAGTAAAGATAAAACTGTTGTTTATGAAAAAAATCAGCTTGCTGGAATTTTCTGAGTGAAAAAACAGCAGCTGTAATTTTTCTTTTTGTTGTCCCAAACTGTCCTTCAGCACTCAAGCTCTGATACCATGTAGAAATTTCTCATTTCCCACCCCGGTTTTCAGTTTCTCCTTATTTCTCCCATATAGTTAAATGCCCTTTCCCATAACCATACATTTAACAAGCTGGAAAAAAATAAAATTGCTGAAAACACAAATTCTGGAAATTTTACAGAATGCTGGAAATTGCAGAAATAAAAATCAGCAGTAATAAACAGCTATTAAAACACATTTAAACACTGAGATTTTTGGTCAATGTGACCCTGGAAAAACCCCTACAACTCTGGGGGAAAACCAGTTTGAAAGCTCTTCTTTATTTCTGGAAAATGCCTTTTTACAGTAAGAGAAATATTCAGCAAAATCCATCAAGCAAACTTTTACAACTTATCTCAGCCTTGCTGAAACTCCGCCTTGCTGAAACTCCGCCCTGCTTAAACTCCGATGTACAGACTTGCTGAAACTCCGCCCTGCTGAAACTCCGCTGCTGAAACTCCGCTGTTGAAACTCCGCGCTGCTGAAACTCCGCTCTGCTGAAACTCCGCAGCTCACTGTCAAGAAATCTCCCTTGCTCTCTTGCTCTCCTTCTCTCAATCTGCTCATGAAAAAACTAATGACTTTTTCCTCCTTTTCCTCCTTTAATCTAACCCCAAGTGACTTTTGGGTGATCCAAGTGACTTTTGGGTGATCCCTAAATCCAATGGCTGAAATAGATTGAGAACTAAGGCTAAGATTAAATGCTCATTTAAATCTCACTTTTTATTTTTTAATTCACCCCACTTTAATAAAGACCCACTTAGTCATTTATTTCCAAAGTCACTTTTCCTTTCTAATTTTTCATTGACTTTATAAAAGTCACTTTAAAATTAGACTTAGTAACTTTATCACTTAAAGTCACTTTTAAATTAGATTTAACTTTATAAAATTATAAAGTCACTTTAGGAGAAAAATTAAATTCTTTTGGACACTTTTCCCTAGGCCAAAGATCAAAGCCTAAGGGAACCACCTGTCCTCCGGTACCAAATTTCAACAGTTTGTCATTCGAATAATGTTGTCCCACACTCTGTTTGTTATTGGAATAACACAGTCCCAAAGAGAAGTTTCCAGCAACACTGAATCACCAAGACTAAACCTCCTTACATATCTAAACACTTAGCAAAATGTATAGCGTTGGTCATATGGCATATCTCAGTCAACAGTACAATGTTTCATGGCCCCCACAATGTCAGAATAAACTCCACACAGTAGGGAAATTACAGTTGCATTCAACTTCAACAAGGTGGTACATCTACCCAACTTTCCAATTTATGTTCATCGGCTGCACCAAACTTGGTTAATTAGCTCCACGCACAATGAGTAGACCCCACATCCAATAGAATAATAGATAATAGGCCCTGCAGGTGGTACATTTAGCTCAGTTCCTAACGCAGTCCATAAATGAAGCAAACACGTACAGTAGTTGTAATAACTCGTGATTTTTGCCCAGGTGCTCGAGCTGCTCTTCCAAGAGGAGGATCGAACCCCTTCCTCTCACAGATCAATGACCTCGATGGGAATAATTCTCTCCAGATTTAGATTCGGTCTCTGTTTGCTTCTGAAGTTCGATTTTCCAGGGCCCAGACTGAGCTTGTTCTCTCATACTTTAATGAAGCTCCTTAACCTGCAATGATATAGAAAATATCCAATAAGATCTTTAAAATCAACCAATATCACATGAATATCTCAATAGTTCTCAAAAATTTTGTTCTCCATTGAAGCTCAGTAGGAAATCTGAGTGATCTCACTCTCAAACCCAAACTAAGGTGTCTAGTTTCAACACTGAAGTCTGCTATGGCGGGCTAGGGTTCCAAAACCTAAGCTTCTCCTTCAAACTCTCTCCGAGAGCTCTTTCTCCAAACTCACAAATTGCACGAATGAGGAGAGTCTCCTCATTTTGCTTCTTTAATGAGTTTAGGATTGTCTTTTCACCTTCACCTTCCCCTTTTTTTTTGTTCTTTATTAAGTTCACCTTTATAATGTCACTTTATGAAGTTAAAGTGACTTCTAACTTGCATAGTAAATATCACTCTTTCTCCTTTTTGAACTTTATAAAGTTTCCTTAGGAAATTTACGTCCCCTTATTAAATATTTCCCCGCTTTAGCCTATGGGAACCACTTTAGGCTAGCGGACTCCGTCCTAAGCTTCCTATGGGGACGGGGACATTACAATCCTCCCCGCCCAAGATTGCTGGTCCTCAAGCAATTTAAGTTCAGGATGTTTGAGCACCTGTTCACCCTCCCAAGTAGCATCTTCCACCAGCAAATCCTTCCATTTTACCACATACTCCTTGATCGTCCTGCTCGTATCTTCCTTTCTCTTGCATCTAGGATCTTCTCAAGAACTAAGACCAATTCTCCTTCCTCATCCAATGGTGGAAGCTTTGTGGAAACAGCGACGCGCTGCCCCAAGGGCTTTTTGAGGCACAATACATGAAAGACGTTTTGAATTTTGCATCCCTCTGAAAGCTCGAGTTCATAGGCCACTTCTACTCTTCTCAAGATCTTGAATGGCCCATAGAACCTAGGTTTTAATTTTTCTGCCCCTTTGGTTTTCAGTGAAGACTGTCTATGGGGTTGAAGACGAAGGTATACCATATCTCCCACTTCAAAGTTGCACTCCACCCTGTGTCTGTCTGCATACAATTTTTGTTGGTTCTGAGCCATATGTAGATTGTCCTTGAGGACTTTTAAAATGTCTTGGCTCTCCTAGATCCAATCTTTGGCCAGTGGTGCCCGACTGTCCCCAAATATCCTATCTGCAAAAATTGGGGCGTCATATCCATATAATGCTTTGAAGGGAGTCATGCCAATGGACATGTGGAAAGTGGTATTATAGCAATGTTCCCCCAAATGCAACCACTTCACCCATGTCTTTTGTTGGTCGGTCACGTAATTCCTGAGATAGCCTTCTAGCAACCTGTTAATTATCTTTGTCTGCTCGTCAATTTGTGGGCAGTAGCTAGTGCTCAGAGTTAGCTCAGTCCCCACAAGTCTGAAAAGCTCCTGCCAGAAGCCACCCATAAACTTGCTATATCTATCACTGACAATGTTTTTCAGCAACCCATGCAATCTGAAAATTTCTTTGAAGAATAGCTTGGCCCCCTGTGAAGCTGAAAATTTTGATGATATGGAAAAGAAATGAGCAAATTTTGTGAGCCAATCTACCACCACATATATACAATCTTTACCCTACATTGGTGGTAAGCCCATGATAAAATCCATGGAAACACTCTCCCACTTATGTTCCAGGATGGGGAGGGGTTGCAACAAACCTACTGGATAGGTATGCTCTACCTTATTTTGTTGGCAAGTGTTGCACTCCCTCACAAATCTCAGCACATCTGACTTGAGGCCTTTCCAGGTGAATCTCTCCCTAAACTTCCTATAGCTCTTTAGATATCCCGAATGTCTGGCCAAGTGTGAGTTCTGAGTTGCCTGCAAGATTCTCTCTTTGAGTTTTGATTCTAGTACAAGATAGATTCGATCTTTATAGTAGATAATGTCATTCATAACCTGATATCTTTCATCACAGATCAATCCATCTAAAATCTCACAAGCAAACTTATTCTTTGAATACTCCACAAACAGCAGCGACTTCCAATCTTTCGTCACCTCTATGAGAGAGAAAGTGGGTGGCATCCTCGATAGAGCATCAGCGACTACGGTGTTCTTTCCCTTGACATATTCTTTCTCAAAGTCGTAGTCCTACAACTTGCTTATCCACTTTTGCTGCCTCTCGCTCAGTTCTTTCTGCCCCATGATGAATTTTCTTAAATTTGCATCCTACCAAACACTGCCTAAATTTGACCAATGCATGCATTATGGCCAACATCTCCTTATCATATACCGAATAGTGCAACTCATAATCCCTAAGCTTGCGACTTTCAAATATTATGAGGGTGTTGATTCTGCATATGGACTGCTCATATTCTTGTCCTCGAAGCGTCACATTCCAGCACGAATGGCTACATGAAATCAAGTAGAGAAAGCACAAGGCAAGTGCTCATCACCTCCTCCATCCTTTCAAATGTTTCTTGTGCTTTCTCCAACCAGCTAAAGGCTCCCTTTTTGGTGAGATCTGTAAGAGGAGTTATTAACTATGAGAACCCCTTAACAAATTTCCTGTAATAAGTGCAAAGACCAAAGAAGCTCTTCAACTCTGTAACATTCTTTGGGGTGGGCCATTCATTGATTGCTTGGATTTTCTCCTGATGCACCTGTACCCCATCGTGACCAATAACATGCCCTAGATAGAGCATCTTCGTCATGCCAAACTCACACTTGGACTCTTTTGCATACAATTCCTTCTCCTCCAGAATCCCCAACACCTCATCCAAGTGCCTCAAGTGGTCTTCCCATGTCTTGCTATAGACCAATATGTCATCGAAGAAGACCAGTAAGTAATTTCGCAACTACTGGACTGGAAAGTCGCGGGAGGGTTGGTTAGCCCAAATGGCATGACCAAAAAATCATAGTGCCCCTAGTGGCACCTGGAAGTTGTCTTCGGGATGTCTTGCTCCCGAACCCGAACCTGATGGTAGCTAGAACGAAGATCAATCTTCGAAAAAAATTGGCCCCTTTCAACTCATCGATCCTGGGAATAGGATCTCGGTTCTTGATTGTCTTCTTATTGAGAGCCCGATAGTATATACCATAGTTTTAAAAACCGGCCACAAAAACCGGTAACCGGTCTAACCGGCCCGTTAGAGGCCTGGCCGGTCCGAACCGGCCTAAAAACCGGGTTAGATGCCTCATGTGACCGAAATCTGGCCCTAACCGGTCAAAACCGGCCGGTTTAGGGCGGAACCGGCCGGTTTGTAGCAAACCGGCCGGTTCCGTCCTAAACCGGCCGGTTTATGGACAGCCCACCGAATTATGACAAAAAGCACTGTGGTTTTGTGGTTTAGGGGTTTTGGGGGTGAGGGAAAGGTATTTTCCCTCCAAAAGCACCCTCACACTTGCTATAAGAGACCCCTCTCACTCTCATTTGTCTCACACAACTGATTTGGAGTGTTTGTGAGTTTGTTTGTGAGCTTGGAGAGTGTGGAGTTTTTGCTGAAGTAGTCATCTTGGAGTTGGAGTTGGAGCTATTTTGGAGATAGTGTGTAGCTGTCAGTGGAGTTGCCATCTTCAAGAGGAGGCTAAGGGAGCTAGTTTGCATTTCCAGGTAAGGATTTGCACTTGATAATTCCTCATTTGAGTCTGCTGTCCATGAATTTTTTTTTTGTGTTATAAACTTCTCACTTCTATGATCTACCATCCAGGGAGTCATCATGCCTCCAAAAGCCGAAGATACTGCATGGGCTCATTGTGATATGATTGATGGCAAAATGATCTGCAAATATTGCCAAAAATCCATTCAAGGAGGGGGTATTAACAGGTTCAAGCAACACTTGGCTGGGATAGGAGGCCATGTAAAGCCATGTGGAGCACCAAATGAAATAATAGGGCATATTAGGGCAGAATACCTTCAGAAGTTTGAGACTCAAGTCACTGAACCAATAGAGAAGTTTGTGGCTACACAGTTTGGGAGTCGAGACTCAACCAACTGAGTTTGATCATGATGACTGAGACTCATGAGAAGTTTCAACTTCAAGTGATAATGTTGATCACTATTATAGTATTACTATTATCATATATGTAGAGTCTAGACTGAAGTCTTGTAGTAGGCCACTGGCCCCATAGTTTGTAGGCTTTATTTTTGCACTCTAGTGGCCATTTAGAGCCTCATTGCTTATGTATTTTGTCGATGATATGTATTGCACTCGGTGCCATTTTGATATATTCACCTTTAAGGCTTTACATGGTATATCAATGAGCAAACTTTGCATATTTTGTCTCTATTGGCTTGGAATCATGGTTTTAAATCTTAAAAATAGTTTTTTTCATTAAAAAATAATTATTTAATGTATTTTTCTAAAACCGGTTCGTTTAGACCAAACCAGTCCCGGTTAGACCGGTTCCGGTCGGTAAACCGGTTCATTAGGTGGACCGGTCCGGTCACCGGTTCCGGTTTTAAAAACTATGGTATATACACATCCGCAAGGTGTCGTCCTCCTCCTTAGCCATCACTACCAAAGAGAAAATGAACTAGAGCTCGGGTGAATATGGTCTAATCTCAATATCTCCTTTATGGCCTTCTCTATTTCATCTTTATAAAATTTGGGATATCAATAAGGAGTGGTTATAACTACCTGCACACCCTCCTCAAGTTCTATGGCATGTTCAAACCCTCTATCTAGTGGTCTACCTAGAGGAATATCAGCAGAAACTTTATGATGTTTACGAAGTAATACCTGTATGTCCTCTAAGTGTTGTCGTGGTTGCTCCAGTTGCCTGTTGTCTATAATAAGGCACTCCACTGCCCACTCGATATCACCTCATCTCAATACAGCCTCCATGTGGTTGGATGATACAATCTTGGGTGGGTATTTATGCATGGCTCTTAAGACTACACTCTTGCCATCTATTGGATCGTTGAAATCCATCTCCATGTTTCGTTGGTCCACGGTGTACTTTTTGATGTAGTATAGCCACTGACACCCCAACACCACATTAGCATCTGGCACATCCACCACGAAGAAGTCATCTGTCACTATATAGTTCCCCATGGTGAGGTGTAGCTTAGGAATGTACCTGTTGCAGTCCATCTGATGTTTCCCTAGTATGACGACTATAAAACCATCGAACTCTGTTGTAGGAATTCTTCTCTGTTCCACCAACTCAACATCTATGAAGTTATGAGAAGCTCCTCCATCAACCAATATTGTCATCTTGTGCCCCGTTATAACCCCTCTAACTCTAAAAGTGTGATATCTAGGGAATCTCGACATAGAGGCTAGTATAGGAGCTTTGCCCTCTGCATGTAAGAACTCACCTCCAATAGTCTGGTGCATCAGCCCCTGTACCTGTTCTTGTATCTACTCCTCATCCCCATCATCATTGTCACTCTCTGAGTACACCTCAATGTAATGAGCTTTGCTTGTTTTGTCTTTGCCAACACACTTGTGCCCCGGTGCCCATGGCTCCTAACAGTTGAAACAAAGTTTCTTCTTTCTCAACTCTTTCCAGGTCTAGGTCTCCTCATCCAGCTTTGGTTTCACGATCTACTCCTTTTAAGGGGACTTGACCTCTTTACCTTTATGAGGGAAAGAAGGTTTAGAAGTGAATTTATTTTTGCAAGTGGCATACTGTAAGTCCTTGGTTTTATTGATTGTTGCACAAAGTGTGGCGGGTTCAAAACTCTTGACCCATCCACATAGAGGTTCTACCAACCCCTCTACAAATAACATCACCAATCTAAACTATGAAATATCTTTGACCATGACCACCAGTCTCTGAAACTCGGCAATATAAGCCTCCAGACTACCTATCTGTTTGAGTTGTGCCAACTCTCTAAAATGAATCTCCGGATCCTTCCTATCAAAGCGCTCAATAAGCCTCTAAGTGAACTTTGTGTATGAGGTGATGTGGTTATGGCCCAACATCACCAACCCATGTTACCACCACTCATGGGCCTCACCATCCAAGTGCAAGGTGGCCAATTTGATGGCCTCCTCCTATGTCATATGATGCAGCTGAAAGTAAGCATCCAATTTTTGCACCCATGATCAAGTTGAGCATTTGGACGACCCATCAAAGCAGGGAATCGTCACTTCCCCCAATTTTTTCTGCAACTCATGATTCTACCTTGGGAACCTCTGAGATGGTTTGGACCTGCTCTTCTGCTGAAGGTTGCAGAAATCCATAAAGCTCATAACAGCGTGGAAATCCCATCCTAGAGGTTGATACTGCTCCATATACTCTGCATAAGGGATTCCAAATTCAGCCTGCTCTGCTAAGTCCTCTGCAGTCTCTTCTACAAACTAACGCATTTTGGGTCTGGGCATCTTACTAGTAGTCGTGATTGGTTTTGCACCTGGATGTGGGCTTGACTTCCCTCAGCACTATTGGACCCTTCCCCATTTAATGGCTCCTTCCTAGTGGAATTTTTTGTGTTTGTTATACCTTTCATTAGATCTACCATTTCTTTTTGGCCCTTGGCCAACTCATTAATAGTCCTAAGCAAGCTATTAAAAGCATGTTCCTCCTTATCTCCCATGTCTAGTCATTCAAACTCAGGTGTTTTCTCTATTCCCTTACCTCTTTCTGGTCTGTCCTCACTCTCTATATCAAGGATATCTTCCTCTGTAAGTGGAGTTGGTTCTCTGTAAGTATGGTTTCTCATATATTTTATCCCTATATAGGAATTTTCCTCTGTCATGAAAGTACTATCCGGGAGCAACTAATTTTTCAAGTTGTTAACCCATAATTGAGCCAAGCCTAAGGCTCTGATACCACTGTAATGTTCCAAGATAATTTTTTGAATCTTTTGCTTAAATTTCAATGAAGTATTTCTTTAAATTGTTGACTTACAATCTAATGTAGGTAAAATTTCTTTGAGTCTGTTCGGGGGTCACTATTTTTAACATTTCCACAGATACAATAGTTCCCAAAATGCTCTTATAAATTTAATAATATACAACAAAATCACAATACCATTCATAATAGACAAAGGTAATTATAGGGAAGGCATTTCTCATTTAAAAAACTAGAAATATACCGCGACAAATCTAATAGATGGCACGTGGTAACGGAGACAGTCAATAGGAATAATTACAAGTGTTATGTTCCTATACCAATAGGTGTCATAACTTATGATTGACTTAGTTGTCTCTGAAATATGTACATACCTTTTCTTTTGCAAATGTTTTCCATATTTGTAAAAAATCAAAAAAATTAAAAAGTGTAAAGAGGGTATGTCCTAAAAGAAAGATCAAAGGACGAAAAAAAAACAAAGAAAGGGTCAAAAAAGATGAAAAATATGAACCCCAAAGAAAAAAAAACCATGAAAGTGTGCAAGTCCAAATGCCACTACTATTTTACTTTCTGTACAATAATGATTGTGTGCAAAGTGTTGTTATGCCACAATCCATGGTAACCAAACAATTTAATCTTGGTTATTCCATGTTTTCAATTTCATGCTTAGAGATAGAGAATAAAATCTGACCAAACTGTTTAATCTTAGCAGATAAGTAGATAGATAGAGTAAATAAAGGAGTTCAACAGTTTAATATGAGCCCTTGGATGTAATAAGGATAGACTTAGATAGATTTCCATTGTAAAAGAAAAAAAAATGTTTCATAAGGGTTTGCCAGTTTAAGTGCACCCTAATAAAGAGTAGAAAAAATGGTAGGATGTGTAGGTGGGTAAATAGATGGATGGTTGCAGAATGGTGTGTGACAAATGATTAGCTGAAGCTCATATCATTTACTTTCATCATCATATTACTTCGAAAATATGGATAACAGAGACATTTACAAAGTCAGGTTATTAATTTCCTCATTTTCTTTTACCCCTAATGTCACTAATTTCCCACAAATAACAATAAAAGCACCAAAAACCTTAAACCAAAGGGGCTCAAAGCATTTCTCTAACTTTTGGAGGGACCGAACCCTCGACCCAATGATTTATAGGTTCCAAGTGCTAACTCATAAACATTCACTCCTCCATAATTCATCCATTTCATCTAAAAAATCCGTTTTCCTAAGGTGAAACCATTATTTGCCTAGGAAAGTAATTAACCTTATATAAAACCCCTTTTTCCCACAAAAACTCACAACATTCATCTAAGCCTAAGTTATAAATGTTTAAATGCGGAAATGCAATATATTTCGAAACATTTTACTAACTGTATTCTCATTTCCACATCTATTTCATATTAACATAATTTACTATAGTTAGCTCCCGCAAAATACACCTCGTCCCCTATATATTACTAAAATCCCTTATTCTAATATCTCACCTTGGTTTGAAATATAAACCCTAAAATGAAATAATTGGATAGATTGATTAATCGATAGATTAATTAATCTATCTGCAATCAATCAAGACCTATAACCCTCCGCTGCATTAAAAATGAATTAATTAATCAACCTGTGATTAATTAAGAACCTTCCTCCAATCACATCTCCCATCTCCCTCGACGTCATTAATCTCCCTAATCCGCAGTTACTACCCCGTCGGGCCCCTCCATTAAATCTCGATCAAGTCCCTTCCCCGACCACCATATGATCTGACACCTTTAGATCTAACGGCTGACGCTCATATTGAGCGGCCTCCGATGCCGAACTTTACCCGCCCGATACGAGCGGTTTCACTATTCACCCCGCCGCTACGTGTCACCCGATGAATGGCATCAGGCGGACCTCTCCCAATACCACTACACCCTCATAAGCGGTGCGATAGAGTCCGCTTACCGCCCCCGCTTACCACCTTCGCTAAATGACAAAATGTCCCATCCGTTAACTGGTGCCAACTGTCATTTTCATTATACCCGCCAAAACATTGACTTTGCCAAATAAAAACAAAAATACTCATTATTTTGTTTTACCAAGAAAAGAACCTTTTGTTCTCCATGCACACTCAGAGTACGTTCGGGCCACCACCCTGCTTCCAACCATCAACCTTCAGAAGCCGCTGAACTCTAGATTGCCATTGCGGACCTGTGCGCTTCATGCAAATAGTGCACCAGAGCCATTAGTCCCTTTATCCGACCATAACCAGGTATTTACCTGTTTTACTGAGAAACCCTATTTTCGTATTCAACCTGGACTAAATTGCTGTGAAAATCAAGTAATTTAGTAATAGTAAGTTGTTCGACAGTCTAGAGACTCCCTGAAACGACCCAATTCTTCACAAATTCCCTGGAATTCCCTACCCTCGTCCTTGAATCCACAAGAACCAAGGATGGACGCTCCAGTTGCCTTGGATATCAGGCCAGTTACCACACCCCACAGAGATTTAGACCATCTTCCCCTAGCTGACAAAGACTTTCAAATAAAGGACCTCACCTTTGATGAAACCCCTTTGAAATTGCATTGCAGATACAAAGATAATTACTTAAACCATGCAGATAAGATAGGTCTCTGGGAATCAAACCTTCCCAAGTATCAATTACAAATTTGACTGCAGGAGGTTGACCAGGGGTAAAAATAGACATGTAGGCAAAGGTCATCTCATCAACATATTCATTGGTGGAAAACCTAAAATGCATGCTATCATTGTGACAATATCTTTGCCCAGTTCATTGCTGTGAAAATGCATGATCAGTTGATGAGACTGGAAAATGTAAGAGTCTTCAAATACTCATCAGTCCTGTATCACTTATTTCTTTACTACTAGACTGATAGGTTTCCTTTCTCTGTACAAAAACTTTATACCAGAGGGAATCCTAGATCTGTCATTTTCTGGACTTCTCTTTTCCACAGGTCTTATGATTCTCCCTATTCATATACAGATTTTATTGACCAGTTTATACATCCAGTGACTACAATGTTGATAGGAAGTCCCCCTCCCAGAATCAGTGCAGACATTAAGAGGGTTCTCCAGTTGTCCAAGCAATACAAAGTTGGGGATTGGTATTTATACCAAAACCATACCGAAATCAGGATTTATGGGTGTAAGCTACCTCCTTATAAGTTACCTAGATATCTCCCCATGCGATTATTTGCTCTGGAGTACTATAGGAAAATGAAAAATTCTAATGATATTCAATTTGTTAATACTAAGAAAAAAGCCCAGTTGAGAATAAAGGATCACCTAGGCCCATTCATTTGCAACAACAAGAAAGCAGGAAAGGTGGCAGATGAAATGCTTCAGAATCTGAGACTAAAAAAGAGTTTCATCTGGACCTATGACCCTCACAGCTTCATTTGTGACAGAAGGCAGAAACATAAGCTATCACCATATATCCACCATAGGATCCCAGAGATTGAACAATATGCCAACCAATCTGAGTGGGTGGAAGGCACTTTAATAGAGCAGGATAGCACACAAGTTGAAGTTGACAATGTATGGGTAGATTTAGAAAGAAGGTTTGATGAAGATTCCTTTGTACGTGTGCCAGGAGAGACTTCATCACAAAGGCAATCCCAGGAACCTAGTGCACAGCCAACAAAACATCAAGATACATCAAAACAAGCAGAAGATTTAGAGTAACCAAAGTCCTCAGAACAAGCTGAGCCATCAAGACAACAGGAGCATTCAGGACAACAAGAAGAATTTGAGCAGCTCGAAATCTCAGAAGAGCTAGCTCAACCTCAGCAAATCATGAGCAATCCTCCTGTGTTGCAAACCCCTCTCAATGAGGAAAGAAATCTCAAAAGAGATAGAGAAGAGGCCACTCCTTCCAGCAGGCCTATTGATCAAACTTTTGCTAAAAGGAAAAGGTTGAACCCCTATGCAGAGGAAGAATATACTGAGGAGACCACAGGCAATGCAATGGCAGAAAAGACAGATAGTATGCAGACTATCCCAGCAGGTGGTACACCGTCCACCTCCCATATACAAGCATTGGAAAGACAACAAAGCACAGAAGTGTCTTCTTTCAGAGCTTTCTCTGAACAGAGCTTAGACATTAAAGGGAAATATAAAGAAATCAAAGAAATGAAAAATTACAAGCTCAAACCTATGCTCATTACCTCAAAATGGCTCCAACTAATCAGACCAGGCTTATGTCAGCTTTTGACATAAAAGAAGGAAAAATGCAAATGAGCTTCCTAAAACCAACTGTACAGCAGCCGAAGTCAATGGCTGACTATTTGAAAACTGATTTTGAAGTTTTGGCCAAGGATATCCATCTGATCGACCAAATAGAACTGCACAAGCAGACTGGTGAAATGGTCTATTCCACGCTGACTAATAAGGCCATTACAGCACATCAATTACAAAATTCATTGCACAACACCACAGCATAGCTGCAATTGGAAAAGGCCTCCTCTCAGGCCAAAGACATCAAAATCAAAACTTTAGAAGATCTGGTGATAGAATTGGGACATGATCCCAAAGATGTCAAAGCAGCTGAACAACTGATTAAGAAGAAAAATGATGATATAGTTGCATTGAAGAAGCAGCTTAAGATCCCTCTTCTCCATCATCCTCAAACTGTAGAAGTCATAGAGAAACAAAAGGAAGAAGAACTTATGGACTTAGTCCTTAAGTTAAATACTCAATTAAAAGAAACTGAACAGGAATTAGAGAAAGCAATACAGTCTAAGCAGAGTGAGCTGGCCACCACTCCTCAGGCTGTCATACCCACAGTTTCTACAGCAGTACCCTCCACTCTGGCAGCTTCTTTGGCACCAGGACTTCCACCAGTAACAGCACTGCCAGTGGCAGAGGCTGTTCCAACTACAGGTACATCAACCAGTGTAGAGTCAACAACAGAAAGGACAGATGAAGTGATCAAAGCTATGGAACAGATGAGTATCCAGGCTACAGAATTAAAAAGGCTCAAAGAACAAATATCAAGTATGGAAACAAATTATGAACTGGCACAAATTCAGAACAAAGAAGAAGAAAGGAAGAACAAAAGAATGGAAGAGAGAATCAGAGTCCTAGAGAAGGACTTAACACTAGAAAAACCACTGGGAGATATGAGAAATATATTGTGGGCCAATATCATTGATTCCATCAATGATATTTGGCCTTCTATCCAGATAATTTTTGAACAGACTGAACTAGTCAAGATAGTTGTGGAAGCTATACAAAAGACCAAAGAAGAATTAGGAGATAAGCCTGAAGAGGCAAATCAGTTAATTGATTTCTTGAACAGTAGGAACATGTACCAACTGGATGCATTAGAGATTGAAGATAGAACAGCCACCATCATTGAAATTAAGAAAGTTCTTACTAAGAGGAACTTGACGCTCAACTTGGAGAAAAGGTGTCAAAGTATTCAAGCAAATATAGATGACTTCATGTTGAAGTATGACATCTCATCTTGAGAGAGAAAGGTATTTCAAGCCCACTGGTCATAAATGACAAGTTGATGACACATGATGACTACATTGAGAGACTAAACAAACAGGCCAGGAGCCAAGCCAGCTCTTCAGCAATAAAAGCACTACCAACAGTGTTATGAAACCAGCTTACAAAAAGATAGAAAAGATAGATCAACGCATTAGAATTCAGCCTCTTCGAGGAGGCAACCTCCTTTACATTACATAAATGAATGGTTCTTTGATGATTCAAATGACAAAACCTCCTTTTTATATATAGGAGTCTAAGGAGTCACAATATAACCCAACCGACCTAACAATAATAATATAAAGGCACAAAAATAACAATAGAGGGATTCTATGGGGCACAGTAATAACAATATGGGGACAATAGGGGCACAACAATATTAATAAGGGATACAACTACAATAGTAATGGGGTAATCACTAGTATTATAGGGACCTAACATGCCCCTCCTTCAAAAAAGTGTTGTCCTCAACGCTTGAGTAGTTCTAGATGCTTCTATATAAAATTCTCATCCTCCCATGTGGAATCTTCAGCGGATAAGTTCTTCCACTTAATGAGATACTCCGAAATTGATCGATTTCGTAGCTGTCGAGTTCTTGTTTCTGTGACTGCTTCCGGTTCCAATATAATTTTTGCTTCCTCGTCAAGTTCTAGCAATATTGTTTGAACTGGGAGCTTGTCGCCTATAACCTTCTTTAAACATGAAACATGGAAAACTAGGTGCACTCGAGAAGCTGCGGGAAGCTCCAATTTGTATGCCATAGTACCAATCTTTTGCAACACCTTGTACGGACCATAATACTTTGGTGATAATTTATTATCCTTCTTAACTTGCTTAAGGGACATTTGTTTATATGGTTGTAGCCGTAGGAATACCCAATCACCTACATCAAAACTTCTTGCGTTGCGATGTTGATCTGTCTGTTGTTTCATTCTATTCTGCACCAACACGAGGTTATCCTTTAAGAGTTGGAGGACTTGTTGATGCTCGATTTGATGTTCCACTGCTTGAACCTTAGAATTTTCTCTTAAATATGATGTGATGGATGGTGGCTAATATCCATAAAGTGCCATAAATGGGGTCATTTTTGTCGTTGTACGAAAGGAAGTGTTATACCACCATTCAGCCAGAGGCAACCATTTGACCCGTTGTGTCTGTTTATCAGATACAAAGCAACGAAGATATCCTTCCAAACATTTGTTTACTATCTCAGTTTTCCCATCAGATTGAGGATGATAGGATGAGCTATGAGCTCATTGAGTACCAAGACAAGAAAATAATTCTGTCCAGAAATTTCCAGTGAAGATGGGATCTCTGTCACTTACAATAATCTTTGGGTTTCCATGTAGTTTTTGAATTGTTTCCATAAATGCAGTAGAAACTGTACTGACTTTAAATGGATGTGATAATGCACAAAAGCGTGCATACTTGGTAAGTCTGTCAACTACCACCATGATGACACTCTTTCCCTCAGACTTGGGTAAACCTGTGATAAAATCCATTGGAACTGTTGGACACAGATTGTCATTGATGTCAATATGGCAATATTAGAGGAGCAGACCAAGCAAGAGGAGCAAACGGAGGAGCCATATATATATATAATATATATATATATATGCCAAAGAAGAGGAGCTATCAGAGGCAAAACTCATATATATATATATATATATATATATATATATATATATGCATGCATTTAAACACTATTAGGAGCGGCCTTAACACTATCGGTGGGCAAGCTATGCATCCCCGACAATACACTATCGGAGGCCAAAACTCACGTATATATGTCGTTACACTATCGCAGGCGGAGACCGGACTTGAAAATATATGCACGGGAGATTTGGGATCCTATCGGGTCCAGCACATCGCATCGACACTTCGGAAGCGGGCGTTACAGTGTGTCAAGCGACCCCTTTGCGATCGCTGATAGCGATTATTGCATCGAGAAATCGGAGCAGAGGTAATACAGTGTAAGGCCCTGACCATATGCGACTTGCGATCGCCGATAGCGATATCGCATCAGACCTGACCCTGTGCGACTTGCGATCGCTGATAGCGATATCGCATCAGAGCTCCGCCAAGGGCAAACCTCGATTGTGATGAACTGTTGCGCGGACCCGACGAGAATATGAACTGCTGTTTAATGCCATATCGCGTCCACAGGAGGATCGACCCATCGGCCATCGGCGATGTCATGGGGTCACTATATAAAGAACTCCGGGAAGCCGCGATTTCCAATTGTGATAATGTTATGGAGGAGCGGACTCGATGTCATTTAAATGCGGGTAAGTCCGCCCTTTCAGTGTTTTCGACTGTTTCGCACATATTTCTTGTGTAATCAAGTTTTTTGGGTTGCACGGGGTTTTTGGGCCGAAAGGCCTATGATAACTGTTCTGATGAATTAGAAGGCTGAGCGTCAGTTACATGGGTTGTATCAGGGGGATGGAGATTACGATTGGAGCATAACATGTTCGTTAAACGAAACAGTCTCAGTGGATGCCTGTTATCATTGAAAAAAACGGCCAAGAAGTTGAATGGAAAGCCAGCACAGAGGAAGCCACAGCAACCAAGGAGGGAAGCTGAAAGATCAAGCGAGTCAGAGGAAATGACAGCGACCGAGGAGGAAGCCGAAGAGGTTGTGGAAAGCGAAAACGAAGAGTCAGAGGCATCTAAAATACATAAAAACATAAAAACAAAGTGAGATGGTGATTAATGGATGTATAATCAGTAAGAAAGGAAGCCGAAGAACAGGAGGAAGGAGAGGCCAGAGAAGCAAGAGAACAGGAGAATAGCAGAAGCTCAGCAGGCTTGTGAGTAGAGAACAGCAGCAGAACAGTTCATACCAAGGTTGGGTTGGAGCCCAAGAGGTTGGAGCCTCAGAACTGAACAGGACTGAAGTCATTGGGGTGCAGAACCACTGAAAAACAGAGTTGGTGCTCTGGAGGTTGGAGCCTCACTGAAGTCCAAGTTGGAGCTTGGCAACTATTCACAATCAGATTTATACTTATATTGTATTTATTTCATTGCACTGTCTTGAGTTTTAATAAAAGCATTAATTCCAGCTGTTGATTTCTGTGTTCAGTGTATACATATACATATCCATACATGCTTTTGGCAATCACTAGAACAATTAAAAACCATAAGAAATATTGATTCACCCCCCCAGTATTTCCAACAATTGGTATCAAAGCAGGCTTCTTCATACTAGCCTAACAGCTTGAAGAAGGATCCGCAGCCATGATGAGAAATCACGAAGCATCAGGAAGACCTCCTTTGTTCGATGGCACTAACTTTGGTTTCTGGAAGAAAAGAATGACCTACTACTTAATGTCCCTTGGACCTGAAGTCTGGCATTTTGTTCAAAATGAATACAAAACTACTTCCACTCTTCCAACAGACCAAGACGAGAGGAAAGCCTACATCGCAAATGCAAAGGCCATGAACTCCATCACTAGTGGAATCACTGATTTCGAGTTTACAAAAATCATGCACTGTACCTCTGCCAAAGAAATGTGGGAGAAGCTAGTTGGCTTGTACGATGGAGACTCAAAAGTCAAAAAGGCAAAACTTCAAACTCACAGAAGACAATTTGAAAGTTTGAGGATGGAAGATGAAGAAGATATTGCAGCATACCTCCTCCGAGTAGCTGAAGTGGTAAATTCCCTGAAAGGATTGGACGAAAAAGTGGAAGAAAGTTCCATTGTTCAAAAGATATTAAGATCTCTTCCAGACAAATTTGACTCCACAATAAGCGCTATAGAAGAAGCAAAGGATCTAGATACCCTCAAAATGGATGAACTCCATGGAATTCTCACTGCCTATGAAATGAGGAAAGGTGGCCCAAGCTCCAAAGATGCAACATTCAAGGCCTCAAAGTCAAAGAAGGGGAAAGAAAGGAATGACTATAGTGATGAGTCAGATGTGGAATCCGAATTGGCTCAATTTGTACGAAAGCTGAAGAGAGGATCTAAGCTTAAAGGCAAGTATCCTCTTATATGCTTTAAACATGGTAAAATAGGTCATTATGCAGCAAAATGTCCTCATAGACATGACATTGATGATGAAGGAAATTCTAAAAGAATGGCACATAAAAAGAAAGGGTTCAATAAGAAAAACTTCTTCTCCAAGCAAAGATGAGTCTGATGAGGATGAATTTATGGTCATCAAAAAGAAATCAGATGAGGAAAGTGATCATGATGAAAGCCAAGAAGCATTATTCATGGCACTCGCTAATGATGATGACTCAGGGCTGGAGGGAAATGTAGATGAACTGTTAATAAGTGCCATTGAAGAAAATGAGAAACTACGGAACAAAATCATTTCTCTCAAAGTGGAAAACGAGGAAATAAGAAGGAGAGAAGATCTCTTGGAAGTAAAGCTTAAAGAAAAGGAAGAGACTTGTGAAGAACGCAAGGCTAAAATAGTGTCTCTGAGAAAGGAGTTGGAGCAAATTAAAAAGGGCTGTAAAAGCTCTCAAATACTTGAGACTATTCCGAAAAATCAAAAAACTCAACATGACAAGTCTGGAATAGGTTTCAAAGGACAATCCTCAAGCACTAAGAATAGTGTGAAAAGTTATGCCGATGCAATTTCCTGCAATCCAAAAGATGAAAAAGTATGTTATCAAAAGTGCATCCCAGATCCCAAGAATGAAGAGAGAATTACTCCAAAGAAGAATGTTGAATCGAATCATGGACACTACAGCAAATACAAACCTGTACTCCACCAAGGGCCCACCGGAAATCCAAAGAACGAGGGAGGAGTAAGTCCCAGGAAGGAAATCGACTCAAACCGTGGTTGCTTCAACAAGTACAAAACCATCTTTCTTGGACACTGCTTTCACTGTAAAAACTTCGGTCATCAAGCCAGACATTGTATGGTTCGCAGAAGTGAAAAGACAAAGCTAAAGGACCGAATAATCAACTCATATGCCCCCAAAAGGCAGGGACAAATCAAAACCTTCAATTCATTTGATCCCTTGACCAAATTTGATTTGATTTGCTCTTTCTGCTACAATAATGGACACTATGAACAAGACTGCCCACTCAAAGGAAGAAAGACGAGTAGCAAGAACTCCAGAATGGACAAATGCGGCCTGGCTCTATATGCTCAAAATAATGAAAACCAGTGGTTTGTAGATAGTGGGTGCTCCAGACACATGACAGGAGACAGAAGGAAGTTTGTCTCACTGAGTAAAAAGGAAGGGAATGTGTCCTTTGGAAGCGGATCAGGAAGAATTGCAGGAAAAGGAACAGTTACTTTGATCAATGGAAAAGGAAAAGCTCAAGATGCTCTACTGGTTGACGAACTCAAACACAACCTCCTAAGTGTCAACGAAATCTGTGATCAAGGACATAAGGTTGTCTTCAGCACCAAAGACTGTGAAATAAGGTACTCTGCCTCAAGGAAACTTGTGGAAAAAGGGGTGAGAACACCAGACAACATTTACCATTCTGAACAAAATTCAAGAAAATAAATGCTACTTAAGTCAGACAGATGAGAGTTGGTTGTGGCACAAGCGACTTGGACATACAAGCTTCGAAAATCTGATCAATATCAACAAGATCAAAGCTGTACAAGACATCCCAAGGTTGTTCAAACCAAATCAAGCAGTGTGTGGGCCATGTCAACATGGAAAGCAGACCAGAACCAGCCACAAGACAAAGGAACACTGTACATCGAAGCCCTTGGAGATCATCCATGCTGATGTGTGTGGGCCAACTAGAAATCAGGGACTCCAAGGAGAAAGGTACTTTGTGTTATTTGTTGATGATTATACTAGAATGATGTGGATCTATTTCATAAAGTATAAATCTGAAACTTTTGAGTGTTTTAAGAATCTAAAAGCCCTTGTAGAAAATGAAAAAGATTCAAAAATTAAGTGCCTCAAAACAGACAGAGGAGGAGAATTCACATCAAACGAGTTTAGTGAGTTCTGTAATATTCATGGAATTAAAAGGGAATTCTCAACTGCCAGAACACCTCAGCAAAATGGGGTAGTTGAAAGAAGAAACCGAACAATCCAAGAAATGTCAAGAACTATGCTATTAGCAGCAGACTTACAACCTCAATTCTGGAGAGAAGCAGTAGGAACGGCTATTTATACACTGAATCAAACTCAATTAAGACCAAATTGTGAAAAAAACTCCTTATGAGCTGTGGAAAGGAAGACCTGCTTCGGTGAAGTACTTCAAGATCTTTGGAAGCAAGTGCTTCATAAAAATAAATGATGGCTCACTCGGAAAGTTTGATTCTCGGGTTGATGAAGGGATATTTCTTGGATACTCTACACGGAGCAAGGCTTACAAGTGCTACAATTATCGACTGAAGAAAATAGTGGAAAGCATTGATGTAAAGGTTGATGAAGATCTTCCAGAAAGGGAAATTGAAGAACATGAAGATGACTCTCTCATTGAAGAAGAAGAACCTAAAGAGGAAGAAATAGAAGAGGAAGAAGAAGAAGAAGAAGAGGAAAGAGAACCACCTAATACCCCTTCAAAGATGAAGTATGTCCAAAGACATCATCCAGAAGAGCAGATCATTGGCGATAGAGATGAAGGTGTGCAGACCCGAAGAAGGATAACAATCACACCCAAGAGAAAAGTCATTGCCCTCCTATCTATGATAGAACCAGAAACATTTGCAGAAGCAAGTAAGGATCCTCATTGGGTAAAAGCCATGGAAGAAGAAATGTCCCAAATTGAGAAGAACAAGACATGGGAGCTAGTACCTCGTCCAAAGGACAAAAACATAATATGAACCAAATGGGTGTTCAAAAATAAAATGAACGAGGAAGGACAGGTTATCAAAAACAAGGCAAGACTTGTCTGCAAAGGCTATTCACAAATCGAAGGAGTTGACTTTGAAGAGACATTTGCACCAGTGGCCCGTATGGAAGCTATTAGGATGTTCTTGGCATTTGCTTGCTCAAGAGGATTCAAAATTTATCAAATGGACGTGAAATCAGCATTTCTAAATGGGGAACTCAAGGAGGAAGTCTACATGGAGCAGCCAGAAGGTTTTGATCTAACAGTAGGAAAGGACTTAGTTTGTAAGTTGAAAAGGGCTTTATATGGGTTGACACAAGTTCCTAGAGCTTGCTATGCAAGACTGGATCACTATTTACAACAACAAGGCTTCAAAAAGGGAGTGGCTAGAAGTAATCTATACATAAAGACAGATGAAGGTAAGTTACTAGTTGCTCTTGTTTATGTCGATGATCTGATTTTTGCTAGTAATAATGATGAAATGAGCCATGAATTTTCTCAAAGCATGTCAAAAGAGTTTGAGATGTCAATGATAGGAGAGCTGTCCCACTTCCTTGGACTTCAAATATCTCAAACCAGAGTAGGATTGTGTATATCTCAATCCAAATATCTAAAAGACATGCTCAAAAAATATGGAATGGAGGACTGTGCACCCATGAGCACACCTATGACCACAAACTGCAAACCAAGCAAAGATGATGACTCCCCTCTAGTAGATGCAACTCATTACAGGTCAATGATTGGAGCCCTTCTATACTTAACAGCTACACGATCAGACATAATGCAAGCAGTAAGAATGGTGGGAAGATTTCAATCTGCTCCCAAACAATCCCATTTATTAGTTGTAAAAAGAATTCTCAGATATTTGAAGGGAACTTCTAATTTCGGTCTTTGGTACCCAAAGAACTCAACAATGACTGTAACTGCATACACCGATGCTGATTGGGCTGGAAGTATAGATGATCGGAAAAGTACTAGTGGAAATGCATTCTTCCTAGGAGACTGTTTGGTATCCTGGCTCAGCAAAAAACAGTCATCCATATCATTATCCACAGTCGAAGCCGAGTATATTGCTACAGCGGACTGTTGTTCTCAGATACTATGGATGAAGGAAGCTTTAAAAGATCTCGACATATGTACAGATCAACCAATTATTGTTTATTGTGACAAGACAAGTGCTATCAGTCTCAGCAAAAATCTAGTGATGCACTCAAGAACCAAACACATACCGATCAAATATCATTTCCTCCGTGAGCAAGTAGCTGAACAAAACATCGTCCTGGAATATATCAGTACTAAGGAGCAGACAGTTGATATTTTCACAAAACCTCTTCCTCGAGAAGCATTCGAACATCTGTGTCAAAAGATGGGGGTTATTTCTTTATCATCACAAAGTTCATTCATAAAGATGCAGCGGGACAGGGGGAGCATTTTGACAGGGGGAGTCCGTATGCATTCCTTTGCCATTGATGTCAAAGGGGGAGAGCAGAAGAATATTGCCATCAATAGCAAAGGGGGAGATTGTTGGAGACAGATTGTCATTGATGTCAATATGGCAATATTAGAGGAGCAAACAGAGCCAAGAGGAGCAGACCAAGAAAGAGGAGCAAACAGAGGAGCCATATATTGCTCACTTGATCATCCATTCTTGTATGAATATGCATCATATCCTATTCTAAATCTCACTTATTCTTCAAAGAGTGTTAAAATTGGAAACTAGGGCCAAACTCCATGTGGATCATCTTATTTATGGCAGCTAATATTTTTCTTGGATCCCTCTCATTGAGAGGTGTAGGATTGATCTAAAAGGAGGTGAAATAACCCCTCATGTGCTCAATGTTTTAGTATAAAAGGAGATGACTTGATAGTCATTTCTAAACACACTTCACTCTTGATTTCTCTCCACTTGTTCTAGGTTTTTGTGGAAAGATAAAACTAGAGGTTGAAGCCCTAGATGTAGGGGGATGCCCTAGTCGTAGTCCTAAGGAGGATGCCCTAGCCGCAGTCCTAAGGAGGATGATCTAGCCACAATTCAAAGGAGGAGACCCCTGCTTCTATACGTTGCCCAACCTACCCTCTACGCTGCCTAGAGGGGAGATATAGCAAGCCTATTCATGCTGCCCAAATACGCAGGTGCCCTAGCCACAGTTAGGAAGACAGGCCAGCAAGTTTGAAGGGACGTTTTCAGGTAACAGAGTGCTGGAAGGAGGGCCAAAGTACCATGCTGGAGGGCCAAAATAGTAAGGGACTAATCTGGGCTAGTAGACGCAAGGATTCCTCCTAAAACATGCCAAGTAAGGGACTGTTTTATTGTGATTAGGACGCAGGCCTGTAGGTGTTGTTTTGAGAGTCAAACATAGAGCTGTAGGTGCCTCCTCAAGTAGCGAGGTCACATAACTTGAACGGAAAGGAAGCCGCATAATTTAAGGTGTGTTTTGGGCATGACTATTGGATTGTTTTAAGTTACAGTGGGAGCCCTAACCAATGACCAAAACACTACCCATAAACAGAAGTGCAGAAGTATGGTAACTTGTGCTTTGCCTTGTTTGATTGGAAAGGTCTCTTCATTGATGAAGAGATTCTATATACTGCCACATGGGAGCATAAATGACTAACAATGGGACAAAAGTGCTAGTAGTGTGACAACATGGTGCAGCAATGTCACAAAGCATAGCAATGCCACATGACAATAGCAATGGCATGGTACAACAAGACATCATGACAAGCATGTTGTTGCAAGCACATTAGGACAGCATGACAAGCATGATGCTGCAAGCACATTGGGACAACATGGCAAGCATGGTGCTGCAAGCACATGGGATAACAGTATGGCAACATGGTGCAGCAATGGCACATAGGACAACAATGGTACATGATGCAATACAATGATAGGTGCAGCGTGATGATGAGGAGCAACACAATGATAGATGTAGCATGGTGATGGAGTCACCTGGGAGAATCAGTTGATGCAGCATGTCTTCAACTGATTTCAGCTACCTCATGTATCATCTACTTAGAGATGATCTATGCTCTTATTTAGATAAGTCAAAGTGTTGACTTCTGTTGTATATGTACTATATCTCTCTCGCTCCCTCTCTCTCTCTCTCTCTCTCTACTGAACTATTGAAGAAAACATAAGAAAATTTGATCAAGGGTTTCCCCACATTGGGGTTTATCCCTGGCTAGCACCACAACTTGGGTCCTCTTGTACTGGCTTGTCTTCTACGATTTATGTTTATGTTCTATCTGCAATTTACTATTAATGTTGATATGATTGCTAATTTGGGAAAGATATTGAGCTAACCGTGAAAATTGAAATAAATTGCTCTAAGCATAGAACATACCTAAAACTAACAAAGAGTCCTAAGTAGCTCATACTAACTTCTATGTTATGCAAGATGGAGTTCCACAATCATACTATATACACAACTTGAGAATACAATGTTATTTTGTATTGTTATGATCTCTACCTCACTTCCTTCCCAACTTGGCCTCAACAAAAGATTGTAGAGCTTGATGTGCAATTGCTTGGTTGGTCAAGTGGTGTATTGCCTACAATCACATAGAGAAGTTATAATATACATTTTGTCATGATCTCTACCTCACTTTTGTACCAACTTTGTCTATGTTTATGGTCTTATATCTTGTGACTATTGCTTGGTTGATTAAGTGGTGCATTGCAAAGACTACAATCACATAGATAAGTTATAATGTACATTCTCTCATTGTCTTAAATATTTTCATGTGAGCTGTATTGTGTTATGTTCAAGCTCCTCACCTCAACAGTGACATGAGTCCACGCTACACTACTAAATCTTTCTTTAGTAATCCTCTAACACTATTTATTTGCAATGGTTTTGCTATAGCATAATCTTCAGCTTGCAAGTCCATAATACAATGGATTGGATCACGACATCCTTGACTAGAGATTGGATCCTAATCATAAGGGTTCACGCAATTTGACAATTGGGAGTTCAAGAAACCCACCATTCCTAAGTAACAATCATAAAGAATATGCATCTACTTCTAGCATTCCCAAGTAACAATCATAAAGAATATTTCTAGCATTCTTATTAGATCATTGTACTCAAACTACCTTATCCGTTTTGCTAGATTATAAGTTTATGTCTTTTTGCTAAGCACTTAATTCTTTATTATTTTACTTTTGGTACTGAAATAGGGATTGCTTTTGCACTCCCACATTGTCCTTACAGTAGTTGTGCCCTTTAGTCCCATTGACCTACTTTTGGGGTCATTTGTTGGATATCAAAAAAAAACTGTTGTCAATAGGGACACCCATGCACAAAGAAGACTGCAGTGCCAATGAAATAAACATAACAGTATGTGGTTATGCTGTTGTAACATTGTTTAAATCTCCATCTCTTGAACATAACTATATCTTGCACAATAGGGCCTCTGTTTGAGAGAGTTGTTGATTCCTTGTTCATCATTTTAAAGCAGCAGTTATAATCTCTTCACTTCAATAGGTATATGTGCCTTGCTTGACAAAGGCCTCGATGATTCATAGCTATAAGATTCAAAGATAAAAAGAACACCTATTGAGCTTTGAAGCTTGGCAATATACTTTCATGTTTTAAACAAATCCTAAACCTGTGTATTCGGACATGAAATTGGTTCCACTTGATAGCATGCTCGATTCAATAAATTCAGTAAGTTAACAATAGGAATCTAACTCAAGGTCAATACTGCAAATAATGTGCCACGTTAGTTCTTTGAAAAGAAAAGCCATAGACAACAGCCAAATATCCCAACAAATACAAATTGTTAATGAAATATCCTGAAGCATATTAGAACACGTAAGGAAATTTATAAGAGTGTTTTTTACCATTCAAGCATCTTTTGCAAAGTCACAGCTCTCCCCAATTGTGTGAAGATTAGACATGGAAGAAAGAGAGTAAATACAAGCTGCAAGAAACAACAGATAACAGGAATAAATCAGTATCAAAACAATATTTCAGACCTCAATATTTTGCAGAACTGCCTGCTTATTTAACCAAAAAGATAGACGACAATGTACACACTAAAGTATGGCACTGGGGATAACAACAAAGAGAGACCAGCATATGGGAAGGTGGGTACAAGTTTTCTCAAATTGCAGTCTTCCTGTTATCAGTTAATAATTAAATAATATCAATGTGGTAATAATAGTTGGTTGCTTATAAATGTAAATTCGCCTTCACCCAAAACCAACTGAATGCTAACAAAGTAGCATACAATGACTGTGTAGAAGGGCTTCCAACACCTATCAAACTCAATACATTTCTACCAGGGTGGGGGAATAGGAAATTTTACATGGTACATCTAAGCTACAGGTAAATTTTCGCTCTCTATAAATACAGAATAGTAAAAATTGTGAGGATCCATCTTTTATTCAGCTAACATTGCATGCCACACAGAACAGGAACAACAGCAATAATCCATCCTACTTAACTGGTACTGCTTGCCCGGGAAGACAATAAAGAATTACAGAAAAGACCAGAAAACACAGGTCAAAGTAAAATATAACGAAAATGTCAAAATTGCATAAAAATTAAGTTAGATTGGATCCTATAGCTGCGTATCTTATTGTCAATCGTGGCCTTGAATAAAACCCTACTTCGCTAAATATTAAGAATTATACGGGAGTTACCGTGAAAGAAAGAAGATGAAGTCAATATAGTATATAATTAATTACTATTATGAACATAGTTAGCAACCACTGAACAAATGCAATCCACATTCAGAGCCATCATATAAAGAAAATTATGGATCAGCTTGTCAATAAAATAAAGAAAAATGAATACCCCGTTCAAAAGCTTCCGTCCAGCAGGCGTAAGAATGTTGACATACTTGGACGCCATGAGACAGCCAAGAGAGCACATCAAAAACACCTTTACGATTGGTAGAGCAGAAAACTTTAACATCGCAAGGATCGATTCGTTCTGCTCCGCAATCGCCATTGCTTTTGCCTGTCAAAGTCCCTACTAGCTTTCTGATCCTTGTATATTTATATAAAGTTAAATTATTAAACCAACATCAAAAGGAAGCCTCAAATATTTCAGAACCTTTCCTGATTCAGTCCGGCCTGCCAGAACCAGGGAAAGTCCACCAACTTTGAGCAACGAGGGGATTTGTTAAAGCCGTTTTAAACGAGAGAAAGAACCGACTCTATCATTGTAGCATGGATAAAAATAGGAACCAGCCGAGGCGGACGCCCGACACAATTTCCCAAACTTTTAGCGGAAAAGAACTAGATTAGTGAATCACGACAGTTCTTCTTGGTAAACTTAACTGCTTACGGGAAATAACCAAACCGATCTAGGTCCAATCCCCCAAAAAGCTACGCTCTGGATTCCCCTAAATTGGCACAAAAACTAATTGGAAATCGGTAATTCAAAATCTTCGTCTACAGTAAACACAAAGCATCAAAATAGGAGGGTAGATCTTGAAGCAAGAAAATCACAAAATGCTTAAACGGGTCAATATAAACATACAAAGCATATCCGGCCCCTAACAAACCCTCCCTTCAATTTAAAGCATAATCCCCCATTTACTCAAATAGGCTTATACAGAACGCCGTTGTTCAGGGTTCAAAAAGCAGAGTAAATCTACATAAATGTTTCAATTTACAAACGAAGAAGAGGAATCCACAGCACATAAGGCAATTAAGCAAAAGAGGCCAAAATTAGGCTCAAAAGAGCGTGGAACAGCAAAAGCCAGTGCGGGACTTGAGAAAGAAATAACAGAAGAATTAAAGACGTTCAGTCACACTGTCAAAACTCAGAGGAATGACGCACCGATAGCGCCGTGACAAAGTTTTTATGCCTTTATATTGTGGGTAAACGTACGAGTCCCTACGGCAAGTGTGGACGCAAGTCAAAACAGAAAAATACAAAACAATTTCAGATCTGCGGCGAAATTCCCCAGAAGAAACGAAACGGCGGTGCCGGCAAACTTCTCAACGGCCGCGTTATCGTCCCGTCGTGTCGGTCTCGGCCTGAATCCCTGTATTCCGCGCTGTGGGACCTGGTATGGTAGAGTCTCCTTCACGTGTCAACGAGTAGCAGAATCACACTTTATTACAATGAATTAATACAGAGGAGACGTGCTAGCTACACACCGCTAGACGTGAACATTCCAGTCGCCTCACAAACTATTCCACGCAATGCACAGTCCAAGATTTCGCACATTCGTCTTCCACCGATTCATTCCGATTTCCGCGTAACGTCAAAGTTGCCGTCACGACTCGCCAATGTCGGTTGATTGAAGATTGGAATCCGACAATCCGCAATTGCCAGACCACTCTATCTAAGGTTCCCCACAAATTATATATACATTTTCAAATTCTTACGTAAAAGGCCATATCTTATCTGAAATTCTCTATAGTTTTTTAATCTATAGTTTTTTAATCTTACATAAATGCCAGATCATATAGTTTTTTAATCTTACATAAATGCCAGATCATAGCTGAATGGAGTGCCTTCCGGAACAAACAAATTAATTATCCATTCATAAATTAAAAATTCGATAACATGAACCATCTCATGTGACTTCCGGATTTTCAGGTGGAACCCATTCCATATGATTATGATCATTCCAGAGGGATCCATTTGCTTCTTTGGCTTATTCTCTTTTTTAAATATCTTTTTTGTACTATGGGTTCTTAGCTAATGGTTGCGAGGGTTTGGGCTTAATCATGCTCCAACTTTTCAAGTTTGATTAACTTTTTATGAAATTAAACATGAATGATTTTGTCTTTCATTAATTTATAGTTTTGAGGTCTATGTGAGTTTTTGATAATTACCAAGTTTGAGTTTGATTGTTTTTGTCTTAGTTGATTAGGGTGAGTCTTAATTTGAATGGAAAAATGATTTAGAAGGATTTACTTTATTGAGATGATGTCGTCGTGATTTTGTCAAATTTGATATAGTTTATTTATCAAATTTATTTTTTTTAAAGGTGATTTTATTCTTCCCCATAAAAGTTTAAACATGAGATTTAATGTGAACTAAATCTCACAAATTAATTGGTTTTCAACTCATGGGTTTGAGATTACTTATTTTCATTTCCATTAATGAGTGGTAAGTGAGATCTAAATCTAGAGGTGGTGAAATACATATACAATATATTGGCATCCTGGAATGAGTATATATGTTATAAAAGCACAGTGACACTAACCTTGATTTGCTAATTCTTGGTCCACCCAACTCATGCAAGCAAGGTAACAACTAACATTTTTTATTATCCACACTAATGAACCCTCAAATGCAAGTTAAAGGGGGTCATTAAGATAAGTTTGTGATTCTTTACTGGAGTTGATTTTATATGTGTTTCTTAGGCTTGAGGAACAAATAGGAACCTTATTCAAAAATTCATGAACTACTTAGTTTACTTACTATAGTCATGGGAGGCAAGGAAAGAATAGTTACAAGGAGTAAATAATACCTAAAGAGTTACTATGTTATTCAATTCAAATCTTTTTCAATTTGTATTGACCTATTTCATGATCTTTAAATATTTTTAATTGACTTCAAGTTTTCTATTTTTTCCCCGAAACTCTTCCCATAGCTCAATTTTCCATACCAAATTCCTCGTCATGGCCCTAAAACATAAGTGCAAAAGGACTTAAAAACAAAGTTAATTCCTTATACAAAGATTTTAATAATAAAAAGTCTTGAGTACAAAGGGACTCATGTGTGTGTGTGTGTGTATAATAAAAAAATGATGTATGTATTAGGTTTTGTTTCAATAAAGAAGAGTGTGTGTGTGTGTCTCTGTGTGTGTGTGTGTATACGATAAAAAAATGATGTATGTATTAGGTTTTGTTTCAATAAAGGAGAATATGATAGGCCCGGAGTATGTCATAAAACTAATTTTGCTTGGCTAAGAGCTCGTCTTCCTCGGGCGTAAGGAAACGGGTTAATGGCCCAAGACCCAGAGGCATCTTGCAGGAGTGAAAGTTTGCCCCCTTACAACCACCAACAGTTAATTCTATAGCATGTGGTTTTCCTTGAATAACATTAATGAGTCAACCTACATTTATGGATAACAACCAGTGATGGTTATCCTCATTGTTGATTTGATAACTAAGTTATGATAGGTCTCCCATTGATCTGTAGCTGAATGTTAGTTTTGTTGTGCTAATTTCATTTACAGATTTAAAAACACATGCTTGTCAATTACTTCATGTGCATGGTTCCCTTATGATGTTTGTCATTGGAAACTAGTAAATTTATGTCAAGTTTTATGTTAGAATCGTGAGCAGAATGGCATGAAATACAAGTGTTGAACAATAGTAAGCAAATGAACAGCAAACCATCGAGAAAAAAAACACTTAACACAATTTTTCGATAAAGGAGTTCACCCCTCCTGGGCTACATCTCCTTGGTCCAACTTCCATGGCTTGGGCCTCTGTATTTGCTCAAAAAAAAAACAACAACAACAACAACAATTTACAATGCTCTACATCTCCTTAAATATCCTTCAATGGACTCAGAGCATCCCAAAACCCCTAAGATGACTCTCCAAACTCTGCAAATGGACTACAGTTGTTCTGGGCTTGACCTCCTCCCTGGTGGCCCTAAGCTTCCTTAAACTTCAATGTGGAAAAATCACATACATAAGTGCCTCATCGCTCCTGAAACCTATTCAATTGTGTTCATAATGTCGAAATCATCTAAGAACACCTTTTTTGATCCTCATTTGGTCGAAAAATGCTCCAGTTATGAGAGAAACTGACTTTCCCTACAAATCCTCCTCCAAATCTAGAAGAACTCTAGTTAGGGCCACTAAATTTGGTGGAAGGGCTGAAATTGGTGGACTGCCGAATTTACCGCCAAAATAACTGCGGGTTAATTGTTGGTTTAATTAACATTACGCTGCGTTAATTAGCACTAATTGTGCTTAACGAAATTACCGCGCAGTTTTTCATAACCGTTGTCATTAACTTTTGCCGGTCTCCTGAACGTGGTCACATGGACGTGGTTAGCGCAAAACCCATGCAATTAGGGCTAACCATTAGCCAAACCGATGGCAATCTCTGCGGAGGGTTCACATGTTGTGGTTAGTGGCACGGTTTCGTAGCGTTGGTCGCCGCTTTAACTAACCTCCACCATAACCGTGACCTGTTCACATGTTTAACCGTCGCATTAAAGTTTGTGGAGCCACCAGATGACATAATTGCTTGTTGTAACGGTGGGTGTGTTCACATATGCACTAATCGTTGCAGTGAAGGTTTGTGGAGCTGTTGTGTTAACCCTTTGCGGTAACCGCGAGCGCGTTCACATGGGATCTACTTAACCGTCGAGGTTATGGTCTACGCTGGAGCCACCTGCCTAACCGTTTGCAGTAACTGTGGCCTGTTCACATGTGGAGGGTTGGCCCTCCTAACCGCCCATTCCATAAACATTACACTTCAAATATTTTTTCTGCGCTATAACAGTTAAGTCATGAACATAGCGGAGTTGGTATGTGTTGTGGACTGTGTGTTGGAGGTCACGGGGTCGAAACCCAGTGCCTCCATAACATTTTGTTGAACTATGCCAAAGCCCTATGCTATTGGGAGATGCCACGTGGCGACCTCTGAGCTTGCCATGTGGCATACTTTCATTGGTCGAAAACTAACCAATAGAACTACACCAACGCACCTACCACATCACCAACTGTAACCAATCACACTGTGACACTTGTCGAGACATGATTGAATGTTGACCAAGTTGACTTTGTCTAGTCACTTACCATGTCAATAGTACGAACTGCTGACTATGCAGTGATTGGGCATTTTTTTTTTGTAAATTTCGCCTGTTTAACAAAGTGAATAGAACTCAATAGCCTCCTCGTACGAACTAGATCTTCAGTGGAACAAGTTACGTTAGGATCGTTTTGACGAGACAGACGCAATTGTTCAGGTTTCGCACGATTCTGAGCACTTTGATTTTTGAGCTAATTTTTGCCCCTATTCCATATTTCGATCACTCCTTCCCACCGACGGCCTTTTGGACCCACAAAAGTTGGTTATTTGATGAGAGCTAAATACTCTTCTCCTTCCTAAGTTCTATCAATTAATTATACTTGAAAAGTCTCCATGGCAACCACTTGGGTACACTGACATGCCTTGCATTGCAAATGGCTATGTCCCTCAACCATTGTTCTCCTTTTGCTGTTGACCCAATCCAACACTTGTTGGACACTTTCTGGCTGCAAAATACTTTTGTTGTACCACATCGATCCCTCGGTGCTTGGAAAACTGATACAAACTGATAGCCTTCCCATTGAGAATCTTGGCATCAACACACACAACAGTCTACAACGACTGCAAATTTTTGGCATCTTGTCCACTTTCACTTCTTGTCTCTATCATCCTCTAGTTCAACATGCTACCCATGTCATACTTTGAGAATTAAGGCTAAGCATGAGAATCTTGCTCAAGATTGGACCTTCCAAAATCCTGCAACATCTTGTCACAAGAAACACCATTAAATGGAAAAACACATTATGCAAGAAAAGAAAATCGAAGACCTCTTCTTTTGCTCCTTCAAAGAAATAATTGTCACATCATGTAACATCACCATGTACTCTTGCATCTTGGTGTACAAACCATCTTGGTGTGTTAGTTAATGGTTTACTAAACAAGTCGACAAAACATCATCTTCAAGCAACTGACTTGACTTAAAAGCAAAACATAAGCATGTACAGCAACTTAATGATTCTTTGCATAAACAACAAGAATTTCACATCTCATGCAATAATACATCAACATCTCCCTTTCATCTTTGGAGATAAAATCAACTCTTCCAAGTCGATATGACATACATGTAACAACAATCGACACAAGTCGACACTCATGCATGTATCCAAACACAATGAAACTAGCAACAATTCCATTGTTCACACACACACAAACTCTCATGCATGTGTACAATTATTCAACTCTCCCTCAAGTAAAAACACAAGTACGATAAGCCCAAAAAACATTTATGGGTACATAAAGAGCTGAATTGACAAATTTGTTGCAAATGAAGTGAGTAACATACCCCACTTTCACACACCTTCATGGTGAAAATATGCAACAACAAGAATGCTTTCAAAAGAAATGCATTCACATACAAACTTGTAACCACAAATTGTCTTCTTTGTTGCATTAAAGTGAGTCAAACAGAACTCCACTTTCAACATCTTGCATCATACAAGTTGCAGCATACTTTCAACAAAAAAGTAATGCATTCATAAGGCAAAGAAATTCATTTTTAAGGCAAAGAATTGCATCTATCAACAAAAGAAATGCAAGCCTTATTTGGATAAGAAATCAATCCACCTCTTACCAAACCATTTCAATGGTGATTCTTGCAGCTGCACATCATCTTGACCCACATCAATTATGGAATCCTCTTTTTCATTCTTGCCAAAGTCCCTCTCCACCTTCTTCAAATTTCGTGGAGGAGTTGTTGGATACAAAGTCCAACATTTGTTTATGAGATGACCTTGCTTATGGCAATGAGTGTAAAACAATTGCATCTTATTTGCAACATGGTTTCCATTATCCAATGGACCTTTGGTTTTCTGTCACTTTTGTTTTGGAAGTTTCCTATATGTGGCCATTTTCTTCCAACATCTTGAAACATTATGGTTATTCAAACCACAAAAAGTACATATAAATTCTCTCTAATTCTTATGTGAAGATTTACCATGTTTATCATAATCAAAAGAAACTTGATTAAAGGCAGATTTATACCTTGCACATTCACCTTTGTCGCCTTCTTGAGGAGGTGAATTTGATGAGGTAGTGGTTCTATTCGAAATACCAACAATGGTTTCAATCTCCTTAGAGCTTTCAACATCCTCTTGTCTGCCCTTTCCCCTAATTGCATGCTTATGAGCACCTTCTTGCAAAGTGGGTATAAAACTTTTGCATTCTTCATGAACACAAACTTCACAAGCTTGAGGGTATGAACATGTAATGCAATTCCCTCTTGAAACACCTTCATGTGTCTCTTGGCTTTGGATCATTCTCCATCATGTTGTCCATAACCAAGACCCAAATACCTAGGCCTTTCCTCAACAACAATTGGCTCAACTATGCCTTGTGCATGTGTGCCTAACTCTTTACCTTCATAGCCCATTTTCATCAACAATTTGGACCCTATTCCTCTAGTGTGTCTTTCAAAAGCACCAAAACATTCATTTTGAGAGGAAATTGAAGGTAAACTGAATTACATACCTCATGTTCATGCACATACTTGGCTAGGGTGTCCTTGGCATCATGGAGTAAAATCTCCATCTAATGCATCTTTTCAAGAAGCTCTTGCTTCTCCTCCTTCATGACCATCAACTCCTCTTGAAGTTTAGTGTTCTCCTTCCTATCTTCAATCATCTCTTGCACCATATCTCTCATGATGAAAAACTCCTGCAACATCTCTTCATCAAAGAATCTTGCTAAGGAAGAAAGATTAAAGACATCACTTGTTGAACCTGCCATCACATAAACTTGCACATTGCTAATTCTCCTTGCACAAATCTCAAGCAATCAAGCAAATAAACCGTTGCTATGATACCAACTTGATCCATAGCTGAATGTTAGTTTTATTGTGCTAATTTCATTGATAAATTTAAAAACACATGCTTGTCAATTGCTTCATGTGCATGGTTCTCTTATGATGTTTGTCATTGGAAATAGGTAAATTTATGTTAGAATCATGAGCAGAATGGCATGAAATACAAGTTTTGAACAACAGTAAGCAAATGAATAGCAAACCATCAAGAAAAAAAGCACTTAACACAATGTTTTGATAAAGGAGTTCACCCCTCGTGGGCTACATCTCCTTGGTCCAGCTTCCATGGCTTGGGCCTCTGTATTTGCTCAAAATGGAAAAAAGTACAGTTTACAATGCTCTACAACTCATGAAATATGCTTCAATGGACTCAAAGCATCCCAAAACCCCTAAGATGACTCTCTAAACTCTGCGAATGGACTACATTTTTCTGGGCTTGACCTCCTCCCTGGTGGCCCTACGCTTCCTTAAACTTCAATGTGGAAAAATTACATATAGAAGTGCCCCATTGCTCCTGAAACTTGTTCCATTGTGTTCAGAATGTCGAAATCTTCTAAGAACACCTTTTTTTATCCTCATTTGGTCGAAAAATGCTCTAGTTATGAGAGAAATTGACTTTCCCTACAAATCCTCCTCCAAATTTGTTAGAACTCCAGCTAGGGCCGCTAAATTTGGTGGAAGGGCCGAAATTGGTGGACCCCCGAATTTACCGCCAAAATCACTGCGGGTTGACTGTTGGTTTAATTAACATTACGCTGAGTTAATTAGCACTAATCATGCTTAACGAAATTACCGCGCAGTTTTTCATAATCGTTGTCATTAACTGCTGGTGGTTTCCTGAACGTGGTCACATGGACGTGGTTAGCGCAAAACCCGCACAGTTAGGGCTAACCATTAGCCAAACCACTGGTGGTCTCTATGGAGGGTTCACATGCTGTGGTTAGTGGCACGATTTCGTAGCGTTGGCCACCACGTTAACTAACCTCCACTGTAATTGTGACCTGTTTACATGTTTAACCGTCACATTAAAGTTTGTGGAACTGCCAGATGACATAATCGTTTGGTGTAATAGTGGGTGTGTTCACATATGCACTAACTGTTGCGGTGAAGGTTTGTGGAGATGTTGTGTTAACCCTTTGTGGTAGCCGTGAGCGCGTTCACATGGGATCTGCTTAACCGTCGAGGTTATGGTCTATGCTGGAGCTGCCTGCCTAACCGTTTGCTGTAATTGTGGCTTGTTCACATGTGGAGGGTTGGCCTGCAAGCTAGCCCTCCTAACCACCTATTCCATAAACGTTACACTTCAAATATTTTTTTTGCGGTATAATGGTTAAGTCATGAACATAGTGGAGTTAGTATCTGCTGTGGATTGTGTGTTGAAGGTCGCGGGGTCGAACCCTGACACCTCCCAAACATTTTGTTAAACTATGCCGAAGCCCTAGGCTGTTGGGAGGTGCCCCTTTCATTGGTCCAAAACTAACCAATACAATTGCGCCAACGCACCTGCCACATCGCCAACCGCAACCAATCACATTTGATACTTGTTGAGACATGATTGAATGTTGACCAAGTTGACCTGCCTAGTCACTTGCCACGTTAGCAATACAGATTGCTGACTATGCAGTGATTGGACATTTTTTTTGTTGCAAATTTCGCCTATTTAGAAAAGCGAACAGAACTCAATAACTTCCTCATACGAACTCGATTTTCAGTGAAACGAGTTGCGTTAGGATCGTTTGACGAGACGGACACGGTCATTTAGGTTTCGCACGATTCCGAGCACTTTGATTTTTGAGCTAATTTTTGCCCCTAATCCATATTCTAATCACCCATTGTACGAAAAGAAAAATAAAATAAAGATGAATATGATTACCTATAGCATTAAGGTGTCAAGGTAGAAGTAGTTGACTCCCTTTATTTGTATAGTAAATTCCAATTAACCAAAATATTTAAACCTTTTCAATGACATTGAAAGGGTTTAATGCTACAAATATATGCAAATCAAGGTCATTAAAAAATTAAAAATTAAACATGCATATTAGTTGGTTGAACTTTTATGTATAGATTAAAGTCTAGTACATCATCTTATCAAATGAAATAGTGATATATAAGCTTAACTTCTATGTATAAATTAAAGTCTGGTATCTCATCCTATTAAATTATAATAATGATATGCGATGCAATAAACAATAGTGAGTATTGAATATTTATTTGAACTTATGATATTACATTTGGTCATCCTTTACATTTGCTTCAGTAATGGGGTTGAGTATGTAACATTGTTAGCAAACATTTGTTAACATAGTATGTTCAAGATCGAGTAGAACATAGATTGTCTCCCTACATTGAGACCAAAATGTGTAGAACATATCACAGAGTAGAATAACTTGTAATATAATAGTTAATTTATGTAACTACACGTGTTTACCATGCATTATTGTCACACTTTAGGCTATAATTTTAATTTTAATTGAGTTTATAGAAACTTGAATCATGCACACAGGGGATATCGATTGATGTGTATAGGTAATTTCAAAAAGACGGTCAAGTTTTAAGAATGGAGATTTTTGGAGTGACCATGTGTAATTGCATTGTCTAAACATTAAATTACCAAATAACACTAACTACTAGTTATTTCATGTGGATGCAACATCTATGCATATGCAATAATATTGCATGTTCATATTTATTTATTTTTGTAAATGGATATATTAAACCTACAATATCAACCACAACATACAAATTTCTTGTTGAAGCTTGTCGGCCCATTCCTTTGATCACTCTCTCTATTTATTACACCATTTTTCTTCTGCTTCTCCTCGACCTTTGTCCTAACGATGGGTCTTGGTGTAGACTCAAAACGTCGACAATCAAGAACGACTACTGTGGAGCAATTTTCACATCTCAGCTTCAAGTTATAAGAATGTTAAACACCCATATCAAACTCCTTTAAATATCAATATTATAACTATTTTTTTTGTAAGCAAATATATTCACATTATATTAACATGCGAGAAGTTACAAAAACTACACTCAAGAGAGCATTCTTTGACACTGAGGGAGGAAACCAGAGATGAGGAGTGGAAGGACTCTACCTCAAGTAGGAGAAACTAGAGCCTTGTAGTTTTGTAGATTGCATAACAAGATAATTGTTGACCAAAATCATGCTTATGAGAATAGAAAATACATAATTGTTGCATGAAATGACAAAAATGATGCATAATGAGCCAAAAAGTGGTGCATAACGAGCCAAAGAGTTTTGGGGCGTTGTGTTTTCCACCTTAAAAAGGATAGAACAAGAGTGAGAGGCCAGATTGTAGAGGAATGAGCGACCTGGGAGTCTCCATGTCGAAAAGAGCTAAATTTTTCCGCATTGAAACTGCATCATTGCCATGCTAGAACCACATTGCGCCTGGGCAGTGCCATGAGCCTGCAAGCTCCTTGTGTCCGTGAATGCTCCTCCAGAATATAACAGCCATAAGGGATGGGGTGAGGAGGAGACAAGGGTGCGTTAACCACTGAGGGAATGGGAGCTTAGGAGAGAGGGGGATGGGCCACAGGGGCACAAGGAAAGGGCGGGGAGGAGGAGCCAACCGACGAAGAATGGGAGGGGGAAGGAATCGGGGAAGAGGAGGAGGTCCCTGAGTGCCCAAAGCATCAGGCGACCCTTGTGTATTTCAACTTCCTCCATAACCAGGACCTCCCAGCAAATGGAGTTAGGAATTTCGTTGTCAAACATAATTGCAATGGTGGCATCGTCAAAGGTGGGCGCCACCTTCCTCTCCCTCTGTTGGGGCGCTGACCTCTCCCCCTGTCACAATTTATAGTTAGGAGGTGGCAATATAAAATTGCAGAAACGAAGCTGGGAATAACGTCGAGGAGAAAGACAAAAGGAGAGTGCAAGCTAGAGGAAGGAATGAACATGGAGGAATGTGATTTTAATTTTGAGGCTTGGGAGTAGAGGAGTCATGTACGATGGCAACTAGTGCGCAAGAGGGGGAGTGAATGCTGGGAGTGTCGCTTGGTGCAGAGGGTAAGCCATGTGGCAGCTGCAATCTGAGACCTTTGAGATAGGAACCTGAAGCCACTAGATCTAGGTTTGAAACGCATCGACCCTTTGTTCTCTATGTGATTTATCCAGAAAATCTAAACATTATATCATGAATCACGTAAACATAAAATCTGAGATATTACAAACTTATTTAAATATTAATATTATAATTATGATATTACAAACTAATTAAAATATTAATATAATGTAAATTTTATAATAAATTTATTTTATTAAAAGCCCAGAGGGATAGCTCAAATGGTCGAGTTCCCGTTGATAGTACTCTCCCGGTTTGGGAGGTCACGGGGTCAAATCTCCTCGACGCCCTCGGGGTTAGGCCTGATGGCCGTGCTTCTCTACGTGGACGTAGCGGCCCACCTCCGGTGCCCCGTGAACCACATCGAAAAAAAATAAAATTATTTTATTAAAAAATAATATAATAAAATTATTTTAAATTATTATTAAATACATAATAACTATTATAGTTTTAAAAAAAATCTTACCTATAAAAATCTAACTTCATTATAAAAAAATGTTTGATTTTTTATTAAAAAAATTATAAAATCTAAATCTTATTATCAAATATGGCATATAATGATTATAATATTGTATTTTAATCTTTCATTATTAAAAATTATCATATAAATAATGACTATTATAATCAACATTCCAATTAAAATTTAAAATATAGGTTCCAAACAACGTATTGTTCACCTCACTTTTTAAATTTGATTTTTTATTAATTTTTTTATAAAAACTAAATCTTCTTATCCACTATAATTATAATATTATATTTTAATCTTTCATTAATAAAAATAAAAAATATATAATAAAAAATTAAAGATATCATATAAATAATGACTATTCAATCTCCTCTGTAATATATACTTAACATTCCAATTAAAATATAGGTTCCATATAACGTATTGTTCACGTGACCTTTTCCTTCGCATGTAAAGAGTTTTCGGAAAATCCTTTTTCTAATATTTAGTCAATTTAATGTTATATTTATACACTTTTCTCTCCACCGTCAAACTCTTTCCATATCATATTGGTATATAATCCGGATAACTTTTCGTCCGTCATTATTTTCCAGAGTCATCGATGATGCTTGATTTAGAAACTATACTTTAATCGTTTTTTAAGTATTTAATAGCATAGTATGATATTAGGCTGATTTTATTAGAATAGTTATTCCCAATCAATATTTATGATTGAGAATTGGTTTATTATTGTTATTAGTAAAAATAATTTATAATGGTTTACACGTAGTTTTTTAAGGGTTTTTTAGATTTTTAGTTAGGATTTGGAAAAAAAAATTGTGGTTAAATTTTGATTTGTGTTGTTCGAGGATTCTGAATAACATTGATATATGTGATGTGTCCATTGTTTCCGATGGTGTTTCTATCCTTTATGAGGAACCACAAAGAGCTTTATGAGTAAATGAATGTTGGAAAGCCTTTTTATAGGATTTTTTTTTGAATATTGGATTAATGGTTAGAAATTTTAATTTAAATAATAATATTTGACCTATTATCTTTTTTGAAACCATGGTATTTGACCACTCAATTTTACCAAATTAATAAAGATTGGGTAATTCTCATAACATTTTTTGAAATTAGTGAGATTAGAAATAAAATTATTCAATTGTTAATATAAAAATTACTTTAAAATTAAAAGAGAAAATCTTTTAAATTATAAATATTAAAATAAATTAAATAATTTTGTTATTAGAAAAAGATTGGATCAAAAGATGCAGGGGAATTATTAAGGCCAAGTAGATTTAATAATTTTAACTAGAATTTTCTTGTTATAAAGTCAAAGGTCCAATGATATGGTGAGGAAATTAGAGAGGCTAATAATTAAAGGAGATAAGGATTAAGAGGTTAAGAAGTAGATTTAATAATTTCAACTAGAATTTTCTTGTTATAAAGTCAAAGGTCCAATGATATGGTGAGGAAATTAGAGAGGCTAATAATTAAAGGAGATAAGGATTAAGAGGTTAAGAAGTAGATTTAATAATTTCAACTAGAATTTTCTTGTTATAAAGTCAAAGGTCCAATGATATGGTGAGGAAATTAGAGAGACTAATAATTAAAGGAGATAAGGATTAAGAGGTTAAGAATTAAAGTAGGGTACAAAATAAAGGAGATAAGGATTAAACTGGAGTGATGAGTAGTAAATGTAAAAAAAGCTAAGAAAAAGATTAATATCAAATAGGATGCAAGAATTAAAGTGCCAAACAAAATAATACAAATACAAGGAGGTAAGGATTAATATAAAATAAGATTATAAAGATTGTTTAACCCACAAATAAGATGACAAGGAATAAATGTAAAATAGAGAGGTTAATAATTAAATATCAAGTAAGATGCTAGGAGTTAAAGTGTCAAGTAAAATAAAATAAAACAAGAAGGAAGGGATAAAATATGTGTTTACTATAATAGTTAAATACTCTCTAAGATGACAAAAAATTATAAGAAAAGTGGGGGTAACTGGTTTAAATTGTTTTTTTCACTATATATATGGATTCAACACCCTTAAAAACCCTGGGGCACTTTGATTGTGAAGAGTTCACATGTCAAACTTGTGATTTCAATGAATCTCTATCGGATTCTAGACAAACTTTCCAAAATGTCGCACTCTGACAAACTTTCCAAAAAAGCTCACTTAAAGACTACTCGTTATGCAAATATGCTCACATCTAGCTCTTGGGATAATCTATTTAGCGAGGGCTTTGTCGAGAAGCTGGGAGCATTTATTGCGAGGCTTCACAGAAAAAGGGTCAAATTCATCAAGCAAATGAAGAAGCAATATGTCCCATAGACTATCTTTAGCCTCGTAGACGTTAAAATAATTTTCTTTTTTCCTTCCTTTCTTTCCTTCTATATATATAAACAGAATTGGTCATCAAAGTCATATATATATATATATATATATATATATATATATATATATATATATATATATATAGATATAAACAAAATTGGTCATCAAAATCATTCATCTCATATTCACAAAGCATGAAATTGATTTCATCCACTATCATTATAACCACTAGATACATCAACCTTACTCTTAATATGAATACAAATTAATCAAATAGTTTAATAAAATAATATAATATTTTACATAAAATATGTACTTCCTTTATAATAAAAAAACAAATCTAAAAACTATCTATAATTCTATATTTAATTATTGTTCATTTTTTTGTAAGTTTGGTAGGACTACATCTTCATCATGTCCAATTTCTCACTCCGATGAGAGATAGCACAAAATTTGAACCCAAAAAACTTCCATTTAGTAAGATTTTTTTTTTCCTTTGATAGGTAAGCACCCACGGGGGATTGAGCCAGTGACCTATCACAATGAGTGCCTTAACAGTGCACCATTCGTCAATCCAAAGCTTCGTGGCCCATTTAGTAAGACTTCATTCCCATGTTTATTACCAATTAACCTTTCGAGAAAAAACATTATTGTTTATTTATTAAAAAACTAAAAATAGAAATAAAAATTCCATCATCGTAAATCTAATTATCTATGTAAAATACAAATAATTTTGAATCCGAATTAATTTACTCAATTTAAAAATTTTATGCCATATTTTGTAGAATACTTTATTATTTTTGTTTTGCTAAAGATAGTTGGTTGTAAAATCAAAGTAATTTAACTTTGATTTTAGTTGGTTTATTTTGAGTTATGTTTAAAAAAAAAACAATTTTATTAATTTAGTTTGTGATTAGCTTAAATAAATTGATGGAAATTAATTACTATTGATATTGGTTGTAGAATAAAAGTAATTTAATTTTTTACTAGTTTATTTATTTTGATGATGATGGTTAACGTCCACTGAGACCAAACTTTGGTCTATCGGACCTAAAGAAACAAATTATTTAGTTTGATTTAAGATTTTATTCCTATGCTCAAAAAGCTTGGAGAGAAGCCTCCCAAGCTCACTATAATTTTGACATCGTAAAAGGCTAGGAAGGTCAGTATTGTGACAGAGATTATGACATTGAGATCTAATGTGGTTGTACGCAGGGCACTCTAAGAGGAAGTGGTTTTCATCCTCGATGTTCCTATTCTCACAGAGATGGCAGATCCTTTCCATTCATGGTGTTTTAGGAACTGTACAACGACCTGTTTCACTATGGAGCTCATGCGAGTTCGTTCTAATCTTCGCTAGATTAATTTTCTTCTTTGAGCTAGTTAAAACAGAGAGATACTTTTGATCTTCTAGGGTGGGGTTGATGACCTTCTTATAATAACTTAATTTTCTTTTAGCTGCTAAATCTTTCTCACACCACATTTTTTCTTTGAACTTAGAAGTAACAATATTTTTAATGTTATTAATGTTTTGCAATGCATCATTCTCGTTGATCTCCCAATGGTTTAACCAGGCCCTTGTGTCTTTATACCACCCCCGCTTGAGCCTTAGGTGGTTTTGGCTGGAATTTAAAGCTAGCTTAGGAAGTCTATGATCTCCTATGTTATTGAGTTTGTGCTTGTACACCAGAAGTCTAGTCATAGCTAGGCTCTCGATAGGGGAAAGACCTACTTCTATAAGGAGAATAGGATAAGGTGTATTGCTTTTAATTTTCAGGTTATACGTTATAAAACGCTTCTGGATTTGCTCAATATTTCTCCAGGATTCTCTAGAGACGGTGCAACCCCAAACCTCACATCCATATAAGATAACATGAGTGACTAAAGTTTCAAAGAGGAACTTATTTGAAGTATGTTTATGCAAAATAAAAATAAAATTATATATATATATATATATATGCAATTTTATTAATTTAATTTGTGATTGGCTTAAATAAATTCATAGAATTTAATTATCATATTTATTATATTAAATAATTTATAAAAAAAATTAATATTTGTAAAATTTAATAATTCAATACATAATTGATACATTGAATAAATTTTATATTTAATTTATGAGTATTAAAATTGTTATGGGAGTGAATTAATAATTTCATGAAGTTAATTTTTATGATGATTTTTTCTTGTAAGATAAATAACAGTGTTTTTTAACCTTTAGACTTGAAACAAAAAGTAAGAGTCAGTGACTATATATATATATAAGAGACAATATGAAGAAATATACAAAGTATACTCTTGTATTAATAATTATTGGAAGAATCCTCGATCGGGGTGAGGGCGGCGAGATGGAATCCTCGGGATCCATGTCATGGCTAGCATTCCAAGAAGAAAGGACGATGGGGAATTTTTTCTTGGCCCACACACACTCGCCAACCTTTGCAAGGTGGCTAGACGCATGCAAGGCATTAATGATGATTTGAGTGACTGGTGTGATACCTTCCACCTAGAATTTTATGTTGCGAATTGGTTTCGAGCCGGAGGCATTGTTAGCAGTTTGGTTACAGGTTCAGAGGAAATCTCTGGTGCACTCTTGAAGGTCCCTACCGAAGTCGGTTGACTGCGTACAACAACTCTCCTCCATTATACAGTGGCCAACGTCTGTGGGTATGTTTTATCAATGATTTTTCCCCTTCCGACCCCTTTGCTTAATTTCTCTATGAAAAATTGTGGGGAACGAGTCTCTCAGACAATGTTTCGGGTTAGAATTACTTCATTCCAAAATTTGTGGAAGGAAAGTGCTAGTTTTTCTGATGGGCAGCCTCAATTCAGTCGAATTGTCTCTGTTAGTTATGGTATCTTACTCTCCCGGATGGGTATGCACTTGGGGTTTGTGCTTTAGCATTCATTTTGTATTCTATGCATGGGGGTTTGGGTTTTATTTCATGTCTTCTTGTTTCTTCTGCTGGTTTGTAAGTGAGGAGATTATTTGAGAGAGTATTTGTTTGAATGGACTCTGTGTTTGGTTCTTCGAAGGCTCGGGGAGCCATGGATTGATGATGTCGGCCTTTATCAATATACCCATATCATATTCGGTGGAAAACATTTGTTTTATAGGTTTGTTGCTCATAGTTATGTGGATTTATTTTGTGATATACCTTCAGGTGTCAATCCCAGGTGCATGTACCATGCTCGTCAACTCATCACTTGCACTGTGCTAGGTTTTGCGAGTTCTTATCTCAATACACTGCTTCATTTTCATGGACAATGAAGTCATAGTATGGTGTGCCCTTCCTCTGGAAGAGGTTTCATGCCGGGAGAGGCTTGGGGATGGAGTCGATGTGTGGGGCTTCGGCGTGGTGGCAGTCAGCCCCAGCCTTGTCCTATTTGAGGCCGCGACAGTAGAATGATCTTTGGGCTTATCCATGAAGAGACTCAGACGTGCCACACAGGGACTCAGCCACAAATCCGCCAGCTTATATCTGGGTGGGAAGCACACCTGTACCGATAGGTAACACAAGATAATTTGGATGTTGAGGAATGGTTGGAGTTGGTACCAGACCTTGGTCATACCAAAGGTGTAGAAAATCCTGTAGATTCACAAACTCATGTAATCTACTAAAAAAAGAGACAAGAATATACTTCTACTCTTTACAGCAGAAGCCCATAAAGATCGATGAAAACAATAATTGACAAGAGGAAGAACATCAATGGCACATAACACAATAAATATCCAGGGAAAGCCACAACGCAAAACCCCACTATTTGTATTACATTAATTAGAAATCCAAGATGATAATACAATGCATGTTCTCACAAGAACAATCCGAGCACTCATTAAAATCAATCTCCAGCTCACAAGCAAGCTCAAGCCAAATCCAGGCTTCTTCTCTGCTCTCCAAGCCTCCTATTTCCTTATGCCCTTGGTCAAATAATTTGGATGAACACAATATGCTTTGCTCAACCTTGAGCTTAACCTGCACAAGTATTTCCTGTCCTCCACCTGATGACTTCCTTTGGACAATACTTAGCCAAATTTCCAAGCCTCCAAGCGTCAAATTCTGTACACAATTCCTGAGAGAATTAGCCTGTATTTAAAAGGAAATTCCTCATCCATAATTGTGTAATCCAAAATTAGGTCCAATTCCTGATTGCATGCACCATATGTACAACTTGGAAAATTATACAACAAATAGTACATTGTCCCTGCACTCTAGTTTCAACTGGGTCTTTCTCATAATCAACATGCATGAGTTTTCGATGAGGGAATCTTCAGTTAACTAGAGTATCACTGGTTGAGTGCACTAATGCATCAACCGACTGTTAACTCACTATTCATTTCTCAAACACTTTGGAACTAATTTAACTGGACTTAACTCAATAAACCGAGTTAAATAATTACAACTCATACTTAACTCATCCTGGATCCCTATAATATAGGGAGAACATATACATGACTTCATAAAGACTTCCAACTCAAAATTCCTAAGTTAACTAAGTCAACTCACTCTAGTTAACTATTACAATTTGTTATGAGAATAAAATTCTATTTTAATTCTCAATTTAATTCAAGGACAAATTAAACTATAATTTTTGGATTCTATTTTAATCGTTTCTTGTTGTTATTTTCAACACTCCCTCTCAACAAGAAAGGAATTCAACTTGATCTCAATCCTAAACCTTTGGAATTTTCTGCATGCAACACTTCTCTCTAGTCTCTAGCAACTCCAAAAGCAAAAAAAAAATCCAACCTGAATCAGAATGATGCCTTTGTCGTCGAAGTCTCTGACTGTTATTGCCTTTGTCGACTGAAAACTTTGCGCTTCTGTTGATTCTGCCTTTCTGCACTGTTGTCAATCCTGCTCTACACTTCTTCAGTATCTGACTGCTCTAGCCTCTGTCACTTTGATCCCTGAATACATCAATCCCACCGATTCCTCCCACTACTATGTACTTTGGGCTCCCGTAGTAAGGTATGATCCATGAGATAAAACCACTTAATGGACCCTGCCCAATTTCATCCCTCGTGGGACTATCACTTCAAATCGCCCCACCTCACACCTGGAGGTATAACTGCATGTGATCCCTCTACCCACTTGGTTCGAAATTTCCCCCTACTGGAGGTCTATGCATGACTAGTTGCCTCCACTCGGTCTCTTGTCAACTTCTCTAGTGTTGGATGCTCTACAACTTCCTGAAGCTACTTCTGAGACTGCCCCTTCTGGGGCTGCATGTTGAGAGGTAATTTATTCTTCCTCTCAACCACCAAGTATCTGACCTTTTCCTTGTTCCTCAAGGCTTTGCATGCATCTTGAACCTCAAGAGCATACAGGTTCTTGGCTAGCACACCAATCTGTTTCATTTGTCCCGCCGTCACGAAATTTTCTGGAAAGCCTCATTCAAACTCTGATTCGCCGATTTTTTTTTTTTAATTTTGGTATTTTTTCGCAAAGAATATAACTATGCTATTTTTTTTTTGAAAAATTTGCACAAAAAATTTCAGATATGCTTTGCAAACTCGCGGCCCAAAACTCAAAACTTCGAAATCTCCTCTAGTATATTGTTCTCAACTCTGATACCATGTAGAAAATCCTGTAGATTCAAAAGATCATGTAATCTACTAAAACAAGAGATAAGAATATACTTCTACTCTTTACAATGGAAGCCCATAAAGATCTATGAAAACAATAATCGACAAGAGGAAGAACATCAATGTCACATAACACAATAAATATCTGGGGAAAGCTGCAACACAAAACCCCACTATCTGTATTGCATTAATCAGAAATCCAAGATAATAATACAATGCATGTTCTCATAAGAACAATCCCAACACTTAGTAAAATCAATTTCCAGCTCACAAGCAATCTCAAGCCAAATCCAGGCTTCTTCTCTGCTCTCCAAGCCTCCTATTTCTTTGCGCCTTTGGTCAAATAATTTGGATGAATACAATATGCTCTACTCAAACTTGAGCTTAACCTGCATAAGTATTTCCTATCCTCCACCTGATGACTTCCTTTGGCCAATACTTAGCCAAGTTTCCAATCCTCCAAGCTTCTAATTCTTTACACAATTCCCGAGATAATTAACCCATATTTAAAGGGAAATTCCTCAGCCATAACTGCGCAATCCAAAATTAGGTCCAGTTCTTGATTGCATACACCATCTGTACAACTCAAAAAATTATACAACAAAATACACTGTCCCTTCACTCTAGTCTCAACTGGGTCTTTCTCAGAATCGAAATGCATGAGTTTCTGATGAGGGAATCTTCGGTTAACTGGAGTAGCACTGGTTGAGTGCACTACTGCATCAATTGACTGTTAACTCACTATTAATTCCTCAAACAATTTGTAACTAATTTAACTGGACTTAACTCAATAAACCAAGTTAACTAATTACAACTCATACTTAACTCATCTTGGATCCCTATAATATAGAGAGAACATATACATGACTTCAGAAAGACTTCCATCTCGAAATTCCTAAGTTAACTAAGTCAATTCACTCTAGTTAACTATTACAAGTTGCTATGAGAATAAAATTCGATTTTAATTCTCAGTTTAATTCAACTACAAATTAAACTAGAATTTCTGGATTTTATTTTTATCATTTCTTGTTACTATTTTCAACAAAAGGTCGATCCTCTCAGTATAAACAAACCTCTACATGTATTTGCTCATGAAAAACATTGTAGCAAGAGCCCTGTCCACCCCTGCAGCTACTCTGACCAAGATCGATCTTGTTCTTCCAGAAATTCATAAAGAATTCCAGCTTATCCAATTTAGCCTCAACAATAGAATTCCCGCCTCAACCGTATAGAAAAGCATATTTTGTATCTCCCTCAAATGAAATTACTTGGCTCGAGTGCAAAAGATCCAGCACCTGTGGACTCTTCTGATGATTAGTAGTATGTCAAGTCTAATATGGTTTTCATTTTTTTTTAAGTAAAAATGCATGATATGAAAAATTTGATACTATGTTTTAGATATTTAGATATTAGATGAGGTAAGGAGACTCGAACATATATAGCTATAAAAGACAGTCTTAAAATATTTTACTTTTGGATGGCTTACAATGTGGTACGATGGCCAACAGATCTGGTTTCCCATTGGGTAGATTGAGGCCACCTTACCATATGATCATGGATGTAATTTGCCTTCTCCGATGAATGAATGAAGAAGGTCATGTCAAGCTTACAAAAAAAAAATATTGGAAGAAAGAAAGCAAATTATCACATGCCTCTTAAGGTGGGGCTAAATTTCATTGAGCATAGTTTCCAATACAGCAATACTCGACAAAACATTTCATAGCCTCTTAACTCTTTAAATAGATTATCAATAGCAAAACCCTATATACTTGTGGTCCCCTCATTAAAGAGCACCAACTAACTAGTGGGCCTTATTCAATAAAGTGGATCCTTTTAGATTAAATAACTACTCTATATTATCATGTTACCCATCCATATGCATGGGTAACCCTAGGAGAAACTTTTTCTCCTATGGTGCAACATGCCAACTAGCAACCCCTATTAATGTAAAAATTTGACAGCTTAGGGAGAAATTCCCTCCATTGGAAAGCCTTCCTCATCTGGGGAAGACCCTACTAGCCTTTGGAAGAATATAATTTGCACGAGGAAAAATTTTACTTTTAATGTGAAACCCACATTTGCACAAAAGTACAAGTCGACATGGGCAAGGAAAAACCACGTCATCAACCCCATATAAATACATCACTTGGAGGAATTCATTCACACACACATTGTTGGTTATGTTTGGGATGACCCAGGTTCGATCTATACTGTGCACCAAGAAAACCCTTAATCACTTTCCCTTTCAGCAACGACCTGCAAGTAGATCGCAATCTCACCCGAAGTGACCATGGGAGGATGTTGAGCCAGGTTTCTGCATGATTAAGGGATGTGGAGATGTGGTATTTTATATTTCTTATTCCTAACATTCATAAATTACTTCGCCACATCCATTTAACCACTTAAACATATCATATGAAGCCATAAATCATCATTGTTTTAAAATAAAGTGCAACTGCTACGCTACAACATATAATAAACAAATATACACATGAAGACATCAACTTATCGTGGTTCACCCCAATGTGGGGCTACGTCCACAAGAACTGTTGCTAATATAATGATTCTTTGTACAACAAATAGCTCTTGACCGACACACTAAGATGCAGGCCGTCTGGCACTCAACTGCACACTCAGGCCTTTGCGCAATCAGCTGCAGAGCCTTGCCTTGTTTTCCCAACAACAGATCACAAAATTTCAACCATAACACAGTTTTGGATCACAACTGATGATTTTCTTATTATTATTTGTCCCTATATATACTATTACATCAAAGGGTACATCATTACAATACCATGGACTCCTGATGTAGCGGCTATAACCACCCTCCAAAATTTTTCCTTAGCCCATTTTGGAGCTTCCCTACCAACCTTTCACAACACTTTGTCTTTCTTCGTCGAGTATACCAGCTTCAGTGTTTTTCATGCACAAATGCAGCCTGTCGAGCACAGCTTGATGCATTCCCCTCACAGGCTGTTCACCCGGAATTGGTCCAGTTGCAAGCTGAGCAGCTTCCCCAAGAAAATTGTGCATTTTTGGAGGGAAGCCAACCTTCCCTCCAGAAATTGCGCAATTGTGTCTGGCAACCTACTGGGCTCCAGAATTGCGCAATTCTGCCATCCAACACTCCCAACAGAAATTGTGCAAATTTCCCTAACAGGGATTCTCATCCCAGAATTTGCACAAATCTGGGCAATAGTTAGCTGCTTTGCCCAGAAATTTCGTAAACCTCCTGGGCAGTTAGCCCAGCTCCTAGTCAGAAATGATAATTTTTCTCAAGCAGTTGAGTAGCTGCATGTATGAGTAGTTCGGTTGACCAGTTCCACCCGGGACCAAGGAAACTTTACTTGCATGCATGCATGACTTGTTCTTCCCAGAATAGAAAAAGGCAACAAGCAAAAGTCATCCCATGATTCAGGGAGCTATTTTTAGCAACCGAAGGTTACATGCAAAGTTGTTTTAGAAGTTTCCCTCCAAGTGTCGCTTTTTCCTAGATTTGTGGCATGCGTGTCACGAGACCAAACTTCTTTATTCGACGCATCAGAGCTCATTCTTTCACATCAATCTTGGAGCTCTGACATGCCACATCACATCCAGGACTCTTCGACACATCCGACTTAGCAATTCATGGGTAAGTGGCCTCAACTTGTCTTTTTCAACATTTATGTTGCTTTTGGTGTATTTGCTCGTGTGAGTGTTGTTTACTTGATTTATTTGAACGGTTGTTGTTGTTTACATGTATAATAGCTTGTACTAGCTTTGTTTCAGTTTTCATCGATATCTCACTGTTGTTGCATGCAAGAAACTATTTTGCATGAACGTTCGCCGAACCGGCGAACCGCTTCACCCACATGCATGTTGATCTCTTTGTTGAATCTTTCATTCATTATTTTCATGCACTGTCAATCACTTCTGCTATCACTTAGTGTCACCATGCATTCACTATCTTATTTTCTTTCAATTTCCTGTCGGCGAGTCAGACCAACCTTGGCCCAGACTCTGCCTTCACTGAGACTACATTGCGTAATCTGGGGAAGGAAGGCTTTGCCTTCCTCTCCAGAAATGTGCATTTTTGCCCAGCACTGGCCTCCAGGACTGTTTTTCACATTTCTAGAGGACAGTGATTGTTGGCCCAGGAAATTGCACAATTCAGTCCCTGGGCCTGCAGCCCTTCCCAGCTAGAATTGCGCATTGCGCAATCCCAGCAGCCAACAGCTAGTTTGGATTGCACATTGTTGAAAATAGCAAGAAGAAATGCTAAATATAAGTGCTAAATTTAGTACTGCTATAAATAGCATTTCGGGATACCTTCCTACTTTACTTAGTCCTTGAACTAAAATAGAGAAGTAAAAATTTGAAGTTGATTTTAGCAGTTGTTTGTAAAATTAATTAATTAATTCACCATGAGTTAATTAGTTGTCGAAAATCAAACATGAAGTCTATGTGGAGACATGCAACAATTTCTCCATTGATTGAGGAATTTATCCATCAATTAAAGAGATAAGGATGAGTTGTAATATTGAGTTGTAATTAGTTGGCTCAGTTAACTAAGTCAAGTCCAGTTAGATTAATTCAAACAGTTTGTTGAATTAATTATGAGTTCAGTTAGTTAATGCATGCATGCATGTTGCACTTCAGATCACTGAATATTCTCTTATAAATAATTCATGCATGTCAGTTCAGACAGAGACCCAGTTGAGATCAGATGGAGGGACAATGTACTATCAGTTTCTAGAATATTCCATTGTGAATATCTCTTGCATGTAGAAGGAATTCTTTCCTTGATGATTGCGTAGTTACTTCTTCAGTTTTTGTGAGTCTGATGAGGCCAATTCACACATGTGGCATCACTGGACCCCAAGAAAAACTGCGCAAGGAAATAGAAGGCTTGGAGGGCTAAGGAAAGGCATATCTCTTGTCTACTCAGTCTATGAGTTGTATTGTTTGATTGCAGAGAGAGCAGGATAGCTTGAGAGCTGATTCTTTTTGTAACTTGAACATATTTCCACTTGTATGATAATATAGAGATTGGGGTTTTAGGTTGAGGCTTTCCCTGGGTTATTTATTCTGTGTTATGTGTGATTGATTTCTCATTCTCAGTTATATGTGTTCTCATTGATCTTGCTCATATTCGATTAAGCTTCTGCAAAGTTTGATGTAGAAGTAGATCTTGTATTTTGCTTTAGTATATTGCATAATCTGTTGATCTACAGTGGGAATTTCTACATGGTATTAGAGCAAAGGTGATCAAAGCGAAGAACAATATACAAGAAGGGAGAAGTTCGAAGGTTGAAGTTCCTAAATATAGAAATCAAGTTCTTATCACATCTCAATTTCACCAATGGCGTTCAACGGTTTAAGACTCGAGTATGCCCTTGATGGCAACTCGAATTATATAGCCTGGAAGGATCGCATGGAAGCAGTATTAGAGGATAACGGTCTAAAGGACTTCATTGATCAAGAAGTCCCCAAGCCGACTAATGCTACTAAAGTGGCAGAATGGAAGAAATGTGTGGCTAGAGCAAGGAGAATCCTCCCAGAGGGAGTTCGAGACCACATTTTCTCGAGCCTCCATGGGAAGGAGACACTGTTTTCGATGTGGAAAACATTGAAAGATCTATATAAGAACAACAACGATCATAGGAAGCTAGCGCTGAAAGACAAGCTTCGGAAAATCAAGTGTGAAAAGGGCGACACGAGCTCTACATATCTGAACAAGCTCACTACCGACAGGGATGAGCTTGGAAGTGTAGGGATCACGACCGTTGATGATGACATTGTGATTCTTGCACTCCTCGGTCTTCCTAAGAGCTGGCATAGCTACCAAGACTCGGTTAATGGAAGAGAAAAACTGCCAGATTGGGAACGACTTTGGTCGGATCTGATGCAGGAGGAAATAAGAAGAAGCACCAGAGATGGATCCTCATCGAAGCAAGATGATGAGGAAAATATAGCCTTAGCAAGTAAGGTGAGGAATGGGAAAGGGAAGGTGTCCCATCCCAAATCTGGTTCTTCCCATGGTGGGAAGAAGTTTAACAAATTGAAAGTGCGATGCTTTCATTGTCACGAAGTGGGCCATTATGCTACAAATTGTACACAGAAGAAATCCAAGAAGGGATCCTCGAAGGGATCTGATGGTGAGGCACTGGCCTCACAGTTTGAGTTGGATTTCTCGCTTATCGCATGCATGGTTTCATCCATGGTGGGATGTGTGTGGTACCTGGACAGTGGAGCTTCATTCCACATGTCAGGTGACAAGAATCTTTTCAGTACCTTGGACGAGAAGGATCTCCAGATGCGGATCGATATCGGCGATGATGGAAAGTACCATGTTTCAGGTGAAGGTACGGTTGTGTTTCAGAGGGAGCATGGAGCTCCCATCACCTTGACCGATGTAAAGTATGTACCAGGTCTGAAGAAGAATCTTGTGTCCATTGCTATGCTAGAAGATAAAGGCTATGATGTAGTCTTTAGTAAAGGAAAGGTATTCCTGAGGCATATCGGCACTGGATAGACCAAGCAAATTGGGATTCGAGTAAAGAATCTCTACAAGCTGGAGGTAGATGACTGTGCTACATTGAGTTCCAAAGCTGAGATGGTGCAGAGCCAAGATGTTGGCGAGCTATGGCATAGAAGACTAGGCCACTTGCACCATGGAGCCCTGAAGATCATGCAGCAGATTTCTACCAGACTACCCAAGGGAAAACTGGAGCAGACAAATACATGCAAAGGTTGTACCTTGGGTAAGTATGTGAAATCTTCCTTTTTGGATCGAGACAATAGAGTTGGATCAATCCTGGAGCGAGTTCACTCAGATGTTTGTGGACCCTTCTCTACAACCTCCACCACTAAACAAAGGTACTATGTTATTTTTATTGATGATTTTTCTTATAGATGCTGGATCTACTTTATGCAAAAGAAGGATCAGACCTTCTTAAGGTTTTGTGAGTTTAAAGCCTTGACAGAGAAAGAATCTGGAAAGAAAATAAAAGCCTTGTGTAGCGACAATGGTGGAGAGTATGTCTCCCAATAGTTTAAAGACTTCTGCGCTGCAGAAGGAATTAAACGGGATTTTGAGAACACCCCATAACCCACAACAGAATAGGGTGGCCGAAAGGAAGAACAGATCGATTGTGGGAGTAGCTTGAGCGATGTTGCATGACCAAAGCCTACCACTGCATTTGTGGGCTGAGGCATGCGATACAACAGTATACTTGCAGAACAAAAGCCCGCACCGTATACTGGGAATGAAGACACCTATGGAGGCCTTTTACAGGAAGCGACCAGATGTGAGTCACTTCCGAATCTTTGGATCATCAGTTTACTGTCATGTGACCAAATATGCTCAGAAGAAGATGGATCCAACAGCTGAGTTGGGAATACTTGTGGGGTACACGGATACACCCCACAACTATCAGGTGTACCTGCCTACCAGTCAGAGGACAGTGGTACACAGGGATCTGAAGTTCAACGAGCAGAAAGCCATGCAATTATCACTTGAGGGGGAGCTCAAGTTGCATGCAGAGGAGGAAATTTTAGTTCCTAAGGAGGAGGAGCCTCAGGTTGATGCAGAGCAGCTGCATGCAGAGCATCCGGGAGTGGAGACATCCACTCATGCTGAGACTTCCAAAGATGGCAGAAATGCTCAAGGGAAGCTGACAGGTTGATGTTGGATGTGCAGGAGAATGTGGGACAACCATATTCTCAATGCAGATAGAGGAGGTCGCCCGAGCGGTACACTGGGTACATGGCCCTGGTTGGGGAGTGTGTAGATACTGAACCTTCTTCATTCGAGCAGGCAGTGCAGCAACCAATCTGGGTTGATGCAATGGTAGAGGAGTACGACTCTATCATTCGGAATATTGTGTGGGATGTTGTCCCAAGACCTCAGGGCAAGTCAGTGGTTAGTTCCAGATGGATTTACAAGGTAAAGTAGGTAGCTAATGGCAGTGTTGAGAAACATAAGGCAAGGTTCGTTGCCCGAGGTTTCTCACAGGTCAAGGGGATCGACTACGATGATACCTTTGGTCCTGTAGCAAGGTACTCATCTATGAGATCAATGTTGGCACTTTCAGCTCATATGGGTTGGAAGATCCATCAGATGGACATGAACACAACATTCCTCAAAGGGAAGATTGAGGAGGAGGTGTACATTGAGCAGCCAGAGGGTTTCGAGACCTTCAATCGTGAGTCGCATGTGTGTCGACTCAAGAGGGCTTTGTATGGGCTGAAGCAAGCACCCCGTGCTTGGTACACCAGGATCGACAACTATTTCACCGGGTTGGGCTTCACCAAGAGTGAAGCAGATGCGAACCTTTACCACATCCTGGTAGAAGGTAAACCATTATTCATTGTTCTTTATGTTGATGATCTGATTTTGACAGGTGATGATCAGCTGATACAGTCTTGCAAGGAGGACCTTGCAAGAGAGTTCGAAATGAAAGACATGGGTCTTATGCACTAATTTCTAGGCATGGAGGTGTGGCAGAAAGATGGTGAAGTATTTGTGTCTCAAGGCAAGTATGCCAATGAGATACTCAAGCGCTTTCACATGGAGAAGTGCAAGCCCATGCAGACTCCTCTAGCTGGGAACTGGAGGAAGGAGGATGCTACTTCAGGTGAGGTAGTAGATGCTACTGTTTATCGGCAGCTGGTGGGTTCACTTATGTATCTGGTGAACACACAACCCGAATTATCCTTTGCGGTGAACCAACTGAGTCAAGCTATGGTTCAACCTACCAAGCTGTTTTGGAAGGCAACGAAGCATGTGCTAAGATACCTCAGAGGCACATCTCAGTTTGGATTGCGTTACAGACATATAGAGGGAGTGAAGCTTCAGGGCTTCACAGATGCGGATTGGGTAGGGAGTACATCAGACCGAAATAACACTTCTAGAGGAATATTTAACCTTGGTTCAGCTGCAGTTTCCTGGTACAGCAGGAAACAGAGGTCAGTTGCACTTAGCTCAATAGAGGCTGAATAAATGGCTGCTAGTCAGGCTGCATGTGAGGCCATTTGGACGCGGAAGATTCTAGTGGGATTGTTTGGTCAGAGGATGGATCCAACCGTGCTCTACTGTGATAATCAGAGTTGTATCAAACTCTCCGAGAATCCAGTTTTTCATGATAGGTCCAAGCACATTGATATCTGGTAACACCATCTTCAAGACTGTGTGGTCAAGAGGATCATGTTGTTGCTGTATGTTTCGATCGAGGAACAAGATGCAGGTATTTTGACTAAGGCATTTTCAAAATGCAAGTTCGAGTTCCATAGGGACAGGATTGGGGTTACTGATAATCCCTTTCTTGTTGAGAGGGAGTGTTTAAAATAGCAACAAGAAATGCTAAATATAGAAGTGCTAAATTTAGTGTTGCTATAAATAGAATTTTGGGATACCTTCCTATTTTACTTAGTCCCTGAACTAAAATAAAGAAGTAAAAATTCGAAGTTGATCTTAGCAGATGTTTGTAAAATTAATTAATTAATTCACCATGAGTTAATTAGTTGTAGAAAATCAAACATGAAGTCTATGTGGGGACATGCAACCGTTTCTCCATTGATTGAGGAATTTATCCATCAGTTAAAGAGATAAGGATGTGTTGTAATTAGTTGGCTCAGTTAACTGAGTCAAGTCTAGTTAGATTAATTCAAACAGTTTGTTGAATTAATTGCGAGTTCAGTTAGTTAATGCATGCATGCATGTAACTGCTGCACTTCAGATAAATGAATATTCTCTCATAAATAACTCATGCATGTCAGTTCAGACAAAGACCCAGTTGAGATCAGATGGAGGGACAATCTACTATTAGTTGCTAGAATATTCCATTTTGAATATCTCTTGCATGTAGAAGGAATTCTTTCCTTGAGGATTGCACAGTTACTTCTTCAGTTTTTGTGAGTGTGATGAGGCCAATTCACACATGTGGCATCACTGGACCCCAAGAAAAACTACGCAAGGAAATAGGAGGCTTGGAGGGCTGAGGAAAGGCATATATCTTGTCTACTCAGTCTGTGAGCTGTATTGTTTGATTGTAGAGAGAGCATGATAACTCGAGAGCTGATTCTTTTTGTAACTTGAACATATTTCCGCTTGTATGATAATACAGAGATTGGGGTTTTAGGCTGAGGCTTTCCCTGGGTTATTTCTTCTGTGTTATGTGTGATTGATTTCTCATTCTCAGTTATATGTGTTCTCATTGATCTTGCTCATATTCGGTTAAGCTTCTGCAAAGTTTGATGTAGAAGTAGATATTGTATTTTGCTTTAGTATATTGCATAATCTGTTGATCTACAGTGGGAATTTCTACATGGTATCAGAGCAAAGGTGATCAAAGTGAAGAACAATATACAAGAAGGGAGAAGTTCGAAGGTTGAAGTTCCTGAATATAGAAATCGAGTTCTTATCACATCTCAATTTCACCAATGGCGTTCAACGGTTTAAGACTCGAGTATGCCCTTGATGGCAGCTCGAATTATATAGCCTAGAAGGATCGCATGGAAGCAGTATTAGAGGATAACGGTCTAAAGGAATTCATTGATCAAGAAGTCCCCAAGGCGACTGATGCTACTGAAGTGGCAAAATGGAAGAAATGTGTGGCTAGAGCAAGGAGAATCCTCCTGGAGGGAGTTCGAGACCACATTGTCTCGAGCCTCCAAGGGAAGGAGACATCGTTTTCGATGTGGAAAACATTGAAAGATCTGTATTAGAATAGTAGCGATCAGAGGAAGCTGGCACTAAAAGACAAGCTTTGGAAAATCAAGTGTGAAAAGGGTGACACGATCTCTACATATCTGAACAAGCTCACCACCTGCAAGGATGAGCTTGGAAGTGTAGGGATCACGATCGCTGATGATGACATGGTGAGTCTTGCACTCCTTGGTCTTCCTAACAGCTAGCATAGCTACCAATACTTGGTTAATGGAAGAGAAAAACTTACAGATTGGGAACGACTTTGGTCGGATCTAATGCAGGAGGAAATAAGAAGAAGCACCAAAGACGGATCCTCATTGAAGCAAGATGATGAGGAAAATCTAGCCTTAGCGAGTAAGGTGAGGAAGGGGAAAGGGAAGGCGTCCCATCCCAAATTCGGTTCTTCCCATGGTGGGAAGAAGTTTGACAAATCGAAAGTGCGATGCTTTCATTGTCATGAAGTGGGCCATTATGCTACAAATTGTCCACAGAAGAAATCCAAGAAGGGATCCTCGAAGGGATCTAATGGTGAGGCACTGGCCTCACAGTTTGAGTTGGATTTCTCGCTTATCGCATGCATGGTTTCATCCATGGTGGGATGTGTGTGGTACCTGGATAGTGGAGCTTCATTCCACATGTCAGGTGACAAGAATCTTTTCAGTACCTTGGAGGAGAAGGATCTCCAGATGCGGATCGAGATGGGTGATGATGGAAAGTATCGTGTTTCATGTGAAGGTACGAATGTGTTTCAGAGGGAGCATGGAGCTCCCCTCAACTTGACTGATGTAAAGTATGTACCAGGTCTAAAGAAGAATCTTATGTCCGTTGCTATGCTAGAAGATAAAGGCTATGATGTAGTCTTTAGTAAAGGAAAGGTATTCCTGAGGCATATTGGCACTGGACATATGAATTGAATTGGCATTCGAGTAAAGAATCTCTACAAGCTTGAGGTAGACGACTGTGTTGCAGTGAGTTCCAAAGCTGAGATGGTGTAGAGCCAATATGTTGGCGAGCTATGGCATAGAAGACTGGGCCACTTGCACCATGGAGCCCTGAAGATCATGCAATAGATTTCTATCGGACTACCCAAGGGAAAACTAGAGCAGACGAATACATGCAAAGGTTGTACCTTGGGTAAGTATGCGAAATCTTCCTTTCTGGATCGAGACAGTAGAGCTGGAGAAATCTTGGAGCGAGTTCACTCAGATGTTTGTGGACCCTTCTCTACAACCTCCATCGCTAAACAAAGGTACTATGCTATTTTTTTTGATGATTTTTCTCGTAGATCCTGGATCTACTTTATGAAAAATAAGGATCAGACCTTCTTGAGGTTTTTTGAGTTTAAAGCCTTGACAGAGAAAGAATCTGGATAAAAAATAAAAGCCTTGCGTAGCAACAATGGTGGAGAGTATGTCTCCCAATAGTTTAAAGACTTATGCGTTGCAGAAGGAATTAAACGGGAGTTGACGACACCCCATAACCCACAACAGAATGGGGTGACTGAAAGGAAGAACAGATCAATTGTGGGAGTAGCTCGAGTGATGCTGCATGACCAAAGCCTACCGCTGCATTTGTGGGCTGAGGCATGCAATACAACAGTATACTTGTATAATAGAACCCGCACCGTATACTGGGAATGAAGACACCTATGGAGGCCTTTTTCGGGAAGCGACCAGATGTGAGTCACTTCCGAATCTTTGGACCATCAGTTTACTATCATGTGACCACAGATGCTCCGAAGAAGCTAGATCCAACAATTGAGTTGGGAATACTTGTGGGGTACATGGATACACCCCACAATTATCGAGTGTACCTGCCTACAAGTTAGAGGATAATGGTACGCAGGGATTTGAAGTTTGATGAGCAGAAAGCCATGCGATTATCACTTGAGAGGGAGCTCAAGTTGCATGCAGAGGAGGAACTTTTAGTTCCTAAGGAGGAGGAGCCTCAGATTGATGCGGAGCAGCCGCATGCAGAGGATTCGGGAGTGGAGACATCCACTCATGCTGAGACTTCCAGAGATGGGCAGAAACGCTCAAGGGAAGCTGACAGGTTGATGCTAGATGCGCGGGAGAATGTGGGACAACCATATTCTTAGCGCAGACAGAGGAGGTCGCCCGAGCGGTACACTGGGTACATGGCCCTGGTTGGGGAGTGTGTAGATACCGAACCTTCTTCATTCGAGGAGGCAATGCAACAACCAGTTTGGGTTGATGCAATGGTAAAGGAGTACGACTCTATCATTCAAAACAATGTGTGGGATGTTGTCCCAAGACCTCAGGGCAAGTCAGTGGTTAGTTCCAGATGGCTTTACAAGGTAAAGTAAGCAGCTGATGGCAGTGTTGAGAAACATAAGGCAAGGTTTGTTGCCCGAGGTTTCTCACAGGTTGAGGGGATCGACTACGATGATACCTTTGCTCCTGTAGCAAGGTACTCATCTATTAGATCGATGTTGGCACTATCAGCTCAGATGGGTTGGAAGATCCATCAAATGGACATGAAGACAACATTCCTCAATGGGAAGATTGAGGAGGAGGTGTACATTGAGCAGCCAAAGGGTTTCGAGACCTTCGATCGTGAGTCACATGTGTGCCGACTCAAGAGGGCTTTGTATGGGCTGAAGCAAGCACCCCATGCTTGGTGCACCAGGATCGACAGCTATTTCACTGGGTTGGGCTTCTCCAAGAGTGAAGTAGATGCAAACCTTTACCACATCATGGTAGAAGGTAAGCCATTGATCATTGTTCTTTATGTCGATGATTTGATTTTGACAGGTGATGATCAGATGATACAGTCTTGCAAGGAGGACCTTGTAAGAGAGTTCAAAATGAAAGACATGGGTCTTATGCACTACTTTCTAGGCATGTAGGTGTGGCAAAAAGATGGTGAAGTATTTGTGTCTCAAGGCAAGTATGCCAATGAGATACTCAGGCGCTTTCACATGGAGAAGTGCAAGCCCATGCAGACTCCTCTAGCTGGGAATTGGAGGAAGGAAGATGCTACTTCACGTGAGGTAGTAGATGCTATTGTTTATCGGCAGCTGGTGGGTTCACTTATGTATCTGGTGAACACACGACCCGACTTATGCTTTGCGGTGAACCAGCTGAGTCAAGCTATGGTTCAACCTACCAAGCTGTTTTGGAAGGCAGCGAAGCATGTGCTGAGATACCTCAGAGGCACATCTTAGTTTGGATTGTGGTACAGACAGACAGAGGGAGTGAAGCTTCAGGGCTTCACAGATGCGGATTAGGCAGGGATTCCATCAGACCGGAAGAGCACTTCTAGAGGAATCTTCAACCTTGGTTCAGCTGTAGTTTCCTGGTACAGCAGGAAACAGAGGTCAGTTGCACTTAGCTCAACAGAGGCTGAATACATGGCTGCTATTTAGGCTGCATGTGAGGCCATTTGGATGCAAAATATTATAGTGGGATTGTTTGGTCAGAGGATGGATCCAACCGTGGTCTACTGCGATAATCAGAGTTGTATCAAACTCTCTGAGAATCCAGTTTTTCATGACAGGTCCAAGCACATTGATATCCGGTATCACCATCTTCGATACTCTGTGGTCAAGAGGATCATGTTGTTGCTGTATGTTTCGACCGAGGAACAAGATGCATATATTTTGACTAAGGCATTGTCAAAATGCAAGTTCAAGTTCCACAGAGACAGGATTGGGGTTACTGATAATCCCTTTCTTGTTGAGAGGGAGTGTTGAAAATAGCAACAAGAAATGCTAAATATAGAAGTGCTAAATTTAGTACTGCTATAAATAGCATTTTGGGATACCTTCCTATTTTAGTTAGTCCCTGAACTAAAATAGAGAAGGAAAAATTCGAATTTGATCTTAGTAGTGGTTTGTAAAATTAATTAATTAATTCACCATGAGTTAATTAGTTGTGAAAATCAAACATAAAATCTATGTGGGGATGAGTTGTAATTAGCTGGCTAAGTTAACTGAGTCAAGTCCAGTTAGATTAATTCAAACAGTTTGTTGAATTAATTGTGAGTTCAGTTAGTTAATGCATGCATGCATGTAACTGCTGCACTTCAGATAACTGAATATTCTCTCATAAATAACTCATGCATGTCAGTTCAGACAGAGACCCAGTTGAGATCAGACGGAGGGATAATGTACTATCAGTTTCTAGAATATTCCATTGTGAATATCTCTTGCATGCAGAAGGAATTCTTTCCTTGAGGATTGTGCAGTTACTTCTTCAGTTTTTGTGAGTGTGTTGAGGCCAATTCACACATGTGGCATCATTGGACCCCAAGAAAAAATGCGCAAGGAAATAGAAGGCTTGGAGGGCTGAGGAAAGGCATATCTCTTGTCTACTCAGGCTATGAGCTATATTGTTTGATTACAGAGAGAGCAGGATAGCTTGAGAGCTGATTCTTTTTGTAACTTGAACATATTTCCACTTGTATGATAATACAAAGATTGGGGTTTTAGGCTGAGGCTTTCCCTGGGTTATTTATTCTGTGTTATGTGTGATTGATTTCTCATTCTTAGTTATATGTGTTCTCATTGATCTTGCTCATATTCGATTAAGCTTCCGCAAAGTTTGATGTAGAAGTAGATCTTGTCTTTTGCTTTATTATATTGCATAATCTGTTGATCTACAGTGGGAATTTGTACACACATTGCGCAGATCCAACAGCCAGTCCTGCCTCTCAGGCAGCCCAAACTGCCTTTTGCGTAGTTCTGGCAGCTAGTCACCTAGCCTCCCAGAAGAAATTGCGCAATCTTTCTCATCAGTTTCTTAGGTATGTGTTGTGTGATTCCCCGAAATTTGCTTTGTTTTCACTGACAGATTTCTTGCCATGCATGTTGCTTGTCTCTAGATATTTCAGGTGTTCATCTGTCTTAATGGCTTCCAAGAGAACAGGATCTCAGGACACTGATGGAAATGCAGCTGGAGAAGCAGTTGAGCAAGTGTCCTCTAGTCTGCCGATCTATGAAGATACAAAGTTGTATCTAGACAAGGACATCAAACTGAAGTGGCAAGAAGTCAATGAAACATTTGCAGGCACTTTTGGGGAACACCTCAAAGACCATCAGGTATACGTGAACATTCACAAGTCCGGCTTATACCAGATTGCATCCAGATACCCCGTGTTACATGCGCGGACATGATACACTAGATCGTCTCTCACACTGATCTCGAGATGATGAACTTGAGCTTTGTCAGTGGGACGAAGCTTGCGACCTTCTGGGAATAGGATTATGATGATATGTATCAGATGTCAAAGCCTGTGACTATCATGGAGACTCCATTCAGCTTACCCAACAGCAGTGCTAACTCCAGAGACATTCTGAAGGATTGGGTAAAGGAGCCAGCTCATTTCAGGATGACACCCAACCAGGTCTACAAGACAAAGATACTGAGGAAGGCATACTAATACTTGATCATATTTGCTTGTTGACTGTATGGCCAAGCAAGCACGAAAACCTTCCCAAAGAGTTGGGTAGTTGCACTAGACCAAGTGGCTAGAGAAGGAAAACCATTTAACTGGTCCGCACACTGGCTCATCAGCTGAAGGAGAAAGTCACGAACGCTTGACAGTCACCCGGAGGTATGCATGCAGATATTTACATGTCCACCTACATCTTAGATGCAGTCTGTGCTCGACACGAGTTCCCAGGCTTGGAGTGGGTATGGTCACTGGCGAAGACTGCTGTGAACACATATTTCAAGTTGTTGTCCAAATGCAGCTTCAAAGGAGTAATGACATGACTGTTCGATCATTTTGTTGTCCCTTTGTACAAGATGATATTCGAACAAGATCCACCCTGCATGTCAAAGGAAGAAATGGAGGCATTGATAGGTATTGCAGATTGGTATGCCTCATCGTCCGACACTTTCATTCGAATGTTCAGTGTGGAGAAGCCTCCGCATGTTTGGCCAAAGTTTGCCTTGGATGTACTTGTCATGCAGGAATTAGCCTATCACATCTCGACAGGATTGATAGCTAGACTGCAGCGGAAGAAGAAGCCACCTTGTCCCACTCTTCCGTTGCGGATTGGATTATATGAGATCCATAGTATCAAGTAAGCGGATGTCGAAGTAGAACTGATGAAGAAGTATCCATTCGACCTCCGAAGCTACAATACGTATGACCCACATTCCATTGTGAAGGATCACTGCACGAGAGTTCAGTTCAACTAGATCTACGGGGCATTTCATTGGGCTAAGGAGGACCCATGGAGATATTGATACAGTTTCTCCATACCTAAAGAATCGGTCGGATTCGCTGTGGAGTGGTTAGCGAAGTAACATCATGGAGAGCACCAGCAGTAGCAACAGTGGCAACATAACCAAGCATACCAATGTGTGACAATGGGAAGAGGAAGATTGTCGATCGCTAGGAGGAGGAGCAAAGCTGCAAGTTTCGAGCAGATCCACTTGTAGAGAAAGCAGCTATGGCTATAGAGGTGAAGAGGCAGCAACGCGACAAGCGAATCACGTGAAGGCAGAAGGATAAGAAGATAATGGAAGAAGAAGAGAAGGAGTTGCATGAGCTAAGGGAGCAACTCCAAAAGGAAGAATAGTTGCGCAAACAGGAGAGGGAAGCGCAACAACAACAGATACAACAGGGGGCACAACATGGGAAAACAGACGAAGCAACGCCCGTACAAGTAGTTGATTCATTTGAACAATTGGCATCAGGCGAACAGGGTGAACCATCGTAGGGGCAAGACTTTGCTCATGAGATAGAACATGAACTTCAATAGTTGGATGCAGACATGGAGCAACAGGAGTTGGAACAGGACACCGACCTCATGCCTCACCACAAAGAGGTTGACTCACCCGCTTCAATGCATCCAGAAGAGGAGCAAGTCTCAGATGACCAAGGAGGCACTGAGATCCTTGGTGATCAGCTGGAAGAAGAGATGCACAACATCTCGTTTGATGAATCACAACATAGAGTTGTGCAGTTTCACAGAGTTTCAACTTTGGAGGATCAAACATCCCTTGCACAAGTTGAAGAACGATTGATCGTGATTGATGTGCGCAAACATCTAGCTACCTTGGCCAATGCAACTGGAGCGTATGTCGAAGCCACTAGCTCAAGTGTTCACTTCCTAATAGCTGAGAATTAGCGAATGGAAAAGGAAATACAAATGGTCAAGCAAGGAGGAGAATTGGTGACAATGTCCACCCAAGATGAATTGAAGAAGGCAATACTAGATGAAGTATTGTCTCTTGACACAGTTATGCAAGCATTGTACTCCAAGTTTGGTACCGTGCACAAGGTAGTCATTCATCTCAACGGATGGAAGCAATGATGTGCTAGAAGAGCACACATCTTGACAAGCGTGCTTGTTGTTATTGATGACATTCAAACATGGACGATGAAGTACAAGGGAGCCCCACTTCACTTACCTAAGATGATGAGGGTCAATGCGGTCGAGCTAAAGGCACGCATCTGGAGTCAGATCTAGAATTATGAATATCTCGTGCAGTTCATCACTAGCATACAAGCCTCCCATGCACGAGTATTCAAGAGCATGGACTTTGTGGTATGCACACATGTGATTCCATCAATCGGGACTCTCACCCAGGCGAAGACCAAGAAGCAGGTCTGACTAGAGCTTGAATCGTACTTCGACGAGTTGATTCGCATCACCACCAGCCCAAACTTTCCTATCAATGAAGACATCATGCACAAGTATGCTGCTAGTCTCGCCACATTGAAGACAATGATGCGCATGCTTTCAGAGGAGTTGGATAGAGGAGCCCGAGCAGTGTACCCAGATGCTATGGAGTTGAAGGTTAGGCTTCAGACGGATGTCACTGTGGAACACACAGACACTATCAGGGACTACAGAGCTTGGCATCAATATGTTAGAGTTGATTAGCATGAGGATGTTGAGCAGTTGGACTTCTATAGTTGTCTAAGTTAGAGCAATGTCTAGTTTGGCTTCCTCAAGCCATTGTGTTCACATGGCTACATGTGCATTGTAATGTTGAGTCATGTCAAGTGTCAATAGTGGATGTAACAATCATAGAGTAGGCGAAGGGTAATGAGGGTAGTTGAACAGTCACAAAGGGGAATGTCAAGGGCCACCTCGCCCTTTGCTATAAATAGTCCCTCATAACTCATTGTATAGGCTTTTGGTCAGCCAATCTTGTGTTAAGACTATATTGAAGAAATCTTGGACAGTATTGTAACGCTCGTTGGCTTCTCCATTGCACAGAGCTAGTTCATCTCTTTGGAGGAGCAGGCGGATGTGGCTGTAACGCTTCACTATTGGGGCTAGTAGGTTTATGTTATGAAACCAGCTCAAGAAAAGATAGAAAAGATAGATCAACACCTTAGAATTCAGCCTCTTCGAGGGGGCAACCTCCTTTACATTACATAAATGAACAATTCTTGGATGATTCAAATGACAAAACCTCCTTTCTATATATAGGAGTCTAAGGAGTCACAATATAATCCAGCCGACCTAACAATAATAATATAAAGCCACAAAAATAACAATAGAGGGATTCTATGGGGCACAGAAATAACAATATGGGGGTAATAGGGGCACAACAATATAAATAAGGGGTATAACTACAATAGTAATGGGGTAATCACTAGTATTATAGGGACCCAACATGCCCCTCTCCTTCAAAAAAGTGTTGTCCTCAACGCTTGAGTAGTTCTGGATACTTCTGCATAAAATTCTCATCCTCCCATGTGGAATCTTCAGCGGATAAGTTCTTCCACTTGATAAGATACTCTGAAATTGATCGATTTCGTAGCTGTCGAGTTCTTGTTTCTGTGACTGCTTCCGGTTCCAATATAATTTTTCCTTCCTCGTCAAGTTCTGGCAATATTGTTTGAATTGGGAGCTTGTCGCCTATAACCTTCTTTAAACATGAAACATGGAAAACTGGGTGCAATCGAGAAGCTGCAGGAAGCTCCAATTTGTATGCCATAGTACCAATCTTTTGCAACACCTTGTACGGACCATAATACTTTGGTGATAATTTATTATCCTTCTTAGCTTGCTTTAGGGACATTTGCTTATATGGTTGTAGCCGTAGGAATACCCAATCACCTACATCAAAACTTCTTTCACTGCGATGTTGATCTGCCTGTTGTTTCATTCTATTTTGTGCCAACACGAGGTTATCCTTTAAGAGTTGGAGGACTTGTTGTTGATGTTCGATGTGATGTTCCACTGCCTGAACCTTAGAATTTTCTCTTAAATATGATGTGATGGATGGTGGTTGATACCCATAAAGTGCCATAAATGGGGTCATTTTTGTTGCTGTATGGAAGGAAGTGTTATACCACCATTCAGCCAGAGGCAACCATTTGACCCATTGTGTCTGTTTATCAGATACAAAGCAACGAAGATATCCTTCCAAACATTTGTTTACTATCTCAGTTTGCCCATCAGATTGAGGATGATAAGATGAGCTATGAGCTAACTGAGTACCAAGACAAGAAAATAATTCTGTCCAAAAATTTCCAGTGAAAATGGGATCTCTGTCACTTACAATAATCTTTGGGTTTCCATGTAGCTTTTGAACTGTTTCCATAAATGCAGTAGAAACTGTACTGGCTTTAAATGGATGTGATAATGCACAAAAGTGTGCATACTTGGTAAGTCTGTCAACTACCACCATGATGACACTCTTTCCCTCAGACTTGGGTAAACCTGTGATAAAATCCATTGAAACCTCCTCCCAACGTTGGCTTGGAATGGATAAAGGTTGTAATAGACCCGGTGTCTTAATTGTTTCAACTTTATTTTGTTGGCAAACCAAACATTCCGCCACAAACTTTTGAATATCTGATTTAAGGCCATCCCAAAAAAATTCCTTCTTAACCCTGTGGTAAGTTTTTAAAAATCCTGAGTGCCCTCCTAAGGGAGAAGTGTGCAATTCCATAAGAATCTTTTGTTTTAGCTGGGAATTCTTACAGAGGTATAAGCGATCTTTGTACCATAACGAATCATTTTTCCAGCTAAATGTATCAGAAGTACTGGAATCTTGTTGTAGCTTTCGAATAAGTGCCCACACTTCTTCGTCATTCTTCCATTCCTCCCTTGCTTCGTTTATCCAATCTGGTTGGATAATAGAAATGGCACACAACAATGCTTCCACATCCTCATCCTTTCTTGAGAGTGCATCTGCCACCACATTTTGCTTCCCTTTTTTGTAGATGATTTCAAAGTCATAACCCAACATCTTTGTGACCCACTTTTGTTGCTCTTCAGAGGATAATCTTTGTTCTAAAAAGTATTTAAGGCTATCATGATCCGTTTTTACCTTGAAGTGTCTTCCCATTAGGTAGGGTCGCCATTTCTTAAGTGCATGGAGTATTGCCAACATTTCCTTCTCATAAATAGCTTTGCTTAAAAACTTTCCCTTGATTGGACGACTTTCAAAAGCAATGGGTCTTTCATCTTGCATTAGAACAACACCAATTCCATTTCCTGAAGCATCACATTCCACAATAAAGGTTTTTGTGAAGTCCGGTGTAGCTAAGACCGGTGCTTGGCACATTGCCTCTTTAAGATGTTCAAAGGCCTTTGTTGCTTCCGGAGTCCATGAAAATGAATCTTTCTTCAATAATGTTGTTAGAGGTGCTGCTATTCTCCCATAATTCTTAACAAACTTGCGATAATACCCTGTCAACCCAAGAAATCCTCGCAGATGCTTTATGGATGTGGGGATTTTCCATTCCTTAATGGCTTTAATTTTGCTAGGGTCTACCTTAACTCCTTCATGAGATACAATATGACCCAAATATTCCACCTCCTGGACTCCAAAGAAACATTTGGATCTTTTTGCATATAATTGTTTCTCCTCCAATAGTTGTAGCACCCTGTCAACATGTTCAACATGATCCTTCCAAGACTTGCTGTAGATTAGTATATCATCAAAAAATACTAACACAAATTTTCTAAGGAATGGTTTGAAAATTGAATTCATCAAACCTTGAAATGTTGAAGGTGCATTGGTAAGGCCAAAAGGCATGACCAAAAATTCATAATGACCCTCATGAGTTCTAAATGCCGTTTTCGGAATGTCTTCAATCTTCATTCTGATTTGATGATATCCCGAACGAAGATCCAACTTGGTGAAGTAAATTGATCCATGCAATTCATCCAGTAATTCATCAATGACAGGAATGGGGAACTTATCTTTAATAGTGAGCTTGTTGAGCTCCCTATAATCCGGACACATGCGCCATGATCCATCCTTCTTGTGCACCAATACTACTGGAGCTGAGAAAGAACTTTGACTCGGTTGAATTATACCAGCCTCTAGCATTTCTGCAACCATACGTTCAATTTCACTTTTTTGGACATAGGGATATCTGTACGGCCTGATGTTTGGAGGAACACTTCCTGGAATCAGATGAATAGCATGATCATGATCACGCATAGGTGGGAGACCTTTGGGAGTCTCAAATACCTTGGAATGATTGTCCAGGACTTTTTGGAGATCTGGAGAAATAGATGATTCCAATGTGGAAACATCTAGCGAACATAATTGTGCAATTACACCTCTTTGCTCCTTTTTTAGAAGCTTTGTCATGCCATTAGAGCTGATTATCTTTCCTGGTTTCCCTGCAATACCCCTTAATTCAACTTCCTTTCCTTCCGTAGAAAATTTGATGAAAAGTTCTTGAAAATTAAAAGCTATTGTACCCAAGGATTGTAGCCATTGGACTCCTAGTACAACATCAGCACCTCCCATTGGAATGGAAAGCATTGGGCTAGTCAATACATATTCTCCCATGGATAGCTTGATATTATGGCACTTTCCAGAGCAATTTATTGTTCCTCCATTTGCAATCATCACTTGACACTCTGGTGCTGGATATAGGAAGCAATTCAATTCTTTTGCTACCCTACAATGAATAAAATTGTGGGTGCTTCCTGAATCAATCAACACTATTACCTTTTTCTTCTTGATTTGTCCTTCTATCTTGATGGTTTGAGGAGTGGTAATTCCCGCCAATGCATTACAAGATATGGTCGGATTTATTTGTTCTTCATCTAGGCTTTGTTCCTGGAGTATATCCTCTTCTTTTGACCTTTCTTGCTCCTTTTCTTCTTCCTCTTCACAATCTATGTAGAATAATTTCTTCTCAGCACACTTATGACCTTTTGTGTATTTGCTATCACAACTGTAACAAAGCCCTTTTGCTCTTTTTTCTTCCAATTGTTGTGGTGTCAACCTTGTAGGTTGTGGAAGACTAGGGGCAACAACACTTCCGTCTTTATAGTTGTGAGTGGTATGCTTCCTAGTTGCCATAATTTTGCTTTCCATTTTTCTTGCTAACCTGAATGCCTTCTCTAATGAATCAGGTTCCCAAAGGCGAACATCATGTTGGATATTATCCTTTAAAGACCCTATGAACACATCAATCCTATGCTCCTCTGGAATATCTTTTACCCTTATGTTCAATTTTTGGAACTCCTCAATGTGCTCCATTATTGAACCCTTTTGTTTGAGACTTATCAATTGGCTAAAAAAAGTGTTGCTTTTTGTATCCTCATAATGTGCTATCAATTCTTCCGTAAAAATTGCCCAAGTGATAAATTGTTTACGAGAACAAAGCCATTGATACCATACAAACTGATTTGGTTCCAAATATAAAGTTGCCATACGTACCTTTTGTGTGTTTTGCACATTATTGAGATCGAAGAATTGCTCCATCTGTAATATCCATGTGGCGGGATCCTTGCCATCAAACTTCCTCATATCGATTTTTGGAATATGGTGAGTCTTCGATCCAACATTAGAGTCTATGGAATCATGATTAACATTTCTTTTGTTCTCATCATGAGTTTCCTTTACTACCCTTTCACCATTAGTGACCATTTCTTGTAGCAACTTATTCATATTTATCTTCAATTCTTCCATCTTATCATCCATGCCATCAATTTTAGCGTCCATGCCATTCACCTTAGCTTCCATGCCATCCATCTTAGCTTCTACACCTTTCTTTAAACCATCCATCTTAGCTTCTACATCTTTCCTTAAACCATCCATCTTAGATTCTGTTGCTTTTTGTGCAAGTGACACTTGTTGCACTTGTTCTTGTAATTTTGATATATCATGTAGCATTTCTTCCTCTTCTTCATGAGTCATGCTAGAGCTTTCAGGTTCCTTACTAGGTGTTTGCATTTTCTTTCCTCGGGGCATCAGTTACCGATAATAATGCTCTACTATGCCCTTTGAATTCCTTCAAAATAAATTTTCAAACCAAGCTTAAGCAAAATTTAAGAAAATCTACACACCTTTTTTCACTTTGTAGGAGCTCGATATTGCCTCTGATGTATCTCTGTACTTTTCAATCATCTAGTTCTGAATTTGTGACCTGTAGTAGCCCTCTGTGTCCTCTTTCCAATGCCACAAGTCTGACCCAAATTGGATTCTCCAAGGAAGAGTTATGCGAAATCTCCCACAGTGACTTGATTATAGACTAGTTCAGTAGAGCGAACTTGTACGACGTGCCACGAGTCACTGTTTCGACCTTTGGATCTGAAAAAATGCATACAAGAAACTACAGTCCGTCCTCTTTCTGTACCTTCTTACGAAATTTCAATCCGATCCCCAGAGAGAAAGTTATGACGATTTTCCCCAGGTCACCTGTTTGAATGTAATTCAGGAGTCTGCAAAAAGACCAACTTCCTCAGATCATATCTCCGCAAATATAGCGCGAAAAGCTCTGAAATTCGGACCCAAGGTTCAGCGCGATTTCTTCTCAAATGGGTTTTTTTTGCGACTTCTGAAACGTCACAGAAAAAAAGTTATAGCGAAAATTCCACGATGACCTGTTTGGAGCAGCGAAACCCTAGAATCCAAAGCTCTGATACCAAATGTTATGAAACCAGCTCAAGAAAAGATAGATCAACGCCTTAGAATTCAGCCTCTTCGAGGGGGAAACCTCCTTTACATTACATAAATGAACAATTCTTGGATGATTCAAATGACAAAACCTCCTTTCTATATATAGGAGTCTAAGGAGTCACAATATAATCCAGCCGACCTAACAATAATAATATAAAGCCACAAAAATAACAATAGAGGGATTCTATGGGGCACAAAAATAACAATATGGGGGTAATAGGGGCACAACAATATAAATAAGGGGTATAACTACAATAGTAATGGGGTAATCACTAGTATTATAGGGACCCAACAATTTACATGGATGTATTGTATGATTGGGACTTGCACTTCTTTATATAATAAGAGCCAACACATTTTCATGCATATGTTGTTCTTGTAGTTGGACTGCTCCGGTTTCTTAGCAATATATGTTTTTTAACTTACATATTTGTGTATGAACTGCTTTGTATGCAATTATATGAATCTTGTTGCAGATGTGTTGTTGGTTTAACCATCACTTTGGATTGTTGACTGATCTGCTTTCCAGCTTGTGATGCATTTTCGCTCGTGTGTTCCCTTCTCAGCTGAGTAGTGCTACAAGTTTCTAAGGGGCGCACTCATCTCATCCCCCATGTGTTAGAACCTCTCATTCACCTTCCTTGACTCATTGCAGTAGTCACACCCTTGCTACTGATAGAGTTATCCTACTTGCCTATGTGCAACATCTCGGTCAAGGCATTACCTTACGACCCACTGTTGGGACTCCTACACCAAATTGTCTGAGGTCTAATTGGGACTTCTTATCGAGGAGATCCCCTTGACATGTTGGCGGGTCCAACACCGTCAACATTTCTAGCACTAGAAGGAGGGCCAGATGACAAGCTATGCCCTCTCATCCAGTTTTGAACCTCTGCATACCTTTCATGGATTCTTGCACTCTTCTCCCTCCGTGATGTTTTTCGTGAAGATGGCTCCATCACGGGGGATTTTTTCTATCTCTTGTCCACTTTCATGTATGATGGTGAAGGCGAAGTGGCGTGTCTTGAGTAATTACATGCATTTCTTTCCATGCTTCATGAGGAAGATGGGTGTTCTGACGAACAGGCCAGCTTGCTGCTTGCACACACTCTTTGCGAATCTCCACATAGATGGTTACTCAGCCTATCGGCTGACACTGTGCACTCACTTGAGCACTTCTATGATCTCATTGAAGACACATTCTATCATTTTGATCCAAAACATCTTGATCGGAAACTATTACAACAATAGAGGGCTTCGCATGAATTAGTTATTGATTTTTGGCAGCGCTTCCACGACTTACAGTTTCAAGCTCCGAGGAGCCAGATGAAATTTGCCTATCTTTGGGACCGATTCGAGTATTGCCTTAAGAAATCTGCCCGTCCCAAGAAGAAGTTTGAGATCAAGCATTTCTCAACATTCTTCATTGATGGAGCTGCACAATCTCATGTGGATGCGGTCACTATCTCGACTGAATGTCCGCCTTCCTCTCATTCAACATCTCCACCACTGCCTAGTGATGTTGAAGATCATGCTCATACACTTGTTTAGTTTTCGCATCCTCCCAACATCACCTCACTCAATTTTCGTGCAGATTTAGTTGTGAGTCATTCGAGTTTTCATATGCATTCTGTTCTATGACCTCTGTCCTCGCACTCGGGTGTTCCTCTGGATCTTATCATCGCAAAGGATGAGGATGAAGGCATGGAGGAGGAAACTCAGCCTGTGCACCCTGCGACAAAGCTACCCACCTATGTCCCTCCATGGAAAGGGAAGGCTAAAGTTCCCAAGGACCTTGATGAGACCAAGAGCTCACTCCAGACCCAGCTCCTCCTAGACAATATTATTTTTGAGGGCACGCACCTGGGATGGGTGCGAAGCTTAAAATTCGAAGATTGGGATCTCGTTGACCACGAGAAGTTCCCTCACCTTGAGACCTCACACCTCATGAAGCCTAACCATAGCACTGTGGCAGGGGTTACAGAATTAGAGCCGTGAAAGTGATTGCGCGGAGTGGAAAAGGCTGGGCTACTGAACCTGCTGTGGGTGCCACATTTCCACCGTGCCTTAATAACCATTTTCATCATCAGGCAACTGCTCTGCTTGGTGCATGATGGGTGTTTCCCAGACTCTTCACTTGTTGTGAACGATGAACAACCCATTGACGGAGTTGGTGTTGCACAACCAACATGCGCTGTCATTCATGAAGAGTATGAGTGGGAGCTTGAGCATCAACACTCAGCGAAGGATGACTCCCTTCTGTCTGAGCCCCCTCTGTTCTTTCCTGACATCTTTGGTGAACCTTCCATCCATGATTTTGCATGTGAGTCTTCATCATGGATGCACCCATTGTTGATCACTCGCAGGACTCGCCAGATGTTGTTCCATCATTCGACAATGGATATGATAATTTATTCATTGAAAATCCACTTGATCTTTCATCTGTCTTTTTTGGAAACACAGAGGATGAGTTTGTTCGCTTCTCATCTACCCCACTGTTTGATTCATCTGATCATGAGGATGTCGATGAAATCATTAATTTTTCTGATCACGGCGGTCGTGATCCATTTGTTTCCGTATTTGATCATGATCATGACTCTATCGTAGTTGATCTTTCGAAGCCACTGGTTTATGATGATCTACCCGATGATGAAGTTGAAACACCCAAGACTGTCAAGGCACTTCAGCCCAACCTGACGGTTATGTCAGGTCCTCGCTTTCTTGGGGTTAGTCTCACTTCCTACCATGAAATTATTCAATCACCAAAGGCTCCTCATCACTCATTTGTATGCATTGAAGATCCATCTCACACATAGATCACATCTCCTCCACTCGAACTGCACGATCCCATCGCTCATGCATTGGAGGAATCTTACATTGCAAGTACATGTGTACGACGCAAGTTATCTTTGTTTCTTTTGTTTTCTTGCATGTCTCAGTCAAGGGTGTGCTTATGCTTCAAAGTTGCATGCAGTGTCACACAACGCCATGATAAGTCCACAGACTGCTCGTCATGCACTTGCACTCGCTTAGGCCCTATGGGCACTGTCAGACAAAGAGTGGTTGTCTTCATTGTTATATCTTTCTTGCTTGCTGGTTCGCACAACCGGGTTGCTCGCGGACCAAGCCTTCACCAACATGGGTCTACCAATGTGCTGATGGCTGCATTGGAAATATCACTTCACGTGATCAGGCCCATGCACCGTTAGTGCAGGAGTAGGAGTAGCTTTCAGTCAGTTTGCTTGCATGTTTGTTTGCTTATTCACTTTGTTTGATTGTTTGCTTACTTGCTTTGCTTTCACTTTTGCTTCTGCTCTTGCTTTTCTTTGTTGTTTGTTAGTTCACTTGTTTCGTAAAGTTCGCTTGTTTTTTTTACAGGTTAGTTTTGCATGAAACCATGCATGACTCTTGAAACAAGCTAGGTGAAGTACAATAGGGCCTGTACAACTATCGCTACTTGGTTATCTGTCATCTTGCCTTTTTATGAAGAGCTTGTTACTTTTAGTCCATGATACGTCGAAGGAAAATATGTATTGTTCGAAGTGAACCTTGGTGAAAACACAACGCTTGCGATCTAACTAGTTTCACGTTCTCTAGTCAGTTGTTTTTGGGTTAACCCTTGTCAGATCAGTCAAGTAAAGTAAGGTGAGGGGGAAAAACTTAACAGGCACGCTAGAGATATAATAAACTACTTCTCTGTTGGAACAACCTTTTCTGCTCTCAATATGTCGGGATCCCTCTTCCGCCTCTGAAATGAATAAGTGTTATGTACATTGAAAAAATAAAAAATGAAAAAATGAAAAGTCAAAAAATTCAAAATGAAAAATGAATAAGGCGAAAGAAGAGAAAGGCTTCCTGCGCAGGGAGGTGATGCAAGTAACTCCGTCGGGTATTGACCAGGCTCGTTGGCAGCGAAGCCATGCTTGTGTTCCTATGTGACTCCACTGGGGTAGTATCTAGACCTGCTGGCAGTGGAGCAACACCAGAGATGAAACTAAGACTCTGACAACTATACTGTTGGTGCATCAATATACCCCTCAACCCTAATCGAAACAATTGTGTTGCCTTGGCTTGGAATGTGTGTCAATCGACCAAGAGTTTGGTGGATGCTACATCTTACAATCAAGCTAGTGTGAAACCAAGATGAGCTGAGAACTGAACAATACTTCCGGAGGTGTTAGACTTGCTTTTCATGAACAAGGTCCATTCAGAGAGCTGGAGTTCTACCAGTGTGTCGCCAAGTGTTGTAGCGGCTACAATCACCCTCCAAAATTTTTCCTTAGCCCATTTTGGAGCCTCCCTACCAACCTTTCACAACACTTTGTCTTACTTCGTCGAGTACACAATCTTCAGTGTTTTTCATGCACAAAGGCAGCCTGTCGAGCACAACTTGATGCATTCCCCTCACATGCTGTTCACCCGGACTTGGTCTAGCTGTAGGTTGAGTAGCTTCCCCAAGAAAATTGCGCATTTTTGGAGGGCAACCAACCTCCCCTCCAGAAATTGCGCAATTCTGTTTGGTAGCCTGCTGGGCTCCAAAATTACGCAATCCTTCCAGCCAACACTCCCAGCAGAAATTGCCCAAATTTCCCTAGTAGGGCTGCTCAGCCCAGAATTTGTGCAAATCTAGGCAGTCAGCCCAACTCCGAGCCAGAAATGTGCATTTTTCTCAAGCAATTGCGCAGCTGCATGCATGAGTAGTCCAGTTGACCAGTTCCACCCGAGACCAAGGAAACTTGACTTGCATGCATGCATGAATTGTTCTTCTCGGAATAGCAAAAGGTAACATGCAAAAGGCATCCCATGATTCAGGGAGCTATTTTTAGCAGCCAATGGTTACATGAAAAGTTGTTTTAGAAGTTTCCCTCCAAGTGTCACTTTTTCCTAGATTTGTGGCATGCACGTCATGAGCCCAAACTTATTTATTTGACACATCATAGCTCATTCTTTCACATTTCTCTTGGAGCTATGACATCCCAGATCACATCCAAGACTCTTTGACACATCCGACTTAGCTATTCACGGGTAAGTGGCCTCAACTTGTATTTTTTAGAATTTCTGTCGCTTTTGATGTATTCGCTTGTGTGAGTGCCGTTTGCTTGATTTCTTTGAATGATTGTTGTCATTTACATGTATACTAGCTTGTCCTAGCTCTGTTTCAGTTTTCATTGCTATCTCATTGCTGTCGCATGCATAAAATTGTTTTGCACGAACGTTCGCCCAACCGGCGAACCGCTTCACCCACATGCATGTTGATCTCTTTGCTAAATATTTCATTCATGTTTTGGATGCACTATAAATCACTTCTGCTATCACTTAGTGTCGCCATGCATTCACTATATTATTTTCTTTCAGTTTCCTGTCGGCGAGTCGGGCCAACCTTGGCCCGAACTCTGCCTTCACTGAGACTGAATTGCACAATATGTGGAAGGAAGGCCCTGCCTTCCTCTCCAGAAATGCACATTTTTTCCCAACACTGGCCTCTAGGATTGTTTTGCGCATTTCTAGAGGACAGTGACTGTTGGCCCAAGAAATTGCGCAATTCAGTCCCTGGGCTTGCAGTCCTTCCCAACTGGAATTGCACATTGCGCAATCCCAGCAGCCAACAACCAGTCTGGATTGCACATTGCGCAGATCCAGCAGCCAATTCTGCCTCCCAGACAGCCCAGACTTCCTTTTACGCAGTTTTGGTAGCCAGTCACCCAGCCTCCCAGAATAAATTACGCAATCTTGCTCATCAGTTTCCGAGGTATGTGCTGTGTCATTCCCCAGAATTTACGTTGTTTTCACTATTAGATTTCTTGCCATGCATGTTGTTTGTCTCCATATCTTTTAGGTGTTCATCTGTCTCAATGGATTCCAGGAGAACAGGATCTCAGGACACTAATGGAAGTGCAGCTGGAGCAGTAGTTGAGAAAGTGTCCTCCAGTCTACCGATCTACGAAGATACAAAGATGTATCTTGACAAGGACATCAAGTTGAAGTGGCAAGAAGTTAATGAAACATTTGCAGGCACTTTTGGGGAACACCTCGAATACCGTCAGGTGTACGTGAAAATTTACAAGTTCGGCTTATACCAGATTTCATGCATATACCCCATGTTCCCATGCGCAAACATGATACACTGGATTGTCTTTCACACTGATCCTGAGATGATGACCTTGAGCTGTGTTAGTGGGACGAAGCTTGCGACCTTCTGGGAATGGGATTATGATGAGATGTATCAGAAGCCAAAGCCCATGACTGTCATGGAGACTCCATTAATCTTACCCAACAACAGTGCTAACTCTAGAGATATTCTAAAGGATTAGGTAAAGGATCCAGCTCGTTTCAGAATGAAACCCAACCAGGTCTAGAAGACAAAGATACTAAGGAAGGCGTATTAATACTTGATCATATTTTCTTGTCGACTGTATGGCCAAGAAAGCACGGAAACCTTCCCACAGAGTTGGGTAGTTACACTGGACCAAGTGGCTAGAGAAGGAAAACCATGTAACTGGTCCAACATACTAGCTCATCAGTTGAAGGAGCAAGTCATGAAGGCTCGACAGTCACCTGGAGGTATGCATGTAGAGATTTACATGTCTGCCTACATCTTAGATGTAGTCTGTGCCCAACACGATTTCCCAGGCTTGGAGTGGGCATGGTCACCGATGAAGATTGTTGTGAACACATATTTCAAGTTGTTGTCCAAATGCAGCTTCAAAGGAGTAATCACACGGCTATCCGATCATTTTGCCGTCCCTTTGTACAAGATGATATTCGAACAAGATCCACCCTGCATGTCAAAGGAAGCAATGGAGGCATTGATAGGCATTGCAGATTGGTATGCTTGATCATCTGACACTTTCATCTAAACGTTCAGTGCGGAGAAGCCTCCACATGTTCTGCCAAAGTTTTCCTTGGACATACTTGTCATGCAGGAAGTAGCTTATCACATCTTGGCAGGATTGACAGCTAGACTGCAGTGGAAGAAGAAGGCACCTTGGCCCACTCTCCTGTTCGGATTGGGTTATATGAGATCTGGAGTATCAATCAAGTGGATGTCGAAGTAGAATTGATGAAGAAGTATCCATTCGACCTTTGAAGCTACAATCTGTATGACCCACATTACATTATGAAGGATCACTACACGAGAGTTTAGTTCAACTGGATCTGTGGGGCATTTCATTGGGTCAAGGAGGACCTGTTGGAAATAATACTGAGAGGGGGGGTGAATCAGTATTATCTAATTCTTTTAATAAATCTTCCTTATTTGTTCTTTGAATTAGTTTTGCATGTCAGTACCATAAAATAATGAGCATGAGCAAAGAAAACAGATAGTCACACCAAAGAACACAAGATGTAAGGTGGAAACCCAATGTGGGTGAAAACCACCTGCTGCAATATGTCTCTATCTTCTTTCAAATTAGAAACTCCTTTTACAATGGTTTTGTACTGGTGCAGTCCTTTACCAGTACGCAGGCTGCAACCTGCAGAGAGCTACATCTCTCTCTCGTTTTCCAGTCTCTCCTGGAAGGGAGCTACAACCCCCTACTTCTTTTCTTACAAGGACCACTTTTCATAAATTTTCAAACTGGATCCATAAGCATCAAATGATCATCAAGTACAAGAGAATCACCCAATCAACTGTAGTAACTAGATCAACAATAATAGGACCAAACACAGAACACAGCAATGATAAACAAAGATTTTAAGAGAAGTAAGCACCCTGCTCAACTGCTCGCCTGCTTACGTAAGCACCCTGCTCAACTGCTTGCCTGCTTACCGTACTCACCCTGCTCAACTGCTTGCCTGCTTACAGTACGCACCCTGCTCAACTGCTCGCCTGCTTACAGTACGCACCCTGCTCAACTGTTCGCCTGCGTACCTCGCTCTGAGTCCATTGAACTGCATGCGGACCTCCGCACCTGCAACCCTTCTGTGCCTGCATATGTACGCACCTGCAACCCTTCTGTGCCTACGTATGTACGCACCTGCAGCCCTTCTGTGACTGCGTACCTCCGCACCTTCAACCCTTCTGTGCCTGCGTACCTCCGCACCTGCAACCCCTCTGTGCCTGCGTACCGGCGCACCTGAAACGCTTCGTTCCTGCGTATGTATGCACTTTTCTTTCACTGTACCTGCGTACCTTCGGGCATAGATGATTTCAAGACTTCAAGAATAACCCAGACAGTCAGATCTACAGATCTGATCATGCGCCGAAGAGATCTCAATCCATCAGTAGATTCACCTTATTTAGATCTAGACATACTCCCAAGAGATCATAATATTTCAGATCTAGCCCTCATAAGATATTCAACCAAAAACATGCTCAAGCCAAATGATCTCCTTTGCTTTATATAGGAAAGCTCTTCCTTAAAACATGGATCAATACCACGAGCCGACACCATAATAACCCAATACCGTCGGCTAAATACCAAGAGTAAAACATAAGAAAACCCCACATGTGAATTTCTTTTCCTTGAAATGTGTGCACTGGGGGTACGCACCTCCTGAACGGCTGACCTGCGGGTATGTACACACTCTATGTAACTCCGACCTGCGTGTACGCACCTTATGTAAGGTGTACCTGCGTACCCCTTATTTTCTTCAATATTTGATAGCTGATCATCAATCTCTGCTGCTGACTTGAAGTACTGTGATCTATCACCTGAATGGGTTGCCATCAAGGACAACACGTTAGCCATAATGCCAACAATCTCCCCCTTTGGACTTGATGGCAACCTCAAAACTTCAGCTTCATTCTCCCCCTTTGACATCAAGGGCAAAGGGTTATGCTCCCCCTAAGAACATGCTCCCCCTGAATATGAACCAGATCTGCAACGAAGAACCATAATCCACCAAGAAAGAGATAGAGACATATTGCAGCTACTTCCAAGATCTCCTTCTGCACATCCTCCATAATGCCAACAATGCATTATATGCTCCCCCTGAACCTGTACCATCAATCAGAAGAGGTTCACCAATAAGATGATGCATCAACAACCCCCAGCTTTTGCCTGAGGTATTCAAAAGTGTCCCTGGGCAATGGTTTGGTGAGAATATCAGCAACTTGTTCCTTAGAAGGAACATACTCCAACTTGACCTTCTGTTCAAGCACTTGTTCCCAGAGAAAATGGTACTTTATTGGTATGTGCTTGGTTTTTGAATGCATAACAGGATTCTTTGAGATGCTGATTGCACTTGTGTTATCACATAAGATGGGGATTGGTGGTGTACAAGTGATTTGAAAATCCTGCAAAGTCTGCATCATCCAAAGGAGTTGGGTGCAACAAGATGCAACAGCAACATATTCCGCTTCAGCTGTAGACAAGGCAATTGAACTTTGTTTCTTGCTGAACCAAGATACCAGTCTGGAACCCATAAAGAACGCACCACCACTTGTGCTTTTCCTGTCATCCACGCTTCCGACCCAATCTGCATCTGTATAAGCATGAAGTGTAAGATCTGTATCTCTAGGATACCATAAGCCATAATTTCGAGTCCCTTGAAGATATTTGAAAATTCTCTTCACTGCCTGAAGATGAGTCTCCTTCGGATTTGCCTGAAATCTTCCAACTATTCCAACTGCATGCATGATGTCCGGTCGGGTACCTGTCAAATAAAGTAAACTTCCAATCATAGATCTGTAGGTTGGTTGATGTACTGCTGCAGATTCATCATTTTCACTGAGGCTACATCCTGTGACCATAGGTGTACATACTGGTTTTGCATCTTCCATACCATATTTCTTCAAAATCTGTTTGAGATAAAAAGATTCCTCCTTCTTTTTGTTGGATTTGCAAACCAAGGAAATATGTCAGTTCTCCTAGCAATGACATTTCAAATTCTTTTTGCATGACCAAGGCAAAGCTTTGACTCATAGCTTCTTCATTGCTCCCAAAAATAATGTCATCTACATACACAACAAGTATTAGCAATTTGTCATTTTCAACTTTTATATAAAGATTGCTATCTGCTGATCCTTTTGAAAAACCTTGTTGATGAAGATATTTGTCCAAACGGTAATACCAAGCCCTTGGAGCTTGTTTGAGACCATAGAGAGCCTTTTTCAATCTGCATACAAGATTTGGATCATTTCCAAGAATGAACCCATCTGGCTGTTCAATGTATACTTCTTCTTCCAAGTCTCCATTCAGAAAGGCTGATTTCATGTCCATTTGAAATACTTTGAAGTTTTGAAAACTTGAGAGAGCAAGGAACATTCGGATGGCCTCAATTCTTGCAACAGGAGCAAAGGTTTCTTCAAAGTCTATTCCTTCTTGCTGCGCATACCCTTTACAAACAAGTCTGGCTTTGTTTCTAATTACTTCTCCATTTTCATTCAATTTATTTTTGAAGACCCATTTTGTTCCGATAACATTCTTATCCTTTGGTCTAGGAACCAGCTCCCAAGTGTTGTTCTTTTCGATCTGCTCAAGTTCTTCATCCATTGCTTTCACCCAACATTCATCTTTGCATGCCTCTTTCACATTTTGTGGTTCAGTAGAGGAGAGTAATGCCAAATAGCTTGAAGCTTCTGCAACTGTTCTTCTTGTTTGTACACCTGCTTCTTTCTGCCCCATAACCTAAGATTCTGGATGATTCTTCTGACATATCTGGATGGAGTCTTTTCTTCTATTCTTGTTTGCTCCTCTGGTTCTTCTTGAGTTTCTTCTTGAGGTTCTTCTTCTTCATCATTCTGTCGTTGGGGGTAGCCTTCATCTTCTTCGATGTCTTCATGATGTACTTGCCTAGGAATGTATCCCTTCTCATCAATCACTACATCAATGCTGTCAACAATTCTGCCAAGTCTTTTGTTGTAGCATTTGTATGCTTTGCTATGTGGAGAGTAACCAAGAAGAACGCCTTCATCTTCTCTAGGTTCAAGTTTGCCAAGCTGCTCATCAGTATTCTTGATATAGCATTTGCTCCCAAAGATTTTGAAGTGCTTTACCGAAGGAGTCCTACCACTCCAGAGCTCATGAGGAGTTTGAGTGCTGTTCACCCGGACATTTGTTTTGTTGAGAATAACAACCGCAGCATGTGCAGCTTCACCCCAGAAAGTTGCGGGAGTTCCTGACTCATCAAGCATAGCACGAGCCATTTGTTGGACTGTTCTGTTCATTCTTTCCACAACTCCATTTTGCTGAGGAGTTCTTGCTGTAGAGAATTCTCTTCTTATCCCATGTTCTTCACAGAAATCGAAAAATTCATTTGAAGTAAATTCCCCACCTCTGTCGGATCTGAGGCACTTAATTTTGTGACCTGATTCATTTTCAACCAAGGCTTTGAAGGATTTGAATTTTTTGAATGCTTCATCTTTGTGCTTCATAAGTCCTAACCAGACAAACCTAGAGAAATCATCAATGAATAATATCAAGTATTCTTCTCCTCGAGGTGTTCTTTTCCTGAAAGGACCGCATGTATCTGTATGTACTAGCTCAAGAGGCACGCTAGCTGATCCTTCTTTCTCTGGAAAGTTAGTTCTGGTTTGTTTTCCAAACTGACATGATTTGCATATGGTGTTGTCAGGAATTTTGATATCTGGAAGATCGCGAACTGCCTGATATTTGCATGCTTTCCTTATTTGTGAAAAGCTTAGATGTCCCAACCTCCGATGCCATAACCAGTGCTCATCATCCTTGCTCAGATAACATTGTTGTTGTCCTTCTTCAAATATGTACAGATTATTTGGAGTTCTTTTGCCTTTGATCACTGTTTTACTTGTATCAAGATCACGAACAAGACATCCATTTGATCTGAATATAACCTCGGTTCTTTGATCACACATCTGGCTGACACTTAGAAGATTATGCTTCAATCCATCAACATACAAAACATTTCCAGCCTTGAACTTTTCTTTTAACTGAGCAATGCCTTTTCCTTTTATAGTTGCAGGAGTATCATTTCCAAAAGAGACTTTCTTTCCTTTTTCTAGAGCAGAAAATGACTCAAGTTTTTCTTTATCACCTGTCATATGCTTCGAACATCCACTGTCAATGTACCATAGATTTTCCTGTCCCTCTGCATAAAATGCTATCCCACATCTTTCTGTTTGTGGTTCCTTTATTCTCCATGTTTTGGTGCTTGAGGCTTGTTCCTTTTTCTGCTGAAACCTGCTCCTGCATTCAGAGTCTTCATGACCAAAGTTATTGCAAATAGAACATTCAACTTCATTTTCAAGAACCGAAAAGTTGTTATAGGTCCTTTTTGTAATCCCGGTCATACTTCTTTGTTTTTGAGCTTCCCTAGTCATGATTGTTTTATATGCAACACATTGAGTTGCTTTGTGACCAAAGTTATGGCAAGAAAAGCATTGTCCATTGAAGAAAATTCTGCGGTTATCGAATCTACCAGCCAATTGATTGTAATTTCTATTGTCATCTATTCTTGAACCAAATTGAGAAGATTTTACCTGTGGCTGGTTGTAGCTTTTGTTCACCCTTAAGATGGATTGCCCCTGATAGTTTCTGTTTGTAATTCGTCCCTGCTTTACCTGATGATCTTCATTGTGCTTTTGCTCATTTCTTCTTGCTGCATCAAGATAACTTTTTGAGGTCGATGCTTGAGAAGTTTCTCCATTATAGCCCAGACCTGTCTTGTTTAGTGGAGACCGCTGCACATTGATAATCTCATCCAAAGTTTCAGATCCTTTGACAAACTTGAGATTAATAGCTTTTGTTTTCTCAATCTCTTTTCTAAGACCAACAATTTCACCTTCTAATTTTTCAAGATGTTTTTCCTTTTCATCAATTTGAAATTGTAGAGTATCAATGATCATGTTCTTTTCTTCTATACATCTCTTGAGTCTAGTAATTTCATCATAAAGGTTATCCACATCTATAGCATCCATATAATCATCATCTTCAAATGCCATTAACAACTTATATTCATTACCTTGTTCATCTTCATCACTGTTTGATAGACCATCACTATCTTCATGAGTGTAGTAGCTTTTCTTATTTGCGTTCTGTTTCTTGTTCCATCTAGCAGGTTCCTTTCCTTTATCCTTATAAGGACATTTTGCAGCATAATGACCTACTCTTCCACAAGCAAAGCATTTAAAAGGTAACTTACCTCTGAACCTTCCAGAACCCCTTTGAAGATTTCTGACAAAATTTGATTCTTCTTCCTCTTCTTCTGGGACGTGGCTTGCTTCATAATAATCTCCTTTGCCTGATGCCTTGAAAGCAGCTTCTCTTCTGTCTGATGGACCTCCCTTTCTCATTTCATAAGCAGTTAGAATTCCATGTAGCTGAGACATAGTAAGAATTCGTAGATTTTCCTTTTCTTCTATTGCAGATACTTTAGATTCAAACTTGGGGGACAATGATCTTAGAACCTTTTCAACCACAATAGCCTCTTTTATTTCTTCACCCAAATTTTTCATACAATTAACAACCTCATCTACCCGAAGAAAATAGTTAGCCACACTTTCATCATTATACATTTTGAGAGTCTCATACTGAATTCTGAGAGTTTGAAGTTTAGCACGCTTTACCTGTTCATCTCCTTCATAGCTCGTGACAATTTTGTCCCATATTTCTTTTGCGGATTTATAGTGCATTACCTTCATGAATTCTGATTGAGATATACATCCTAATAGAGTACTGACTGCTTTCGCATTTGTTTCATACTTCTTTTTCTCGGCTGCATCTATAGGAGTAGCTGAAGGAAAAGCATAGCCTGTCTCTACGATGTCCCAAACTTCTGTACCAAGAGATTGAAGATATGCAGTAACTCTTACCTTCCAATAATTGAAGTTTGTCCCATCAAAAACCGGTGGCCTGATTGATGCTTCTCTCTCGTAGTTGCTCATGATGAACGATCTACCTTCAAGCGATCAAGCTTCTCTGAAGGACCTGCTCTGATACCAATTGTTGGAAATAATACTGAGAGGGGGGGTGAATCAGTATTATCTAATTCTTTTAATAAATCTTCCTTATTTGTTCTTTGAATTAGTTTTGCATGTCAGTACCATAAAATAATGAGCATGAGCAAAGAAAACAGATAGTCACGCCAAAGAACACAAGATGTAAGGTGGAAACCCAATGTGGGTGAAAACCACCTGCTGCAATATGTCTCTATCTTCTTTCAAATTAGAAACTCCTTTTACAATGGTTTTGTACTGGTGCAGTCCTTTACCAGTACGCAGGCTGCAACCTGCAGAGAGCTACAACTCTCTCTCGTTTTCCAGTCTCTCCTGGAAGGGAGCTACAACCCCCTACTTCTTTTCTTACAAGGACCACTTTTCATAAATTTTCAAACTGGATCCATAAGCATCAAATGATCATCAAGTACAAGAGAATCACCCAATCAACTGTAGTAACCAGATCAACAATAATAGGACCAAACCCAGAACACAGCAATGATAAACAAAGATTTTAAGAGAAGTAAGCACCCTGCTCAACTGCTCGCCTGCTTACGTAAGTACCCTGCTCAACTGCTTGCCTGCTTACCGTACTCACCCTGCTCAACTGCTTGCCTGCTTACAGTACACACCCTGCTCAACTGCTCGCCTGCTTACAGTACGCACCCTGCTCAACTGTTCGCCTGCGTACCTCGCTCTGAGTCCATTGAACCGCCTGTGGACCTCCGCACTTGCAACCCTTCTGTGCCTGCGTATGTACGCACCTGCAACCCTTCTGTGCCTGCGTATGTACGCACCTGCAGCCCTTCTGTGACTGCGTACCTCCGCACCTTCAACCCTTCTGTGCCTGCGTACCTCCGCACCTGCAACCCTTCTGTGCCTGCGTACCGGCGCACCTGAAACGCTTCGTTCCTGCGTATGTATGCACTTTTCTTTCACTGTACCTGCGTACCTTCAGGCATAGATGATTTCAAGACTTCAAGAATAACCCAGACAGTCAGATCTATAGATCTGATCATGCGCCGAAGAGATCTCAATCCATCAGTAGATTCGCCTTATTTAGATCTAGACATACTCCCAAGAGATCATAATATTTCAGATCTAGCCCTCATAAGATATTCAACCAAAAACATGCTCAAGCCAAATGATCTCCTTTGCTTTATATAGGAAAGCTCTTCCTTAAAACATGGATCAATACCACGAGCCGACACCATAATAACCCAATACCGTCGGCTAAATACCAAGAGTAAAACATAAGAAAACCCCACATGTGAATTTCTTTTCCTTGAAATGTGTGCACTGGGGGTACGCACCTCCTGAACGGCTAACCTGCGGGTATGTACGCACTCTATGTAACTCCGACCTGCGTGTACGCACCTTATATAAGGTGTACCTGCGTACCCCTTATTTTCTTCAATATTTGATAGCTGATCATCAATCTCTGCTGCTGACTTGAAGTACTGTGATCTATCACCTGAATGGGTTGCCATCAAGGACAACACTTTAGCCATAATGCCAACAGGACCCATGGAGATATTGCTACAGTTTCTCGAGACCCAATGAACTGGTCGGATTCGCGGTGGAGTGGTTAGCGAAGCAGCATCATGGAGAGCACCAGCAGTGGCAGCAAAACCAAGCACACCAATAAGAGAGAAAGGGAAGAGGAAGATTGTCGATCACATGGAGGAGGAGCATAGATGCAAGTTTCGAGCAGATCCACTTGTAGAGAAAGCAGTTATGGCTATAGAGGCGAAGAGGTAGTAGCGCGACAAGCGAATCGTACGAAGGCAGAAGGATAAGAAGAGAATTGAAGAAGAAGAGAAGGAGAAACTCCAAAGGGAACAAGAGCTGCGAAAACAGGAGAGGCAAGCACAACAACAGCAGATACAACAGGGGCGCAACATGTGCAAACAAATGAAGTAGTGCCCATACAAGTAGTTGATTCATCTGAACAGTTGGCATCAGGCGAACATGGTGAACCATCGCAGGGGAAAGAATTTTCTCATGAGAGAGAAAATTCACTTCAACAGTTGGATGCAGACATGGAGCAACAAGAGTTGGAACAGGACACGGACCTCATGCCTCACCAAAAGAGGTCGACTCATGTGCTTCAATGCATCCAGAAGAGGAGCAAGTCTCAGATGACCAAGGAGGGACTGAGATCCTTGGTGATTAGCCGGAAGAAGAGATGCACAACATCTCGTTTGATGAATCACAACATAGAGTTGTGTAGTCTCACAGAGTGTCAACTTCGGAGGATCAAACATCCCCTGCGCAAGTTGAAGAACGATCGATTGTGGCAGATGTGTGTGCAAACATCCAGCTGCCTTGGCCGATGCAACCAGAGCATATGCCGAAGCCACTAGCTCAAGTGTTCACTTCCTAATAGCTGAGATGAGCGAATGGAAAAGGAAATACAAATGGCCAAGCAAGGAGGAGACTTCGTGACAATGTCCACCCGAGTTGAACTAAAGAAGGCAATACTAGATGAAGTATTGTCTCTTGACACAGTTATGCGAGCATTGTACTCCAAGTTTGGTACCGTGCACAAGGCAGTCATTCATCTCAATGGATGGCAGCAGCGATGTGCTAGAAGAGCACACATCTTGACGAACGTGCATGCTGTTGTTGATGATATGTAAACATGGATGATGAAGTACAAGGGAGCCCCACTTCACTTGCCTAAGATGATGAGGGTCAATGCGGTCGAGCTGAAGGCACACATCCGGAGTCAGATCTGGAATTATGAAGAGATCCTGCAGTTCATCACTAGCATATAGGCCTCCCATGCATGAGTATTTAAGAGCATGGATGTTGTGGTACACACACATGCGATCCCATCAATCAGGACTCTCACCTAGGCGAAGACCAAGAAGAAGGTCCGACTAGAGCTTGACTCATACTTTGACGAGTTGATCCACATCGCCACCAACCCCAACTTTCCTATCAATGTAGACATCATGCACAAGTATGTTACTGGTCCATCCACAATGAAGACAATGATGCACATGCTTTCAGACGAGTTGGAAAGAGGAGCTCGTGCAGTGTACCCAGATGCTATGGAGGCGAAGGTCAGGTTTTAGATGGATGTCACCGCGGAACACATAGACACTATCAAAGACTATAGAGCTTGGCATCAATATGTTACTGCTGATCAACATGAGGATGTTGAGCAGTTGGACTTCTATAGTTGTCTAAGTCAGAGCGATGTCTAGTTTGGCTTGCTCAAGCCATTGTGTTCAAATGGGTACATGTGCATTGTAATTTTGAGTCATGTCAAGTGTCAATAGTGCATTTAACAGTAATAGAGTAGGTGAAGGGTCATGAGGGTAGTTGAACAGTCATAAAGGGGAATGTCAAGGGCCACCCTGCCCTTTGCTATAAATAGTCCCTCATAACTCATTGTATAGGCTTTTGGTCAGCCAAGCTTCTGTTAAGACTATCTTGAAGAAAGCTTGAAAAATATTGTAACACTCCTTGGCTTCTCCACTGCACAGAGCTAGTTCATCTCTTTGAAGGAGCAGGTGGATGTGGCTGTAACGCTTCACTGTTAGGGCTAGTAGGTTTACATGGATGTATTGCATGATTGGGACTTACACTTCTTTATATAATAAGAGCCAACACATTTTCATGCATATGTTTTTCTTGTAGTTAGACTGCTCTGATGGCTTAGTAATATATGTTGTTTAACTTACGTATTTGTGTATGAACCGCTTCATATGCAATTATATGAATCTTGTTACAGATGTGCTATTGGTTTAACCATCACTTTCGATTGTTGACTAATCTACTTTCCAGCTTGTGATGCATCTTGGCTCGTGTGTTCCCTTCTTAGCTGAGTACTGCGACAGGTTGCTAAGGGGTGCACTCATCTCATCCCCCATGTGTTAGAACCTCTCATTCACCTTCCTTGACTCACTGCAACGGTCACACCCTTGTTACTAATAGATTTATCTTACTTGCCTCTGTGCGACATCGTGGTCAAGGCATTACCTTACGACCCACTGTTGGTACTCCTACACTAAATAGTCTGAGGTATAATTGGGACTTCTTACTGGGGAGATTCCCTCGACATGTTGGTGTGTCCATCACTGTCAACAACTCCCTAATACAAGCATATATGGTCCCAAACCCATTGATATTTTACATTATTACAAAAATAAGGGGCTTCACACTATCTCGAAGCCCTTATACCACGCGATATATTCAAATTGCTCCACTTCGCACTTCGCTCCACAAAACGCCCAAGTCTTTGCCAAAAACTAGGCCAAGTTGGGTTGCACCCAATAGGCCCCGAACACTCACATGTGACTCGCCCGAGTCACTCAACCGCTTTGCCTCTGATTTTTTCTGTGATTTTGTTGTAGCCATTATTGAACTACTACAAAATTTTTGTGATGTGATTCTCTTCGCTTAACACCTCTTCCAATAGTGCTTCTGTGATAGGTTCTACAACCTTCTGCATTATTACTGTCTCCCTCTGGCAAAGCTCTTGAAGCTTCTCATCTACTGCTTGGGACAATTGGAGAGCCTCATCCTGCCATGGTTCAGTTCTCTGTGTTAAAACATGTTCTTCCTTCCTCAGTTCCTCAATATTTTTCTGGAGGCCCTTTCCTCATTGATCTTGGTGAGCTTGTACAAGATTGGTAAGGTCTTCGTAGTTGCCTGAATCCCTTCTAGTTGTTGTTGCTTCTGTTGAATGTCTTCCTGCAATTTCTGCACATTTGGATCTTCCTGTAGCGAAGTCCAAATCTATATGCTCTCTTCTAGAAGCTTCCCACAGTCTCCCACTGTTGCGGAGATGCTGACCACCGTAGCCTTTAGGTCAGTCTCCCTCTGTTCTCTTACTTCCTGTAGCATGGTTGGCTATAGCTTCATCTGCATCTCACTGATCTGCATTTCATATTTAAATTGTACTGCTTTGATTTTCTCCTTGTATACTTTAATTGCAAGGCCTAGCTTCGCGACGTTGTCCTCTGCTAGCTCTTCTTCTCGAACATCAAGGTCTGTAATCTCTTTGCATGTTGCTTCAACCACCTCCTTGATCTTTTGCTGCTACTGAACTACTTGATCCCTCTCTTGGATCAACTAGTCTAGCTTATGCTATAGCGAGGCCCGCTCTCTTTCGACCTGAATATTTAGCTGTGAGGTGTGTTGTTCATGTAGCTTTAGTTCCTCTATTATCTCCAAATGCAGCTTATGTAATCTCTGCAATGGCACTGCTGCGATGTTCATGTTGACATGCTTCCACCCTTTTGCTTGTTGTTGTACCTTGGCGAAGTCAAATTGTAGTTCTTCGGCTGGTATTGGCTCTAACCTTGCTGCAAGTGTAGGCTCTATTTTCCTTTCTTCTCCAATCCTTTCCTCTATCTGCGCTAGCTGTCTGGACGTCTGTGTCAGTATCTTTAATTTTGTGATGCACTCTTAGACACCGATTAGAAGTGCACCATAGCGATCCTCTAACCTGCTCCATGATTATGTCGTTGCTTCCTGTATCCTGTCCTTGATTTGGTCTAAGTCCCCTTCAGTGAGGACCACTGGTGTTATACCCTTCATCTTATCTGCCTTCTGCTTCTTTTTAGTTCTTGAGGCAGCTTCGGTGCTTGCCTTCCTCTTTTCTGTGACAACGGGGTCTGTCTCTGTCTTTTTCGAGTCCTTATTCTGCTCATCTCCCTTAGGAGGATCCTGGTGACCCTCATCATGTTTATCCTCTTCCTTTGATTCATGCTCATCCTTGTCTTTATCCTTTCCACTCACTTCGCCATGCTGCGTTGTGTCCTCCTCTGTCGCACTATCTTCTTCCTGTGTTTCCAACGTAGTCATCCATTCTGCGGGCCACTATTGTACCTGCGTTAAGAGATCATCTTATATTACTAAGTATGGTAGGGGATGCCACTTCTTCTTTGTGTCCTTGCGAGCTTATATATACACTTTGTGGAAATTGGCCTTAAACTTTGCAACAGTGTTATACTGCTCGTATAAGCTCGGCGAAAGGTGAGGATGTTGGTTCACTAACATATGTAAGTCCATATGATATAATACAAAAAACATCATGTTATCCATTGCTTGTGATGGTTGAGTGGTATACAATAGTGAGGCATACTGTGCAACTTCACAGACATCTGAGGCTACCAAAGGGAACTGTGAATCCTCTGGCTCTCTCCATGCCAGCATCAGAATGATATATATCAACCATACATAATGGAATGTTGTACATTTTTCTTGAACCTTGCGAAAGTCATCCAAAAATTCTTTGCAAAGGTATTCGGCCCAGTTGCATTGAACCACATTGATGCACTGTGCGACTAATGAAATTACCACTGCAGGGACTTCATTAGCCCAACACTTTCTCATGATCTTTCCAGCCAATATGTGTGCTGCGAAGTGAACCCTTTCGTCATTGATTGAGTTGATGTCATATCCTTGCTTCCCTTTTGTGATTCCAAACTTTTTCTTCATGCTTTCGACTATGGTGCGGTCCTGGTCTATCCCAACAAATTATTCTACAGGATTATGCCCTTGATACGGTAGTCTCGTGATTCTCCAGATTAACATTGGGTCTATAGGGATCCTCTTCCCCATATAGAGGCATCCATCGTGCACTAGCATGAGCAATTGTTGCATACAATCCATGCTCCCCAACTTTTGCCTAAGTGTGGCACATTTAACATGCTCATCAATCCTGATTGTGCCAATCCATTTTCTCATTGCTTTGACTCTAACCTCATCACGCCACTCTCTGTGTAGTTTACTTGTTTCAAATATCGGTCTGGTGCGAACTGTGGATATTTCATTCCGTCATTGAAATCGTAGTCTGCGAACTTCAACTGCAGAATTTTTCCAAGTATTTCCCTAGTAAATGGTACTTTCTATGGAAATAAGGGTGTGAATGTGCCAAAATTTGCATCCTTCGAGTCTTTTACGGGTTTGGAATTCAGTTGTTTTCAGTAGAATGCATGGTGGTAGAGGTGATGGAAATGCTGCAACATCCGTTTCCATCTGCACATCCTCTGCTTCTTCTTTGTTGTCTTTGACTTGATCGGGTTCTTGTTGAGGTTCGACATGTTTCTTATCTTGTTTCTTCTTTGTTCTCTGCTCTTTTGTTGGTTTATTTCTCGGGGATCTCCACTGCTTGTATGATGATGCTGCTACAGGTGATGTTGCTGCGGGCATCTCAGATGATGTTGCAGGCGTACCAGCTACTGCTTCCATAACTCCGATTAAGTCTTTTTCGTTGAATATACGAACAAATTCTTTAGTTGACAGGATGTTCATGCAGAAATTCTTTGTAATTTCTTCACAATAGCAACACTCAAATTCTCAATTCAATAGTGTTAAATCTTGGTGGGACGTGGATTTTTATAACAATTTCGAGTTTCTAACCTCATCATTAGCTCAGATTATGTTCAGATTGTGTTCATTAACTTCAACTCTATCCCTAGATCTTGCCAATCTATCATCATAAATGCAACTTTCCGCGTGTTTTAACGTTAACTTTTCCCTTTTAACGATCATATTTTTCCAGCGAACTTCGACGCATCCCATATTGTAGCAAACAACCCTTGTTATGTCGCAGCTCCTATGTACTTCGACATAATCCAAACTGTAGCGAAGTAACTCCCTACGTCGAAGCTCTCTACAACGTAGTTTATAGTCCAATGCCCACTTTCAACTGCAGGTGGCACTAAGACTCTTCTCCTTTCTTCCTTAGAGTAACGATGTAGGGACAAGGTTGTCCCTGTACAGCTTCAACCTGCTACCATTTACTCTTCCCTGAATCAATTCTCCATTTAACTTTTCTAATTGAACTGTGCCTCCATCAATAATATGCTTGATAATATATGGGCCCAACCAATGCATCTTGAATTTTCCTGGAAATTTTACAAACTTACTATCATAGAGGAGAACAAGGTCTCCTACTTGGAACTTCTTTTGCTTAATATATTTTTCATGCTAGGCCTTTTCTCTTGCTTTCTGTACCTGCTGATGAAATCCTACTATAAATTTGTCTTCCTCCAAACCAATCAACTGCAACATTCTTTCCTTCATTATGTTAGGGTTTGCCATATCTGTAAAAGTTTCAATCCTCAAGCTAGGGATGATGTACTCCATGGGAATCACAACTTCTTTCCCATAAACTAATCTGAAGGGTGTCTGACCTATAAATTTTTTGAATGTGGTCCTATAAGCCTATAAAACTACTGGAATTCTAAGGTCCTAATCATTTCTATTCACATCGCATACCTTAGTAAGTGCATTTTCCAAAATCTTATTAAATGCTTCTACTATTGCATTTACCTAAGGATGATAAGGGGTATTCTTCTTCTTGTACTAGGTTGTGCCAATACTACTCCCAAAGCTATACAAAAGGCATCCACATGGACATGGAATTCCTTATTCGAGTAAGGGAACACTAATATAGGTGCAACTACCATTTTTTCTTTCAATATGTCGAGGCTCTTCTGACATTCTTCATTCCACTGAAAATTTACATCCTTCTTTAACAATTTCTCCATAGGCGCAGTGATCTACGCATACCCCTTGATGAATTTCCTGTAATACCCAGTATGTCCCAATGTAGTGCAAAGTTGTCTTACTGTCTTAGGTGGAGGAAAATTCACAATGATAACAATCTTAGTAGGGTCCACCATTAGTTCTTGCTTGCATACAATATGTCCCAACAATATGCTGAAGGGTACACAAAATATGCACTTCTTTAGGTTCAAAGAGATCTGATATTATCTACATGTGTCAAGCATAAGCCTTAGACTTCCAACATGTTTACTCAATAATCCAAATATTGTCCAGTCATCAAAGTATACTTCTAAAAACTTATGGATGTATTCCTTAAAAGTTGCAACCACCACTCTAGAATATATAGCAAGGGCATCCTTTAATCCAAAAGGCATTACTGTGTATTGATATGAGCCCCATTATGTAGCAAATGTTGTCTTATGCCGATCTTCAGGTGCAATCATAATCTGATGATACCCTAAAAATCCATCTGTAAATGAGTAAGCTTCTTGACCTCTTACATTGTCTAGCACTTCATCTGTGAAAGGGCTAAGGAAGGGATCATGTAAACATGCATCATTCAACTTTCTCAAATCAACACAGATCCTAATTTCTCCTTGAGTCTTAATTTCTTGTACCACCATAGGAATTACCCATTTTGATTCTTCTATTGGTTCAGTAATTCCTGCTGCTATCATCTTGTCAAGATCTACCTTCACTTTCTCCTTATACTTTGGATTCAACCTGTAAGGTCTTTGTTTGACTAGCTTCACATCAGGCTTAAGGGGGATCTTCATGACTCCTAGATCTCCTATTTTTTTTTCCTGTAAGGAAAAATCGTAAGTTCATTATAAAATAGGAAATTACATGCTGTAGATGCTGATGCATATGCTGTGCATGATCGAAATCATGTATAATCAGAGATATTGCCTTTGTTCCATGCAGGTGGCAACATAAATAAAAAAATAATTGAGAGTCATATGATAAGTAACTGTAAACATGTACAGAGAAAGCATGTACAAACAAAAAAGGCATATGCCTGATAAAAAAATATGAACATATATAGCATCACAAAATAAGTTAAACATTGAAATCCATGAAAGGTCTATGATAATATTGATAGAAGGATTCTCCTTCATGTTCTCTGATCATCCAGAAGCCTGGCTCCCCGAGCGCAGCCTCTTTGGATAATCTGTTCGCAGCTCCGTTCTGCTCCTTGTATATATGTGAACATGTGAAAGTGTCAAAATATATGATCAATCTCAAAGTCTCATCCAAAATGTGCAATAAAGTATATGTAGAGCATCTGGTTTTTCTGTTAAGCCAATCACAAATAATTTTAGAATCCCCATATAGATTAATTCTGTGCAGTTTTTCTCCAAAGTGAAATGTATGATATGTTTTACGGCAAGGACCTCGGCTGAGTTATTTGTGCATCTGCGGAAACCAATTAGCATGCTGTAAGAATGATGATGGGATAGGTGAAGAATAGCCCCCCTCCACAGCCTTGTTCTTGGGCTGTGCCGTCAAAAAATGCCCAAGGTTTGTTGTGGTTTATTTGAAGATGAGATGTGTTGCACCAGTTACTGGGAGGAGGATCATTCGGGATGAGTGAGTAATCTGCAATGACTTTTGTTGCCAGGACAACCCAATTTGGTACTAAATCCTAGAATATGTTACGGTTCCTAGCAATCTAGATTGTCCAATAGGTTAGTAGAGGAAGATTCCGAATCTTTTGTGTTGAGGAAGTGTGATACCAGTCTTGCCAAGCAGCAAGGATAGAGTTCCCAGCCTAGGTAGCAGCAGGAAAGATTTGTTGTAGAATAAGTTTCCATAGGTTACATGTAGCTGAACAATCTAAAAAGAGGTGTGAAGTGGATTCATTTGCCTACTTACAGAAACAGCACCAGTGATCCAGGTGGATGTTGGTGGCCACCCACCTATCCCATTTGGACCCCCACAACTGTCTCTTTCATCTTTTTTAGTTTCCTAAATTGTAGCACAGTTTACTATTTTTAGCAGTTTTTTCAGGTCCTGAACTTCTGGAGCCATTTTGAGGCCCTAAACGACGTTTTTTGGGAAATCTAGGGCAACATGGACCCATGTTGCCTCCCAAAGTGGTAGTGCTCGGATATATCTTTCTAACGAGCTATTGTACGCGTCAAACAGAGATCGTATGCCAAAGTTACGACCCCGGGAAATTGATGTACCAATTTACCCAAACGGGGCCCACAATTTGGCGTTTCATCTTCTAGGGTTAGGTTTCGGGATGTGAAGGGTTTTCCATTGTTTCTCAACAATAAATAGGCCTTCGAGCCTCATTGTAACACAGTTCAGAGGCATGTAGCCACCACATCTCTTCTCAGAGATAAGCTACCATTGCCCTAGCTGGTTTATTCCCATTTCTAGTTGTAAGCATATTTCAGTGTTTTCCATTAATGAAATGAAGTATTAATTCCGCTGCATCTTTGTGTATATGGTTATCTCTGTAATTTGTTGCGTTCCTGTCTAAATCCGGATCAATGGTATTAGAGCGGAGTCTGCTTTTTCTTTGTTTTTCTTTGCATGTCCCAACGAGGTCAGGATATAAGGAGTTAGGGCTTGAATTGGTCGAACCTTTGCAAGACCAGCCTCGCAAATCCCGACGGCCTCCCATGGCGGATGAGAAGAAAGACGAGGGGGCAGGAGATCCTATCAAAATCTTGCTCGAAGAAGCCCTCGAGCGACAATGAAACGCGATGATGGACAAATTTGCACAGATTCTTCAGCGACTACCCAGAGGCGACGCATCAGCTTCCAGCAGCTACGCTGGAAACGCCACGCCCTTTAAGGTACAAGTTAATTTTGAAATCCCCATCTTCGAGGGTAAGATAGACGCAGAGGCCGTAGATAAATGGTTAAATCTGCTAGAGGGTTATTTTTTTGTTCATGAATTTTCAAGTCGGGAAAAGATTGTTTTCGCTCTTCTCAAAGCAGCCCCCCACGTCAAGGACTAGTGGGAAACCCACTGCGAGAAGAAGGATGAAAGTAAAGGCTCACTATTTTCAGCCGCACCCACTTGGAATGACTTCTGGGATGCCGTCAAGGAGCAGTACTACCCTGTCAAAAGCCATGAGGACAAATACATCAAATGGACCACATTGCGGCAGGGACGAGACCAAGATGTGCCAGAGTTCACAAACATTTTTCATACCCTTCGCACACAGTTGGGTATCAAAGATTCTAAGCTACATCTGGTACTCAAATACTGCGGCTGCCTACACAGATACATCCAGGAAGAGATGGAGTTTTTCCAAGTACACCAAGTCCCATAGATGCTTAACCTGGTCCCACAGATATAGCCTTGAACATTTCATCTTCAACCTTCATCAGAAGCCCCAGAAGCCTGTAGGGTTTCATAACGTCCTCTCTTGCTGTAAGGCTGCCTAAATATCTCTCTTGCCTGACGTTATCTCTATCTTGCCGGACTTCATAACCGCTGTAGGGCTACCGCGGAATGCTGTAGGGTTGCTTGCTACCGCCAAGACCTACCGCCAAGCTTTAGTCTCCCTCTCATAGCCTTGAAATCCAGACTGCCTGCCTATTCGGTTGGTCGGTAAGGTGTGAAAATCTCCTCACTCAGCATAGCGTATCGATACGCTGTCAAAATCGAGCAAAAGTTCAAACAGAAGAAGCGAGACTTTGGATCTGCAAATCCGAAGCCCAAAGGACAAAGCCAAGTCGGGGTGACCCAAGACAACCCGTCGAAGCTGCAAGAAAAGAAAAACACCACGAAGCCGAAGAAGGACACAGGAAAGTGGTGTGAGTTCCACAAGAGTCCCACTCATAACACAAGTGAGTGTCGGACCAAGCAGTCGCTGGTGGCCGAGTTGAAGGCTTCTGAATCAGATGCATGTTCCGACCCTGAGCCAGAACCCGACAAAGGGAATGGAAAAGGGAAGAAAAACATTGATGCGGATCCCAGCGCCACCGTTGCCACTGCTAAGATCCAGAAAAATGAGCCCGAAAATCCAGAGGAAGGGAAGCGACTTTTCCACTCACAGATGTGGGTGAAGGGTTCACCACTGCAATTCATTGTCGATAGTGGTAGCCAAAAGAACCTTATTTCAGCAGAGGTCGTGAAGCGGTTGGGCCTACCGACTACACCACACCCCTTGCTGTACAGTATCAGATGGCTTCATGAAGGACGAGATCTCAAAGTTCGCCAGTAATGCCGCCTTCCCTACAGCATCAAGCCCTTCACAGACGAGGTATTGTGTGATGTTACACCTCTGGATGTTTGTGATGTATTACTAGGCCAACCATGTGGAGGCGACATGTTGTGTATGAGTCAAGGCCTCATGCTATCATTATTTCTTTGAATAATTAATTATATAGGATACTGAAGGTAGCCCCACCTACCGCCACATCTTTGATCACCGCTAAGAAAGGCAGCAAGCTCATCTCCCAGACTAGGAAATTCATCTGTCGTGAAGCGGTTGGGCCTACCGACTACACCACACCCCCAGCCGTACAATATCGGATGGCTTCATGAAGGACGAGATCTCAAAGTTCGCCAGCAATGCCGCCTTCCTTACAGCATCAAGCCCTTCATAGACGAGGTATTGTGTGATGTTACACCTCTGGATGTTTGTGATGTATTACTAGGCCAACCATGTGGAGGCGACATGTTGTGTATGAGTCAAGGCCTCGTGCTGTCATTATTTCTTTGAATAATTCATTATATAGGATATTGAAGGTAGCCCCACCTACCGCCACATCTTTGATCACTGCTAAGAAAGGTAGCAAGCTCATCTCCCAGACCAGGAAATTCATCTGTCTGGTTCACTCCCAAAGTAAGGGGAAGATTGTCATCACATCCATGACCCCCGTGAAGGGTTCCTCCTTGCAGCAGCAGCAACAAAGGGATACGGTCATGACAGAACACAGGAACAAATTCTCCTCACCCACAGGGGTACCACATAAGTTTCATGTGGGCAACAAAGTTTGGTTACATCTGCAGAGAGAATGCCTTACCAAAACCCATCAGAAACTCAGACCACTCCGACATGGTCCTTACACCAATACCAAGGCTATGGGCAACAATGCTTTGAAGCACAATGTTACCCCACTCCTTTGCTTGCACCGAGTGTTCAATGCGGACAATTGTTGACCATGCTTCCCACCATTTCTGGACACATCAGAGATTGCAGAACAACTCACCAGAGACCCAGCTCAACAGAAGCTTCCTCATCTCAGGGAGGAACTCAACGCAATGGGGACAATTGCTTCCTAAGGGGTGACGAATGATCCAGGTGGATGTTGGTGGCCACCCACCTATCCCATTTGGACCCCCACAACTATCTCTTTCAGCTTTTTCAGTTTCCTAAATTGTAGCACAGTTTACTATTTTTAGCAGTTTTTCGGGTCCTGAACTTCCGGAGCCGTTTTGAGGCCCTAAACGACGTTTTTTGGGAAATTTGGGTCAACATCGATCCATGGACCAATGTTGCCCGTGGTAGTGCTCGGATAGATCTTTCTAACGAGCTATTGTACGCGTCAAACATAGATCGTATGCCAAAGTTACGACCCCGGGAAATTGATGTACCAATTTACCCAAACGGGGCCCACAATTTGGCGTTTCATCTTCTAGGGTTAGGTTTCGGGATGTGAAAGGTTTTCCATTGTTTCTTAACAATAAATAGGCCTTCGAGCCTCATTGTAACACAGTTCAGAGGCATGTAGCCACCACATCTCTTCTCAGAGATAAGCTACCATTGCCCTAGCTGGTTTATTTCCATTTCTGGTTGTAAGCATATTTCAGTATTTTCCATTAATGAAATGAAATATTAATTCCGCTGCATCTTTGTGTATATGGTTATCTCTGTAATTTGTTGCGTTCATATCTAAATCCGGATCAACCAGTGGGGCCCATGTTGCGCACGCTTGATAAGGTTTTCTCCTGTAGGAATTTTGTTCCAGAGGATGGTCCACATTAAGAGTCTAGCTATAGGGGGAGCCTTTAGTTTCCAAAGGTGTCTCCACCAGTCAGCAAGAAGCAGAGGCTTCCTTGGTGCTGCCAAGGTCAAGTAACCATCCTTTGGGGTATATCTGCCATTTTTTGAAAGAGCCCAAATAATCTCATCATCCCCATCAAGTATACGGATGTGGGCATCCATGAGGGCTTGAGTGAACTCCTCCCATTGCTGTGACCAAATAGGAGGAATGTTTAACTGTTCAACAGTTTTCCAGGCTTGTTGAAGGAAAGTGGAATTTTCCTGGTCAGCAATCTGAGATATATATGTGAGATTCTGTTGCTGGAGATACTGAATGAGATCCCTGGGTAACCGATGCATGTCCCCGCATCCCACCCAAGGGTCAAGACCAATTTGAACAGTTTGTCCTGATCGGATTCTCCAAGTGATACCATCCCTGATCGGGTTCAAAGCCTTAAGTACCGCCTTCCAGATGATTGAGACCCCTGAGGTACTTAGATGGGCTCTCCTAATCCAGTCCATGATGTGAAGGGGGGCTATGTATTTGGCATATGTGACCCTCGTCCATAGGCTATCTGCTGCTACTAATTTCCAGCCAAGTTTAGCAGCAAGAGCTAAAGAGAAATCCTCTAGATTTTTTAGGCCCCACCCACCCCATTTTTTTGGTAGATTCAGGGCTTCCCACCTGACCCAAGCAAAAATCCTTCCCTGTTTGTTCCCTTGCCAAAGAAACCTACAGCAGAGGGCTTGAATTCTGTTGAGTATGCCTCTGGGAATCCAGGCCAAGGACATCCAATATACCAGGGTGGCCTCCAGGACACTTTTAATAAGTGTGAGTCTTCCAGCCTGCGAAAGGTATTTGAGGTACCATGTATTTAGTCTTTTCTCCATCTTGGAGATGAGCCAAGTCCAATCTGCAATTTTATAACCCAATGGCTTCAGCTTGTACCCCAGATATTTTAGTCCAACTGCTAAATGCAGCTGAGTGAAGTGGAAATGCTGGAGTGCAAAGATTATCTCGTGCGATGTACATTCAGTTGTTGTCAATGTAGACTTGCTATCATTTATAATCATTCCTGTTGCCACTTGAAAGAGGGTGAAATTTGCCTTGATGATACTAATGTCCCCAATACTGCCATTGATAAAGACCAGGATGTCATCAACAAATAAAAGGTGTGTCAGGGTGCAATCTTCTGTAATCTTTATGCCCTTTAGTCTACCCCTTTGATGCTCATCTTTGATGAGATTGCTGAGACCTTCCATGACGAGCAAAAAGAGCAGTGGCGAGAGGGGGCATCCCTGTCTCAGCCCCCTTCCAGAGGTAAAAAAAGGAGATGCACTTCCATTCACTAGGACACTAAAGGGGATATTAGTAATGCAACACATGATCCATTTTATGAAAGAGTAAGGGAAGCCTAAATGAGTTAACAACATTCTTATATAAAGCCAATTTACTCTGTCGAAAGCTTTTGATAAATCTACCTTCAAGATCATACCTTTGCCTCGCCTTGAGTGTAATGTATGAATTACTTCCTAGGCAGTGCCAATAGCTTCATGGATCTATCTATCTTGTAGGAAAGCAAATTGTTCCAGCGAGATATGGTTAGAGAGAATGGGCTTCATCCTGTTGGCAATAATCTTGGCAATGATCTTATAAATACAATTGCAGAGAGATATGGGGCGAAAGTCCTCGAAAGAGCCCGGGTTGTCCTTCTTCGGAATGAGTGCAAGGAAGGTAGAGGTAATAGAATTTTCAAGAAATCCTTTGGTTCTCGAATCCTCGACAATTCTGAGCAGATCTTCCCCAATGATGTCGAAGAAATCCAAGTAGAATTCCACCGACCAACCATCAGGCCCCAGACTTTTATCCTTTTTGAACCATTTTAAGGTATGTTCCAATTCCTCTAGAGTGACTGCCTTAATTAATTCATCCCCTTCTCCATGGTCCACATATCTGGGAAAGAGTTGTGCCACCCTGATGATTTCTGCAAGATTTATCTCCCTGGGGGCTTGGTATGCACTTTTGAAATGTGAGGAGGCAAGTTCAGCAAGTTGAGGGAAAGTATTTAATACCTGCCCTTGATCATTCTGTAGTTGCCAAATGGTGTTTATCGCCTTTCTTCCATTGGCAAATTTATGGTAGAATTTGGTGTTTTCATCCCCTTCCAACATCCAGATGGCTCTGCTCCTTAGGCGCCAGGATTCCTCCTTTACCTTAAGAGTTTTAGCTCTCTCTGCATAATGTGAGACCATCCTATCCTTATGTTCTTCTGAGGAGAAGATGCCTCCTAGATTATTCTCAAAAGCAGCAATGTCAGATTCAATTTTACAAAGAGTTTGATCCTCATGAATTCTTTTGTTATGAGCCCATAGTTTGGACATCTTCTTAAGGGCTGTAAGGTTTTGTATAAATCTTCGGGTATTGTCTTCTCTTCTTCCACGGGGGTTTGCTCTCCAAAAATCAGAGACCAATTTTATATAAGAGTCATCCTTAAGCCAAACAGAGCAGAACTTAAAGGGTCCTTTAGGTTTTGCTCGCCCCCCTTCAATTTCCAGGTAAATGGGGAGGTGGTCAGATATTCCACCTGTACCTACCCAGTGTCTGATTTGGAGTCCCAAGTCCAAAATCTGTTCTTTGACAAGGAAGCAGTCAAGTCTGTGGGCCAGACTATCTTCCCCAGTCCTATTGTTCCTCCAAGTAGCTTGGGGTTTTGCAGAGGGGATATCTATCATATGATGGGCATCCAGTTCAGTAGAAAAGTAATCTGAGAGAGGATCTCGCTGAGCCCTGTGACCCCAGGATTCAGCATGTCCAATGGAAAAATTAAGGTCACCACCCAGGATCAGGTGGTCGGACATAAGAGAATCAGAGTTTAGGAGATTCTGCCAAAATGCAGGTCTGTTCAGGCACGGGCCATAAACATTTAAGATCCGAACATGTATCCCCAAATCAGCCGAAAAGATGTCTGCTCCAAGATGACCCGGCCCACCCCAGCAATTGAGTAGTTTGATGGAATGGGTGTTGTAGCCCAAAGCAAGACCACCCAACCTCCCATGCGCATCAAGACCAAAAAAAATCCACCCAGGGAGCATGTTTTTGAGAGACTGTTCTATGTCTAGGGAGCATGTTTTTGTTTTGTTTTTTTGTTTTTTTGCAGCATAGGACAGTCCTTAAAAAGATGTCTGACCTTATGAAGGAGGCTGTGAACGATTAGGAGGCCGCCCGCGCTTCTTCGGCTGTGGAGGAGCCATTGCCTCATCTGCTGGAGTATTCTGCTGTTTGACCGGGATCTCAGCTACATTCGGGTCTTGTGAGTCCAAGGGAGCCTGAATCCTTTGCTGTGCCTCCTGGTGAGGGTGGGAGGCAACCTCTTGTTCTGTGGCCTCCTTTTTTTTTTTTTTTTTTTTTTTTTTTTTTTTTTTTTTTTTTTTTTTTCAGCACAGGACAATCCTTAAAAAGATGTCCGACCTTATGGCATCGAAAAGGAACACCCTCGTAGTCCAGCAATTTCCTTCTGGTGTGGTTCCTCCAGCGTAAGTCAATAAACTCAAGTAAACCCTCAGACAGGTCCAAATGTACCAGTATCCTTGCAAAAGCTAATTTCCCAGAGGTCAGGTATGAGTCATCATATGTGAGGTAAGTGCCGAGTGCATTTCCTATATGCCTGAAGACATCCTCTGTCCAGAAGTGCAATGGAAGTCCGAGCAAGCGGACCCAAATCGGACCTGCATCCACCCTCTCCCGCGCCGGGTCGAAAAGGGGAGTCCATTGGTGGAGGAGGATCGGGGCAAGATCTAGGTGCCAAACCGTGGACAACACCTAGTTGGTGTGCTCCAAGCTGCTGAAGTGTAATGCGAACCACCCTTTGACCAGGGTTTGCACCTTCGGAATCTCCTTCAAATTTTCTCCCCAAACCTCCGAGACCCATTGCTGCAGTTTGGCCACACTGTAATGTCTACCTCGCACACGGCCGACCAAGACCTTCGCAGCAATGTCCATAGCGTCTAGTAGTTTTATATCTTCTGCAATATTAAGGGGTGTTGCACAGGCACGTAACTTAGGACCCCGATTCTTTCTTGAAAGCCCCGAAACCCCAACGTCCTTTGCCTCTTGTGTCGAAGCGGGAAGAGAAGGTCCCGGTGAAGAAACCCTAGGGTTTTCCGACACCTCCTGCGGGATGGTAGCAAATATTCCGGAGATGGGGCCGATGCTCGTGAAATGCCCTCGAGAGGGAGCCGAGGTTGTCTGCAGAGCAATATTACCCGAGCCTACCACTGTCATGCCCTGGGGGAGGTCAAGGGAGATGTACCCGGAAACCACCGACTGAGTGTTCCGAACATTTTCAGAAGCTAGGGTTTGTACAACAGGCTTGAGCGGCGGAGCAGAGAGTGCCCGGGAACACGGCAGGATAGCTTGAGAAATGAGAGCAGGGGTAGAGGCCGCTTCCTCAGGAAGGGTAACTAGCAAGATGAGAGGGCGGGTTAGCGGAGGTAGGGTTTCAACCTCATCAGTCAGTTCGGACATGAAGGGGAAGAGACTGGCATCAGTGGTCCTGGTGGGGGTCCATGAGGGCACATCCTCCAAAGGGTCCAGGAAATCACCCAGGTCATCCATGAATGTCGAGGAAAGTTATGACAGCTGCCAGTCTAGGACAACAAAACAACAGAAAACCATGGTTATCGTCGGGGAGGTTTGAAAACCAGAGAGGGAGAGGGTAAACCGTAAACAGCTTGAGGCGGTCAAGACACATAATCGATGCGGGTAAGGAAAAAAACAGGAGGGTGCGCGGGTAGTATGCAAGTCAACGAGGCAAGTGCAGGTGGGCTTCCATGGCTAAGTCCAGCTAGAGGTCACGACATCAAGCCCATGGACCGCCTTCCTCCGTCGTGACTCTCCGAAGCTCATAATCATCATGTGACATCTCCTAGATCTCCTATTATACCCTTCATCTCTGAAAACTTGGTGGGAAATAGTTCTTGATATTCATGAAGTAACTTTGTAACTTTACTGACTGTCTCTTCATCCAAGTAATCTCCTATTGTGGCAAACTTCGGTTCCTTCTCTGATCCTATGTTCATCTTGTTGGTCTTCAGTGGCTTCGTTATGTCTGGTATCTCTAATTTAGGTCCATTTAATTTGCGGTATGCTTCCGATTCTGCTATGTCGATGTTGCGAGGATCTTCTTCTTCATATGCAATAAGGTTATATCATTCCAGTGCATTTTCTATCTGCGCAACCCTATCAGGTTGTTTCCATGTTAGGGGGTTTACATTCTCAAAGATCTTCTTCTTGACTGTTTGAAGAGCCAAATTTGTGTATGGACAATCATCCTCAAAGTTTTTAATATGAAACCATCAACCAAGTCTGCCAAGTTCATGGTACCATGTCGAAGCTCTGTTTCTAGGTACTAGTTCTTAGGGATTGTCTCTAATGTATGAATGGATCCATGTACCCATTATTACTGTGGAATTTCCTTCCATGTTGTAGTGCATAGCTAGATATGCCTCCTAGGATCAATTTCAACATCATATTTTATCTCTATCTCTGTATCTATCTCTCCAAACCTTATTCAGATCAATCTTCGACATTCCTGCCAGCCTTCTATATTCTTTTTGTGTGCATTGCACCATCTAGTAGGGGTATCTTTCAGAGCTATATCCAAGGCTGACAACCTTTGATTTTCTGGAACTTGTTCTTCACATTCATCAAGAAAAGTATTTACATCACCTAAACCATCATAAGAAAGTAGGTCACATACCTTAGATATCATACAAGGAACTAATTTAGTAATTCTTGCGCGTCACCTTGTGGATACTTCATGCAGCCTATTCTACCAATTTTCCAATTTTTTTTTTGAGTCTGAGGTACAAGAACTATCATGCTCCAAACTCAAATTTCCTTCTGTAGTAGGGTTAATCCAATATTTTTCCTTCGCTATCAGTTGATAGATATTGTCTATGTCAATTGCGCAATATTCTTCTTTGACTGGTTCTGTATATCTTACTCCTTCTGACGGATCTAAGGGAATAATTACTCTCATATTGTTTCCTTCAAATATCATTTGTCTCTTCTTAATAACAATTATAGCCATATTCTCAAATTCCCAATCAATTCCATGCAATGCAGGGTAAGGGTTGTTGTCATCGACGATCTTTATTACTTCAAAATTAGCAATAGCATGAACTCCTTCAATATCTATTGTGACACCTGGTAGTCTTCCTCGAGGGAAGATCTTTTGCTGATTTACCATCCTCGACTCAATAGGTGACCATTGTAGCTTTGGCTTACCCATTAATTCCCATGCCTGCCTTGTCAAGACAATAGCATAAGATCCCAGATCGAGGATAACTTGATCCATCTCATATACGCCTATCTGCGCACCAAGCCTCATCTCTCTTTCGGTTTTTTTTTTGTCGATGAAAATTATTGAATTTTCACATCTCACTTCGTGGTGTTTCTTTTTTTGCGCAAGAATCTATCAATTCCTGAAGCCCTTCTACAACCTTTTGATTTGTTAAAAATTTCATACAAGTCTGCCGAAAAGACTTTAAAATACCTGCTTGATTTTCTGAATCTTGGTCATGTGCTGAAGCTCGATCATGTGCTGAAGCTTGATTTTGTGTCGAAGCTCGATCCTGTGCTGAAGCTTGATTCTGTGTCGAAGCTTGACTCTTCTATGCATTAGAGGTCAAAGCTCCAACATCCATAAGACTTCGATTTACTTCCATAAATACTTCTTTTTATTTATGGAGATAAAAAAATGAAATTTCTCAACAGTCTTTCTAACCCACGCACCTTCATATTCTTTCTTTTCATTCGTTGTATCACTTCCGGTCACAGCTCCACTTCTAGTGAAAATACTAATTCGAGGTTTGTTAGTCCTTATTTTAGCAGTCATTATTTGAATATCCTACTTCGGTTGTTGATTTATTTTTTCTTGCATTGTCGCCATAAGCATAGGGCATTCTTCAATTACATGGTCAAAGGATTTACAGTACTTACACGTCATTGTGGGGTTTTGACAATCTCTTGCAAAATGACCTTCCTGGCCACAGTTATAGAAAATGATCTGTCCACGTCCTCGACCAGCTCCAACAGCTCGACCTATTCCTTGGTAGACTCCTCGACCACTGCGTTGTCCATTGCCTTCATGTCCATGTTCTTTTGCTTGCATTATATAAGTGTCGTCAACACGATCCATCATTAGTTCATAAGCTTGATAATTATTCTCATCATGTCCTACTGATTTATAGAATTTTCAATATAGGTTCCTTGGAGTATGTACATATTTATGTAACATGTAACATTCTTCTTAGCGTTCTTGGCCTCTGGTCTTACATATCTCACACCATTGGTTGGATCTTGCATTCAAAGGATTTGATGCCTTACTAGTCATATAATCTATGAAGATAGGGCACTATTCTTTAGAATGGCCCTTAGAGCTGCACTTGGTACACCATGCTTCTTCTCCGGCTTCTTTTCTTTTCTTGATATATTGTATATGTAGGGTTAGGTTCTCCACCTGACTCTGAATATGTTGCATGCCTGCATTAGTATCTCCTATATGCGAAGCTTCCAACTTCATCACAATCTGTAGAGCTTCGACTTGACTTGTTATCTTTTGTTGCATCAATGGTAATTTGATATGCGATAACAACACAACTATAAACCATTCTTGATGTTGCTGCGGAGCTATGTTGAAGCTCACTTGATCCAACAATACCTTAAATCTCTGATCAAATTCCCAAATAGACTCAGTAGGTTTCTGTTTAATTTCTTTCAACTCAGTGATGCACTGCGACTCAGACTTCGACTTCTTAAATTATCTGATCAGCACTACTTTAATATCTGCAAATATTCTTATATCATTATTTAAATACTTCATATACCATGTCAATGCTCTATCTTGGAATGTTGTAATGAGTTCGATTTCTTTATATTTTCATCGTTGATTTGCTTCGCAGTCCATACAGCTTCACACAAAAACCAAAACTGTTCGGGGGTCCTTCTATCCAGTTCCTTTGAAAACAAACAGCTTAATATCAACAACCATATTTCTTCTTGGAGGGGGAGGGGGAGGGGGGGTAGGTGGATAAGGGGGAGGGGGAGAGCCCAAAACACTTAGCTATTGCTGGATTTTGGCTTCTGCAAACTCTCAGTCTAGGAAGGTGAATACTGCGAAGTTACTTAGGGTTTATCAGGGTGGCTATCTTCTCTTTCACTTTTAGATTCACTCAAAAGATGACTATACTCAGTCTTTACAAAGGTCTTTGGTTCTTGTCCACGAGCTCTCTTTATGTTATCTACTCTATATCTCTTTCCACTTCTCATTACTATGATCTCTGGCTCAGATTTATTATCTTTTCTTCCAAACATAAGTAAAATAGCAATCTGACTGCATCCGTAAAACTCACTTTTCAAATAGAAGCATATTAATCCAAACTTTCAAAGATTTTAAATACTTACCTCAAGGTCCTTTGAATAATTTTCATTCTGCTTCACTGTAGGACATAGTGGAGTCGACTGCAAACTTAGTAATGAATCCTCCCAAGATTTTATCAATCCAGAAATTGACAGCCCTTGAAATCTTATTGTCAATGCTCTTGAGTTGTTGTATCAGTTCAGGAGTCCACATCGAAGGTTCTTCACCTTTAAAATAGTTCTTTCTTTCGTTCAACCTTGATATCCACTCGTACAACTCAACATGAAATGATGTGAAGAAAATATCGTATTGATCTGTAGAAATATACTTTGTAACCAGGCTTTAGAAGTCAGATGAGGGTTTATGTTCTCTTGCTTTGCAAATTCTTGCTTTTTTAGTTCCAGCGAGTCTTGAATCTCTTTCTTCGAAAGGTGCCACATCCACATATCCCTCAAGCAGGTCCCAATCCCGAAAACTGAACCATTTGTTGGTTATGTTTAGGCTGACCCAGGTTCTATCTATACTGCGCACCAATAAAACCAACCCTTAATCACTGGCCCTTTTGAAAATGACCTGCAGGTAGATCACAGTCTCACCCGAAGTGACTATGGGAGGATGCAGAACCAGGTTTCTGCAGCATTGAGGGACATGGAGATGTGGTATTTTTATGTTTTATTATTCCTAACATTCCTAAATTACTTCACCACATTCATTTAACCACTTAAACATATCATATAAATCCATAAATCATCATTGTACTGAAATAAAGTGCCACTGCTACGCTACAACAAATAATGAACAAATATACACATGAAGACACCAAATTACCATGGTTCACCCCAATGTGGGGCTACATCCACAAGAACCATTGCTAATATAATGATTCTTTGTACAACAAACAGTTCTTCACCTGCGCACTAAGTTGCAGGTCGTCTGACACTCAGCTGCAGACTCAGGCCTCTGTGCACTCAGATGCAGAACCTCACCTTCTTTTCACAAACAACAGATGACAAAATTTCAACCATAACACAGATATGGATCACAACTGATGATTTTCTTCTTATTATTTGACCCTATATATACTATTACATCGAAGGGTACATCATTACAATACCATGGTCCAAATACCACAAATCCCTAATATAAGTAACTATGGTCCCAAAACCCATTGATCTTTTACATTATTACAAAAATAAGGGGCTTCACCCTATCTCGAAGCCCTTATACCACACGGTATATTCAAACTTCTCCGTTGCGCGCTCCACTTCGCACTCCGATGTGCACTCCAAAGCGTGTTCCGCTCCACAAAATGTGGAGTCTTTGCCAAAAACTAGGCGAAGTTGGGCTGCACCCAACGCACATCTCCCCTCTCTTGATTTGATTGGTTTGTACAGGTCTGAAATAGGAGGTTCGAGCTCACACGTGTGAAGGGAAGGAGAAGATTTCTATTTGGTTCATTGACTTTATGTTGGGACAACTTTGACCAGCCTTTGACTTGGTTTGACTTGGAAATTATAATTTATCTTTGTTTTGGAAGGGCGAATTGATTGAGAAAGAGATCAAATTTTTTTGGGAAAGTTGACCTACTTTTTCTACAGACTTTGGTTGAGTTTGACCATAGATCTATTGAAGGTTGACCACATGATTTATCTCTCCTTTGACCGAGTTTTTGAAGGCTACTTTGACAAGATTTGACTAAGGAAAAAATGCCAAGTTATTTAACTGCTTTACTAAGCCTTTTGGAGGTTGGTTTGAATGTTGACCAGGTCTGGTTAGGGCATCTTTCGCTGTTGTTGACTTTGACCAGAATTTGTAGAATTTAAGTTTGACCAGATTTTACTTTTGGGCTCATCTTTGATTGGTTATTGGATTGGTATTTGGGATAGTCAAGTCTTTGACCTTTGAATCTATGTTGATGAAATTGAACATTGTATCTCTCTATTGAATATTTGATGACAATTTCATAAAAGAAGAATTTGGAAAGGGTTTTCCCCCTTGTGGGGTTTTCCCCTAGTCTTTGACCAATCTTGTGTCTTTATTGTTCTTGGTTGTCTTCTATTGTGCATTTAGATTACTATTCTATATACAATTACTTTTTTGTTGTTGGAAGATTGAATTTATTGGTTAAAGTGATTGCTAATTGAAGAGGAATTGTAATAAGTGAAGATCCACAAATAGCCATCCTCATATGCCTCTCACCCATTATTTGGTTAGTATATTCATTGATCTAGCCTACTCATTTGATGAAGGTGGATCGTTTATTATCAGATACATTAACCAATTTTGCATTAAAGTGATTTCATTTAATATTTAAGACTTTCTAGTATGGATCGTAAGTTGAAATTTGATTATAGATCGCTATTATTTGTATTCTTGTTCCCTTACTTCACCTTGGTGGTTATCATTTCGCCCTGATCCAATGTGACCTTCCTTAGGGTCTTTCTTTCATTGTCTAGGAGGGGCACAAATAAGAGACCTTGATTATTGTAGTGCTCCTTGTTATTCATACTTAACACTTGTCATAATTCCCCTAATTTTGTTATCCCATTTTTTTATTGGTTGTTGTCAGTCACTTGTATCAACTCCTAGTTGGCCTTTTCCTATGAGAAGAAAGGGTTGGAAATACCCGAGGTTGATGCAACTATAAGAAAACAAAAAACATAAGACAAATGATAAAATGGAATAGAATGACAAGGTATGTAAAGGAATAAGAGTCAATTATAGCTTGAGATCTATCCCCTCTTGTATAGCTGCTCACGCCCTGACAGTATCCATGAATATCATGCCTATGAAAGTAAAAGGAACTCTCAAAGAGCATCGTGACCCTAATGAAGTGATAAACCAACCATCATTAAATGGGGGTTATATTATTACATAATAAATTAATGAAGCTTGTTAAACAAGCCAAATCAAATAAAGTAAAAGTAAAATAAGGAGGGGGAGACTTCGAAAAACAAAGGTGGGAGAAGGTAACTTAAGTAGTTAAGCGCTCACTCTATAGAGGCACTAATGGACAATATTTTTACACAATCTAGTATAGTACTGTGAGAACTTTTATGAAGCAAACCCTAGGCCATAAGACCTATCATTTGAAAGGGCCAACCTAGGAAATGTTCCTCCTATTAGGGTTGGAAGCACCTAACAGGGTCACCTGATATCCCTCCCATACCTAAGTATGGTAACATTTATACAATCATAAGCCATTTAGACATTTGAAGGCGATACTTGTGTGAATTACTTTGATGAATTTGAAATTAAATATAGTCCACCTCGATGCTCTTATGTTTCTTTTACCCATGTTGTTGATCCACTTGATTCTGTGAGTAAGTGCTAGATGATTCTCTTAGGTGTAACAAAGATTCCTTGATGGATGCTTCTCCAACACTTCATCTATTACATCCAACCGCGTTTGATGATGACGTAGAGCACCTTGAAAGAGGACATTGGGCACTTTTTTATGGGTGTTGACCTTGAGGTTGACTTGACATTATTGGTGAGAACCTTCCTCAGCTTCAAGACCTTAGACATTGATGATCTAGGCTTGGATGTTGCTTGGAGATCAAGTGCACCCAAATGATGATAGGATGCCCCCAAACTAGAATTGTACCTTCTTGAAAGATGTTTCTCTTCTCTTGATGATGATTGATGATGATGATGACTAGGGATCCCTTTGGAAGGGATTTTATGCACCATAGTGACATCATACCCTATCATGATGACATCACCCTTATGATGTATTTGACGATTATGTGGGCTTTCTTGAGGATGAAATTAGGCTTCAAAGGATTTTTTATGGTAATGACACACCATTTTGATGAGGGAACACGACTTATGGGATGAGACAAACTCCTTGGTCATTCCTTGCACATTTTCATGGAGACATGCATTTTGGATGATGATGTCACCCTTGGAGGGTTTTCTACTCACATATGTGGATTAATTGAGGCTTACTTTCATGTTATTACATCATTTTGGCTATCTTTGGGAGTCAACTTGATGACCTATCAAGATTGTATCATGGATAAAGTTGTTTTAGGGTTGTTAGAACAAATTAGAGGGTAATTGACTTAGTTACACTCATAGATATAGGGAGTTGATTTGTCTCTTGGATTCATTGTCACTTTAGGATAATAATTTGATTAGAGATTCTTCTCTCTTATGCACTATGGAGTCTTGGTTGAGTGACTTCTCTTGGGTGTATCTGTGATATGACATGATCTCTTTACATGGTTATGGTAGATTTTTAGATGTTGCATGGTGAAGTAAGTTAGTTTATTTGATTTATCTTGGTATTATGTTCTATGAGATTAATGTTTTTATGTTAAGTTATTTTATTTGGTATTTGCTTCATTATCCCTTCTTGAGCTAAACCCTTCCTCCAAGTATTTGAGGAATATAGATAGGTTGTTTTCCTTAATCATTTATAAAATTGAGAACCTAAATCTTAAACCTTGGGGTAAGTTAGTTTATTCGCCATAGTTCGTTTGGATTCCATATCACTCCAAGGAAACCCTATAATTGTTTGTATCCTAGACTCCATATGCCCTAGATTGAGAAGATGCTAGTGCAACTCTCTTATGGAATTATTTTAAAATACAAAAAGCATTTTTCTTTTTTTATTTCATGGTAAATTAGGTATAAATTACAACAAAATATTATATTTTCAACATTTGATGACTTGTTGATATATGCCCTAGAGTTAGATTTTGTGTAAAAGTGCATTAGAGAGTCAAAATTAAAGTTTTTCATGAAATTTTCAACCATTTTCTAGGGCAGTTGTCAAGGTTTTATTTTTTATTTTGTCCCTTATTAATTGTCAATTTGTTTTTGTAATTGTTCTCAATTTACTCTCTAATTTTGCCTTCACTTCTCATAGTTTATTCACTAATTTCATAGCTAAAATTGTTGTTGTTACAAGCTATTTTTTTACTACAATATGTTGGTTCAAAACCCTGTTTTATAACATACTTGAGTATTTCTTGATTTGGTGTGTTAAAAAAACCTATTTGAAACTCTTTAGGAAAACCTTAGCCTTTATATTGACCCATAGATCCCTTCAACCCAAATTTGGAATTAACTCCGTCATCCACCTCGAACCCTAGTTTATCATACCTTTATCTAGCGGATCTATGTTCATTAGGAGGAACTTAAGTTAATATCCTTGGGTTACTAGATCCCTAAGCCCTACTAGGGAGGCCTCCCTTGTGTTGGATTTGTTCCTTCACTAAAGAGAGGGGTGTAAATTATGAGGTGACAATGGTTACACTCCCTTGTGTTTCACATTATCTAGGTTATGGTTATGCAACCAACTCACAAAATAGAAGAAAAGATAGATCAACAACTTTAAAATTGTCCTCTTTGAGGGGGAACCTCCTTTACCTTACATAAATGAACAATTATTGTATGATACAAATGAAAATATCTCCTTTCTATATATATGATTCTAAGGGGTCACAATATAATCAGAGTTACATAAAAATAATGATGTAAGGGCACAACAATAACAATAGTGTGCTTCTATGGGGCACAATAATAACAATATGGGGGCTACATGGCCACAATAATAAAAATAAGGGGGGTACACTAACAACAACTACAAGGGGACTACACTAGTATTATAGGGACCTAACATGCCCCTCTCCTTCAAAAAAAGTGTTGTCCTCAATGCTTGAATGGTTATGGATGCTTCTGTATAAAATTCTCATCCTCCCATGTGGAATATTCAATGGGTAAGTTCTTCAACTTAATGAGATACTCTGAAATTGATCAATTCCATAGCTGTCAGGTTCTTGTTTCCGTGACTCCTTCAGGCTCAAATATGATTTTTCCTTCTTCGTCAAGTTCTGGTAACACTGTTTGAACTGGAAGCTTATCACTGATAACCTTATTTAAGCATGAAACATGGAAAACTTGGTGTACTCAGGAATATGTAGGCAACTCCAATTTGTATACCATAGTACCAATATTTTGCAACACCTTGTAAGGACCATAGTCCTTGGGTGATAATTTATTATCCTTCTTAGCTTGCTTGGGGGACATTTGTTTGTATGGTTGTATTTGTAAAAATACCCAGTCACCTACATCAAAACTTCTTTCACTACGATGTTGATTTTCCTGTTGTTTCATTCGATTTTGTGCTAGAGTGAGGTTATCCTTTAAGATTTGGAGAACTTGTTGTTGATGCTCGATGTGATCTTCCACTACTTGAAACTTAGAATTTTCTCTTAAAGATGATGTGATGGATGGTGGATGATATCCGTAAAGTGCCATAAATGGGGTCGTTTTTGCTGCAGTATGGAAGGAAGTGTTATACCACCATTCAACTAGTGGTAGCCACTTGACCCATTGTGTTTGTTCATCAGATACAAAGCAACGAAGATATCCTTTCAAACATTTGTTCACTATCTCAGTTTTCCCATTAGATTGAGGATGATAAGATGAGTTATGAGCTAATTGAGTACCAAGTAAGAAAATAATTCCGTCCAGAAATTTCCAGTGAAAATGGGATCTCTGTCACTTACAATAATATTTGGGTTTCCATGCAGGTTTTGAATTGTTTCCATAAATGTAGTAGCAATTGTAATGGATTTAAAAGGATAAGATAATGCACAAAAGTGTGCATACTTGGTAATTTTATAAACTACCACCATGATGATACTCTTTCCTTCAGACTTGGGTAAACCTATGATAAAATCCATTGAGACCTCCTCCCAACGCTGACTTCGAATGGCTAAAGGTTGTAATAGACCCAGGGTCTTAATTTCCTCAACTTTATTTGTTGGCAAACTAAACATTCTGCCACAAACTTCTGAATAACAGATTTAAGGCCATCCAAAAAAAATCTTGACCATGTGGTAAGTTTTTAAAAATCCCGAGTTCCCTCCTAAGGGAGAGGTGTGAAATTCCAAAAGAATATTTTGTTTAAGTTGGGACTTATTAGAAAGATATAAGATATCTTTGTACCATAATGAATAATTTTTCCAGCTAAATGTATCAGATGTATTGGGATCTTGCTGCAAATTTTGAATCCCTTCATCATTCTTCCATTCATCCCTTGCTTCTGTTATCCACTCAGGTTGGATAATATAAATGTCACAAAGCAATGCTTCCACATCCTCATCCTTTATTGAGAGTGCATCTGCAACAACATTTTGATTCCCTTTGTTGTAGATTATTTCAAAGTCACAACCCAACATTTTTGTGGCTCATTTTTGCTGCTCTTCTAAAGATAATCTTTGTTCCAAAAAGTATTTAAGAATATCATGATTTGTTTTTACCTTGAAGTGTCTTCCCATTAGATAAGGTCGCCATTTCTTTAGTGCATGTAGTATTTCCAACATTTCCTTCTCATAAATAGGTTTGTGTAAATACTTTCCTTTGTTTGGATGACTTTAGAAAGAAATGGGTCTTCCTTCTTGCATTAAAACAACACCAATTCCATTTCCTGAGGCATCACATTCCACAATAAAGGTTTTTGTGAAGTATGGCGTATCTAAGACCGGTGCTTCGCTCATTGCCTCTTTAAGATGTTCAAAGGCCTTAGTTTCTTTTGGAGTCCAAGAAAATGCATCTTTCTCCAGTAATGATGTTAGAGGTGCTGCTATTCTCCCATAATTCTTAACAAACTTGTGATAATACTCTGTCAATCCAAGAAATCCTCGAAGATGCTTTATGGTTGTGGGGATTTTTGTTGTAGGGAAAAGTATCCGATTCGGATGACCCTATCCCACTCTAAGGGTGATAGTACCTCAGCAACAACTGTAAAGAACACTACTTAAGGTTTACTTCTTTATGAAAGCAAGAGAGAATGAAGAAATGCACTAACCGTTGTCTTGCGCTTAATGTCGAATCCAAACTCTTCTCTTTGCTTGCTTGCTCCCAGCTCCTTGCTCTTTTGCTGGCCCAGCTACAATGAGATCCTGCAAAATAACAAAGAAGGAAACTACAAGAAGCATGCAATCATAATTGATTCAAGGATTAGCATAAATCAAATATACAATTATCACAATACATCATTGAAACAAGTGCATATAGAAGAACCTCAATAGCTTTTATTAATGGAAGAAGTAAAGTTCTGAGAGTGTTACAACCATTGAAGGCCCCAATCCAGCAACACCTCCCAGCAGAAAGAATTTCTCCTCTTCACCTCCTTCAAGAAATCACCCAATAGCTCTATAGTGAAACCAACAACATATCATTACTTTGCACAAAATTCCAGCCTCCTGAGCTCATAGGAGAGAGCTCAATATATAGATGAATTGAGAAAGGATGAGTCAGCTTGCAACTGATGTGTAGCTGCCTTGTGTCCTCTCTCTCTTCAGTTGATCTTCAGTTCTTGAGTCCACTTGGAGAACCTTGCTTCCACTTGGAGAAACAGAGCCTCTGACTCATCACAAGGCGAAATCCCTGATCCAAGTGTCATTTTTGGAAGATTCCAGAGCAATGACTCAGTGTGCCACTTGTCCCATCTCGCTCAGCGCAGGTGGCCTTTGTTCTACCTGCTTTGCAACGCAGGTACACCATGGAGGAGTTGAGTTTCAGCGCAGAAGCCTAGTGGAGCACCTGCTTTGATTTCAGGATTGCTTGTTTTTGAGTGTTTTCAGGTGGAGAACTGATCTGAGAGCTGTTGGTTTGCTGACCTTGTTCCTCTAGGGGTAGGAACATCATGTTTAGGGACTTTGGATCCCTTGGATTATTGACAATTCATGCCTGATGCTGCAAGGCACAAAATTTTCTATAATAGATGCCCCCTAAAGTATGAGGTCGTTTATCGGGCGAAATGCTTTATTAGGAGGATCCAAAGTTCATTCAATCTGCTGAGAAGTGTCCTGTAATAAGATACAATACAATACATTATTTTTTCATACTTTTTCATGATCTAGCTGAGGCGGGCATTCCCATGCTCAGCTTTATAAATTCATTTCGGTACATAGAACAGACGATCGTATGATGATAGACTGATAATTCTCTGCTGAAATTATCATCCTTTGAGAAGGATGATCATCTGCTGCAATGATGTACACATCAAATGTCTTTATATCCTGAATATATATCGCAGCCTGGATGAATGAAACTAGATCCGGGGTCTTCAATCTCTTCCGATCTTCACTCGATGTACAAGTCGATCCATGTGAGAATTTCTTGAAGTCGAACATGGAAAGACATCGCTTGATTACCAGTCAATGATGTAAACCGTTAACAAGCGCGAGAGGAATCACCGATAAGGATGATGACCCTCAAGGTACAGCAGTACAATTCACATGGTGGGAATAAAGGACTTGGCGTCGACCACCATGCAAAATCCTCTGGTCGAAGGTCATTGACGTATACCTGTCGCCGGAAGTGAGAAACTTGCCATTGAGGCATGCAAGCTTCAAAGTACTGAAGGGGTTGTTCCTAGATCAACTCCTTGGATAATGAGCTGATGTCGACAAGGAGCGATCCGTCAAAGGAGGGCCTTAATGAATCCCACATCATTGACACGGAACGGAGCTAGTGATTGTGATGAGGTGAAAACAAACTGTGATGTATGATTCAGGGTGGCGGTCATGAAATGGATGAAGGACAATGTATGGCAGTGGATGGGACACGGTTGACTCTTTGCAGAACAACATCTCTTGAACATATAACGACACTGATGTGATGGATTGGTAGCATTACCCCAAATGTGGATGGTGTGGCGAGGACCATGGTGATGAGACCGGTGAATGAAACAACCCAACCCGATGTGATGCGGAGGACAAAGTGTCATGTTCAAGAGCGACTTGCTACCATTAAAGCTGTGAGGTTCTCCCAATTTTTTCCCCAGTCATTGCTGACCAATACCTCTTTATTTTTATCAAGCTTGAGGAGGATAACGTATGCTTGTTCTATAACCTGCCCTTCGGGCAAGCCCATCGCTATGTTTTAACGAGCCTAGCGATAGGGAAACTCGTTCTCGTCTAAAGACAAATTTGTCGCTATTTAATGAATTTAACGAGTCTAACGACAAGGATAACTCGGTCCTTTTCATTTTTAGAGAGTCTGAAAAGGTACATAAAGTCAACTCCAGAATTCCTTTTTCGTCATCTAATCCCTTAAGTCCGAAAAAGTATAAAACAATACAGAAGGGATGAATTTTCGATTGCTTTAACGAGCCGAACAAAACAAGCGCTCGATCTTTTTGTGCAATAATCCCTCAGGTCCAAAAAGATTAAAATCTAGAGGAGGGATAGCTTTCCGTTCGCTTTAACGAGCTGGAAGGCCAAAACTCGGCAAACTTTTCATATTTTACGAGTCAGTGAAAAGAGCTCAAAGAAGACTCGTCTTTTGAGGAACGAGTGATGAACAGGGCAGCAGCAGATTCCAGGTACAGGTTGGAATATTCCAATCACGGCAGTGTCACAAGGATGGCTTAGTGAAATCACTCTTCGCAGCTGTTCCTCAAAATGGGTAAATAAACATATGGAGATGAACGATTGGCCAAACGAACGGATGGAGGTGATGGCATATAAACACGACCAAGGGCTTTAATATGGCTGTCAAAGGTTACATTTACCAAGGTTATTTACCGGTTCATTTTTTCTGGGTGAGCTTGAACTCTAGGGGAAGATTGCTCACAACTTATGTTTATTTTTTAACGAGCATGAACTATGTGCTAAAACTGCTCGGATCTTGCGTTTATTTTTTAACGAGCATGAACTGTGTGCTAAAACTGCTCGACTATACCAGTCTTAATACAAGGAACGCCTCAGGTGAGGTAGTCATTTTTAAGGAGCTATACCTCACTAGTTACTCCAATTTGGCAAGTTTTAACTTTTGCCCCACATCCTTTCTTTATGCAAGCTGGAAACGGCTAATCCTACGAGTTTAACGGGTTAGACCTACAGGTTTAAAGGGAGGACCTAAAAATTTAAAAAATAAATAGTCGTCCCATGCTTGCACTCCAAAAGGTTCGCATGCCCCCAGGTATAAAGTATAATTTCTAGGTTCGTCCTCTTACTTATTATCCGGAAAATGGTTATGTTCGCTGCCGCAAACTAAACTCTTTTTCCGGCGATGTCTATTACTAGGTTGCTAAGGATGGTGACTACTTGTTGCAACAATTTCATCTCTTTCTTTGGAGGCTGCCCCTACTTATCCTTCAAAACATATGTTTTAATGGGTGAGGCTTGCCTTCAAAGATGGTGGCTACTTGCCGCCACAAATGGATCTCCTCCCTTAGGAGAGCCTAATTTCTAGACAAAGGGAGCCGATTATTTCGCTCACATAACTTTGACAAAAGAATTTTATCCTAGAACAACCCTCTTTTCCTTCCTTCGGACGGGGTACGGACTAGTCATATTCTTTTGCGGAAATTAACTTTATACCCAAGGTTTTCTCTGCCCAAGGCAGGCCAGGGTGCATGCCCCCTGGGTCCTAGTTCTTTCTTCCGAATCACTCCCATTCATCGGGAAGTAGAACTGGGGGTGGAGGCATTCCTTGAGTGAATAAACCGTTAAGGGATGGTATTTGACTATTTGCGATGCGTGATCCTGGAAATGAAAGTTGGTCTACGAGCCTGACCATTCTTCCTTCGTGCGGAAAACACATGACTCTAAAGAGTGAGGACACTATCGCCTCCATGCAATATATATAGTCTTGTCCAAGGAGTAAGTTATACACCAAGGGTCCTTGGACGACCATGACGTTCATATGAACTGTCTTCCCCTTCAATGTAACGGGAACATTGGGGAGAATCCCTAACGGGCGACTGGTTCCTTTATCAAAACCCGATAGATTTCTCATCTCAGGTAAAAGCGCCGGGGAACCCAGTGCTTTCCAAGCAATAGAGGAAAGGATACTCACAGATGCCCCTTCATCAATGATGGTTCCAGCCATTACCATTCTATAGATTTGGACCATGATTCTGAATGGTAAACTGGCTGGTAACCGGGGTCTGCCTAGTTGATTCCAATCAAAGGATACAACTAGGTTGCTTGGTGGTGGGACCGAATACACGGCCGGATACGACCCTGACGATGTTCCTTTCTGTGATAAAGGAATGGGCGCATTGCCCTGATGCTCATCAGAGTCTGTGTTGATGAAAAGAATCTGGATGGTGTCATCCTTATTCTCTTCAGTGAGGGTGTCATTCGAAGCTGAATCTTCAACGACGATGTCATTTGAGGATGAAACCTCTTAAGGAAGAACCGGGTCAACTGCCGTTTCGACCTTTAGACTTTCGTCTGGTCTGGATTCAGTAGGTTCATTCTCAATGATGGACACTTCAGCTGACCACTTGAGTGGGCCAGCTGGATTTTCAACTATCGAGGGATTAGGCACGAGTTTTTGGTATCCAGGAGGAAGTCGTAACGGTGATACCGGACGATCTTCCAAAACTCTCTTCGCCTCATCTAAGAATGGACATCGGTGGATGGCGTGATCGCCTTCACACACCATACAGGGTGATCTTGGTCTCCCTTTTCGTCCTTCACTCTCGCTAGTTGATGGACTGTAATCAACATGACTACCAGAGGTTGATGCTACCGGATTGTGCAACCTGGGGGACCAGTCCCTTAGTATCCGGGGAATACAAGGACAATCACGATGGAAGTGGGTCCCTTTGCAAATGACACATGGCGATTTAGGCCCGGTCGGTGCAGTGTGTGGATTTTTGTCAGATGTCTTTTGCTTGCCCCCAGTCGCCTTTGCCATAGGCCCCTTCTGCTTCTTTTCTCTCTTCTTCTTTTCCTTCTTCTCCATGGGAGGCTGACTTCTGCCGGCTCTACCCTGCGAAGATGAAGGATCAGAGGAAGAATTGTAAGAGGTGGAAGGCTGGTGGGTAGCACGAGACTGGTCTGACTGTTGATTCGACTGCTCAGGATTAGTGGCGATTTGAACTACATTAGTTGAAAAGAGCCATACAGGTAGGCCAATTGTCAATCCTGGAAGTGACAATGTGGCCATATGAGGTGCACCAACATCTCCCCAAGAGGAGAAGGGATTGGGACTTCCACCAAGGTGACTTCCTTGGTTGGTGGGCTCCATACTTTTCAACTGAAAGATCAACGTGGGAATAACAGGTGATTATGTTCCGATTAAAATAAATTTTATTAACGACGCTTTAGACACAACTTTGCTTTTTCATGTTTTAAGAGTCGAGAAAAAGCTAAAGATGACTCTAGTCTCCTTCGATGTTTTAACGAGCCCGAAGTGACAAATGCTTGGATGGACTTTTTCAGTTATAGAGTTTGAAAAAGGCCAAAAGAAACTACTCTGGAGTTCTAGGCAGAGGGTGTGCCAAACTTTTCGCGAAACCACAGAATACGTTTTACGGTACGGGTGGTCGATCTTCGTGAATGCTGTGTTCAATGCATCGCGATCAGTAGGGCGGCCGACACGGCTTCCTATGGATAAAGGCTTTGTTCCTATAGGGGTCTCCCAATATATACGCGACGGTACGTGGGAGCACAAGTCCGTATTAGTGCCACCGACTCTCAGGAGGAATCACCCACCTTCGTAGAGATCGACAGTCACTACGTTTAACGACGCCGGAACACGTCTCTACCTAGACCTCTATGTGTTTGCGTTATGTTTCAAAGCGTTGTTATGTAAATTGAATTTATTTTAATGTTGATCTTGCTTAGCAGTTTGCCTTTAAGGATCACCACGAGATGTATGTAACAAATTCCTGAATGCAGTCTAAGATGAGAAGCAAACTTTTCAATCTTTCAACTTTGAAAATCTTAACTACTGAGGAGAAGAAAGACAAATCTTTTCACACAGATCATAGAGCACACACTAATGCAAAATTTCCTAAATCAGCATGCAAACAGTCAAATGCAAAATGCACAATGCATGTATTTTCTTTTCCCTTTCTTAATGTTGATGTATTACAAAAAGAAAGTTGTTATATAACTTTGATTTCGATTTAAAGCGAAAGTAAACAAGCTAGTCCAAAATCAAAAGACACCTTAAGATTTACTTGTTTAATCACTAGAAATACATGAAATCAAACCATAATGACGAAAGTAAAAAGACTAATCAGCTATGGACAGCAAACAAGCTAACTTCTAGACCAGCAAAATGCCTAACACAGGTTCAGATCTAAGAGGCCAAAGCAAGACTAGTTCACTTTCGTTATGGGAAATTGTAAATGATGTAAGAAATACAAAAGAACAAGTACAATTTCGTTATATAACAGAGGCGGAATGATGGCAAGTAAGGTTGGTTTCAGAATAGGTACAAGACTGGTAACTGGCTGCAAAATCTATAGTGAAAACAGGCAAGAAAAAGGGAGGAAACCCCAAATGCACAAGGCAAATTTGGGCCAACGCAGGTGCTGCACAGCCAGTCTGGCTCTCAGCGCAGGTAGCCCCTTCGGGACCTGCGTTGCAAAGCAGGTAGCCTGTGTACTACCTGCTTTGGAAAACGAAAGTTTCGTTTTCACAGTTTCCGGGTCACAATTTTCTCAAAAATTCACAGTTTTTGCTCAAATCAGAAGCTATCAGTCAAGCACACACTAAGGGATGACAAGGAAGATGAAAAGCTATCACTAAGAGCTTACAAGGATCCTTGTAGATCAGCTCTTCAAATCATGAACATGCTCAGAAATGAGCTAGAGTAGCTGCCCTCTACTTCGCTTTTGATATAGTCAAAAGCTTTTCGATTTGGTACTCTTTTGTTCAGGAAATGAATAGCAAAATACTACAAACAATCAAACAGATACGATCCCCAGTGGAGTCGCCAGTTTGTTGTAGAAAAAAGTATCCGATTCGGATGACCCTATCCCACTCTAAGGGTGATAGTACCTTAGCAACAACTGTAAAGAACACTACTTAAGGTTTACTTCTTTATGAAAGCAAGAGAGAATGAAGAAATGCACTAACCGTTGTCTTGCGCTTAATGTCGAATCCAAACTCTTCTCTTTGCTTGCTTGCTCCCAGCTCCTTGCTCTTTTGCTGGCCCAGCTACAATGAGATCCTGCAAAATAACAAAGAAGGAAACTACAAGAAGCATGCAATCATAACTGATTCAAGGATTAGCATAAATCAAATATACAATTATCACAATACATCATTGAAACAAGTGCATATAGAAGAACCTCAATAGCTTTTATTAATGGAAGAAGTAAAGTTCTGAGAGTGTTACAACCATTGAAGGCCCCAATCCAGCAACACCTCCCAGCAGAAAGAATTTCTCCTCTTCACCTCCTTCAAGCAATCACCCAATAGCTCTATAGTGAAACCAACAGCATATCATTACTTTGCACAAAATTCCAGCCTCCTGAGCTCATAGGAGAGACCTCAATATATAGATGAATTGAGAAAGGATGAGTCAGCTTGCAACTGATGTGTAGCTGCCTTGTGTCCTCTCTCTCTTCAGTTGATCTTCAGTTCTTGAGTCCACTTGGAGAACCTTGCTTCCACTTGGAGAAACAGAGCCTCTGACTCATCACAAGGCGAAATCCCTGATCCAAGTGTCATTTTTGGAAGATTCCAAAGCAATGAATCAGTGTGCCACTTGTCCCATCTCGCTCAGCGTAGGTGGCCTTTGTTCTACCTGCTTTGCAACGCAGGTACACCATGGAGGAGTTGAGTTTCAGCGCAGAAGCCTAGTGGAGCACCTGCTTTGATTTCAGGATTGCTTGTTTTTGAGTGTTTTCAGGTGGAGAACTGATCTGAGAGCTGTTGGTTTGCTGACCTTGTTCCTCTAGGGGTAGGAACATCATGTTTAGGGACTTTGGATCCCTTGGATTATTGACAATTCATGCCTGATGCTGCAAGGCACAAAATTTTCTATAACAATTTTCCATTCCTTAATGGATTTAATTTTGTTACAGTCTACATTAACGCCCTCATGAGATACAATATGACCCAAATATTCCACCTCTTGTGATCCAAATGAACATTTGGATGTTTTTTCATACAATTATTTCTCCTCCAATAGTTTGAGCAACCTGTCAACATGTTGAACATGATCCTTCCAAGACTTGATGTAGATTATTATATCATCAAAAAATACTAACACAAATTTTCTAAGGAAGGGTTTGAAAATGGAATTCATCAAATCTTGAAATGTGGAAGGTGCATTGGTAGGGCCAAAGTCATGACCAAAAATTCATAATGACCCTCGTGAGTTCTAAATGTTGTTTTCGGAATGTCTTCATTCTTCGTTCTAATTTGATGATATCTTGAATGAAGATCCAACTTGGTGAAGTAAATTGCTCCATGTAATCCATACAACAATTCATGAATGACAGGAATGGGAAATTTATCTTTAATAGTGAGCTTATTGAGCTCCCTATAATCCGGAAACATGTGCCATGATCCATCCTTCTTGTGCACCAATACTACTGGAGCAAAAAAATAACTTTGACTAGGTTGAATTATACCTGCCTCTAGAATTCCTGCGACCATACATTCAATTTCACTCTTTTAAGAATAGGGATATCCGTAAGGCCTGATGTTTGGAGGAACACTTCTTGGAATCAAATGAATAACATGATCTCGATCATGAATAGGTGGGAGGCCTCTGGGAGTCTCAAATACCTTGGAATGCTTGTCCAAGACGTTTTGGAGATATGTAGAAATAGATGATTTGAATGTTTGAACCTCTAGTGAGCATAATTGTGCAATTACACCCCGTTTTTCTTTCTTTAGAAGATTTTTCATGCCATTATAGTTGATTATCTTTCCCGGCTTCCCTGCAATACCCCTTAATTCAACTTCCTTTCCTTCCCAAAAAAATTCAAGAAAAGTTCTTGAAAATTAAAAGCTATCATCCCCAAATATTGTTACCATTGGACTCATATTACAACATCAACACCACCCATTGGAATGGAAAGCATTGGACTATTCATTACATATTCCCCCATGGATAATTTGATATTATGGAAATTTCTAGAGCAATTTATAGTTCCTCCATTTGCTACCAGCACTTGACACTCTGGTGTAGGGTATAGGAAGAAATTCAATTCCTTGGCTATCTTACAATGAATAAAATTATGGGTACTACCTGAATCAATCAACAATATGACCTTTTTCTTCTTGATATGTCCTTCTATCTTGAGTGTTTGAGGAGTGGTAATTCCTGCCAAATCATTACAAGCTATAGTCAGATTCATTTATTCTTTCTCTGGGGTTGGTTCCTGGTGTATATACTCTTCTTTTGACGTTTCTTATTCATTTTCTTCCTCCTCTTCACAATCTATGTAAAATAATTTCTTCTCGGCACACTTAAGACCTTTAGTGTACTTTCTTTCATAATTGTAATAAATCCCTTTCACTCTTTTTTCCTCCAATTTTTGTGGTGTGGACCTTGCAGATTGTGGAAGGCTAGGATCCACAACACTTCCATTGTTATAGTTGTGAGTGGTAGACTTCCTTGTTGCCATAATTTTTCTTTCAACTTTTCTTGCCACCCTGAATGCCTTCTCCAATGAATCAGGTTCCTAAAGGCAAACCTCATATTGGATGTTATCATTTAAATTCCATATGAAGACATCAATCCTATACTCCTCCGGAATATCATTTACCCTGATATTCAATTTTTGAAAGTCCTCAATGTGCTCCACATTGAACCCTTTTGTTTGAGATTTATCAATTGGCTAAATAAGGTGTTGCTCTTTGTATCCTCATAATGTGCTATCATTTCCTCCGTAAAAATTGACCAAGTGACAAGTGGTTTATGAGAACAAATCCATCGATACCATACAAATTGATTGGGTTCTAAATATAAAGATGAAATGCATACCTTTTGTGTGTGTTGCACATTATGGAGATCAAAATATTGCTCCATTTGTAGTATCCATGTTACCACATCCCAGCCATCAACTTACTCATATCGATCTTTGAAGTATGGTGGGTCTTTAAACAAAGTTAGAGTCTCTAAAATCATGATTAACATTCCTTTTGTTCTCATCATGAGTTTCATCTAATACCTTTTTGCCATTAGGAAGCATTTCTTGTAGCAACTTTGTCAAACCTTCCTTCAAACCTTCCATCTTAGCTTCTATGTCTGCTTTTAATCCATATTTCAAACCTTCCATGTCTGCTTTTAAACCATTCTTGAAACTATCTATCTTAGCTTCCATTTCATTTCGGGTTACTCTTTGCGAGAGCGAAATTTGTTGCACTTGGTCTCGTAATTTTGATATATCATGTTGCATTTCTTCCTCTTCTTCATGTGTCATAATAGAGCTTTCTAGTTTCTTACTAAGTGTTTCCATTTTCTTGCTTCGAGTCATTTTGGAATCAAACAATGATATTTATGCTTCACTATGCCCCTTGAATCACTTCAAACTGATTTTTCAAACAAAACTTATGTTAATTTTAGAAAAATACACACCTTTTCTTGCTTTGTAGGAGCTTGATATTGAATCTGTTGTAGCTCTGTAAAGTTGGATCTCCAAGGTCTGAAATTATGTCTTGTGGTATCCCTCTGAGTTTTCTTTCTAATCCATAATCCAGACTGAGATTGGAGTCTTCAAGAAAGAGTTATGCCCAATCTCCCACGATGATCTGATTATAGACTAATTCAATAGAGTTAACTTGTATGGAATGCCATGTGTCATTGTTTCAACCTTCGACTCTGAAAATGATACTCGACAAACTAAAGTCCATGCGATTTTAGTCACTTTTCATGAAATTCAAATCTGATGCTCAGAGATAAAGTTATTATTATTTTCCCTAGGTCACATGTTTGAGACTGAATTTTAGAGCTTGCCAAAACCCTAACTTCCTTGGAGCATATCTCTGAAAATATAGCGAACCAAGATCCGAAATTCATACATGAAGTTCACCAAGATTTTTGCTCCATGTTATCGCAATTTCAGCTTCAAAATCCTCATAGAAAAAAAGTTATAGAGAAAATTCGAGGATGACCGGTTTGAGATTGAATTCTTGAGCCTGCAAAAACCCTAACTTCCTCGGATCATATCTTCGAAAATATAGCGAACCAAGATCTGAATTTCATACATGAAGTTCACCAATATTTTTGCACCACGTGGTTTCAATTTCAAATTCTGAAGTTGCGTAGATTTTTTTATTTTTATTTTTTTTATAGCTAAAATGCTAAGATGACCTATTTGAAGAAGGGAAACCCTAGAATCCAATGCTATACCAAAAGTTATGCAACCAGCTCACAAAATAGAAGAAAAAATAGATCAACGACTTAAAAATTGTCCTCTTTGAGGGGGAAACCTCCTTTAAATTACATAAATGAACAATTCTTGGATGATACAAATGATAATACCTCCTTTCTATATATAGGAGTCTAAGGGGTCACAATATAATCAGAGCCTACATAACAATAATAATGTAAGGGCAAAACAATAACAATAGTGGGTTTCTATGGGGAACAACAATAATAATATGGGGGATACATGGGCACAACAATAACAATAAGGGGGCTACACTAGTATTATAGGGACCTAACAATTACTTAGCGGGGCTTTGCACTAGGCTCTAGATTTTGTTGTTACATTTCTAATGGGCCTTATTCAATGATGATGGTCTCATACATTAATTTATTAACTAAATTTGGGAGGCTAGGGTAGAACCCTAACATGCTACCCCCCTCCAAAATTAGTGTTTTCATTAAGCTTGAAGGCCTTTCTGTTCAAAATCAATGTTTTCAACCAAGTTGAAGGTGGGGAAATTGCTACAAGGTCCACCATGTTCTTAGGTGGCATCTTCTAATTACATATCTTTCCACTAGATTATTACTTCTCATAATGTGCACTAGTGCAATTGATCTTTATGGTTGGCTATAATTCTTCGAGGTAGAGGTAAAAAGGACCCTTCTTCATCAAGTTCTAGCAAGATAATTTGCACCTATAATTCAATCCCACTGCCTTCTTTAGTCATGATACATGAAACTCTGGATGAATCTTTGAGCATCGTAGAAGTCAAATTTATTACATAATTATAAAGTCCATGAAACTTCTAATACTATCTTCTCATGGATTTTAGTTTGGAAGAAAGTTTATTTATAAGGTTAAAGATATTATCAATATAATTGAATTATTACATTTTTAATTATCATAATTGAAATGAGATGAAATGCCTTTGGTTTTGAAATGTGTTCATGAATTTCAACCTCCTGTAATTGATCTTTGTTTGCATCGATTTAGAATGATCTTGTGTCACTTTTGCATAGCTCCCACGTACATTTCTAAATTAATACAACTATCCATCTTGAGACTATCGATTACTTTATATATAATCGTTGATATCGATGGCAAAAATAATGGAACACAATAACTTTGTCAACGATTTCTTTTTATGAACATTGAATGGAGATCAAATTAGCATATATTTCTATTCAATGTTACTTATCATTGATTCATAAACTGTCATGGATATTCCACTGGACAGTTCGTCACAACAGATTTGATAATATTATATTAAAAATTTGAGATTCTAATCTATTATAGTTTTATTTAATTTCTAGATCTGTAGATTTTACTGTAATTAGTGCATGCATGCGAATATAAATTATAAAGAAAAGTATATAACAAATAAAACAATCTCACTCACTCATAAGAAACAATATATGCTCTATGGGAAACCCTTTCGGGAGAAAACCCAGCTGAAAGGTGAGGCTGCTTCACTCTCTTTCTTTGTCTGGAAATATGGATGTAGATACAAAGAAGTAATGTCTGTGGCTCGTGGCTACTATAGTGCACAGATCCACTCTGTTTTCTCTACCTCCTATCTCTCCCGGATATCTTTTCTCAACTATGGAACAAAATGCTCTCGAAAGAATGGAATGCCTCTACCTCTTAGTGGCACGGTTATAACACAACCCGATAGCCTATTATTTGTTAAGTTTGACTACATCAACTCTTAACTAGAGTTACAAAATAAACTCTTCTAGAGTCTTTTACATCACCAACACGTGGATAGCCCATTTTCCATGAATAATGGGGGTTGATGTGGCATCCTCTCGGACTATAGGTGTGAAAACAAGAAGGTCAACTTCTGAGTGGCATAAATTTTTTCATACGGACTCTGGTTGACACGATTCTTGTGTCGTTGGAAATATTTTTGTGTGTAGAATAACATGAAAAAGGTGTTACGATTATGCGACAAAGTTTTACCCCCAGAAAACGTCATTTGATGCCTCAAAATGATCCCAGAATGTTTTAGACCCCATTTCGCTAAACTGGGTACCGCTGGTAAAAACAGTCCCGTGAGCTGATTCCTACACTTTTTCCACTCGGAATGCATAAAGATGGATGAAAAACAATATATTGATCCAATTTGGATCACACGTCCCCATTTTGGGAGGCTTTTGGTCCCCAAAATATTTTACTGAATGAGGTGAGGAAAATTTTCCTCCACCTTCTCTCTAGTGTACAATCTACCAAAAGTCTTGTTGCCCATGTCTTGTAGTTCTAGACCTCTTCTGCAAAAATATATCTTTTTTCAACTCTGCCTGAACATCTGGTGCCAAATACTCCACAGAAGGTAGGACCTGTTCCTCTTCCTGATCTAGCATGGAAGGCTCGTAGAGTTTCAAATTATCTACACTTACAACTGAGTAAATTCGCATATATGGTCATAAACTGACTCGATAGGCATTATCACCCACCTTTTCCAGTATCTCAAAGGGACTATACCTCAGAGCCTTGATTTTCTTACCAGGTCCTTGCAGCCTCTCCTTGTTCAACTATAGCCATACTCTGTCTCCCACCTTAAATGATTTCTTTGTTCTGTGCTGATCATGCCTAGCCTTATACTTCACCTGCGACTTCTGCAGTGTTTCTTGTACATATAGATGGATCTTCCTGATCTTCTCTATAAAAATTTAAGCCCTCAAAGAATATCCTGTAAGGTCTTCCTTCACTCCTCCTTGCTGCCCATATGCAATATCCAAAGGTGAAGGTGGCAAATATCCAAAACAAAATGGGGACTTTCCTATAGAAGTGTGGACTGCTCTGTTATAAAAATGTTGTATATATACTAGATTTTCATCCCAGGTCTTTGGATGCTTCTGGTTGTAACCCCTCAGAAGCTGCACCAAAGTCCTATTGACTACTTCTGTCTTCTCATCTACCTGTGGATGGAATATTGTAGATCTCTTCAACTTCGTGTTCATATTCTCCCACATTGTAGTCCAGAATGCACTGAGAAATATTATATCCCTGTCTGTAATGATGCTCCTTGGTATCCCAAAGTGTACCCAGACTTGTCCAAAAAACAATTTTTCTGCTTCTTGTCCGTTGATGGTCTTTTTATAGGGCATCAGAACACACATCTTGCTCAACCTGTCAACTACCATGAATAGGTAGTCATGTCCCTTCTTGGTTGTCGGTAAATCTCCCACAAGTTCCATGGAAATGCTTTCCCAAGGACGAGTAGGTATAGGTAAGGGGTGATACCGACCCTATTTCCTATTGCTAGGCTTACCAGTACAACAAAGCATGCATCCTCTTATGAGCCTAGCTACTTGTTCTTGCATCTTGGGCCAGTACACATACCTCTGCAAGCTAGCCATGGTCTTCCCTACACAAAAGTGCCCTGCAACCTTGGAGGTATGAGCCTCTCTAATCAACTACAAATTCTCACCTTTAGGAGCACATAGCTTATCCAACCTATAGAGTAACCCATCCTGGAGATGGTAGTCAACAGTGCTGTCACCATCGTGCACATGACTCTGACCCTGCAACTACTGATACACCTCCTTGAAGTATTCATCTTCTGAATATGCCTCTATTTATGCATCATGGGTGAATGGCTCCATGTGTATAAGAGTCCCCAAAGCTGTAATCTTTGATGTGGGTGGCCTTGAAAGCATATCAACCAACTTGTTTGTGTTTCCCTTCTTATACTTGATCACCAAATGAAACTGCTGTAAAAACCCCATCCACTTGTAGTGCTTGGTCTGTTGTAGCTTATTCTGGGCTTGCAAGTACTGTAATGGCTGGTGATTTGTGTGGATTATTGTCTCCTTTCCCATCAGATAGTGCTTCCACTTCTTCACAGATTGCACCATGGCATAGAGCTCCTTATCGTAGGTAGGGTAGTTAAGAACTGCCCCATGAAATACTTCAAAATGGTAGCAAATGGGCCTTCCTCCTTACATCAAGAAAACTCTCATAGCATACCCACTTGCATTTGTCTCCACTTCAAAGGTCCGTTGCAAGTTTGGTAATTCCAGAACTAGTGCTTCACTGGTCTTCTTTTTTAACTCATCGAAAGCCTTCTGCTGCCCTTTTCCCCACTGGAAACTCTTGCCACTTGTTGTTATGGTGTGGAGGAGTGCTGCTACTGCTGAAAACAAGGCTATGAATTTCCTCAAGTACTACACTGCCCCAATGAAACTCCTAACCTCAGTAACATTAGTAGGAATCGACCATTTCATGATGGCCTCCATCTTGGAAGGATCTATCTTCAATTCTCCTCCACCAATCACATATCCCAAATACACCAAGGACTATTGCACAAACTCGCACTTCTTGATATTTTCTAGTAGCTGGTGCTTCTTCAATGTTTCCAGCACCTGCGTCAAATGTGAAATATGCTCCTCCCAAGTTACACTATATACCAGTAGAAAATAACAAATGAATCTATAAAAGGGGGCAATACATCATTCATTGATCTCATAAATGTAGCTGGTGCATTACATAGGCCAAATGGAATAACTAACCACTCATACAAACCTTGCCTGGTTTTGAAGGTGGTCTTCCATATATCTTCTTCTTTGACTTGAACCTGGTGATATCTAGACTTCAAGTCCAACTTGGTGAAATACTTTTCTTGCTGCAACTGATCTAGTAGATCGTCTATCCTGGGCAGGGGGTATCTGTTCTTGAGCGTGATTTTATTCAACGCCTTGTAATCTATACACATCCACCAAGTCCCATCCTTATTTGGCACAATGATGATGATGGGTGACCCACATGGTTATGTACTTGGTCGAATGACACCCTGTTCCAACAGCTGTTGCAATTATTTCTTCACCTCACTTGCTTCTATAACAGACTGCCTGCATAGCCCAATATTTTGTAATGGGGAGTCTAGAAATAGCTGAATCTCGTGCTCCACTTCTCTCTTAGGGGGTAACCCTTTAGGCTCTCAGAACACGTCTTCGTATGCCTGTAACAAATCCTCCAATTTTTGTTTTTTTTTCTTAGTACACCTCTCTAGGGATGCCTTTCCTCTTATTGACTCCTCTATAGACTGAACTTCTCTTAAAAACAATAAAACACACTTCTTGCTGGACTGATCAATTTCTCAGCATGGTTGGCACTTACCAGTGAAATTTTTGACTTGCCTTTCTGCGTGTTGATGATGATTGATTTTCCATCATTGATGAGTTGGTACTGGTTATCCCTCCTCATGAATATTGCATCACACATGTACATGTATGGACTCCTAAGCATGACTCCACATACATCAAGGGGAACCACATCCAAATCTACTTCATCAATAAAATCAACACTAATAGAAAATCTAATTTTGCACTGTTTTGTTACCTTCAGCTCTGCATCCTTATTTACCCATCCCAGTTGATATGGGTTTGGATGATCATGAACATCCAATCCCAACTTCTTGACCAGATCTACTGCAATGAGATTTGCCTGCAACCTCGAGTCAAACAAAGCATCAATCTTTGTCTTCTTGACCTGTATCTTTACATGGAAGAGTTTGGTCATTTCTTTCTCTTCCTATTGCTGAAGGCTACTCAGATTCACCTCCTTCTGCACTGATGTACAGACGATCTTCTCATCCACGTTTGAGTTGCTTTCAACTTAGTTGCTCGAATCAGTGGCCATGAGATTCTTCTTCTTATTATCTTTCTTCTTGTTCTTCAGGTTTAGCTTTGGATGCAACTTCTAGCACTTCTCCTCTGTATGGCCATCAATGTTGGAGTGGTTGCTATGATCTTTGCACTGGCGTTTTGTGGCTATCGTATTTTTACCTTTTCCTCCCTTTTTCTTCTTCTTCCCCTCCTTAGAAGCGTATTGTTTCTCCTTTTGATTTGATCCACTTGATTGCGCTCTTTTCAGGCCTATGTTCTCCAAGTACTGTGCTTGTACACAAGGCTCGTCCACCGTTTTGGGCTTGAACAACATCACTGGCTCACGCATATGGTGGCGCAAACCATCCAAATACTTAAGGAGTACATTTGGGTTCTTTGGAGAGATACCCAACATTATATCCATCTTTATGAATTTTGTGGTGTACTCTTGCACGCTTTGGCTCGAATTTTGCCTTAAGTAATGCCACCGGATCCACTAGTATTCCACGTATCCAAAGAGATTAAACTATGACTTAATGAGGGTTTTGAAATCCTCCCACATAGTAACTGGAGGTTCTGCCTCCAACCTCAAGGTTTCCGTGTGACTCTCCCACCAAGTCAGTGCATGGCTCTCTAATTTTAGCCGCACGAATAAGATCTTCTGCCTTTCCTCGATCTGATGGACACTGAAATAACTTCCAATTGTTGCAACCAGAGGCTCAGCTTTAGAGTTTCGATGTCATCATGGTATGGCTTGATATCAACTTTGGCTTCCACTTTAAACAGGGATTGGTTCACAACACTCGAACTGGGTTGATCTTTTTCAGGTTCTTTCTTCGACTAGTTATCTGCGTCTTCCCGATCTCCCGATCCCCCTTCTGATTTTTCCTCTACATTCAAAACCCCTTCTTCTCCAAATATCCTCAGCTTATTTCTTAGGGCCACCATGAGGAGGTTTACATTGTGGTTTATATCCATGACTTGTTTTTTGAGCCGCGAAAACCTCACCTCTGCAGGATCACGAGGTTCATTTACAGATTCATCGCCCATGATTAGGGTTTTACGATTTTCGGCCTCACCAATATAGATCCCCGCAATATTCACAAAATACCCAAAGAAACCTGCTCTGATACTAAATGATCTGTAAAATATTGTGAATATTTCACTGGACAGTTCGTCACAACAAATATGATAATATTATATTAAAAATTTGAGATTCTACACTATTACAATTTTATTTACTTTCTAGATCTGTATATTTTGCTGTAATTAGTGCATGCATGTGAATATAAATTATGCAGAAAAGTAGAGACCAAATAAAAGAAGCTCACACAGACATAAGACACAAGATATGCTCTATGGGAAACCCTTTCGAGAGAAAACCCAGCTGGAAGGTGAGGCCACTTCGCTCTCTTTCTTTTTCTGGAAATATGGCTGCAGATACAAAGAAGTAATGTTTGTGGCTCATGGCTGCTATAGTGCACAGATCCTCTTTGTGTTCTCTACCTCCTATCTCTCCCGACTTCTTTGCTCAACTATGGAACACAATTCTCTCGAAGGAATGAAATGCCTCTACCTCCTAGTGCCCAGGTTATAACACATCCCGATAGCCTACTAATGGTTAAGTTTGACTACATCAACTCTTAAATAGAGTTACAAAATACTCTTCTAGAGTCTTTTACAGTGTATAGCCCCTTTTCCGTGAATAATGGGGGCTGACTCGACATGCTCCCAAACTATAGGTGTGAAAACAGGAATTTCAACTTCTGAGTGGCATAACTTTTGCATACGCACTCCGATTGACCCAATTCTTGCACTGTTGGAAAGATTTCTGTGTGTAGAATAGCATGAAAGGTGAGGAACTTAAGTTTTTATCCCCAAAAAATGTCATTTAATGTCTCAAAACACTCTTGGAAGGTTTCAAACCCCGTTTTTCCAAACTGGGTCTCGCCGGTAAAAACGGTCCCGTGAGTTGATTCCTCCACTTTTTCCACTCCAAATGCATCAATATGGATGAAAAACAATATAATGATCCAATTCAGATCAATCATCTGTTAGGTACCTATACTACTAGTGTAACCCCTTATTTTTATTAGTGAAACCCCCTTATTATATTGTTGTGTCCACGTAGTCCCCTTATTGTTATTATTGTGCCCCATAGAAGCCCACTATTGTTATTATTGTGCCCTTACATTATTATTGTTATGTAGGCTCTGATTACATTATGACCCCTTAGACTCCTATATATAGAAAGGAGGCCTTATCATTTGTATCATCCAAAAATTGTTCATTTGTGTAATGTAAAGGAGGTTTCCCCCTCGAAGAGGCTTATTTCTAAGGCATTGATCTATCTTTTCTATCTTTTTGTGAGATGATTTCATAACATTTGGTATTAGAGCTTTGGATTCTAGGGTTTCGCTGCTCTAAACAAGCCTTCGTGGAATTTTCGCTATAATTTTTTTGCTATGATGTTTCAGAAGATAAACAAAAGAACCCATTTGAGATGAAATCGTTTTGAACCTCGGGTCCGAATTTAATATCTTGTATCACTATCTTTTCAGAGATATGATTTGAAGAAGTTAGGGTTTTTGCAAGCTCCATAATTCCATCTCAAACATGTCATCATGATTTTTTCGCTATAATTGGTTTTCTACGAAGTTTTAGATTCTGAAATTAAAACCCATTTGAGCCGAAAGCTTGATGAAGCTTAGACCCAAATTTCATATTTTTATTCGCTATATTTTATGAGATATGGTCCAAGACATTTATGGTTTTTGCAGGCCCTCGAATTACATCCCAAACAGGTGACCTTGGGAAAATCGTCATAACTATCTCGTGGAGCATCTGATTCAAATTTCATATAAAGTGACAGAAAGAAGACGGATTGTAGTTTATTGGGCGTCAGTTTCAGAACCTAAGGTCGAAACAGTGACATGTGGCACATCGTACAAGTTCGCTCTACTAAACCAGTCTATAATTAAGTCATCGCGAGAGATTGGGCATAACGCTTTCTTCGGGAATCCAGTTGCGATAAGACTTGCGGGATTAGAAAAAGGACTCAGAGAGCTATCATAGGCCAATAGTTCAGAAAAACATTCGAAATTCCAGAGTTACAGTCGTTTCAAGATCGAGCTCCTAAAATCAAGAAAAAGAGATATGAGGAAGTTTGATGGCAAAGATACAGTAAATTGGATACTACATATGGAGAAATATTTTGATCTTTATATTAGAACTGAATCAATTTTTATGGTATAAGGGGCTTTGTTCTCGTAAACCACTTGTCACGTGGTCAATTTTCACAGAGGAAATGATGGCACATTATGAGGATACAAAGAGAAACACCTTCTTTAGCCAATTGATAAATCTCAAACAAGAGGGTTCAATGACAGAGCACATTTAGGACTTTCAAAAATTGAATATAAGGGTAAATGATATTCCAGAGAAGCAGAGGATTGATGTCTTCATAGGGACTTTAAAAGATAACATCCAACATGATGTTCGCCTTTGGGAACCTGATTCATTGGAGAAGGCATACAGGTTGGCAAGAAAAGTGGAAAGAAAAATTATGGCAACACGGAAGTATATCCCTCACAATTATAAATATTGGAATTGTTGTGTCTCCTAGCCTTCCACAACCTACAAGGTTGACACCACAACAATTGGAAGAAAAAATAGCAAAAGGGCTTTGTTACAATTGTGATAGCAAATACATTAATGGTCATAAGTGTGCTGAGAAAAAATTATTTTACATAGATTGTGAAGAGGAGGAAGAAAAGGATCAAGAAATGTCAAAAGAAGAGGATATACACTGGTAACCAACCCTAGATAAAGAATAAATAAATCCTACCATATCTTGTACTGCATTGGCAGGAATTACTACTCCTCAAACTCTCAAGATAGAAGGACATATCAAGAAGAAGAAGGTCCAAGCAGTGAAATATCAGGAAGAAAAGGATCAAGAAACATCAAAAGAAAAGGATACTCACCAGGAACCAACCCCAGAGAAAGAAGAAATGAATCTGACCATATCTTGTAATGCATTAGCCAGAATTACCACTCCTCAAACTATAATGATAGAAGGACATATCGAAGAAAAAGGTAATAGTGTTGATTGATTTGTGTAGTACCCATAATTTTATTCATTGTAAGAATCCAAGGAATTGAATTGCTTCCTATATCTAGCACTAGAGTGTTAAGTGATCGTTGCAAGTGGAGGAACCATAAATTGCTTTGGAAAGTGCCATAATATCAAGCTATCCATGGGAGAATATGTTTTGAATAGTGCAATGCTTTCCATTCCAATGAGTGGTGCTGATGTTGTACTAGGAGTACAATGGATACAATCTTTGGGGAAACCAAGAAATATAATAAGCTCTAACGACATGAAAAAGCTTCTAAAGGAAGAACAACATGGCCTAATTGCACAATTATGTTTGCTAGAGGTTCCCACGTTGAAATCATCTATTTCTGCATATCTCCAAAATGTCTTAGACAATCATTCCAAGGTATTTGAGACTCCCAAAGACCTCCCACCTATTTGTGATCATGATCATGATATTCATTTTCCAGGAAGTGTTCCTCCAAACATAAGGCCTTACAGATATCCCTTTACACAAAAGAGTGAAATTGAACGTATGGTTGCAGAAATGCTAGAGGTTGGTATAATTCAACCTAGTCAAAGTTCTTTCTCTGCTCCAGTAGTATTGGTGCACAAGAAGGATGGATCATGGCGCATGTGTCTGGATTATAGAGAGATCAACAAGCTCACTATTAAAGATAAATTTCCCATTCCTCTCATTGATGAATTATTGGATGAATTGCATGGAGAAATTTACTTCAGCAAGTTGGACCTTCATGCAGGATATCATCAAATCAGAATGAAGACTGAAGACATTCTGAAAACAACATTTAGAACTCATGAGGGTCATTATGAATTTTTGGTCATGCCTTTTGGCCTTACCAATGCACCTTCTACATTCCAAGGTTTGATGAATTCCATTTTCAAACCCTTCCTTAGAAAATTTGTGTTAGTATTTTTTGATGATATACTAATCTACAACAAGTCTTGGAAGGATCATGTTCAACATGTTGATAGAGTGCTCAGACTATTGAATGAGAAACAATTATATGCAAAAACCTCCAAATGTTTCTTTGGAGTACAAGAGGTGGAATACTTGGGTCATATTGTATCTCATGAAGGTGTTAAGGTAGACCCTCAACAACAACAAGTTCTCCAACTCTTAAAGGATAACCTCACTTTGGCACAGAATCGAATGAAACAATAGGCATATCAACATCGCAACGAAAGAAGTTTTGATATAGACGACTGGGTATTTTTATGAATACAACCATACAAACAAATGTCCCTCAAGCAAGCTAAGAAGGATAATAAATTATCACCAAAGTACTATGGTCCTTACAAGGCACTGCAAAAGATTGGTACTATGGCATACAAATTGGAGCTTCCTGCATCTTCCTGAGTGCCCCCAGTTTTCCATGTTTCATGCTTAAAGAAGTTTATAAGTGACAAGCTCCCAATTCAAACAATATTGTCGGAACTTGACGAGGAAGGAAAAATCATATTGGAAGCTGAAGCAGTCACGGAAACAAGAAACCGACAACTACGAAATCGATCAATTTCAGAGTATCTCATCAAGTGGAAGAACTTACCCGCTGAAGATTCCACATGGGAGGACGAGAATTTTATATAGAAGCATCTAGAACGACTCAAGCGTTAAGGACAACACTTTTTGAAGGAAAGGGGCTTGTTAGGTCCCTATACTACTAGTGTAACCCCTTATTGTTATTAATGAAACCCCCTTATTATATTGTTGTGCCCATGTAGTCCCCATATTGTTATTATTGTGCCCCATAGAAGCCCACTATTGTTATTGTTGTGCCCTTACATTATTATTGTTATGTCGGCTCTGATTACATTATGACCCCTTATACTCCTATATATAGAAAGGAGGCCTTGTCATTTTTATCATCCAAGAATTATTCATTTGTGTAATGTAAAGGAGGTTTCCCCCTTGAAGAGGCTTATTTATAAGGAGTTGATCTATCTTTTCTATCTTTTTATGAGCTAGTTTCATAACATCATCGATGTGAAAATTTGATAATTAATCTATGTAAATTATCATTAATAAATGCAAGTAAATGCAAATTCATTTAGCCATGTATACATTTTTTTTTCTCTATAATGATTTTTTTTGTAGTGAATATTTTTATGAGATTACCTCTCTCTATGGTGGATATTTTTCTAAGGTTACCTCTCTTTTCCATCAATATTTTTTTGGGCACACCTCTCCTTATGGTGAATATTTTTCTAAGAATACCTCTCTCTGAAATGAATGTTTTTTTGGGTATACCTGTCTCCATGGTGAATGATTTTTTGGGCATATTGCTTTATTTTTATCCATGGTGAATCTTGTTTTGGGCATACATATTTGTGATGAACATATGTATGGGCATACTTCTCTGACGCAGGCGGAAGCAGAACTCAACAAACCCCAATAATCACCCCCCGGTTCCCTCTTAATTATAACCCGACCTTTTTTCTTTTAAACTGAAATACCTTTGAAAAGAAGCCGAAACAATGAATTTTACCTTTTTAATCGGCACGCTCGTCATACTCCGAAAGTCAACGCACCAATCCTTTGTGACTGTTGATCTGGATCTATTTGATCTGACGGTTGTCGGAGATTTTGGGTGGGACAACAAACCGGGTTTTAACCACCCGATAAACAATTTTTTTATCTCTCCTCCGTTGTTACGTGTCGAAGGGTGAATTGGATCGGGTGGCTACCCTTCAAAACCACTTACAACCTTTAATGCGCCCGAAATACCACTCACTGTAGCAAAACTACTTTCGCGATCCAACGGTTGCGATATATCGCGATCTAACGGGCATGATTTAATCGCCCGATCGCAAGTCGCAATGTCCACTTGCTAGGCTCCCTTCGTTCCAATGCGTCGATCAGATCAGTCTTACGGACCCGATAAGGGTATAGGTTCCCGTCTATAAATTTTCAAGTCCGGATTTCAAATCCGACTGTGTTTTGCGCCGATTCTTAGTGTAAGTTGGGTTTTTCGCTTGCGGGACCAAAAATATGTAATAAACTCTGCTGATCTGATATGGAGGATCCAACGGCTGGGATTAAACAACGAGATTTATAATAAAGCCTCCGGATTCTATCAATCACATGATTTAGGTGTGAACATAGAAAACAAAGGGAATAAACACTTTGCCCGAATACGAAGAATCCGAAAGCATCACAAGGGTTTCCTCAGGCTGATAATCAATCGTACACACAATATTATTCATTCACAATAAAGTACTTACAGAGTCTCGGCCTTGGCCCGATTACACAAATGAAAGACCTCTGTTTCAAAATAAAATCCACACAATTCTTTCTCTCGCTCCACTCAATCCTCTCTCTTCTTCATTACATTTTTTTCCTTCTTTTTATCAATCGAATATCACTCTAACTGTGTCTAACAAATCAATCCCTATTTTAATCAATATAACAACAAATCTTCTAATTCCTAGCTCTACCTCACACCTATGCTAACAACTTATCTTTGAGCCTAAATTAAGACAATTTCTAACTATTACAATAATGAAATACAACTCATTTCTTGAGAGATCAAACCCTCTCAGTAAAACTGGATTTTGACCAATCAAGTCAATGAAATCCAATTTGTTTAGCCACAACATGCAGGGAAAATTTTAAGAACCACCCTAAATTTATATGTATAATAAATGGGCTAATCCCCATGATACATAGGAAAAATGGGAGGCGATTTTATCAATAATATAATATGTATATATAATTTTTTTGGCGAATCTCTCACCAGATTATATTATCTTGTACAGTGATGGAGAATCTTTCACTGAATTATAAAATCTTGTAAGATCTTGGCAAATATTTGACTGAATAATAAAACATTGTGAAGTCTTGGCGAATGTTTTGTTAACGTATGAAACCATATATGATAATAAGAAAACATACTCATTAAACTGTAATATACTAACATACATGTGTGGAAAAAAGAAACATAATTTTCTCTTCCTACAAACAATGTTCCAAGTTTCAGTGGCCGTGTTTGTCAAGGTTCTTACGATACACTCTTTCATATGCTTCTATTAGTTTTGATAATATTCCACAACAAAGTTCTTGTAGGTGTTGATATTGACAACGAGTTTTGTCGAGGTATGAGAGATTAATCTTTTCTCTACAACTTTTGTCAAGCTACCACTTTTTTCAAGTTATCAAATTTCTTTCTTATTCCATAGACTCCAACTGCGAGATAAAAAAAAACACATCAAGTTTGTTTACCCCAACACGCCAACAAGTAGCAAGCCCCAACTATATTATATAAGAAAGTATTAGGTATCCCAAAGGCTTGAAGGGGATCTAATTGAAAGAAGTGACCATTGTGAGAATCCTTCCAATCAATATATGAATATATAAATGTAGATTTATTATTATTTTAATTGGAAATCTTCAATTAAATAATAAAATTTAATTACGTCTCTCCCAATCTAAATTGCTTATTAGCATAATTCACTACCCTCATACGTATCACATTTTTTTAACAACGTTGTAACATGTAGATTAATTTCCTTTTTGGTGAACAATCTCCACCTTTTAGGAAAATATGGTGCAATGGCTCCAACCCCTACAGATCATTAGGACAAACTAAGAATAGCACAAAAGATGAAAGGTTGTACAAACCAGCTTATTTTTCAAACAACTAATCCAACATCAGTACCTAAACTTTTTCATGAAGATATCATATTAAGAATGTTTGAAAAATGGTGAGAAATTTCTGCGAGGGTGATGCGGAAAGAGTGATAAGGTTTCATTGTTTTGAACTTAAATCAGAAAAAGTTAAAAACCAATATTAATGGAGATATTGGTATTTTTTACTAAATTTTGTGAAGTGACTAAATGTAGCTTTAACCATTCACCTTAAGATGTTTTTACAATATAATTTCCTAAGTCTATTTAATATCTTCATTATCATAAAAACCAACCTATATCCATCTTAACTCCACATCTACCACTCTTAGGGGGATGAAATCTATTTATCCCTCCGAGCACTTGGTAGACCCAGAATTAAGATGGATCTAAGATGATAGAATTTCTCCTTTAAATAGTCTATGCTCATATGAATACCATGGTATTACCACGGGTCAATAGCATGGGTTATCATAAACCTGGAGCTTAAAAATTACTATTAGTAATTTATAAAAATTAATAAAATTAATAATTGATTTTTATTTAACCAAGTTAAAATGTTTAACATACATTAAATTACAACATCCATTTTTACTCTTGATCCACCAAGCCCCGAGAGGGATCAAATATTTTTTCACTCTATGCTAATTTGCATATCACGATATTTGATCCCTCTCGGGGGGGCTTAGTAGATCTAGAGTAAAGATGGATCTATGTTGGTTTAGTTCCCCCATTTAAATAGGCTACATTCCACGTGAACACCATGGGTCAATACCATGTGCCATTTTTATTCTTATTAATACTAATATTAGGGTTAATAATGTTTTTTTTGCATGGTATTAATAATAATCTAGCCCATGGTATTTGGCCCATAGTATTTTTCCCATAGGTTTCACCTAAATATAACACATTTTTTGAGTGTTCGTAAATATAAGGTGACTTATGGAGTAAATATATAAAAATATTTTATTTGTTTACCATACCTCTCGTTTATTTATATTTTTATTAATTTACCATACCTCTTTTACAAATATGGTATTTGGCCCATAGGATTCACTTAAATAAAACCTCTTTTTTGAGCCTTCATAAATAGAAAGAGGGTTATGGACTAAATATAAAAAGAGGTTTTATTTATTTACCATACCTCCACTATATTTATATTTTTATTTGTTTACACCCTTGCATGTATATAAGGTGACTTATAGAGTAAATATAAAAAATGTTTTATTTATTTACCATACATCTTATTTATTTATATTTTTATTAATTTACCATACCTCTTTTATAAATATGGTATTTGGCCCATAGGATTCACTTAAATAAAATCTATTCTTGAAAATTAGGGCGAATGGAAGGTTGTAACTCCTAATTTCAAGGGCTAAATTTACCTTTTTTACCCTCTCCCTTAAAATAAGGTGGACTATTTGAGGCGATTTGTAAAAATGTACTATGATACGAAATATTCGCCCACTAAAAATTTAAAACCCCTTAATTTCGCCAAAGGGCGAATATTCGCCCTAAAATTTTCCATGACAACATGTGAACAAACTTTCACATTGCTGGCTAAGTCCAGATGCTCCTGCATCAGACTCCCGGGGAAGAAAAGAATCATCCTTCAAACTTTCAGGACTTACTCCATACTTCTGCAATTCTGCTGTTGTCAACCAGCTAGCATCCTCCACTGGCTGTCCTTTCCATTTGACTAGATATTGGAAATAAGTCTGTCCTCTGGTTCTTTTGGATACTCTTTTCTCCAAAACAACTTCCACTTCTTTCTTAGCTGTCTTTGGCATTTGTTCTTCCCAGTTCACAGTTTGAACTTCATCTCCTGTAGTTTCCTCCTGTAGCTCTGTCTCTGCCTCTTTGTATGGATACAAATCTGCAACATTGAAGATAGGTGATATTCCAATCCCTTCTGGCAACTCAATTTCATATGCATTAGCTGAAAACTTTCTTACAATTTTACATGGTCCTATCTTTTTCATTTTTAGTTTATTGTAAATTTTAGCAGGAAATCTTTCTTTTCTTAAATAGACCATCACTAAATCTCCCACTTGGAATTCTTTCTCTCTCGTTTTCATATCTACCCTCTGTTTGTATTTGCTACCACTTTCCTGCAATCTGCCTTTGACATCTTCCTGTAGTCTCTACATATGTTCTGCAAACTCTTCAGCTTTTGCACTTCTGCTCTCCTGTTTACCCAAATTCCTGAGCTCATACACACCTCTTGGATTCATCTGAAATGGACTCATTCCAGTACTTCGGTTTGGAGAATCATTATAAGCAAACTCAGCTTGAGCTAGTGCTAAATCCCACCATTTAGGATTTTGATACACTAAACTTCTCAATATATTTCCCAAGCTCTTGTTTACTACTTCGGTCTGTCCATCTGTTTGAGGATGGTATGCTAAACTAAAACTGAGGTTAGCTCCTAGTTTCTTCCAAAGAGTTCTCCAGAAATGTCCTACAAACTTTGTATCTCGATCAGACACAATACTTACAGGTAACCCATGTAATCTTACAATTTTTGAAAAGAATAGATTAGCTATGTGTGTTGCATCACTAGTTTTCCTACATGCAATGAAATGTGCTGTCTTGGAAAATCTATCTACTACAACATAAATGGAATCATTCCCTCTGGGTTTTTGGTAATCCCAAAACAAAATCCATGTTAACTGCATCCCATGGTCGGTCTGGTATTGGCAATGGCTGATACAATCCTATATTGTGGCTCCTTCCTTTAACATGCTGACATACCCTGCATTTATCAACAAATTTCTTAACATTGGTCTGCATTTTTGGCCAATAATAAAAAGCATTCACCTGAGCAAATGTTTTATCTTGTCCAAAGTGACCAGATAATCCTCCACTATGTTTCTCCTTTATTATGTTTTCCCTCATAGAACATTTGGGAATACACAACTTGCTGCTTTTAAACAATATGCCTCCTTGAATGAGATAATCCAACCACTGACTTTTATTGTGAATCATTGGATTCTGAACTGTTGTATAGATATCTTTGAAATCTGCATCATCCTTGTACATTTCAATCATTTCCTCAAATCCTACAACACCCACTTTGAACTCCTCCACAATAAAACTTACCCTGCTTAATGCATCATCGACTTTATTTGACTTACCACTCTTGTGTTTTATCACAAAAGTAAAGCTTTGCAAAAATTCTACCCACTTGGCATGTTTCTGGTTCAGTTTCGGTTGGTTATTGATGAATTGTAAGGCATGATTGTCTGAATACAATATGAATTCTTTTGGCAGCAAATAATGTCTCCATTTTTCAAGGCTTGTACAATAGCATAAAACTCTTTATCATAAGAAGAATATTTCTTCTTTGATTCATTCAATTTCTCGCTGAAGTATGCTATCGGTCTTTGTTCCTGACTTAGAATTGCGCCAACTGCAACTCCACTAGCATCTGTTTCCACTTGAAATACCTTTTCAAAATCAGGCAAAGCTAAAATTGGTTCCTCTGTGATTTTCTTCTTTAGCAATTTAAAATTTCTATCTGCTGCTTCTGTCCACTTGAATGGCTGATTGATCTCCTTAATTGTTTCAAGAATTGGTGCACAAATCTGACTAAAGCCCTTGATAAAATTTCTGTAAAAACTTGCAAGACCATGGACGCTACTTACCTCAAATATATTTCTGGGAATAGGCCAGTTCCGAATTGCTTGGACTTTCTCTGGATCCATCTTCAAGCCTTCTTTAGAAACTACAAATCCCAAGTAAATTAACTCTTCATTCATGAAACTACATTTCTTCAGATTTATCAGTAGTTTCTCTTTCTGCAGAGTTCTTAGAATCAACTTAAGATGTTCTAGATGTTCTTCTTTACTTTTACTAAAAACTAGAATATCATCAAGATAAACAATAACAAACTTGCCTGCATACTCCTTATAGACTTCATTCATTAATCTCATGAACATGCTACGTGCATTAGTGAGTCCGAAAGGCATCACTAACCACTCATACAACCCACTGTTTGTTTTAAATGCAGTCTTTCATTCATCGCCTTCTCGAGTTCTTATTTGATGATATCCACTCTTCAAATCTATTTTAGTAAAATATTTTGATCCACTCAAATAGTCCATTAAATCATCCATGCGTGGCAAAGGAAATTTGTACCTGATTGTGATCTTGTTTATGGCTCTGGAATCTGTTCACATACGCCATTCTCCTCCTTTATTTGGACTGAGTACTATTGGTACAACACATGGACTAAGAATTTCTCTGATTAGCCCCTTATCCATCAGCTCCTACACTTGTCTTCCAACTTCTGCGTTCTCTTGAGGAGTTAATTTGTACGCTGCTTTATTTGGAAAACTTGCTCATGGTATTAGATCAATATGATTACTAATACTCCTTATCGGTGGCAATGCATTTGGCAACTCATCCACAATAATATCAGAAAAATCATCTAACAAAATTTTAACTTCTTTAGGCAAATCATCCAAGGTTGTGGAAGTTAAAATTACCTTTGGTCTTCCCACAATAGCAAAATGCAACTCCTCGTTTTTCACTACTTCCTGTAGCAGCTCCTTTCCGCTTATCAGCATAATACTACTTCCAGGTGTTCCTTTGTCAGCATCGTCCTCCAATGGCAACAATGTATGTTTAGTTCCATCCTTCTCCAGGGTATAAGTGTTTATCCTCCCATCATGAATAACTTTTTGATGCAGGGTTACCTTTGCGCATACCCACAGTATGCATATTCATGCATAATTCATTTCCCAGGAATTCATATGACCCACCATGTCAACACTTCATCATAAAGATGGTTAAGGGCCCCCTTTTTCAGTTCCTTTGTATCGGAACTCAATCACCCCACTTTAAACCCTCTATCGGGACTATATCAACACTTCACAACATTCATTATCCCTTATAATGAAACCTTCCACATATACTCCCTTATCGAGACTGTTAAACTCCCATAAACCTTAGTCAATCCTTTTTAGGCCCATCGCCGCATGCATATATATGTATATATATATATGTATATATATATATATATATATATATATATATATATATAGATATATATATATATATATATATATCTATATATATATATATATATAGATATATATATATATAACCCCCTCTTAAACCATTGGTTAATATATATATATAACACAAAAACCTTCACTCGGCGCAATTTCCTTTTAAATCCATTTACAAAGGAAAACTATGTAAACATACCCTTTTCCGCCTTCTGTACAACCTTGTCACGTTTCCCGAGGTTTAACCTCATCGCAACCGGCTATCGACACTTTTGCAGGTCACATTAAATATATATGTTATCACCCCTCACCTTCTGATTTGCGACTATCAGAACGATAACACATAGGTTTTAGATTTGAAACACCCTTACACAGAATTGTGGAATACATAGAAAACCTACTCCAAACGTGGTCAATGGATTTCAATTATTATATGTTCACCACTATAGGTCCATTGAGTCTGGCTCTCTAAGCCTTTCCACTGTGCCACTTCGATCTCCGCCAGCGCCGATATGTGATGGCCGATTTAATCGCGACCGTCGATCAGGATCGCGATCCGACGGTCGACGATTAATCGCCTGATCGCTTAACTCTTCCGTTTAAACCTCCGATCCGACTTTGTTTACAGACCCGATAGGGTTTCTATGTTACGATTGATGGGTTTTCGGGTCTGCCACATATCACATGGGAGTTGATGTTGCGATCTCGATTAATCTATCCTCACGATTCAATCTTGCGATTTAATCTGGGCCGTTGATCTTCAAGATCCGACGACTACTTGTATCAATTCTTCACTCTTTTCTATTCTGTTTGCTTGTGATTTACGCTGTTTCTTCAACGTTTCTGTGGGTTTCGCTTCCTTCAAAGGTTTGGTCTCTCGGTACTATTAACTGCGCATTCCCTTCTGAGCTTTGGCTTTGATCATTCTAATGGATTTAACAATCCATTATGATCATCCTCATCATGTTCTTCCTCTGTATAATCACCTCGACTCTGCCTCCTTGCGCTTACTGCACTTGCTTGCATAAATATATATGTACACTTTCAAATACATTCAATTCATCCTTCAACGCTCAATCACACATTTATACAGGATTTTAATTAATCTCTGTATCTATATAATTACAACAATGAATTACAAACTGAGATCTCTGTCTCTTTGGCCTGATTTTCAATATCAGTGGCCTCTAATTACTAATCTACCCGTAGGCTTACCAACACTCCAATCTGCTATCTATTTTCCTGTTCAGCCTCTATAACCTCTGTTCATGCCTTTTAGGCTTACATTTATACAAAGGAATTCTAAAACCAATTTATGGTTTTAGATCCATAGATTCCTCAACCAAATTCTAAAATCTCTTCCTTATCCCTAAGGATTCTCTCAAATCCACAAAATCATGAACTGACTCCTAATCTAGGATTTACAATCAATTCTCAATCCTCTCATCACTCAGCTATCCTAAATCTCTCATGTTCTCCTACATTCTAGAACATTTACAATAAAGCCTCACAATATTCATTTAATTCCTATTCTCATTAAAATCACTCAAAACATTAAATAAATACATAAATCCAGTGCTTGGGAAACCAACTTCCTTGAAACACAAGACCCCTATGTCTACTAGAATACAATGATAATCTTGATTCACTTTTCGATCAAATTGCCATGGTCTTCCTAGTAATACATGGCATACATCCATGGGCATTACATCACATAATATCACATCTTTATACGTACCAATTTGTATCTCCACCTTGCATTGTTCTGTCACAATAATCTAATGTCCTTTCTGTAACCATGACACTTTGTAAGGAGTAGGATGCATTGTCTTTGCTAGTCTGAGCTTGTCCACCATCTCTGTAGAAACAAGGTTGTCAGTTCTTCCACTGTCAATTATTACTTTACAACACTTACCTTTTGATTTACAGGTAATTCTAAACAAATTCTTCCTCTGCGCTGGTTCATCAATCTCCTTCTTTGCCCTAAGCAAAGTCCTTCTCAATGACAGGGATTCACCTACTTTAGGGGGTTCTTGCCTTTCCATAAGTCAAGGTGGTTCTGGCTTTGCCTCAGCCACATTCACATTCCTCTAACTTGCTGGTTTATTATGAGGATAGTCCCACGACACATGTCCCCATTCTCCACATGTATAACACCGAACATCTCTTTCTCGGCCTCTTCCTCTGGGCACAAATCTTCCTCTATTAAATTCTCCCCTCTGTGGTGGTCTGCTACTTGAACTTCCTGCTTCATGCTGATGCTGTTGTCCCCTTGTTCTGGTAGTTCCTCTACCTCTTACTGAGCTTCTTCCTCGATTCCTTTGATTCTGTTTCCTCAATACCTTCTCTTCTGCCTTCAAACTTGCTTGATAGGCATCCTCAATAGTCTTCAGACTTAACAAGCTAATTTCATCTTGTATGTCATACCTTAAGCCATTGATATATCTAGCTACCTTTTCCATATCATCCTCTACATGTCCTGCTCTAATACTCAATCTATAAAACTCTTCTGTATATTCTTTAACAGACATTCCTTTTTACCTTAAATTTTGCAACTGTTTAAAAAGATTCAACTCATAATCTTTAGGCAAAAATTTGGCTTTCATTTTACTTACCATTTTGCCCCATTGCTTGATCTTGGACTTTCCTTTCCTCGTTCTGGATGTCTATAGCTCATCCCACCAGATAGTTGCATGACCCCTTAATCTGGTAACTGCAAACTTCACCATCTTCTTGTCATCAACCTCTTCATAGTCAAAGTATTTCTAAGGATCTGATCCAATCCATTAGATCTTCTGCATTTAGTGTAGGAATTTACAGGGTAAGTTCCTCAGACATAACACCAAAGGACACCGCTCACAAACAGATCACAGATCAATACACCAATATTTTTGACGTGGTTAAAACCCTCAAAGAGGGAAACAGTCCACGGCCTTAGCCAACGCGGCCACTTCAGGAAATTTATTAATAAAAGAATGAAAATTTACATAAGCTTCTCTCATGGACGGTTAACCTACAAATGACCCTCCATGCTCTTTAAATAGAGATCATGGACCAATCGGGTGTTAAGCCACGGATCAAGTGTCGGTAATACCGAGGAGAGAATGAACCGTCAGATCACTACATATCGTGACCGTCGGATTGTAAGTTACAAAATGTACATAGTAAAGAAACACACTTTACCTAACTCTATACTAGACCAAGTTATACTTAACTATTTCCTATGTGTCGGAATATCCTAACATCCCCCCTTAAGAACAACTTGGGATAGGATTGAAAGATTTACAAATATGACACAATAGGAGAAGGAAGGAGGCACTAGAGCCTATCCCCCCTTAGTGACAACTTCCTGAACTCCAACCATAAATCGAAGTTTAGTGAACTTCGCCTTTGTGAGAGCCTTTGTAAAGATGTCTGCAACTTGATCATCTGTTAAACAATATTGCACTTCAAGAACATGGTCGTGAATGAGCTTTCTGATGAAGTGCATGTGCAGTTCAATGTGTTTGCTGCGCTGATGTTGGACTGGATCTTTGCATAGTTGAATGGCACTTTGATTATCACACCAAAGTGTAGTCGAATGTTGCTGCTGAAAGCCAAACTCTGACAGGATCTGACGAAGCCACAAGGCTTCCTTACTAGCTTCTACGGCACCACGATACTCTGCTTCTGCTGAAGAAAGAGAAATGGCACCTTGTTTCTTGCAAGCCCATGTAATAGGTCCTGAACCGAGGGTGAACACATAACCTGCAGTAGACTTCCGATCATCAGGGTCACCAGCCCAATCGGAATCAGTGAAACCAGCCAATAGAGGAGATGCTTCGGCACTGTGATGAATCCCAAACTGAACTATACCTCGAACATAACGAAGTATTCTTTTAGCTGCTTTCCAATGACTTTCATGTGGGTTTTGCATAAATCGAGCAACAAGGCCAACAACAAAGGAAAGGTCAGGACGAGTATGGGTTAGATACAAAAGTTTTCCTACAAGTTGACGGTATAAGGTAGCATCAACTTCAGGAGAAGTACAAGTGATTGAAAGTTTGACTCTAGACTAAAAGGGAGAAGGGGCTGGCTTACAGTCTTCCATGTGAAAATGGCGTAGACTATCACAGGCATACTTGGACTGGGAAAGGGAAATACCTTCCTTGGATTGCAAGACTTGAAGACCAAGAAACTAATGTAAGTGTCCTAAGTCTGTCATTTCAAACTTCCTTTTAAGGCTAGACTAAACATGGTTAATAAGGTTGGGATCACTACCAGTCAGGATAAGATCATCAACATAAAGAACAAGAATGATAAGAGACTTGACCACTTTCTTGGTGTAGACAATATTGTTAGAATGACACCTAGAAAAGCCATTTTCTAAAAGAAAGTTATCCATTTTGGCATACCAAGCTCGAGGAGCTTGCTTGAGACCATAAAGGGATTTCTTAAGCCGACATACAAGGCTGGAGTCTGTTTGTATAAAGCTAATAGGTTGTTCCTATAGATTTCTTCATGCAAGTCCCCATGCAAGAAGGCAGATTTAACATCCATTTGATGGACTTCCCATTTGAAAGAGGCAACAAGGGAAAGAACAAGGCGGATAGAGTTCATTTTGGAAACAGGGGAGAAGGTTTCAGTGCATTCAATGCCTTCAACTTGTGAAAAACCCTTAGCAACAAGACGAGCTTTATGTTTATCAACTTTCCCATTTGGTCCATACTTAGTTCTGTAAACCCATTTGCATCTTACAAGTTTTCGTCCCTTTAGTAGAGGAACAAGATCCCATGTATCATTTTCCAATAATGAATGATATTCTTCATTCATAGCTGCTTCCCAATCTGGATGGCCTGAAGCTTCTGCAAAGGCGCCAGGATCATAATTCACTGAAGCTTGAGCTAGTAAAGAAGAGGCTCTATCAAACTGAGAACGTGTACGTTGATGATCTATAGGATCACTGGAAAGATCTCCTGCTGCATCCCGAGTAGCACAGATCCATTTTGGAAGCTGAGGAGCTGAAGGAGGATCCTGAGAAGGTGGGGGAGGATTTTCATCCTCGCTTCCATGATCTGAAGAAGAAATATTTTCAAAATTAGAAGAGATAGGGAGAGGTGGCACATCCGCCGAACTAGGCTCATAGGCCGATATATTTTCAGCAAACTTTACATCTCTTCTAATGATAACATTTTTGGACTTAAGTGGAATAAGTCTATATCCTTTGACATCTTTAGAATATCCAACAAAAATACATTTTTCACTCTTAGGTTCTAATGCTTTATGTTTCTCATCTGGAATATGGGCCCATGCTTCACTTCCAAAAACACGAAAGTGACTTACATCTGGTTTAATTGAGCTCCATGCTTCTTTTGGAGTGATATTCTTTAAAACCTTAGTAGGAGTGCGATTTATTATGTAATTTGCACAGTTAATTGCTTCTGCCCAATAATTAAGACTAAGTCCTTGAGATTGAAGCATACACTTAACCATTTCCTTTAAGGTGCGATTCTTCCTTTCAGCTACACCATTTTGTTGTGGAGTATATGGGACAGCATATTGCATTTGAATTCCATTCTCAGTGCAAAAGTTGATGAATTTGTTGTTAACATATTCTCCGCCATTATCAGATCTTAGCTTAAGAATTTGATGTCCAGATTGTTTTTCAACAAAGGCCTTGAAGGCCAAGAACATGTTAAATACTACTCTTGAGTTTTAAGAAGTATACCCAAGTGCGTCTGGAGAAATCATCAATGCAAGTTAAGAAATACTTGTAGCCAGAGAATGAAACAACTGGAAGTGGACCACATAAATCACTATGCACAAGCTGTAAAGGGGCTGAGGCGTGCCAAGAGGCACGTTTTTCAAAACTGTCTCGATGATGTTTTTCGAGTACACATCCGGAACAAACACCATCTCTGCAAGATACCATTGGAAGACCTGTCACCATATTTTCTTTACATAGATTCTGAAGAGAGCGATTGTTTAAGTGACCAAATCGCTCATGCCAAAGTTTGCTCACTTCATCATTATGAGCAATAAATACTGAGGGAAGATTTGATGACCCAAAGTTGTGAAACTTATACAACCTTGTAGAATCATTAGCAATGCCAGTAGCTAAAATCTGTCTAGGATCTCTTAGGTCCTTAATTACAACATCATGAGGTGAAAATTCAATGATTTTACCTTCACCTGAATGAGTTATCTGATATACAGATAGAAGGTTGCAGGATAAGGTTGGAACACATAATACATCATTAAATTGACCATTGTCTATATGAACAGTTCCAGTCCCTGCAACACTAAGAGATCTATCATCATCAACATATATATTTTTGGTGTTACAATCATTTAAGGAAGAAAACATGGCTTGTTTTTGGCCATGTGATAAGAAGCTCCAGAATCAATGAGCCACTCATGAGAATGAGAAGAAGAAGATACATTTAGTGCATAGCTAGACTGAGATGCTTGACAACCACATGCAGAAAGTGCTATTCCTGAAGATGAAGTTGAAGTTGAAGAGTGCTCCAAATGGATGTTATACTTCTTCATTGCTGCTTCCAAGGCTTCCATCTTCTTAAAGCATTTGGATTCTAAGTGGCCATCTCTATTAAAAAAGTTGCAATGTCTATCAGTCTTCTTCCCTTTGTTTTTATTTGTCTTTTCATTTTGTTGAAATGATTTTTCATTTTGAGGCTGAAATTGCTTAGGACCCTTGTTTGGTTTAGGACCATTCCTTTTAGGATACAACTTCTTAGGATTCTTTGAATTTGGTTGCTGCTGGGCGGCTAACGCTTTCTTAGAAGAGTTCCCAAGATTAAGAAGACCAAGGTGTAAGAGTTTTTCTTGTTCTCTTATTAAAGAATCATAAAAGGAATCAAAGGAAGGGGACTTGTAGGCTTGTCCTTGAGAAATGAAGGCTTCTCTTGTAGAATGGAAGGTGGAAACAAACACAGAGTAGGCTGGTCCCAACTTAGTAATAATGGAATAGATAAGGTTACTATCTTCTTTCTTAACCTTAACACCTTCCAAGAGAGGTATAAGGGTCTTGAACTTGGACAAAAAATCTTCAATGCAAGAAAAATTATTGGGGTCCAATCTAAGCAACTCATTTTCAAGTTGATGGGCTTTAAGTTCATTTTTAATTCCAAAAACTTTAGTGATCTGTTTCATTTCTTCCTTAGGAGTATCAAGTTCTGCAATATGGAATCTAAGATCTGGAGAAATAGACATCCCTATCAACCCACGTGCTTGATCTTGCCTATTTTCCCATTTAGCTGCCTTATCTTCATCTTTCAGTTTGGTTTCTTGGCCTGAGGCTATTCTATAGAGACCTTTACTTCTAAGTAAATCCACAATATAGGACCACCATTGGAAGTAGTTGGTGCTGTCAAGAATAACTTGGCATGGAATTTCCATTTTAACAGAAACTGAAGCTATAGATGCTGAAACTAAGTGTTCCAATGGAAAGATCTCGAAAAATTAGGCTGGTTCAAAAAAAAAAACGGCTTTGAAAACGACTTCCGGATGAAGAAGTTATGGATTTTTGAAGAAAAGTTGATGAAGAAGCCGACGAAGTGCGGGAATGTGCGGAAATGAAAAATCCGCCCCCGCAAAAAGGAGACTTGAACTCAAGACCTCTACTCTCATAAATTAGCTTTGGACAAAGTGAGCTAAACTAAAAGTTTGAGAGAGAGAGAGGGGGGGGTGGGGGGTGTGTTTTTTTTAGTCACTGAAGCTTTGGGTTGCGTGCTTGCTTGAGAAAGCTCTTTTTCCCTACAAAACTGTTAAACACACCTGGGCAACCAGAAAATATGAAAGATAAAACATGCAAGTACAATTTTTATTGACAAATGATATACATTTATAGTACATTGTTTGACTGTTGGGTTTCACATCCCAAGGTCTCTTGGACTCCTTTTGTCCATTCGGCTTCCACACTAACCCATTGAGGATTAGGTGTCCAACATTCCCCCCCTTAATCCGAAGGGTTATGTATGAGTCCAAGAAGAGAGCTGTAATACAAAATGTGCAAATATGCATGGCAGCACTAGGCTGAATGTGCTCTCTGAAATGTTGGTATAAAGGGCGGTGGTTTAAGGATGACCACCAACACTGGAACGCTTAGTGCAATTCCCGGAACTCTTCCAAAACTGGCAAGAAGCTAGAGTCTTCTGCTAGAGGAAGTGCTCCTATTGTTTTGAAGAGGGAAACCTTCAACCACGAAAGGGAGGTATCACCTCGCATAAAAGGGAGAACTTCAACCAGAAAAGGGAAGTCTCAACCTGTGATGGTTTAAGGATGACCAACAACTCTGGAATGCTTAATGCAATTCCTGGAACTCTTCCAAAACTGGCAAGAAGTTGAAGTCTTGTGCTAGAGGAAGTGTTCTCAATTTTGTTCCTGGAATTCTTCCAAAACTGGCAAGAAGCTGAAGTCTTCTGCTAGAGGAAGTGTCCCAGATTGCCAACTGAAGGCATGCTCAGGGGCATCTTTGTCTCTGGCTACAACTCTGAAACTGGTGTGGCAGGTTGTGGCTCAGGCTCGCTTGATGTGGCTTTGAAGCTTGTAGATGACCATCATTTCCCCCCCCGTCAGATACAAGATGAGATGATGGAGAAAACTCAACTGCAAGACTGTTCAATACTATGGAACAAGTTCTGACATGTGTTTTGAATATCTTCTTGGCTGTTGATGCCCATTGCCAAGAAGCAATCCATCCAAGATGAATCTTTGTTCTTGCAGGACGTTTTTTTCTGAAGCATCTGTGTGAAGAATGGTTGGTTTTATGACAATGCTTACATGGATGAAGATCAAAACAATGATCTTTCAGATGGCCAACTCGGTCACAGTGTTGGCATTTCATGATCTGTTGTTGTTGTTGTTACTGTGGAAGAGAGACAGAGTCTGGAACAGCTGGAGGTGAACTGTCATGAATGAATCCAACACTCTGAAACTGAATGGGCTTTGAGTAGTCTGGAATATGAAAGGAAAAGTCCTTGTCATATCCAAGACCAGTTCTGTGCTTGTTGTGGACAAGCTGTTCCCAAGGTCTGATGATGAGCTTGGGAAGTGCAAACTGAGTTTCTGCATCTGCATGTACAATTGCTGCTTTATTGGGTACTGGATCTGAATGAACTTGAACAATATTGACTTACTGTTTATGGGAGTCTGCTTCATTGTTCTGAATAGAAACAGGTTCAGAATGACTCCTTCGTTTTAATTCTTCTTGCTGTAGCTGTGTTTCAAGCTGCAAAAAATCAATTTTCTCTTGTGCATATTGTAGACATGTCTGAATTTCAGAGAGAGATCCTATGCTGATTTGTAATGTGTCATCAACAGTAGATAATATCAGAGTTTTAAGGACTTGTAATACTTCACTGATTCTGGCCATTTTTTCTTCAATGTCTGATTTACACCTTAAAAACTGATCACAACTACTACTCAATGCAGAAAAGTAATATCTACTCACAGTACACAGCAATATCCTTTATAAATGTTAGCAAATGATCAGTGTGCAACATAAAAGATTACAATCAGCCCACCAAACTCTTTATGCAGCAGTCGAATGCACTATAATGAGTTTTAATACCACAACTGGGGCAACAACAACTGCAAACTTGCTTGGAACTTGGATTGAATATTGGTGTGAACACAACAGTTGGAACCTTCGACGCACAACAAGGGTGATTCGTACAACAAAGAGACTAAAGGGAATTAGCCCCTTTCTGCACTATTGATTAGACTCAACTAGAAAGATTCTCAACCAACAATTTACACAGGTGGAAACACGACCTCTTTTAACTGGAACTTTTCCCAAACAACCACAGAAAATACCTTATACAAATTAATCTCAATGTCATCTCTCAAGTATAAAATTCTGGAATAAAGACCGCAAGGATTCAAGGAATAAAAGTTTAGTATCCCTTAGCGCTATCATGAGCAGCAATCAGATACTCGGCTTAGTGCAATAAGATCAATTTGAAGGGTTCTTCGTCTTTAAAGATCAACCATAAAGAAGCCCATGGACGTTATCACTTTTCTCCTTTTTTTTTTTTTAATGGTAATACCTGAGAATAATCATAAATAGCTTCCCCTGGTAAATTTAATCAATGTAACTAAAGACAAGTTCCATTCAGTTTACAACCTTCACAATATCATGACTGGTGAAAAACGTGTTCGCCCATTACAATGACAAAAAGAATCCATAATCCATCCATTCTAGTAGAACTTTCAACCAAAAATTCTTCCAAACCTAATCCTGCTGTTTATCAAACTGCCATCCAAAAAACTTATTCCCCAAAGTAGACTAATCAACATAGTTATGCATAATTTAGCCGGAATATATCATTAAAAACATAGTAGCTTCCTGCTGGCGTAGGCATCAAATGAAACATCTGACTGAACTTCAGCTGATGTTGTTCCCCGGGGAGTTATGAATCAGGTGGGCATACGTTGGGCTTCTCTCACTGCTCTTCCTTTGAGAGTAGAATTCATAACTTCAACGCTACATTTAAGGTGGATCCAACCATAGAGCCACAGTTTGCGGAGAGCTTACGCACGGTGTGCCCTCAACCTAACAACAATCGCAGCGCAGGGGCTTTTCTGGATTCCACAGCCACCCAGTTTGACAACGCATACTTCAAACATTTGGTAGAAGGAAAGGGAGTGTTTGGCTCCGACCAGGTGCTATTTCTGGAGAACCCAACAAAGATGATGGTGAAGAGATTCGCAAGGGATGAGAATGCCTTCTTTAAAGCGTTTCAAACCTCAATGCAGAAGTTGGCAAGTGTTGGAGTTATGACCAGCGGAGGAGAAGTGCGATTGAATTGCAGAAAAGTGAATTCTTGAACTGGATTGATATCCCGGGCAACTGCAGGCTGCCGCTGACAAATACAAGCATGCCGCCAGCGGGACCTGAAGGCTGGCAATCAACTGTGGATATGTTATGCTTGCATTGCTGGAATGGGAGGCTGGTGAGCTTCCCCTCCGATGAGAAATTATTGAGAGTTTTCCAGGAGGACGTGAAATATGGGGCTGGAATCAGTACTGGGATTTATGTGATATATGGTGGATTGGTGGTGAGATTAGATTCAACACTTACTTTTCAATGGCATGCAGAAATGCTAAGTGAGCTTGGACCAGAAATTAAATTCAAGTACTCTTCCCACAAAGCTGTGTAGGAGTACAAAGAGGCTAATATACCAGTATGACGAATCTTACATCAACAACGTGAAGCAAATCAATCCAACAGCATGAAAGCAAATCAATCTGTGGTACGGGATGCCCAATCCTTTCACGTCAAGCGTGAAATATCAAGCTGTGGATGCACTATATATTTCACACATACAAGTAAATCAGGGTCAAAAACAGCGGAGACGAACTTATCGTGCCCATGGAAGAAACTGCCTGTTGCTGCTCAACGTTCCACCAAATACATCCGACCTCTGTTCGAAGATGTAGGAATTTACAGGGTAAGTTCCTCAGATAGAACACCAAAGGACACCGCTCACAACCAGATTGCAGATCAATACACCAGTATTTTTGACGTGGTTAAAACCCTCAAAGAGGGAAACAGTCCACGGCCTAAGCCAATGCGGCCACTTCAGGCAATTTATTAATAAAAGAATGAAAATTTACATATGCTTCTCTCATGCACGGATTACCCTACAAATGACCCTCCATGCACTTTAAATAGAAATCATGGACCAATCGGGTGTCAAGCCACGGATCAAGTGTCGGTAATACCGAGGAGAGAATGAACCCTCGGATCACTACATATCGTGACCGTCGGATTGTAAGTTACAAAAAGTACAACGGTAAAGAAACACACTTTACCTAACTCTATACCTAACTCTATACTAGACCAAGTTGTACTTAACTATTTCCTATGCGTCGGAATATCCTAACATCCCCCCTTAAGAACAACTTGGGATAGGATTGAAGGATTTACAAATATGACACAATAGGAGAAGGAAGGAGGCACTAGAGCCTATCCCCCCTTAGTGACAACTTCCTGAACTCCAACCATAAATCGAAGTTTAGTGAACTTCGCCTCTGTGAGAGCCTTTGTAAAGATGTCTGCAACTTGATCATCTGTTGAACAATATTGCACTTCAAGAACATGGTCGTGAATGAGCTTTCTGATGAAGTGCATGTGCAGTTCAATGTGTTTGCTGCGCTGATGTTGGACTGGATCTTTGCATAGTTGAATGGCACTTTGATTATCACACCAAAGTGTAGTCGAATGCTGCTGCTCAAAGCCAAACTCTGATAGGATCTGACGAAGCCACAAGGCTTCCTTACTAGCTTATACGGCACCACGATACTCTGCTTCTGCTGACGAAAGAGAAATGGCACCCTGTTTCTTGCAAGCCCATGTAATAAGTCCTGAACCAAGAGTGAACACATAACCGGTAGTAGACTTCCGATCATTAGGGTCACCAGCCCAATCAGAATCAGTGAAACCAACCAATAGAGGAGCTGCTTCGACACTGTAATGAATCCCAAACTGAACTGTACCTCGAACATAACGAAGTATTCTTTTGGCTGCTTTCCAATGACTTTCACGTGGGTTTTGCATAAACCGAGCAACAAGGCCAACAACAAAGGAAAGGTCAGGACGAGTATGGGTTAGATACAAAAGTTTTCCTACAAGTTGACGGTATAAGGTAGCATCAACTTCAGGAGAAGTACAAGTGACTGAAAGTTTGACTCCAGACTAAAAGGGAGAAGGGGCTGGCTTATAGTCTTCCATGTGAAAATGATGTAGAATATCACAAGCATACTTGGACTGGGAAAGGGAAATACCCTCCTTGGATTGCAAGACTTGAAGACCGAGAAAATAGTGTAAGTGTCCTAAGTCTGTCATTTCAAATTTCCTTTTAAGGCTAGACTTCACATGGTTTATAAGGTTGGGATCACTACCAGTAAGGATAAGATCATCAACATAAAGAACAAGGATGATAAGAGAGTTGCCCACTTTCTTGGTGTAGACAGTATTGTCAGAATGACACCTAGAAAAGCTAGATTCTAAAAGAAAGCTATCCATTTTGGCATACCAAGCCCGAGGAGCTTGCTTGAGACCATAAAGGGATTTCTTAAGTCGACATACAAGGCTGGAGTCTGTTTGTATGAAGCCAATGGGTTGTTCCATATAGATTTCTCCATGCAAGTCCCCATGCAAGAAGGCAGATTTAACATCCATCTGATGGACTTCCCATTTGAACGAGGCAGCAAGGGAAAGAACAAGACGGATAGAGTTCATTTTGGCAATAGGGGAGAAGGTTTCAGTGTAGTCAATGCCTTTAACCTGTGAAAAACCTTTAGCAACAAGATGAGCTTTATGTTTATCAACTTTCCCATCTGGTCCATACTTGGTTCTGTAAACCCATTTGCATCTAACAAGTTTTCGTCCCTTTGGTAGAGGAACAAGATCCCATGTATCATTTGCCAATAATGAATGATATTCTTCATTCATAGCTGCTTCCCAATCTGGATGGCCTGAAGCTTCTGCAAAGGTGTCAGGATCATAATTTACTGGAGCTTGGCCAGTAAAGAAGAGGCTCTGTCAAACTGAGAACGTGTGCGTCGCTGATCTGTAGGATCACCGACAAGATCACCTGCTGCATCTCGAGTAGCACGAACCCATTTTGGAAGCTGAGGAGCTGAAGGAGGATCCTGAGATGGTGGGGGAGGATTGTCATCCTCACTTTCATCATCTGAAGAAGAAATGTTTTCAAAAGTAGAAGAGATAGGAAGAGGTGGCACATCCGCCGGACTAGGCTCGCAGGCCGATATATTTTCATCAAATTTTACATCTCTTCTAATGGTAACATTTTTGGACTTAAATGGAATAAGTCTATAGCCTTTGACATCTTCAGAATATCCAACAAAAGTACATTTTTCACTCTTAGGTTCTAAAGCTTTATGCTTTTCATCTGGAATATGGGCCCACGCTTCACTTCCAAAAACACGAAAGTGACTTACATTTGGTTTGATTGAGCTCCATGCTTCTTCTGGAGTGATATTCTTTAAAGCCTTAGTAGGAGTGCGATTTATTATGTAATTTGCACAGTTAATTGCTTCTGCCCAAAAACTAAGACCAAGTCCTTTAGATTGTAGCATACAATTAGCCATTTCCTTTAAGGTGCGATTCTTCCTTTCAGCTACACCATTTTGTTGTGGAGTATATGGAACAGTATGTTGCATTTGAATTCCATTCTCAGTGCAATAGTTGATGAATGTGTTTTTAACATATTCTCCACCATTATTAGATCTTAGCTTAAGAATTTGATGTCCAGATTGTTTTTCAACAAAGGCCTTGAAGGCCAAAAATGTGTTAAATACTTCACTCTTGAGTTTTAAGAAGTATACCCAAGTGCGTCTGGAGAAATCATCAATGAAAGTTAAGAAATACTTGCAGCCAGAGAATGACACAACTGGAAGTGGACCACATAAATAACTATGCACAAGCTGTAAAGGGGCTGAGGCGTGCCAAGAGGCACGTTTTTCAAAACTGTCCCGATGATGTTTTCCGAGTACACATCCGGAACAAACACCATCTCTGCAAGATACCATAGGAAGACTTGTCACCATATTTTCTTTACATAGATGCTGAAGGGAGCGATAGTTTAAGTGACCAAATCGCTCATGCCAAAGTTTGCTCACTTCATCATTATGAGCAACAAATACTGAGGGAAGATTTGATGACCCAAAGTTGTGAAACTTATACAACCTTGTAGAATCATCGGAAATGCCAGTAGCTAAAATCTTTTTAGGATCTCTTAGGTCCTTGATTACAACATCATGAGGTGAAAATTCAACGATTTTACCTTCACCTGAATGAGTTATCTGATATACAGATAGAAGGTTGTAGGATAAGGTTAGAACACATAATACATCATTAAATTGACCATTGTCTAGATGAACAGTTCCAGTCCCTACAACACTAAGAGATCTATCATCACCAACATATATTTTTTTGTTGTTACAATCATTTAAAGAAGAAAACATGGCTTTGTTTTTGGCCATGTGATAAGAAGCTCCAGAATTAATGAGCCACTCATGAGAATGAGAAGAAGAAGATACATTTAATGCATAACCAGACCGAGATGATTGACAACCACATGCAGAAAGTGCCATTCCTGAAGATGAAGTTGAAGTTGAAGAATGCTCCACATGGATGTTATGTTTCTTCATCGCTGCTTCCAAGGCTTCCATCTTCTTAAAGCATTTGGATTCTAAGTGACCATCTCAATTACAAAAGTTGCGATGTCTATCAGTCTTCTTCCATTTGTTTTTATTTGTCTTATCATTTTGTTGAAATGATTTTTCATTTTGAGGCTGAGATTGCTTAGGACCCTTGTTTGGTTTAGGACCATTCTTTTTAGGATATGGCTTCTTAGGATTCTTTGAATTTGGTTGCTGCTGGGCGGCTAACACTTTCTTGGAAGAGTTTCCAAGATTAAGAAGACCAAGGTGTAAGAGTTTTTCTTGTTCTCTTATTAAAGAATCACAAAAAGAGTCAAAGGAAGGGGACTTGTAGTCTGTTCCTTGAGAAATGAAGGCTTCTCTTGTAGAATGGTAGGTGGAAACAAACACAGAGTAGGCTAGTCCCAACTTTGTAAGAATCGAATAGATAAGGTTACTATCTTCTTTTTTAACTTTAACACCTTCCAAGAGATATCTAAGGGTCTTGAACTCGGACAAGAAATCTTAAATGCAAGAAAAATTATTAGGGTCCAATGTAAGCAACTCATTTTCAAGTTGATGGGCTCTGAGTTCATTTTTAATCCCAAAAACTTTATTAATTTGTTTCATTGCTTCATGAGGAGTATCAAGTTCTGCAATATGGAATCTAAGATCTGGAGAAATAAACATCCCTATCAATCCACGTGCTTGATCTTGCCTATTTTCCCATTTAGCAGCTTTATCGTCATCCTTCGGTTTCTTTTCTTGGCCTGAGGCTATTCTATAGAGACCTTTACTTCTAAGTAAATCCTCAATGTAGGACAACCATTGGAAATAGTTGGTGCTGTCAAGGGTAACTTGGTATTGACTTTCCATTTCAACGGAAACTGAAGCTAAAGATGCTGAAAATAAGTGTTCCAATGGATAGATCTCGAAAAATTAGGCTGGTTTAAAAAAACGGCTCTGAAAACAGCTTCCGGATGAAGAAGTTATGGCTTTTTGAAAAAAAGTTGATGAAGTTGCCGACGAAGTGTGGGAATGTGCAGAAATGAAAAAGTCCGCCCCCACAAAATGGAGACTTGAACCCAAGACCTCTACTCTCTTAAAATAGCTTTGAACCAATTGAGCTATACAAAATATTTGAGAGAGAGAGAGAGAGAGAGAGAGACTGGGGGGGGGGGTGCTTTGGGTTGCGTGCTTGCTTTGAGAAAGCTCTTTTTCCCTACAAAACAAAAAAACACAAAACCCAACACGGACATGCAAAGAAAATGAACCTTACGGCTCGAAGTTAGCTTTAGCTGAAAAACTAAATATTTTCAAAAATGAACCTTGTGGCTCAAAGTTAGCTTTAGCCGGAAACTAAATATTTTTCTCAATGTTTCTGATTTTCCGAGATCACACTAAGGTGCAGGGAAAAGAGCATACGCATGAGAAAAATCCTTCCTTTCTGTTTCTGATTTGCCCAGATCGCACAGAGTTGCAGGGCAAAGAGCATACGCAGAAATGAAAGGTATAGATCCAGTAATAAAAAGGCTAAATAAACCGAAACCGAAATAAACAGAGAGAAAATAACTGCAAACTGCAAATAAACACTATATACCTCCAGATATTAAAAATGACGCAGCTAGGGCTACCGGAAACCTTTTCGAGTGAAACGAAAGCGGTTCCTCACTAGAACAGATGCTCCCAACACAACAGAGCAGTCCTCTCGGCCCGAAAGCAGTCAGAAACAGTAGATCTAGGAAACGACAGTCGGATGCAGTTCTACCGGCTTCAGATTTGGATCACCAACAGACGCGGCCCTCAAATAGCTCTGATACAGTGTAGGAATTTACAGGGTAAGTTCCTCAGACAGAACACCAAAGGACACCGCTCACAACCAGATTGCAGATCAATACACCAGTATTTTTGACGTGGTTAAAACCCTCAAAGAGGGAAACAGTCCACGGCCTGAGCCAACGCGGCCACTTCAGGTAATTATTAATAAAAGAATGAAAATTTACATATGCTTCTCTCATGCACGGATTACCCTACAAATGACCCTCCATGCGCTTTAAATAGAAATCATGGACCAATCGGGTGTCAAGCCACGGATCAAGTGTCGGTAATACCGAGGAGAGAATGAACCGTCGGATCACTACATATCGTGACCGTCGGATTGTAAGTTACAAAATGTACAACGGTAAAGAAACACACTTTACCTAACTCTATACCTAACTCTATACTAGACCAAGTTGTACTTAACTATTTCCTATGTGTCGGAATATCCTAACAGAAGAATATCTAACGTTCTGCTCCAACAAACATTCATGTGACAACGTCCAGGCGTCCAGCAATCACTGACAGGATTGAATGCATACTCCAGCAATCACCACAGACAGTCTTCTTGCTTTACGTCAGGTTCACCATACTGTAATACGCACCCTTCTCTGCAGCTGTTCAATGTATGCAAGGCTTGTCAGAATGGTAATACGCATATATGGGCAGCGTAACAGTGGGAAGGCCTGTATAGAGCAGAGCGTAGGTAATGGCAGAAAACGTTATGGCGTTCAGCGTTCATAGGTAATGGCAGAAAACGTTATGGCGTTCAGCGTTCAGAGGTAATGGCAGAAAACGTTATGGCGTTCATCAAACGGCTCTGCTACCATTTTGGGCAGCGTTCAACACATTTATTTATTGCAGACGGCTGTGATAACAATGCAGGTCCAGAACAGCGAAATGGGTCTCAGTCACTAGCAGTGGAGCGTTAGAGTTTAAAACAATGATAGAGTGACAGGTCTGACAACTTTTAATCCGGTGAGGATGAGTAGCGCTGACAGGCTTTGGGCGCCCAGGCTCTAATTCAATGTATGTTCAGAGAGCAAACGTTTTATAGACAGACGGGAAGCCAGAGACCAAAAATAGAGACCTGCAGATTTCAAAGGTCAGGAATGTCAGGGATGGCAGAGCCAACACGCCAAGACTCTTAACTCCCAACGTTTTTGCATGGCCTTCAACACCAGCGCATGGATTAATCAACTAGCAATATCACTGCACAGAGAGTTCACAACCCACATAACATTAATGGTCACTGCATAGGTCAGAGAAACACAACAAAAGGCCACAAGTAAACAATGACTCAAATATGAGCAGGGCCAGAATTCGCCCGCTCTGATACCATGTTAAATACACCTGGGTAACCAGAAAATATGAAAGATAAAACATGAAAGTACAATTTTTATTGACAAATGATATACATTTATAGTACATTGTTTGACTGTTGGGTTTCACATCCCAAGTTCTCTTGGACTCCTTTTGTCCATTCGGCTTCCACACTAGCCCATTGAGGATTAGGTGTCCAACAAAAACAACAAAAAAAACACAAAACCCATACACGGACATACAAACACAAACAAGCCTTACGGCTTGAGGTTAGCTTTACCTGGAAACTAAATATTTTCCTCAATGTTACTGATTTTCCGAGATCACACTAAGGCGCAGCGGAAAAGAGCATACACATGAGAAAAATCCTTCCTCTCTGTTTCTGATTTGCCCAGATCGCACAGAGTCGCAGGGCAAAGAGCATACGAAAAAATTAAAGGTATAGATCCGGTAATAAAAAAAGCTAAATAAACCGAAATAATAAACAGAGAGAAAAAAAAGACTAGAAACTGCAAATAAACACTGTATACCTCCAGATCTTAAAAATGACGTAGCTAGGGCTACCAGAAACCTTTTCGCGTGAAACGAAATGGGTTCCTCACTGAAACAGATGCTCCTAACACAACAGAGCAGTCCTCTCAGCCCGAAAGTAGTCAGAAAGAGTAGATATAGGAAACGGTAGTCGGATGCAGTTCTACCGGCTTCAGATTTGGATCACCAACGGACGCGGCCCTCAAATAGCTCTGATACCATGTAGGAATTTACAGGGTAAGTTCCTCAGACAAAACACCAAAGGAATCTGCTCACAAACAGATCACAGATCAATACACCAGTATTTTTGACGTGGTTAAAACCCTCAAAGAGGAAAACAGTCCACAGCCTGAGCCAACGCGGCCACTTCAGGCAATTTATTAATAAAAGAATGAAAATTTACATAAGCTTCTCTCATGGATGGTTAACCTACAAATGACCCTCCATGCTCTTTAAATAGAGATCATGGACCAATCAGGTGCTAAGCCACGGATCAAGTGTCGGTAATACCAAGGAGAGAATGAACCGTCGGATCACTACATATCGTGACCGTCGGATTGTAAGTTACAAAATGTACATAATAAAGAAACACACTTTACCTAACTCTATACTAGACCAAGTTATACTTAACTATTTCCTATGTGTCGGAATATCCTAACATTTAGACTCCCTTCATACGTAGGAATTTCCACCTTTGGTTTTCCTCCTACTTTCGCCAACATCTTGATGACTTTAGTAGTTTCATTTTCTTCGTCTCCTTCCTCCACAGAAGTTTCTTCTGAAGAACTATCATCTCCTTCATCAAGTGATCTTCTCTGGGCAATCTCAATTGTCTCCATTCTCGTACGCAGACTCCGGCTTTCTTCCAGTAGAACTGAATTTGCTTTAGGTCTTCCTCGACCAATGCCAACTCATCTCCTTGGCGGCATTTTTGCTGCAATCAACCTTAGCTTCTGCTGTGATACCATAATTGACGCAAGCGGAAGCAGAACTCAACAAACCCCAATAATCACCTCGCGGTTCCCTCTTAATTATAACCCAATATTTTTTCTTTTAAATTGAAATACCTTTGAAAACAAGCTGAAACAGTGAATTTTACCTTTTTAATCAGCATGCTCGTCGTACATCGAAAGTCAATGCACCGATCCTTTGTGACCGCCGATCTGGATCTATTTGATCTGACGGTTGTCGGAGATTTCGGGTGGGACAACAAACTGGGTTTTAACTGCCCAATAAATGGTTTTCTATCTCTCCTCCGCTGCTATGTGTCGAAGGGTGAATGGGATCGGGTCACTGCCCTTCAAAACCACTTATAAACTTTAATGCGCCCAAAATACCAGTCACTGTAGCAAAACTACTTTCGCGATCCAACGGTTGCGATATATCGAGATCTAATGGCCACGATTTAATCACTTGATCGTAAGTCACAATGTCCACTTGCCAGGATCCTTCCGCTCTAATGTGTTGATCTGATCAGTCTTATGGACTTGATAAGGGTATGGGTTCCCGTCTATAAAAGATGGTTTTTCGCTTGCGGGACAAAAACTATGTAATAAACTCTGCCGATCCGATATGGAGGATCCAACGGGTGGGATTAAACAATGAGATTTATAATAAAGCCTCTGGCTTCTATCAATCCCATGATTTAGGTGTGAACATAGAAAACAAAGGGAATAAACACTCTGCCCGAATATGAAGAATCTACAAGCATCACAAGGGTTTCCGCAGGCTGATAATCAATCATACACACAATATTATTCATTCACAATAAAATACTTATAGAGTCTCGGCCTTGGCCCGATTACACAAATTAAAGACCTCTGTTTCAAAATACAATCCACACTATTCTTGCTCTCGCTCCACACAATCCTCTCTCTCCTTCATTACATTTTTTTCCTTCTTTTTATCAATTAAATATCACTCTAGTTGTGTCTAACAAATCAATCCCTATTTTAATCAATATAACATCAAATTTTCTAATTCCTAGCTCTACCTCACACCTATGCTAACAACTTATCTTTGAGCCTAAATTAAGACAATTTCTAACTATTATAATAATGAAATACAATTCATTTCTTAAGAGATAAAATCCTCTCAGTAAAACTGGCTTTTGACCAATCAGGTCAATGAAATCCAACTTGTTTAGCCACAACATGTGAACAAACTTTCACATTGCTGGCTAAGTCCGGATGCTCCTGCATCATTCTCTCTACAAGAACATATATTTCTAGGCCTACAGTCTCCATGGTGAACATATATCTGGGCATACTGATTTTTTTTTCTACTTCCAATTGCTTTATATTTCTGGGCATACAATCTCTATGATGAATATATTTATAACTTTGGGAGGGAATAAATATCTAAGTAGTAAAAACTATGGGTGATCTGAGAGAATATCTGTAGCACAAGGCCAAACCCTACGATCAATAGGTGCACAATTCCTTTTTGCCTCTTATTTACTTTTTCTTTTAATATATGAAAAAATTATCATATTACATTAAAAGAGGGGATGGTTACAAAGCCATAAACTTTTACATCTTTCAATGTTTTTAGAGGCTTCACTATTCCAGTACACCCATAAGAGTATTTTATTACCTCTTCAAGATCTTATAACTATAATTATACACTAATGTATACCATAACCTTTACTAAAAACTCCTAGATACAAAACATATTTGCAAAACATTATCCATAACTAAAAGTTTAGCCTGCTCCTGATGGCCCAACCTATGATGTTGTGTCAATTTTTTCATATGTTGCATTGTGCACCCTTTATTCCTGCTCAGTTGGTCCTCTAATCTCTTGCCCTGATTTGTCCTTACACAATTCCAGATCCTACTGCTTGATCGTAATCTCCTAGTTGGGGGGTGCGTCCATTCCATTCATTGTGAGATTCAACACTACAATCTCTGCCTCAATAATTTCCAACTTCTCATTTAATTTATTTTACAACCAATCAAAATTTTTCTCTAGAAACTCCATCTTTTTTTCCTCCTTTTGCTCTTTCATCTCACTTCTCCTATTCGTCATCTCCACCAATGAAACCACCACCTTCGTTAGGTTGTCTATCGATTGACTTAGATGCTCTTGATCATGCCTACTCGAGTGCACCTCCATAGATGTTGTTCCTAACCAACTACGACTTAGAACCCCTAAAATAATGTTATTCCAATTCTATAAAACTGGCATTGTGCTCACAGGTGCATACACTATATAATTAGGCACTCGACTCCATCAATGACATTGCTAGTAAATTAAATTTATTACCAAATTTGCCCAAATCAACTCACCATGAAAATAATCCATTCCTGGTAGAGGATTAATTTCACCAGATAATATGAGCTTGATCGCATTTAAGTCCAGTGTGTGAGACCTTGTTTCTTTGATCCATGCTATTAATGTAGAATGTTGGTCATGCTCATACATTCTCCACGTTTGTCTCCTCCTCTGCCATCTGGAAAATATGAACCTCCATACTCAGTTAAGTACCAATACCTTCCAGGAAGCCAACCACTATTAGGAGTTTTGCAAAAAGGAATGTTGGAGGAATCTCCAATGATTTCTTTATCTTTCAATCCGCCAATTCGATGACAAAAATGGCCACTGATTTTAACTAAAGGATTTTTTTAATTCATCATGGTAAGGAGGGAAATATCATCTATGTATGATCCATCTCAATAACACCCTTTTTCAGGATTGCTCCTTTGTCAGCCAACTTGTCCACCTTTGGATTTAATTGCTCATATATGTGGTGTAATTCAATCTCTTCAGATTTTTTCAATTACAAAGCTATCCTTTGAAGTATTGCAGTTTTCTCATTTTCTCCCTCACTTTTTAGCTTTTTTACTTGCTTTATTGCAATCATCGAATCACCAAAAACCAACAATTTCCTTATTCCTTAGGGAAAGGCTAATTCTAGTCCTCTCCACAGGACCAAATATTCAGCCTGATTATTTGTTGAAATGCCTAGTTCTCAAGCGAATTGTACCACTCTTTAGTCTTCAAGGTAAAGGATGATACCTCTCTCTCCTGCTAATTCGACTCTTATTTACTTATTTATTACTCTACAATATGAGTTCTAATGCTAGTAATTCACCACAAATATGAAAATTTTCTAAAGGAAGACCTAACAAAATAACCCTAGATAATTTATATGAACGTATAGACTCTTTAGAAAAACGTAGAGATGTGAGAGAAGTCAAACTTCAATCAATATTGAAACCAATTCTTAGTAGTAAATTTAATTCCTTACACCACAATATTTAGATACACATAAACAAGATAATATTAGTAGTGGAGATTAAGTTGGAGGAAATAGATGCTATATTGCAAGAACTAGAAAAATAATGTCAAGAAAACAAATAATAAACCCAAGGAGAACAAGTTGAAGAAAATATTAATCTTAGGGAGAAGATTAAAGAGCTAGAATAAAAAACTATGAGACAATATAGCCCTAAATAGTTTGGAATGCAAATTAGATATCAAACTCACTAAAGAGGGAATGAATAATCTCACAAAGTTTAGAAAAGAGCCTCAAACTTCATCTTTTTTCGTATTAAAGAGTGGAAAGATGAATACACACTAGCAATAATGAAGGAAGAACTAAATAGAAAATAACAAATTGAAACACCTTACTTTTGGTAAAGAAGTCCACAGGCCTTCACTAAATTGTGTTATCCCTACTCACATAGGCCATGTTTTCTGAAACTGATGAATTGAAATTTAAAACAATTTCACTCACTAGTTTCTTTTTATGTATCAAATAAGGGATTGAATATCAAACACATATAGATTTGTTGCATATCTAAATCTTATGTTAAAAAGTTTTTATCCTATTTCTCTTAAAACAAACCTCAAAATAATTAATTAATTTATATTTTGTTAATGTTAATTTTCTTTTTCTATTTGTTAAGACTACTTTCTTATTATCAACATTAGTTCCCAGGGAATAAATTATACTTTTTATTTGGAAATAAAACAAAAAGTGCATTCCTTAGGTGCTAAAAGCAATTACCAATTACCAGGGAAATAATTACTAAAACATTACGAAAAACATGTGCAACTTTAGCTAAACACTTACCCAAATGTAAAGAGTAAACATTTATCAAAATAAAACAAGACAATTGGATATATTGTACGCTGATAATGATAAGGAAGCATATTTTTGGAGCATTAAGATTAGTCCATACTCAAAAGTTGCTATACTTGGTTTTACATGGTTGAATTTTGAAATATTGCTATGTAAAATTCAGAATATTGTAGTGATGTGGAAGCTTTGTTTGCTCACATTTTTGAATTTTTTTTGTGGAATCCAGAAAACTTTGCAATTCTTTGTTCAACATTTACATTTTCTTGCAAAATGATAGGAAAAATCTTCCATTCCTGCCCGCTCATAATTTAGAAATAGTTAAATGATGAATTTAAATTTAAAATTTGCATTGTGGGTATAGTTTGGATTGTTGTTCCGTATTAAAATTTTGAAAGAAGTAGGTTCCATTTTATGTGCATAAAACCAAAATCTGCAACTACTTTTAATACCATTTTTTAACAATAATTTTAGTGTCTCAGATGCAAAGCTTTTTACGCTAATTATTAATTGACATCTTAACTATTACTTATGAACTATTTGTTAAACATTATTCTTATGAAATATTGTATATTATATTGTTCCATTGTCAAACACTCTTTTTTTCTACTCGACTTCTTGCAACTGTAACCAAGCTGCTATGATCAAATGACTATATTGGGAATATATAAAATTGGGTTAGTAGTCTTGAAAAATACCGTGGTCTTTAAGTTCCCTTACTTGTTCAAAGAAATTCCCCATTAACCCCATTGAGATGACTGGATATTTATAATTCGAATGATCATAAAACTCTTGAATCAATACAGATTTCAACCTAGTGCATCACAATAGATAATAATGCACTTTCGCTGGATTATTTTTTGGTGCAACAACAACAAAACAACACCTTCTCTAACCATATCAGAAAGATGATCATAATCCTTGTCAAACACAGCCACTTCATTGTCCATTTCCTCATCAACCACATTTGGAAATGGGGGCAATGGTTTTAGTTGTTGATGTATCCATGGTTTGACATATTTGTTATCATGGTTTACACACTGCTCGATGGACTCTATATTATCATCAATACAAATAGGACAAAAACAAGAGTATTTTCGTTTATGAATTGATGATATATTTATCATATTCTCACTTCTAATGGAGTGCAAACATCTTGTTCCATGGATTAGAACACAATTATGTGGCAATGATCTATCAACAAAACCCATTGGAATATTCCAAAAGTACCTGTTTGACAAAAAAACTTGTGTAAGTAAACTTTCATGCGATAAAAATATATTTTCGATAAAAAAACACACACACATATTTTACACCACACACACATATTGTACACCACACACACACACACACACACACACACACACACACTTACCTATGCACATGATTCGTCCTTGGATTCGATACATGGTTTATTTTTTTTTGCACCAGTTAACAACATTAGATGAATCTACAAGTCAAACAACATAGTGTTTCAATTCATGCCTCTTAAGTGCATGTTTTATGCATGCCCCAACATCATCATGCTTTTTTTTGACATTCCCTGTGTCAAAGAAATTCCATGTATGACGAATGCCAGTTTTATCATGTAAGCGAGACAACCATAAGAATAACCATGCTGATTTAAATTGACTAGCACAACCATCTGACCATACCCAATGTTCTTTACGATTCAGTCCTTGTATCAATAAGTTGTCATAAATGATACTAAAACAATGTTGAAAAAAACATGTATCATATGTATGATCATCATTGACATAGAAATGGTACACTTTAATCATTTGACGATTATTTCATTACTTTCAGAACCATCAATATGAAGCTTTTCATGCCTATACAAAATATGCACAAATATAGAGACTTGGTTTGAATCATAATACTCACTTTGTATTTCTTTCTGTGGAGCAAACATGTAATTCTCAACAAAATCAACCACTGATAATATTATTCCCTTTGGAAACACATCGCGTGACTGATTGAATTGTGAGTCCTGCCATCACGCTACATGAGAGTGCTTAATATATTTATATATTTCCTCCCTAATCTTCTCCATAAACGATGTCATGGAAATGTCCTCCTCTAGTAAATCAATCTTTTTTAATGTTGTTGTTGAATCTGTAATAGGAGTGTATGTAACATATCCATATACTTTCCACTTCACAGTGAGATTTGATAATTGTGAATCTTTGAGATCAATGGGATACTTAGCATCAAATAGTGCCAAATGAGGAAATTCTTTGAATTTTCTTCCACCGACACATTCTTTCTTATAAAATAATTGGTCATTCTCTCATGGACATAACATCTTAGATATAAATTCAAGAACACTTGAAGGAGGGGGATCATTGGTACAATATTCTCTGCCAAAATTTGGAAATGTCTCATAATATAATTGGATTTCTACATGGTATTGACAACAACATGTGTAAGGTATAGTGATAGGCCTGATACACCATGGCTTAAGCTTAAGAAATGTGCTAAGGGAAATCTTCACATCAACGTTACTAGCCATAAAATTTTGAAATAATTCCACTTGACTGACCTGAGTTATATGTTTGGCATGAGTTTCATAATTCCCTCTAGATATACGATGTTGCATAACATCCTTTTCATTTGGTGACACACGAGAATTCAAATCCCAAAACTCTTTCACCCTATCTATCACATTATTTGGAAGTCTATCTTGATAGGGTTGCCTACAAATATTAGCCCAACAGGCAAGTTCATCATTCTCATCTAATTGAATCCTGAATTTATTATGCCTCCATAGGCTTTTTCTTGATGTTATGTAAACTCTTGATGCCATTGACATCAATCGATTTTGATGCAATCATAGTTGTGACACCTGTTAACAATGCTCTATGAGCACTTTTTCCATCTTGATATCGCTTTTTTGCAAGTGCGTGAAGGGTCGATCTTATTATTTTTGATACCAACTCATTTACCTTCACCTCATTGGAATTTTTGAATGTCGAGTAATTGAACTGCATCACTTAGAGGTTTGTAATTTAAAAAATTGTTTAACATTTGAGCTTGTGCTATGACATATTTACCTTTAAAAAACTTTTTGAACATCACATTTAATTTATTTCGAACTGTTCGTTCATGCAGTGTTGGCCCCATTTCCTTCAATTTTAGTTGAATCCATATTCTTTAGAAAATTATCATCATAGACTTTGTCCTTTTAACTTTTTGATCAATTTCTGTACTTTTGTAGATGTGGTAGGATCTTCTTGCAAGTTAGATGTTGTCCCTGCATAAAAAAATATAAATTTGTACAATTTACGCTTGACATGTACAAATTAAACATTTTTAAAATCTTAAAATTGGGATTTTGAAATAATTTAATCTAGAAAAACTACAAAATTTAAAATTTAAAACATTATTAACTCACCAGTACTATCGATATCAATATTGTCTTCTTCATTTGTGTGGTCAATATTCTCGTTGACAAGTTCCTTGACATATCTCATTTCCTCATCATTTCCATGTACATCCACATCTCCTTCATGCTCTCTATTTTGTACCTCCACATCTCCTTCAGGCTCTTTGTTTTGCACCTTCACATTTCCTTCAAGCTCTCTATTTTTTGTTACTGCTATCCTTTTTTCCTTTTTGTTTCTTATTTATTTCCTCATTATCAGTTCTCTTGTGATCATACTTTCGTTTACGAGTCCTTTGGTTTCCCATGTTCAAAACTTAGAAATTTCAAAACAACACAAGTGAGTTCAAGATTTTAATACTACAAATCATTCAAGACACAAATTTCAAATATTTCAAACCCATCACAATCAAATTCCACAAATTTCAAAATCCATTTTTCCTCACATCCCTTAAAAAAAAAGAAGGTTGCTTCTCCAAAGACAATAAAATAGAAAAACAATATTCATTTTCCATATATTTAAACAATAAAGTAAGGCCCCTTCTCCAAACTCAATAAAATAGAAACACAATATTCATTTTCCATAGATATAAACAATAATATAAGGCCCCTTCTCCCCCCCCACGCCCCCCCCCCCCCCCGCCAAAGAAAAAAGAGTTGTTTTCCATTAAAATAAAAATAAAAATAAAAATTCCTTGTACCTTAAAATTTCCTTTAGATTGCAACACTTGCTAATTTTTTCTTGAATTAAAACTCTCGTCCAAGATTGATAAAAATATTGACCTAAAGGATGTTATGTAGAAAAACCACCCCCACAGTCCGTAATTGCCCACTTGTAATTCATGTTCTTCAAATTAATCTCTTGGACAAGATATTTAAAACTCTCGACCGAACAACTACAGAAAAACCAACCTGAGCCCGCACTTGCACACTTGGAATTTTTTGTTCTTCAATTTGAACTCTTAGACGAGCTATTTATACCATTCTATGCTGAAAACTTGCCACTTGAATTGTCATGTCGGTGGTCACGATTTGGGGTCGGCCAGGGTTTAAATAACTCTCGACCGAGAGTTATTATTTTAAATGAAACTCTCGACTGAGATTTATGATTCTTTAATTGGATGAGTCTAAAATTACTATCGAGAGATTGAAAATCTCTTAGCCGAGAGTATTTTTGGGAAAAAATCTCGGCGTAGAGTTTGAAATATTATCGACCAAGAGTTATTTCCAACATAACTTCCCCTGGTTAGAGCAAACTGTAGTTGGGAAAATTTCTCGGCCAACTGAGAGTTTTCGGTTAATGGAAATTGGGAAAACTTCTACACTTTTTCAGAAATTAAACTTTGGAGAAGCCAAACCCATGAAGAATTTAAGAGGTAGATGTCGCTTTCGGTATTCAATTTTTAATCTACATTCTAATGATATAAGATTTATTTAGTTTCATGAATAATTGATATGCATTACTAATTTTATACGAAACTGTTGAAAATGCAACAAGAAAATCTAGTTTTGACTTTTCCTTGGTGAAACTAGATTAAAATTTGAATTTGAATTTCAGCAGAATACTTGAAGATAGTTAACTAGGGTGACATGGCTCTTGTCACTCAGTTAACTCAGTAAATTCAAGTTGGAGACACTTGAGTTCAGTTCTACATGATTGATTGCTAATTTGTAGCTTATTTAAGTTAATTTGAGTTATTGTCAGTTTAACTAGTTCTAACTGTCAAAAGAAGTAGTGGAGGTCAAGTTATGGATGTGTAACTTCAACCATACTCAATGATCAACGAGTTAACTAATCAATTAACCCAAAATAATTATTGCATTAAGAGAATTCGAGTTCCCTAGTTGAAATTGGAGCTCAAGGGAAATATACTATCAGTTGTAAACTATTCCAAGTTGTACATGTGGTGCATGCAGTCAGAGGATTGGCCTATGGTAATTGCGCAATTCCTTTGTGTGAAATTCCTAAATAATAGGGCCAATTTCCCAAGGGAACAACACATGGAAATAAGAGCTTGGGAAGGCTTGAAATTGGCTAAGCGTTGGGTCAAGTTCAGTCAGTCAGGCAGAGAGATAGTCTATACAGTTGCAGGGTGTGCTCAGGCTTGAGCAAGCATTGTATTTCTTCTCTATTCTCTGATTAATGCAATACATATTGTAAGGGTTTTTTTTCAGTTTCTTTCCCCTAGATAAATCTATGTGTATGCGTGATGTTTCCTTTTGCATGTCAATGGTTTTTTGTTTTAGATGTTGAATTAATTTTCGTAGATCAGTAGAGTATCTTCAAGTCTTGTAATTTAGAAAATTTCATTAGGAGTTTTGAATATACACATTAATTTCTACATGGCATCAGAGCTGGAATCGTTGTAGAGCAGATAGTTCAAAGTTGTCATTGCAGGAGGTCCGAGGTTATAGATCAGGTTACAGGTTTTCTTCAGGACAAAGAAGATGACTTTCAATGGACTAAGGCTTGAGTATGCCCTTGAGGGAAGCTCGAATTATGTTGTATGGAAGGACCAGATGGAGGAAGTACTGGAGGATAATGGGTTGAAGGAATTCATTGATAATGATATTCTGAAACTAGTAACAACTGATACTCAGAATCTAGTAGATTGGAAGAAGTGTATTGCGAAGGCGAGGAGGATCATATTGGAGGGAGTACGAGACCATATTGTCTCGAATATCCATGGGAAAGAGACTTTGTATGCAATGTGGTAAGCACTGACATATTTATTCAAGAATGTAGCGACCACAGGAAATTGGCACTCAAGGACAAGATTTGAAATATCAACATGTAAAAGGAACGAGACCATTCCACAGTACCTGAGTAGGTTCACAGTGTCGTGAAGAACTTGGTCAAGTTTGTTTTACTATAGTAGAGGATGATTTAGTGAACCTAGCACTTCTAGGCCTTCCCAAGAGATGTCACAACTACCAAGATTCAGTGAATGGGAGGGAGAAGCTACCAAATTGGGAACACTTATGGTCCGATTTGGTATAGGAGGAGATAAGGCAGAGCACCAGAGACGAGACCTCATCCAAGGGTGAGGATGAGGATAACTGTGCCTTGGTTGGAGAGAAAAATAAAGGGAAAGGGAAGAAATCCCAATCCAAATAAGATTCGAGTCAAGAGGAAAATAAGAAAGACTTGTCTAGAATCAATTGCTTTAACTATAATGAATTCAGGCACTATGCAATGAAGTGTCCACACAAGAAAGAAAGCAAGAATGCCGCAATAGGAGAAACAGGTGAAGCCTTTGCTTCACAGTTTGAACTTTATTTTACCCTCACTACGTGCATGTCAAGAACAATCATGGGTAGTGTGTGGTATCTCGACAGTGGTGCCTCATTCCACATGATGAGAAACAAAGATTTTTTCAGTGAATTGGAGGAGAAGGATCTCCACATGCACATTGAGATGGGAGATGATGGAAGGTATAGCATGATGGTATTGGTAAAATTACTTTTTAGAGGGAGTCTAAATCCCTTCTAAGGCTCAAGGATGTGATGTTTGTACCAGGTCTGAAGAAGAATCTAGTTTCCGTAGATGTGTTGGAAGACTGTGGCTACGATGTGATATCGACAAAGGGAAGGATTTCCTGATACATATCACCATGAGACAAGTGAAGCAAATCGAGGTTCAAGTGAAGAACCTACAAAAATTATATGTGGAATATTATGGAACATTGAGCACAAAAGCAGAGAAGGTGTAGAGCCGAGAAGTTGACGTATTATGGCATATAAGACTTGGCCATTTGCATCATGGCACTTTGAAGATCATGAAACAAATTTCTGCATGCCTCCCAAAAGGAGAATTATAGCAACGTGATACATTCAAAGGGTGTACATTGGGGAAGTACACAAAATCCACCTTCAATGATCGATATAACAGGGTGCATGCAACCCTTGAAAGGATCCACTTAGATGTATGTGGACCTTTCTCAATAGCCTCCACTGCCAAGCACATGTATTATGTTATATTTGTAGATGATTTCCCACAAAAGTGTTGGATCTACTTCATGCATAGGAAAGAACTGACATTATTCAAATTTGTTGAGTTTAAACCACTTGTTGAGAAAGAAACTGGTAGGAGAGTGAAGGCTCTCAGGAGCAATAATGGTGGTGAGTATGTGTCGAATGATTTTAAAAATTTCTGTGCAAAGGAAGGCATTCGACAAGAGTTCACAACACCCCATAACCCATAACATAATGGGGTGATTGAGAGGAAGAACAAAAGTATTGTGGCAGAAGCATAAGCAATGTTGCATGACCAAAGCCTACCTCTACACTTATGGGTTGAAGGATGCAACACAATGGTATATTTACAGAACAAGAGTCCTCACAAGATTCTTGACATGAGTACACCAGAGGAAGTTTTTTTCGTGGAAGAAACTAGATGTGTCACACTTCAGGACCTTTGGATCATTAGTTTACTATCATGTTTATAAGGAAGCAAGGAAAAATCTAGAGTCGACTGTAGAGTTGGGCATATTTGTGGGGTACACAGATACACCTCACAACTATTGTGTGTACTTTCCATCCCTCAGGATGACAATGGTCAAACGAGATGTGAAGTTTAATGAGGAGAAGGAAATGAGGTGTTCTCTTGAGAGGGAGCTTCAGTTGCAACCTGATTAAGAGATTTTGGCTCCAAAGGAATAACCTTAGGAAGTTGTGGAGCAGCCACAAGTAGAGGAGCATAGAGTGGAGACATCCACTCAAGCAGAGACATCCAGATAAGGAAGGAAGCAAACCAGGGAAGCTAACATATGATTACAATATGCTAGAGATAATGTGGGAGCACCCACATCACAACGCAGGAAGAGGAGGTCACCAAATCGGTACACTAGCTACATGGCTCTTATGAGTGAGCTAGTGGAGACAATGTCATCCTCATTCTAGGAAGCTGTAGAGAAACCAGTATGGGTTGATGCTATGGTAGAGGAATATGATTCCATTGTCAGAAACCGTGTTTGGGAAGTGGTCCAAATACCAACAAACAAATCAATGGTTGGTTCGAGATGGATTTACAATGTAAATCATGCAACATATGATAGCATAGAGAAACACAAGGCCAAATTTGTGGCCAAGGGGTTTTCTCAAGTGGAGGGAATTGACTATGAGGAGACCTTTGTTCCACTAGCAAGGTACTCATCCATTAGGTTAATTCTAGCACTATCAGCGCAGATGGGGTGGAAGATCCACCAGATGGATGTGAAGACAACATTCCTCAATGGAGTTATTGAGGAGGAGGTGTATATTGAGTATCCAGAGGATTTTGAGACCTTTGATAGAGAGTATCATGTGTGCAGACTCAAGAGAGCGTTGTATGGACTCAAGCAAGCACCCTGTGATTGGTATAAGAGGATAAATAACTATCTCACCAGTTTGGGCTTCACCAAAAGTGAAGCGGATGCAAACCTTTATCACATTGTGGTATAAGGTAAATTATTGATTATTGTTTCATATGTTGATGACTTGATCCTTATTGGTGACGAGTAGTTGATAAGATATTGCAAGGAGGACCTTATAAGAGAGTTTCAGATGAAGGACATGGGCCTCATGCACTACTTCCTTGGATTGGAAGTATGGAAAGGAGACGGGGAACTGTTTGTCTCTAAGGGAAAGTATGCCAACGAGATACTTCAGAGATTCCACATGGACAGGTGCAAACCCGTGGAGACTCCTCTAGCTAGAAACTGGAGGAAGGAGGATGCTACTTCAGGTGAAGTAGTATAGGCTACCATTTATAGGAATATTGTGGTTTCACTTATGTATTTGGTGAACACACGACTAGACATGTGTTATGTAGTTAACCACCTTAGTCAAGCAATGGTTAAGCAAACCAAATTGTATTGGAAGATAACAAAGCACGTGTTGAGATACTTAAGAGGAACTACTCAGTTTAGTCTTTGGTACAAACAGATAGAGGGAGTGAAGCTGCAAGGCTTCAAAAGTGGAAATTGGGCGGGGAGTCCATCAGACAAGAAGAGCACTTTAGGAGGAATTTTCAGTGTTGGTTCAAAATCAGTTTCTTGGTACAACAGGAAGCAAAGATCTGTGGCACTCAGCTCAGCAGAAGCATAGTACATGGCTGCAAGTCAAGCAACATTTGAGGCTATCTAAATGAGAAAGATTCTTGTTGGGTTATTCGGTCATAATATTGATCCTCCAATGATTTACTGCGACAATCAAAGCTGTATCAAACTCTCTGAGAATCCAGTATTTCATGATCGATCTAAGCATATCAACATTCGATATCGCCATCTATGAGATTATGTGCAGAGGCGAATTATGTTGTTGCAATACATTCCGACAGAGGAAAAATACGCAGATATTTTTACAAAGGCCTTGTGAAGAGGAAAATTCGAGCTCCATAGAAGCAGGATTGGGGCATATGATAATCCCTTTCTTGCTAAGAGGGAGTGTTGAAAATGTAGCGAAAAAATCCATTTTTTACTTTGCCTTGGTAAGGCTAGATTAAAATTTGAATTTGAATTTCAGTGGAATACTTTGAGGTAGTTAACTGAGGTGACATGGCTATTTTCACTCAGTAAATTTGAGTTGGAGACACTTGAGTTCAGTTATACATGATTGATTACTAATTTGTAGCAAATTATTTCAGTTAATTTGAGTTATTTTCAGTTTAACTAGTTTTAACTGTCAGAAGAACTAGTGGAGGTCAAGTTGTGGATGTGTAGCTTCAACCACACTCAGTGATCAACTAGTTAACTAATCAATCAACCCAAAATAATTATTTCATTAAGAGAATTCAAGTTACCCATTTGAGATTGGAGTTCAAGGGAAGTATACTATCAGTTGTAAACTAATCCAAGTTGTACAGGTGGTGGATGTAGCCAGAGGATTGGCCTATGGTAATTGCACAATTCCTTGGTGTGAAATTGCTAAATAATAGGGCCAATCTCCCAAGGGAATAACGCAAGGAAATAAGAGCTTGGGAAGGCTTGAAATTGGCTAAGGGTTGGGCCAGGTTCAGTCATTCAGGCAAAGAGATAGTCTATGCAGTTGCAGGGTGTGCTCAGGCTTGAGAAAGCATTGTATTTCTTCTCTATTCTCTGATTAATATTGTACAAATAGTAAGGAGTTTTGAGTAGTTGCGTTCCCTTAGATAAATATCGGTGTATGTGTGATGTTTCCTTTTGCATGACAATGATTCTTGTTTTAGATGGTGAATTAATTTCCGCATATTAGTAGAGTAGCTTTAAGTCTTGTGATTTAGCAAATTTCATGAGCAGTTTTGAATATACACATTAATTTCTACAAAAACAGTGTCACTGCAAATTTTGAGAGTTATGAAAATTGTCTGAAATGAAAATTCATAACTTCCAAATCGAACCACCAAAAAATTTGTAAAAATAACCTATGGCTTCCTCTCCCTATCCTATTCAAAATGGTATTTTCATCTAACTTATTGATGACCACATTAAAACAAAACTTGATGTACCGCCGAATGTGTTGGAAAATCACCTTTTTTTGTCTTACCCCAATTCGTTAAATGATAAAAAATATTGATTAAATCTGAAAATTCCCCAAAAGAAGTCCATACCCTAGTGTAATCTGTGTAGATTGTGGTGATATAATGTTTTTTCCAAAATGAATCACTAGTCCCTAAAAACTAGTGCGTACCGTTGAGTCACTCATTATCCTTCACTGAAATTTTCAAGTATATGAAATTAGTAAACACCAAATTTCTCCAACTATATGTCCATAACATTAAAAGAAAATATGAGTAAGGAGGTAAGACAATCCTCTACAAATCTTTTTTTTACTGTAAAGGAAAATTATCAATGCAAATATGATTTTTTAGTGCTTGAAGTTAAAAAACATAAAAATTCACAATTTTCTATGCCAAAAACAAGCTATAAGTGTTTCCCAACTTCATAGTTGAAACAACCTTCTACACCCTAGCAGAGCCTTGTGAAGCTATCCACAACAACATAGACATCTTTAAGTAAGATACAAAGAACTATTTCTGAGCATAGGATCTGCATGTGGCAATAGTGAAGTAGCAAAGTATGTAGGAAATTACATGATACTACAACATATTGCTTAAAACGATACTCAAAGGCTCCACTTGACTATATCAAATGCAATTTGTTGGTGTAAGGATTTGATTTACATAATTCACAATGATAGAATAACCACCAGATAATCACATTCAACATAAATGATAAAGACACTTGACTACAAGTTTCAAAGCACGGAAGAATTCAATTTTTTTGCCACATTTGAATGGATTATTTACAACCCTTTAAAACTTCACCATCATACTCACAATAATGATAAGACCGTAAATTCCATAGTTAGCACTTAATATTCTAGATGTTATCACTACTAGGCTGCATAATCCAGGTGTTGCAAATTACATCCCTTGTAAAAGTCAGATCTGGTATATAACATTTTATAGTGAATCAGAAGTGGTGTTTGTTTGAGGGTTTGATACAATTGAGAATATGCCTTGGTTGATTGTTCTTGTGGTCCTTTGACCTCAACATACTAGGCATGTGTGCACACACACACACACACATATTTCGTCCTATATTCTGTAAAGAGCAGTTTAGGCCTCTGACATTCAAATAAGAGCTTAAATCTATGGATTAAGATGCCTTAGTTTCCAACATTCAAGTAAACAAGATTTGGGTTCCTATGGTGATGATCTTACTGATTGTTTGGAGACATATATGATATATATATCTTAACACACTTGTGCATTTCTATGGTGACTCTGAGATAACTACGAACAAGTATGAACATACCTAGACATCTCTGTCTTGACATATTGTAGGACAAACGAATGAATACAAGAATAATACAATGATGACAATATCTCTTTGTGGTGACAAACAACTTCAACAATCTTATAACATTCAAATTACATGAAATTCTCAGCAAAGATATGTTCTTCAAGATGAATGTGGAAATATATTCAACATTCATTTGATCTCTCAGCATACATGACTATCTAAGCATATATTCAGTCACTTGGAGGAGACATATGTTTTTGGTCTCTCAAGAACAATCTTGGCACACTTATAATATTTTCATGATGGCATGGGTGTGGTGTCTTTGTGAATAGAGTGAATGGCACTCTTGGGACAAGATCTTTACCTTCTCTCAAACTATCTTATAATGACAGTCTTAGAATGTGTATGAAGGAAAAAACTTGGATTCATGTGATGAATATCTCAATACCCATGAGATAAGCTCAATTTTTATACGATTCAAAATTCATTCTCAACACTTGTATGTAAGGAGAAGATTCAACATGCAAACCTAGCACTCCCGTGAAGAATAGTTAACATACTGGCGACATATCCATGGCATTGCAAGTTCTTTGATGATAAACTCAATATCTTGAAGTGGTGATTCCATCACAACACTCGAGGCATAAAAATCCAAACCAACATAAGAAGCACACAATCCATCTCGTGCTTAAAATACATCAATGTTTAAGGTCCTAAAGGAGACTAAAAACCCCCAAAAAATTATTCTTTAGCAATATGGTTTGTAAGCATAAGAAGGCCTTTCTTAGAGTGGTAAACTTCTTGAGCATTATGACCTTGAAATATGTTCAAGAAATTGATATTGTTAAAGTCCATAGAGATAGCTTTGAATTCCTACACCAAGGAAATCAAAGTTGTGTTAGAGTCGGTTTGGTCAGCCCTCCGTCAGAGATCAAAGCTCTTGGTGCATTTCAATTTTAGGTGTCCCGCTTCATCCATTCAGCTGCATTTCGCTAGGGACATGTCATGATATGACGGAGAAAGTCATGCTACTCATTTTCCCTCATGACGGGCCTTTGCTGGTTTAGGTCTTGGTCCAAATCAATGAAATTCATGATAGTCAAGGTCTGGTCCTATTTCAGGACAGAGTCATTTTTTATTGTTTGGGTCTAGAAATTCATCAGTTTGGTCTCTGAAAACATGTCCAGAACAAGCCATGCAGGCCAGAGGGAGATCGCATATACCTACAGTGCAGAAAGCTTCATCATCACCATAATAGACATCGACTCTTCTTCAAACCTCTGTTTTGAAGAAAAGTCAAACAAGGTCAACTGTGACAAAATTTTCCAAAAATCGACAGTTGACATTTTCAGATGTAGACATGGATTTCAAAGCCAAAGGCCTAGTCACACAGTTCCCGCAAAGAAGCGTCGAAAATTTTATCATGAGAGCCAAAATTTCAAAGAAAAAAGGAAAAACAAAGTGTTTTAAAAGTCAATGAAAAGTGCAAAACAAAAAACATTAGAAAGTGGGTTCTCAAGGAAGAAAAAATCAAACCAGTCTCTCTCAAGCCTATAAATACATGTTTTGACCCAAAGCAAAGGTATTGTGTTGCTAAATGACTTGGAGAAGATATTTGCAAAGGTGTGAAGTTGATACGGTGAGCGTCTGAGTGAGTTGGGAGGCGATTTGGGAAGCGCGGTGCACACATTCAGGAGCGCAGCGCACTCACCGGGTGCGACGCACATGCAGCCAGCCCACCGCTGAAAGATTACACGGGCGCGATGCATACAAGGCGCGCGATGCACTGGGAATTGCGTGCGGCGCACACAGTCCAACAGCCCAAAACGATGCCAAACCACTTCAAAACTTGGAAAAAGCGATCAAATTGAAAGGTAAGCCTTGCAACAACACCTGCTCATCAAGTTTTGTCAAGAATATGGTATTTGTGAAGAGGTTGAATGATATCCAAAGCACAAATGGCCAACCATGAAAAATTCACCATGAAAAACAATGGATGGGGTTGCAAGTTTGCGATGATGCCACCAAGGTTTTGCTCCCTTCCCCTTGTCCCCTCACTCCTCACCATTTTCACCCCCATTCCTCCTTGTCTCCCAAGCAAACCAACCTAAAATCCCCCTAAAACCCCCTCCCCTGTTTTTCAAACAAAAATTGTGTCGTTTAACCGCGCGCGGTGCACACACAATGTGGCGCAGCGCACTCAGGGCACGCGGTGCACTGGGAGCCCGACCACAGTGTTAACTTTACACTAGCGCGGTGCATACCTGGCGTGCGGCACACTGGGAAAAGCACACGGCGCACAGGCCTATGAGCCTAAGAATGCACCGAATCGCCCAAAAATTTTGGAATTGGCTCTTAAAATTGCAAAAGTGCCCATAAATCTTTTCACCACTGATCCTAAGCTTAAAGAAAAATATGATGTTGGTGACCATGAGACCAAAAACAAATTTTTTTAAGCGAACAAAAAATTGACACAAAAGGGTAAAAAAGCTAGGGTTTTTGCTACAGTAACACAATTGCTAAATAAGCTCCTACCTTACCTTGATCAACTGATTTCCCTGGAGCATTTTCCCCTGATAGTTACCCTAGCTACATTGCAATCACATCGCTTTGTCCCCTTTACTCATATAGCTCAAAAGTTCCTTAACCCTACCCCATCAAAAACACACCCCAAACACTCCCAAATCCCTGATAAATTTCCCCTTTAAACCCCTATTCCCCTTTTCATCATTCCCCTCCTAACACTCCCCTGTTTTATTGTCCCCTTGGTAACAAATTTTCAGAGCATTCATCAGTGTCATTGGATTCAAAAGGCAACACTAAACTCAGGATACAAGCAACAGTGATGGCATCAGAAAATTCATCAGATTATGAGGGGGATACACACAGTGACACAGCTTCAAGAGAACAGGCTCCCCGGAGACCTAGGAGTGGCAGACATGTCAGGGATGAACCAAACACCCTCACTGAGTTTCAGGCATGCCCTCTCGCTATGTCTTGTTTCCAACACTTAGCATGTTTTGAATTTTGTCAGAGGGTGGAAAATGTTAGAATTCATCATGAGTTGGCCCGTCTTTTTGCACTTCACCTACATGGAGGTCAGTCTATCTTGGCAGGGGTCACTTTCACATTGACACCTGAAACCATATCAGTGGCAACAGGCATACCGAACGTTGGAGAACAGTGGCACAAGAAGATGAAGGTGGAGAGGGAACTTTATGAGCCTTACATTAAGGCCACTTGTTTGAGTCAGCTCACTAGAGTTTTCTCATTCAGATTTCTGAGAGATGAGTATGCTCCGCTCATGAAATTGATCATGAAATACTTCAGTTGTGAGGGGAGGTTTTCTTGCCTTTATGCTTATCACATCAGGTTTCTCATGCACTTTACCAGGGTGCGTATGATGAACCTCCCATTTTTCATCTGTGGGAACATAGAAAAAATGAAAAAGTTCATGCAGCACAAGACCCCTCGGCAGCAGCTCAACAATGTATATCACTTCGCTCTTATCCAGATTTTGGTGGATCATCAGTTGGGATTGCAGGGCATTGCTTGGGAGGACTTCATCTCCCGTGACTTCTTCAGTGCTCCACCGATAGTATCAGAGGAAAAGCAGGAGATAGGTGGTCCTTCTCATCAGCATGAGTGCCATGAGACCACTGTGGTGCCATTTTCCATCACATATCAGAGAGGCTATCCGAAAGGCACCAGGCCTTTATTTGCAGCAGCAAAGCGAGTGTTATCTCCACCCGGGGTGGAAGAGGCCTCGCTTCCTACATCAGAAATACAGGTACAGGACAAGGGCAAGAAGCCCAAGCATGAGGAGGGGCCTTTAGGTGTGCCACCAGGTGAACGAGAGACCAAATTCATTCTCCTTCATGATGATGATGATACAGTTACACGTCCGCAAAGTGCACAGCTGAAAGAGACCATCCAGGAGCAAGAGACAAAGATTCAATCCTTGACACTCAAGTTGGAGATGGCCAAATGGAACATTAGGTATTTGGAGCAGAGGAACAAATAGCTGGAAGACTAGCATGTGATCATGGAGCTGCAGAACATCTGTGAGGATCGCCTAACTGCCCAACAGAGGAGGATTGAATTCACTTCATTGGAGCAACAGGTTATTGATGATCGTGAGTCTGTGCTCGAGAGAGTTAACATGCACCTGGACAACATGTTGAACAAGGCTGACGAAGACAACACACTGTTGAGACACATGGCTCGTCATTACAGGGCATGGAACTTGAGCTTGAAAGCCCGAATAAGGAGTTTGAAAGCAAAATTGAGGAAAGCCACAAGAAGGGAAAAATGGGCAAAAGAGAAAGACAGGCTTAGAATCTTTGCTGAGGCTTCCTTGGCTCAACATGGCACTCCATAGAGAATCCCCAGCTCAAATTTCAAAAAATTTGGGGCAATTTTGTGTTTTTGGAAATTTTTGGTCAAAAAACAGGGTTTTTCTCCCTATGCGTCGCGCACCCCACGCGACGCTAAAATTATAAAGCTCCAAATGAGGAACGGCTTGCATATTTAGATTCAACATCGAAAAATACGTCTACTGGTGTTCGGGCAAGAAATTTTGACAAGTTTTGGGTCTCCTAAAGGTCAAAAAACACCCAAAAATGGCCACTCTGCCACTTTTTGGACACACAGAAAGCAGTCTTGGGAGAATGAAGTTTTGGAGGGGAAAATGAGCTTCAAATTCAGAAATTCCAGTTGGGTTGAAAAGTAGACAGGACAAGCTTTCCAACAAGCCCAGTTGGGCACATTTTGGACACCTGCAAGTGCTCCAAAATAGGCCCCAAAGTAGCATAATGCACAGAGAAAAGCACGCGGCGCACAGAGGAAATTTTGCCCAGTTTGCTCCTGTTTTGCGAAATTTCGGGTCGCGACTTCTCCAAGTGGGCCCGGTTATCCACTCTTCAGTTTTTTAGCACCAAAGGTAGCTTTTAAAGAGTTTTCTCTCCAGGTGGGCATCTATCCAAGTGGCAAAGAATGAAAAGGGTCACCACAACCAAATGTCATGCTTGAGAGCGCTACACTTGTAGCTGATGGTTGGCTCTCCATCTCCTTTTTGAAATGATTTGAGTAACTTCCCAACCCCTAGGCGTTCCATCTCTTCTCTACACTTTCTATATATTGTAAGCAAGTTATTTGCAAAGGGTTGGCTGGCTTGTAACTTCTGAGAGACTGTGGGAAAGAAACTCTGTTTCTGCACTGTGTATTTTTGACAGAGAGTTTAATGAAAGGCAGCGACTCTGTTTCATGAGATTCTTGTGGTTGTGAGTGTAGAAAATGTGTTCTTATGTTCCATATGTATCTTGTTATGTTTCATAATTCATTTCATGTTTCATTTCAGTGAAATTTTCTAAGTGAGATTAGGTAGAATTCAATTTATATTGCTCTACCTGTGGGAAAATTTCATATGCAGTGTTATTCTTCTGTTGAAAAGGATTCATGCGACCATGCCCTTTTCACTATCTTCAGTGATCTTTCCATTCTGTGTCACCTTAAGTTAAAATTTCTATGCTTCCCGCCTACCTTGCCTCACGGAATAATTTGTGCCTTCATTTTCAATTCTCTGTTCTTTGTTAAGCGCCAATCCCATATACATCTCAGAAATTCAGTCACTTCGAAAATATTTTCCAAAATCCTTTTTCACTTACTAGCCTGAGGTCAATATCACAATTGTAAGTCATCTCAGACCATTTTTCCTATCCATTCGCTGAGTGTGATTTGGAGAGAGCCCTCTCCTGCTCTAGTAGGGCTAGCTACCAGACTGAGCGTGGTTTGTGGTTACCCTAATTTTTTCCTTTTTCAGCCTAAGGCAAATTTAGGTGCTAACATAGTGGCGACCATGATGGGGACTTAAGTTGAAAATCAAATCCCCTTGTTTCATGAGAATTCTAGGCTCCCGGATGATGATCTTAGGATTGGAAAGGCTGAGTAAGTTGGTTGTGTCCTGTAATTGCTCTCAATAGCACGCTGGCTTCAAGACGATACACCAGAGCGAATCTGGACCCAGACCCTCCTCACATTTATGAAAATCCAAATTTGATCCCAAGACTCCTTCGTCAAGAAAGCACCATAACCCCGTGTTCAAATCCCCTTCATGCCCCGACATTTTTGAGTATCTTGAGGAACTTGAGTTTGACGAACGATTTGAGATATCACTGTTTGAATCTAAATCCGAAAGGGCTGTTGATTACACTGTTCTCGATCCGCAATTTCTTGTAGACCTTGAGACAGAAAGAGCTAATAGATTAATTGATAACTACATTGCCACACACCCCCAAACTCCTAGTGCAAGCCCCTTGCAAACTGTGCACACTCCTCCAACACCTCCAAGGCCAAATCCACCAAGAATGATGGCTGCCCGTTTTTCTCCTCTTGTTCTGCCCCAAGTCCTAGATGACATGCCAAATGACTATCAAAGTAAAATCCCATTTTTTGATGGCACTCCTAATAGCATTACAACTCAACAACATGTGGATAAAATGGTAGATTTCTATGAACTTCATGAGATCGATGCGGAGAAAGTGGCAATGAGACACTTTGTACAAACATTTGCAAGTGATGTGAGGAAATGGTTCAGAGGTTTGACAGCTACAAGTATCACCACCTTGGCTGAGCTACAAAGACAATTTTTGAACAGATGGGAAGTAAAAAGGAATCCCCTTCAAATTCTGGCCGAGTATGAACAAATCAAGCGGAATGCCGGTGAATCGGTCCAAGATTATTGTGTTAGATTTAATGCAGTCTACAATGATATCCCATACCATCTAAAGCCACCGGTGGGACTAGCAATGATGAAGTTTCCGGATGGTTTTGATGCTGACATGGCGTACCAATTGAGAGAGAGAGAACCGGCTACAATGGAAGATATGCAGAAAATTGTAGTCAGCGTTGAGGCTAACCTGCTGTCCAAAAGAGAAAGAGCGAAAGCAGAGAAGAAAACCACGGTGAAAGAAGAATCTTCTTCAATGGATCAGCTGCTCAAGAAGGTAGAACAGATGCTCGAAAGGGTAAAACTTGACAAGCCAGAGCCACAAGTTAGGAATCCTAACTTTCGTGGCCAACAGCAGCCACAATATAGAATTAGACAAAGAGATCAACGGACTCAAGAGCAGACAGCACAACAGCCAATACAAATACCTTTGCAGCAGAATTTTGTACATGGACCGAAATCAGATGAGGAAGGGAATGTAATAGGTGAAGAAAACCATCTCTTTACTCCAGATGAGCTGCCTACTTACATCACCAAAGAAGAATAATGTGCAGTGAATTCAGCTACACACCAAGTCACCGATTTTATCCTAGCTAATGAAACCGTGTTGGAAGAAGAGTCAGAAGAATATCAAAGGGGGTATATGAATGCTTTGTCCACACAAAAACAACGATATTCCCTTCAAAACAGAGATGTACCTGCTAAACCAACCCAGAAAAAGAAGGAGGATGAAACAACAAAGAAAGATCTATCAGCTGCACAAAGAAAGGGAAAGGAGGCGGTTGTTTCGGAGAACAGCAAATCAAAATCAGCAGAACAATCACAACAACTGGCCACCTCAAAAGACAAGGAAAGGAAAGAGACCCCAGTCAAAGAGGTAGAAAGAACTCCCGCTTTCAGCCTAGAGAATGAGATTTCTAAGCTAAAGGTATCCATCCCTTTGACTAAAATCATGAAGAATAGCAGCTATAGAGGACAGATTTCTAAATTGTTGAATTTGGACCCAATGTCCGACATGGTGAACGTGGAAGATGATAAGCCTGAAATGATTTTTGGGCCAGCGAAAAATGGTGAGTCTCCTGAGAGCGAGGTACCACCCTTCTATATCAGTTTGCGATTGCATGACTTTGTGCTACACAACGCGATGTTCGATTCTGGAGCCTCTCACAATCTCATGCCCAAGGTTATCATGGACAAGCTTGGTCTGGACATCACCTGCCAATATCATGATCTCTACTCATTCGACTCCAGCAGAGTAAGGTGCATAGGGCTTATCAAAGACTTAGTTGCGAGTTTAGATCAGCTTCCTATGAAAAATGTTCTGATGGATGTAGTGGTAGCAGACATTCCTCCAAGGTTTGGTATGCTTCTTTCCAGGTCTTGGGTGGCAAAATTGAAGGGGACACTACAGCTGGATTTCTCCTATGCGACAATCCCAGTGTTTGGACAGATGAGGAAATTATATCGGGAACAAAAGATGAAGTATATGCTCACAAGCAAGGAGAAACCAATAAATCATCCTGTAAACTATGTACATACAGATCTAGAGCCTTTTGTTTTATTTTCAGATAGTTTAAATGAAATAGATAGTCAGATAGTAGAAGCAGACGGCATTCCAGAGATAACAGAAAATTTTAGAGAGATTTTGAAGAAAGAAAGACAAAAAAAGCAACAAAAGATTGGGCAATTAGTTGGGAACGATGGACAACAAACAAACAATGAACAACAAAAAGATTTTCAGCACTTGCAAGAAGAAGAAGAAGGCTTATGGACCATGGATTTTGATGGAGCAGTAGGGAATGATGGAGCTGGTATTGGTATTTGGGTACGCAGTCCTTTCTCCTCCCCAAACAAAGTACCTAGCAGTGTGAGAGTTTGCTCCTACAAGATGGCCTTTGAATGTTCAAATAATGAAGCTAAATATGAAGCTCTGATTGCTGGCCCGAAGATTCTTAGAAAGCTGAATGCAAAGAGGATTTAAATATATGGCGACTCCGAGTTGGTGATAAAACAGGTCAGAGGTGAGTACCAAGCAAAACATCCTAGGATGCGGGCCTATCGTAATGCAGTTTTGGACATCTTGAAGCTATTTTCCGAATACACCTTGACATGTGTGCCACGAATACAAAATAGTATTGCTGATGCTCTTGCCAAGGCAGCGAGCAGCTTGAAGATCCCCATGAACTCCAACAATAAGTTTGAAATCCATGTCAAGCACCGTCCAACCATTCCAGACAATCAACGACATTGGCAAGTGTTCCAAGATGATGAGGAGATTAAGGATTTTCTGCTCAACAAAGGCAAGTTCAAAGAAACCTTAATCAATGTGGAAAACGATGAGAACAAAGGGAATGGTACAGAAGAAGTTCAAATCAATCAAATGGACGTATTGCAGCTAAAAAACAACATCATTCCTAAAGGCTTGATACCCCTAGAAGAACTTTTCGATCAGGATGATGTAGCCCGCAAGCCCACTTTGCAACCCATGGAGAAAGGTGTAGAAGAAGTCAACATCGGTACAACAGCAAATCCAAAATTGGTAAAATTGTCCAAGACACTATCGCCAAAGATCAAGGACAAATATATCAGTTTGATGGCTTCATTTGTAGATGTATTTGCTTGGGATTATTCAGATTTAAATACCTATGATACGAACATCATTCAACATACCATACCTATCAAGCCCAATCAGAAACCATTTAGACAAAAGCTGAGAAGGATCAATCCAAAGTTGCTGCCATCCATTGAAAAAGAGGTAAATAGGTTGTACAAGTCAGGTATCATTGTGCCTATCGGATTTTCAGATTGGATATCTAACTTAGTGCCTGTATGAAAGAAGACCGGTGAGATCCGCCTATGCATTGATTTCAGAAATCTAAACAAGGTCTCATTGAAGGACAACTATCCGCTGCCCAAGATGGACCATATACTTCAGCGAGTAGTGGGGGCATCTTGCATGTCGCTGCTTGATGGTTATTCCGGATATAACCAAATCTCGGTCCATGAAGATGATAGAGACAAGACAGCATTCACAACTCCATGGGGGACATTTCACTATGCCAAAATGCCATTCGGTTTGAAGAATGCAGGTGCCACATTTCAGCGTGCAATGGAATTGGCGTTTGCAAATGAGAAGGATGTGTTTTTGGTGGTGTACTTGGATGACTTGGCGGTGTTTTCAAAATCTGATGAAGAACACATGCATCATCTAAAAATTGTCTTTCAAAAATGCAGGAAATATGGTTTATCGCTGAATCCTAAGAAGAGCCTGTTCGCCATGGAGGAAGGAAAACTACTTGGCCATATCATTTCAAAAGATGGCATCCGCATAGACCCAGCACGTGTCCAAGCAATTCAGCAAATCGATCTGCCTAGGAACAAAAAGGAGATACAATCATTCAATGGTAAGATGAATTTTCTACGTCGTTTTGTGCCTAATCTTGCGGAACATTTGAAAGAAATGACCAACATGCTTAAAAAGGACAGCCAGGTGAAATGGACGGATGAGGCTGTAAAATCTTTCAACTTGGTCAAATTGGCCCTCTCTTCAGCTCCAGTTCTAGTCAGCCCGGATTACACTCAAGATTTCATATTGTTTTCATTTGCTTCTGAGCACACTATGGCAGCGGTACTATTGCAGAAAAGGGATGATCATGAAAGACCCATCGCATTCTTCAGCAGGGCTATAAGGGATGCAGCTTTGAAGTACAACATCATTGAAAAGCAAGCCCTTGCATTGGTAAAGGCACTGAAGGATTTCCGGGTGTATATCTTACATTCTCACATTTTGGCCTATGTTCCTAATACTGTTGTGAAAGATGTTTTAGTGTAGACCGATCCGGAAGGGAGAAGAGGCAAATGGATCATAGCCTTGCTAGAATACGATGTGGAGATAAAGCCTACAAATCTAGTCAAAGGACAGGGATTGGCGAAGCTAATGGCTGAGTCAAATTTTCATGCATTGGACATAAATCTGATCGTTGCCATGTCCGATGAGAATGATGAGGGAACTTCAGTTCAGGTATCCGAAATGTTTGCTTTGTCCCCATGGTATTCTGATATAATATATGTGCTGAAAAATCTATCACCACCGCCTGGCATGGTTAGAAACAAAGCGAGAACACTTAAATTGAAAGCTGCCAAGTTTTGTATCTTGAATTCTGCACTGTATTGGAAAGATCCCGGTGGCATTTTGCTAAATTGTTTGGTGGAAGAGGAGGCAAAGAAAGTCATGGAGGACTTCCACGGAGGAGAGTGTGGTGGACATATTTTTTGGAAGTCAACAGCGAACAAAATCTTGAGAGCGGGGTACTACTGGCCTACTTTGTTTGCTGATGTGCATAAGATGGTGAAGCGCTGTCATAAGTGTCAAATTTTCGAAGGAAAACAAAAACTATAGCCTTTGCCACTCAAGCCTATCAAAGTGAGCGCTCCTTTCCAGTAGTGGGGGTTGGATTTCATTGGGGAAATTCATCCCGCATCTTTCGGACAGCATAGGTGGATCCTTACAGCGACAGACTACTTCAAAAAGTGGATTGAGGCAGCACCTACCAGACAAGAAACGGACTTGGTAATCATCTCATTTCTCGAAAATAACATCTTGTCTCGCTTTGGATGTCCAAAAAAAATAATCACTGATAATGCAGCAGCCTTTAAATCGAAAAGGATGGTAGAATTTTGTCACAAATATCACATAATTTTGGGTCATTCAACTGCCTATCATCCGCAAGGCAATGGATTGGCAGAATCTTCAAATAAATCTTTGGTCAACATCATCAAGAAGCTGCTGGAAATTAATAAGAAGAGCTGGAACAAGAGGCTGGTTCATGCACTTTGGGCGGATCGAATCAGTCAGAAAAAGTCTATTGGTATGTCACCGTTTGAGCTGGTTTATGGAGTGGACATAGTATTTCCCACTTCCCTTGCTACCCCGGTGGTCAAACTTCTTCAGGAGGCCGACAGTGAGGAAGATCCCATGTAGAGAAGGCTGAATCAAATGATCCACTTGCAGCAAACGAGAGAAGAAGTTTTCAAAAACACATCCAAGTTGCAGGAGAAGATAAAGACAATTTATGACAGAAAAGCAAAAGCGAACAAATTTCAGTTGGATGATGTGGTGCTTAAATGGGATGCAAGAAATGAGGAGAAATGCAAGCACGAAAAGTTCGAAAATCTATGGAAAGGTCCTTTCACGATCGCAACATGCAGGGGTCAAAATGCCTTTCTTCTTAAAGAAATGAATGGGGAAGACTGTCCTGAAGGGCCGATGAATGGTCGGCTACTCAAGCGGTATCATTGTTGATCTATTAACACTGCTTCCACTGTCATTGTAAATACCATTTTTACTTCAGTTTGGTTTCATTATGTACAGTCAGTTTTTGAGTTATTCCAATTGCAAGTTTGAGTCAATTTCTTGGTTACTCCAGTTTTGTAAATAAGTCAGATTCTTGTGCTGTTTATCAAAATGATGACTCCATAGCCCAATGGACCAACAGGCACTATCTAGCTCCTCCAGAGATCTGCTATTCTTGGCACCTCCAAGGAGCTACCATCCCCCATTGGAGCCAATGTTAGAGTCAGTCTGGTCAGCCCTCCGTCAGAGATCAAAGCTCTTTGTGCATTTCAATTTTAGGTGTCCCGCTTCATCCACTCAGTTGCATTTCGCTAGGGACATGTCATGATATGATGGAGAAAGTCATGCTACTCATTTTCCCTCATGACGGGCCTCTGCTGGTTCAGGTCTTGGTCCAAAATCAATGAAATTCATGATAGTCAAGGTCTGGTCCTATTTCAGGACAGAGTCACTTTTTATTGTTTGGGTCTAGAAATTCATCAGTTTGGTCTTTGAAAACATGTCCAGAACAAGCCATGCAGGCCAGAGGGAGATCGTATATACCTACAGTGCAGAAAGCTTCATCATCGCCGCAATAGACATCGACTCTTCTTCAAAACTCTGTTTTGAAGAAAAGTCAAACAAGGTCAGCTATGACAAAATTTTCCAAAAATCGACAGTTGACATTTTTAGATGTAGACATGGATTTCAAAGCCAAAGTCCCAGTCACACAGTTCCCGCAAAGAAGCGCCAATTTTTTTTATCATGAGAGCCAAAATTTCAAAGAAAAAAGGAAAAACAGAGTGTTTTAAAAGTCAATGAAAAGTGCAAAACAAAAAACATTAGAAAGTGGGTTTTCAAGGAAGAAAAAATCAAACCAGTCTCTCTCAAGCCTATAAATACATGTTTCGACCCAAAGCAAAGGTATTGTGTTGCTAAATGACTTGGAGAAGACATTTGCAAAGGTGTGAAGTTGATACGGTGAGCGTTTGAGTGAGTTGGGAGGCGATTTGGGAAGCGCGGCGCACATAGGTAGGAGCGCGGCGCACATAGGTAGGAGCGCGGTGCACACGCAGCCAACCCGCCGTTGAAAGATTACATGTGTGCGGCGCATACAAAGCGCGCGGTGCACTGGGAATTGCGCGCGGTGCACACAGTCCAACAGCCCAAAACGGTGCCAAACCACTTCAAAACTTGGAAAAAGCGATCAAATTGAAAGGTAAGCCTTGCAACAACACCTGCTCATCAAATTTTGTCAAGAATATGGTATTTGTGAAGAGGTTGAATGATATCCAAAGCACAAATGGACAACCATGAAAAATTCACCATGAAAAAAAATGGATGGGGTTGCAAGTTTGCGATGATGCCACCAAGGTTTTGCTCCCTTCCCCTTGTTCCCTCACTCCTCACCATTTTCACCCCCATTCCTCCTTGTCTCCCAAGCAAAACAACCTAAAATCCCCCTAAAACCCCCTCCCCTGTTTTTCAAACAAAAATTGTGTCGTTTAACCGTGCGCGGCGCACACACAATGTGGCGCAGCGCACTCAGGGTGCATGGCGCACTGGGAGCCCGACCACAATGTTAACTTTACACTGGTGCAGCGCATACCCGGCGCATGGTGCACTGGGCAAAGCACGCGACGCACTGGGCAAAGCGCGCGACGCACAGGCCTGTGAGCCTAAGAATGCACCGAATCGCCCTAAAATTTTGGAATTGGCTCTTAAAATTGCAAAAGTGCCCATAAATATTTTCACCACTGATCCTAAGCTTAAAGAAAAATATGATGTTGGTGACCATGAGACCAAAAACAATTTTTTTTAAGCGAACACAAAAATGGCACAAAGGGTTAAAAAAGCTAGGGTTTTTGCTACAGTAACACAATTGCTAAATAAGCTCTTTCCTTACCTTGATCAGCTAATTTCCCTGGAGCATTTTCCCCTGATAGTTACCCTAGCTACATTGCAATCATATCCCTTTGTCCCCTTTACTCATATAGCTCAAAAGTTCCTTAAACCTACCCCATCAAAAACACACCCCAAACACTCCCAAATCCCTGATAAATCTCCCCTTTAAACCCCTATTCCCCTTTTCATCCTTCCCCTCCTAACACTCCCCTGTTTTATTGTCCCCTTGGTAACAGATTTTCAGAGCATTCATCAGTGTCATTGGATTCAAAAGGCAACACTAAACTCAGGATACAAGTAGCAGTAATGGAATCAGAAAATTCATCAGATTATGAGGGGGATACACACAGTGACACAACTTTAGGAGAACAGGCTCCCCGGAGACCTAGGAGTGGCAGACATGTCAGGGATGAACCAAACACCCTCACTGAGTTGCAGGCATTCCCTCTCGCTATGTCTTGTTTCCAACACTTAGCATGTTTCGAATTTTGTCAGAGGGTGGCAAATGTCAGAATTCATCATGAGTTGGCCCGTCTTTTTGCACTTCACCTACATGGAGGTCAGTCTATCTTGGCAGGGGTCACTTTCACATTGACACCCGAAACCATATCAGTGGCAACAGGCATACCGAATGTTGGAGAATAGTGGCACAAGAAGATGAAGGTGGAGAGGGAACTTTATGAGCCTTACATTAAGGCCACTTGTTTGAGTCAGCTCACTAGAGTTTTCCCATTCAGATTTCTGAGAGATGAGTATGCTCCGCTCATGAAATTGATCATGAAATACTTCAGTTGTGAGGGGAGGTTTTCTCGCCTTTATGCCTATCACATCAGGTTGCTCATGCACTTTACCAGGGTGCGTATGATGAACCTCCCATTTTTCATCTGCGGGAACATAGACAAAATGAAAAAGTTCATGCAGCACAAGACCCCTCGGTAGCAGCTCAACAGTGTATATCACTTCGTTCTTATCCAAATTTTGGTGGATCATCAGTTGGGATTGCAGGGCATTGCTTGGGAGGACTTCATCTCCTGTGACTTCTTCAGCGCTCCACCAGTAGTATCAGAGGCAAAGCAGGAGATAGGTGGTCCTTCTCATTAGCATGAGCACCATGAGACCACTGTGGTGCCATTTTCCATCACATATCAGAGAGGCTATCCGAAAGGCACCAGGCCTTTATTTGCAGCAGCAAAGCGAGTGTTATCTCCACCCGGGGTGGAAGGGGCCTCGCTTCCTACATCGGCAATACAGGTATAGGACAAGGGCAAGAAACCCAAGCATGAGGAGGGGCCTTCAGGTGTGCCACCAGGTGAATGAGAGACCAAATTCATTCTCCTTCATGATGATGATGATACAGTTACACGTATGCAAAGTGCACAGCTGAAAGAGACCATCCAGGAGCAAGAGACAGAGATTCAATCCTTGACACTCAAGTTGGAGATGGCCAAATGGAACATCAGGTATTTGGAGCAGAGGAACAAATAGCTGGAAGACCAGCATGTGATCATGGAGTTGCAGAACATCCGTGAGGATCGCCTAACTGCCCAGCAGAGGAGGATTGAATTCACTTCATTGGAGCAACAGGTTATTGATGATCATGAGTCTGTGCTCGAGAGAGTTAACATGCACCTGGACAACATGTTGAACAAGGCTGATGAAGACAACACACTGCTGAGACACATGGCTCGTCATTACAGGGCACGAAACTTGAGCTTGAAAGCCCGAATAAGGAGTTTGAAAGAAGGGCAAAACGGGAAAAAGAGAAAGACATGCTTAGAATCTTCGCTGAGGCTTCCTTGGCTCAGCATGGCACTCCATAGAGAGCCCCCAGCCCAAATTTCAAAAAATTTGGGGCAATTTTGTGTTTTTGGAAATTTTTGGTCAAAAAACAGGGTTTTTCTCCCTGTGCATTGCGCACCCCGCGCGACGCTAAAATTCTAAAGCTCCAAATGAGGAACGGCTTGCATATTTGGATTCAGCATCGAAAAATACGTCTACTTGTGTCTGAGAAAGAAATTTTGACAAGTTTTGGGTCTCCTAAAGGTGAAAAAACACCAAAAAATGGCCTCTCTGCCACTTTTTTGACACACAGAAAGCAGTCTTGGGAGGATGAAGTTTTTGAGGGGAAAATGAGCTTCAAATTCAGAAATTCTAGTTGGGTTGAAAAGTAGACAGGCCAAGCTTTCCAACAAGCCCACTTGGGCACATTTTGGACACCTACAAGTGCCCCAAAACAGGCCCTAAAGTAGCGCAACGCACAGAGAAAAGCGCGCGGCGCACAGAGGAAATTTTGCCCAGTTTGCTCCCGTTTTGCGAAATTTCGAGTCGCGACTTCTCCAAGTGGGCCCGGTCATCCACTCTTCGGTTTTTTGGCACCAAAGGTGGCTTTTAAAGAGTTTTCTCTCCAGGTGGGCATCTATCCAAGTGGCAAAGAATGCAAAGGGTCACCACAGCCAAATGTCATGCTTGAGAGCGCTACACCTATAGCTGATGGTTGGCTCTCCATCTCCTTTTTGAAATGATTTGAGTAACTTTCCAACCCCTGGGCGTTCCATCTCTTCTCTACACTTTCTATATATTGTAAGCAAGTTATTTGCAAAGGGTTGGCTAGCTTTTAACTTCTGAGAGACTGTGGGAAAGAAACTCTGTTTCTGCACTGTGTATTTTTCACAGAGAGTTTAATGAAAGGCAGCGACTCTGTTTCATGATATTCTTGTGGTTGTGAGTGTAGCAAATGTGTTCTTATGTTACATATGTATCTTGTTATGTTTCATAATTCATTTCATGTTTCATTTCAGTGAAATTTTCTAAGTGAGATTAGGTAGAATTCAATTTATATTGCTCTGCCTGTGGGAAAATTTCATAGCAATGTTATTCTTCTGTTGAAAAGGATTCATGCGACCATGCCCTTTTCACTATCTTCGGCGATCTTTCCATTCCGTGTCACCTTAAGTTAAAATTGATACGCTTCCCGCCTACCTTGCCTCACGGAATAATCTGTGCCTTCATTTTCAATTCTCTGTTCTTTGCTAAGCGCCAGTCCCATATACATCTCAGAAGTTCAGTCACTTCAAAAATATTTTCCAAAATCCTTTTTCACTTACTAGCCTAAGGTCAATATCGCAATTGTAAGTCATCTCAGACCATTTTTCCTATCCATTCGCTGAACGTGATTTGGAGAGAGCCCTCTCCTGCTTTGGTAGGGCTAGCTACCAGACTGAGCGTGGTTTGTGGTTACCCTAATTTTTTCCTTTTTCAGCCTAAGGCAGATTTAGGTGCTAACAAGTTGTATTATGTATTTGAACATAATCCTATCCTATGACCACACTTGAATCCCCATACACCTAGAGTGGATTTATACCTTTTTCCAAAGATGATTTCATGAGTAAGTGAACCACCACCAGTTCACTTAAATTATTGGTCCTTGTAGCAAAAGTTGCCTTAACTTAAGAATTATGGGAATCTATAAGGTATAAAACATAACCCAAGCCTTAAATCCATGTTGTTCCTTGAAAATATCTAACAAAAAACCCCGAGAAGAGTTATTTTCAATCCAAATCTCATCCATTGCTCTTAAACCTTTGGGGATGATAGAGGAGTAGAATAAACAAATTAAATCCATCACCTAAGTTGTCACCTAGAAGGGTAAACTAATGAAATCCTCAAAGAGGCTGGCATTCCTCACTAGCCAAATGTCCTAAATGACTAAGGAAGTGCTCTAAGTCCCTTTAAGTCCCTGTGCATAAACCATTCTTCAAAATTCTCTTTGATTGACCCCTTCCTCCACAAGTTAACATGCCTCAATGAAACTTCCAAGTCTTCCCATACTTGATCAGAAAAAGCACATTCCTTAAAGAGATAAGAGGTTGAATCCCTATTTTTTTGCAAAGCACACCAATTAGGCCCTTGTAATTTCCTCCATTGAAGAAGTTCCCATGCCAAGATCCTACTCTTCAACACTAACCAAATAAAGAGAGGATACTTAGTGGGAACTCTCACCTTCCATAATTTAGACCACTGCTAAGCTCCCTTAGCCTCACTATGAGGTAGAATAGACTTATAGCCAAGTTTCATAGTATAATCACCTCTCACGTTATTTAGAGCCCATTTGAGTTCGTCTTGTGTGCCCTTCAAACAAATATGAGCATTCCAAAGTTCCACTAGATAACCTTCCCATAAATAATCCGTATCATGATCTAGCCCTAGATCTATATTTGTTCACTATTCTTAAGCCCAAAGGGTAGTAACTTGTGGTTTCTCTACCTTATAAAGGGTACACCTATCTAACTCCTAAATATGTGTTACAATCACTTTTGGAAGGAAAACGTTTTTTCCACATCCAATGATAACATCTGAACTGATTCTGACCTGAGATCCACTACCTACCTGCCAGGCTAAGAACTAACTTATTACTGGAAATTATAAGTTCATCACTTTCAAGTGGTTTGATACATTTTGTAAGTTTTTTTGTTCCATACTTACTTGGTTTAGTAAGAATTGGGGGCAATGTACTTCTCGACGATAATTTGCCTCCACAAACTATCCATGGTTAAGAGCTACCACAATGATTTAGTTGCTATAGACAAACCAAATAGATGAATTTATTTTAGACCCCAACCCCCTGATCCTTAGGAGTTGCTACCACCTTCCATTTGAATAAATGTGAGACCTTGTATTACCTACTTCCCTTCCATAGATGGTAAAAGAAACACTTCCTAATGTTTTCCAAGATCCCTCTGAAATGTGTGTTAGAGTGTGCCATACAACTAGTATTGCTTCAAGGACAAACTTGTTCAAAATGAGCCCTCCACCTCTGGATAATCACCCGTTACACCAAAAAGTTGTCTTTTGCTCAATCCTGGATAGTAACCATCTCCAATCATCCTTTCCATAGTTGTTTTGTTTTATATTAAAGTAGATGTAAATTCTAAAGTTTGATTATCTTGGAATGTATTGTTTTTATCTACTACTATTATGTCATTAATGTGTAAGGCAATATTCCTATAAATTAGTGAGAGAAAATAAATCTATAGGAAATAAGAAAAAATTGAACCTACCCCACCCCTAAGAATGACCAAGTGGGGGGTAAAGCTTGGTTCTGAAGCAATCTTGAATTTTTTTACTCACCTCTTAGCATAGTGGAGGTTGTTTGTAACATTGCCCCATAAGAAAATCTTGAAATTCATGGCTTTTGTTATCAATTCAATCAAACCATCATTGTTATAGAAATAAATTCCTATAAAAAATGCAAGTTAATATAAGCCTATTTCAACAAAATGGTTTTTTTAAGCTCATGAAACAATTGATTTTGAATTCTCTAGTTTTTAATACAAAATGAAGTCATACATCAAATTTGTTGTCTGGCTAGACTGTGAGTTAGAAATTAAATTATTATAATTATAAACAATAAGAAAGTGCAAACTGCTTGAAAACAATATGACATGCATGACCTTATACAAATAATCCATGCATAATAAACCTTATAAATAAGGATGATAAACTTTGTTAATAGTTATGTCAAATTAGGGTAGTTAGTAACAAACTAAATTGAAATGTCAAAATGTTAATTTTTATGTTTAATAGAATACACCAAAATAAAAAAATTTTCTCGAAGGCTTTGAATGAAAAAATCCCTATCTTGAAAAAGGTCACTTCAAAGACCTAACTTATATTCCCTTGCACTGACATTTGATGAAAAAATATTCCAGATGCATCTTATTATTCTCTAAATCCTCTAGATACAATTCCAACAAATCGAGACAAAGAATTACTAGAAGCTGTGCTAACTTAATTTACATTTGTTTGCATAAAGGTAACAGTAACAAGGTAAACATGCAATATTTTGCAATTGTATTTCAAAACAAAACCAAATAACACGTGGATATATTCAAGATTGCTTTGTTTGGAAATGCAAGTGATCACTTGTAAGAAGGTTGATGCAGAAGCATCAATCATAGTTTGAAAAAAACCCAAGGTATACAGTGGAGGATGTCAAGAGAGGGAGGAAAGGCCAACGATATTATGGTTGATGCAAGGAAAATATTAGTAATGTAGATGAAAAATGCGCATGGACTTCAAGGAAGGCAACAATTATGAAAATGGACACAAAAAAATACAAACAAGATTGGATCGAGAGAAACTGACCCATTTACATGGTATTCGAAATAAATAACAGATATTTGAAAGAGATGTAGGGGCTCTTGACTGTGTGAGATGAATGATTTTAATACAGAGCCCTAACTAGCTACTTGAGCTTGATAACTGCACGAGATAGTTTACTAGAAGTGAGTTTAGTTAGTTTATAGGAGGTAGAATAATATAGATAAAACATTGGGGAACTATGCTAATATTGTCTTTGTATAATGAAGTAATAGACCATTATCTATATATCAATGTCCGTGAATTGTGAGAGAATTTTTTTTTGAAAATGATGTCTATACAAGGTCCGGGTGAAGCATATTGATTAATAAGTTGTCTAAGATTAAGTGGTTAGAGTATAACATATGGCATACATTGGACTAACTAATATTTGCTTTCTATTGTTAGGAAGATTACTATAGGGTAAGAGTCAATGTGTAAAATTTGTAATGGAAAATGCAGAAGGAAAATAATATTTTCCTTTTGCATTTTCCACTACAATTTTTGCACTATCCATCACATGCCTTTCAATCAAGGTAAGACTACCATCTGAGATGTGTCTTTCCATGGAAAAAGGAAACTTAAACAATTGAACTGTATATTTGGGTTAATGTACTATATATGTCCCCCATTTCCCTCTACATGCAAATCTTATTCGTGCTCACTCATGCCATTCGTACCACATGGGGCCAACACATCCATAAGGAATCCAACTATTCTCCTCCAACATCCCAACATAACTTTCACCCAAAACACCCTATACCTAGGGTTCCCATTTTGTTCCTAGCTACGTTTCATTGATTATTTACTCTCCCTCATCTAAAAAACACGATACCCTATTCACATCCTATATTATTTTGAGTAGGCTTTTAGATATCAAGTTTAAAACAGGGGGAGAGATAGATCATAGAGAAATAGAGGTGTTTCTAGAGGCAGTGGAAGTAAAAGTTCAACAAGAACCATGAAAGAGGATGTTATAGTTTTTCAAAAATATGTGGAACAGGATGGAGCAACAATAATTCATATGGAAACTTCCCACAACGCTATGGAAAATCAAATGTTCAATGTTATTATTGTAAAAAGGTGTACATTATGCATATAAATGTAACAAAAACTAATATGATATGAATAAAAAAAACATAAATTTTATTAAAAGAGAATAAACCAAAACTGAAAATATGGAGAGTAACTTGCCGACATCATACGAGAATTACTCAATCTTCAAGTATATTTTGCTTAATCTTCCCAACAAGATCAACATCAACATCAATAGATTTAGTCTTGAGCCTTGTGAGTATTAAGTGCACCTATGCAAGACAAGATTTGTTCACATTAAAAATATTTTTAAACAATAAAAAATAAATATAAGGTAGATTTAGGAAAACACATGAACTAAGTAAAATCAAATGTACCATCTCCTTGGGCCTCAATTTCCATCATCTCATCATTTGTTGCATTCTGAAAGTGAAAATCAAGTCAATATATAGCTTTGTGAATTTATAAATATACACAATATAGTAAAATATTCTTAAAATAATTTATCGATACTTTTGTCATTCTTGGAACTTTTTAATTCTTATCTCCTTATCGATAAGCTCTTGGTTTGTCCCATTGCCCTGAAAATTAAACGTAAAGTGTGATTCATGCCACAAAATTTACGTGACTTTAAGTCATTCGAAATTTCAAGGAAACAAACTATATACATAGTAATACCCGTGTTGCATGTACAACAACATGTTGATGAGGTTGCTCTTCGTCCACTCTGTCTTGCAACACTTCATTAAAACATGCAAAAAGCTACATAAGTTAAAATAAATATATAAGTGTTATTTGGAGACAAAACGTATATACAATTCAACTTAATAAATTTATGTAACATGCGCTGTAGCTAATCTTTTAAATCTGATTTTATTGTTCATTAATCATAGCTTCCTAGAAAATACCTCCCTAGCCCTCTGACGGTCGCATGCCATTAATATCTCACAATGATCTCTATAAGTTGTTGCACATATCTCTAGATCTTGGAGCTCCATCTCTCTCAATGTCTCATTGGGAAGATTAACAAATGGAGGAATCCCTTCCTCACTCTCTAAATGTTGCCTCTTCCCTAAAGTATCTCTCACCCCTTCCAAAGCAACCTCAATACACTCCCTAATCTTCTCCCTCACCTCAAATACTATGTTGGATGAATCAACAACTCATTCTGAAATGAAACCGGTCTACGTGGTTGAGGTACTAAACGAGGTGTTGGAGCCCTAAATCTGGCATATCATCAGGCCGTTCATATGTACAACCTTTTACATCTCCATAGAATTTGGATACTATATTTGTATAATTGGGATCCATGTGCTCCCTAAATTCAACATACAACATTTTTGCAAAATATTGGGGCACCTCGTCATTGTTAGGGAACTTCCCATATGCATACAGGAATTTCTGATAAATAAATGGTGCAATATTAGGATCATTAAATGTTGCAACCTTCAAACATTTTTTTATCTTCGGGTCGCAAGCGAAATAATGACAAGGCCTGCTCTTTAGTGACCTTGCTTTAATTCACTTCATTATAGGAGTGACAACAAATAACTGATAATCACCTCCTACATATCATGTAAAAAATCCTAAGTTGACGGTCTAACCGAAATATATGTCTCTATGAGACTTTCCAAACTGGTCAAAACCATTTGGAGACAAACTCAAGTAGTACTAGAGAGATCACACATTTCTAGCTCCTGACCTAATATTGTAGAATTCTCCTTCATACCATCAACAGTAAGAGAAGACATGTTGTCTTCCTAAGGTATCTCCTTAGGAACATATTGAGGATGGATGTAAAGAGAGTCATAGCCTAGATTGCGGGCATACTGGTGCCCCCTACGACATCTCCCACCACAACGAGGGGGAATAGGAGGAGGACGATCAATACCTATAACATGTAAAATGTTCACATATTATTTAAATGTAAATACATTGCAATTGGACTTGATTCCTATTTAAAAAAAATGTCTACATTTAAAATTACTTGGTGAAAAAGGAACCTCATTCTCTGAGACGCTTGTTGCAGGATGATTGTCCCCTTCCAAGGAAACAAAGTCAGATCCATTACACCTTGTACAAAACATCAAATTGTCACTCATGCACAAGTATGAGACAGAAGCTAACTTCCAATATTAAACATGTATTGAATAAGATTTATGTTCATATTTCACCTGAACTCCTCTCAATGCATGACTCATAATGAATATGGCCAATCTGAGGCTCATGCCATGCTCCTGTGGATGCCAAATGTTTTTCACATTAAATCCACTCAAAGAAGAAATTATTCACATGGTAAACATTAAATTTTTACTGTGGGCTTGAGCATGTTAACTAGAAATAGAGCATGTACTCGTACCATTCTTAGAAGACCCAACAAAATTCCGTCTACTCCCAAAACCAACTCTATCAGACGATTGGTTGGGTGTCGTACACAGAGTAGTATCATAAGGCACCGCATCCACACGTGGGTGTGAATCAATATGGACAACCTCAGACCCAACCCATGCACCTATTGATAACAATATTTTTTCACATTAAACATGTGTCAAAGAATATTATTCACTTGTTGAAGATTAAATTTATATCATAGACTTGAACATGGTAAGAAATCTAATGTGTACCTGTATTATGCCTAATGAACCCCATAGAATTGTGTCTATGCGTAGAACCAAATCTATCAAAATATTGGCTGGTTCTCGTAGGTGGAGTAGTAGCATAAGAAAATAAATGCACGTGTCGGTTTGAATAAATACAACCAATTCCAAGCCCAACCCCTGCACCTATCAACAAAATTTATAACGTAGACTTGAACTTTAAATTTATAGTGTAGACTTGAACATGTTTACTAGAAATTGAATGTGTACTTGTATCATGGGTGTTAGACCCATTACCACGGGTGTTAGACCCATTATAATGGCATCCACTATGCTTATCGATACACGACACTACGCCTCCCATGGAGAGGCCTTGCAAGCGGCCACTGGAGGGGTTGTTCGCTGCCACTGTTCCTACATACAAGAGGACTAGTTATTAATATTTGATTTGATTTTGATAAATATCAAACTTGATATTGGGCATACAACTTGTGTTCTTTAAAATCAATCATCATAAAAAAATATATATTCTATAGTATTTATCACGAAGTATTTATTTTATTCTCAAGAGTTTTCAATTTCAATTTTTTTTTGTTTTTGTTTTTGTTAAGCTTGGCAGGACCATTCCATTTTCTATTAAATATAAACAAGTTTACACCACAAAGATAAATCGAGTGGCCTCAACTTGCCCCGAAGGGAAACCAAGTCTGTTGGCCACCGGTCAGCAGTATAAGCCATCTACCAACATAACTGTCTTAGTATTTCCAGCCAGGCTAGATATGTCTCAACTTCATGCCCAAACACTACATAACTATATAAACTGATAGTTGTAGCATGGAAATTAAAATCTATCCGCATAAGACAAAATTATGCATGGTGTTGTTCTAATCCTTCTTCTCCTCTGAGATAGATGCAATGGGTGTCGGGTCCTGGGCAGATTCACCAGGCATACCATACAGCTCCAGGATGCAAGGGATATGGCGGTCTATTCTGTCCAGCCGAATGTCCTGCTTATGCAACTGAAAGAGGATTTTCTCCATATCCTTCTTGTAATTCGACAATCCTTGTAGTGTCACTGCCATCCCAACTGAGATTTGCTCCATAGCCTTTCTTAATAGGCTCTTCATGAGCCAATACAGGTACATAGTTTTCTTAAACTAAGTGATTCTTCCATGGGTGTTTCTCGGGTCTGGGACTAAGGTCCTCCAGTTGTCCATTTCCTCCTCTGATGCACTGCCTTGTTTCACTTCCTCTTCCCATCCTTCCAGCAGTTTCCCTTGCATGGCTCCGATGTGCTCGGCCCCTTATCTTACTTGGGAGCTGGGCCTCTTTTACCACGTCCACGGCCTCGCGCAGCACGCGCCATACCCTGATGTCTTGAGCACTGATGACATCCACAGTAAGTTAGTTTGAAACTGGTGCAGGTCAAAGGTAAACACCCGCACATACCCACAATATGCATTCTACAATGATGCATCCACAACTGTTGTCCCAGGATATTTAACTCAACGAAGGAGTTAAAAATTCAGACCTTTAATGGTCACGGCCCATTCATCAGTTCCTCTGTCATGGAACCCAATTACCCCGCCAATACTTCCTTATCGGGACTATATATGAAATCCCATATATCGACACTTTTATTCCATTCGTAATCCTTATACAAAGGAAAATGCTGCCTTCCTTACGGTTCTACACAGATTCCGAGGTTAAAACCTTTATCGCAATCGCTATCAGCTATTGGGACTTCCACAGTCTTAACACATATGCACCATCCCTTCTCCGACTCCGATCTCCTCTATCAGAATGTTAACACATGGTTTCACGTTAAAAAGCCCACGCCATATAAACTATCGGGCATGACACTATATGGGAATACAAAGGAAATTCCCCTCCTAACAACATCCATGGACTTTAAATATATATAGACCTGCGACTATGATTATCGTCGGGTCCGGTATTTACTTAATCCACACTTCCGTTGCGCCGAACTCCGATGGGTCCGAGCTCCGATATTCCGATAATTGCTATCGGATATCGCTCATTATTCACGCCTAACTTCTTCTGCTGTGAACCTCCGATTGCATGATCACTGATCGGTTTATCGTTGATATCGCCAATCACTCGTCGAAGTATTGCTGGGTTTGTTATCACCGTCCCTTGGCACCTCTGAAATGCGATTGCGATTTCAATCGTAGCCGTTGATCTTTGAAGATCCAACGGCTGTTGAGTATTAATTCTGGACTTCTCCGCTCATCCCTTTTACTTGGAAAGTTACGTTGTTTCTTCAATTTCTCGGTGATTTGGCTTCTTTAAAGGTTCCGGCCTTCTGCTCATTCGCAACTCGCTCTTCCTTCTGGGCTTAAACTCCTCACTCTCCTTTGATCTCTGTCCTTCTTGCAGAGCTCTAATGGATTCAATGATCCACTTCGATTCTTCTGAATCGTGCAACTCTTCCTCCGCTTATTCTTCACTTGGATTCGAAATCCATTGTGATTCCTCTGAATCACTCTGTCCCTCTGTGTCCTGCAGAATTCTGCCTGCAACCTGCAGAGCCTACGAATTCATAGTAATTCATTCACGAAATACTTCTTAAATATATTGACACAGATAGGAAATAACTCAGAATATATATTAATATAAAAGCAGGATTACATTCGAGACATCTCAGTCTCACACATGCCTGATTCTAAACATTAATGGCCTCTCCTCCGCCCGTAGGCTTACATATGTTTATATGGAAACTGGGATTGGATTACTGATCCCATCTTTTACTTAAATCACTCAATTAAAGCCCTAAAGCTCTACATGCATGCATATATATTGGATAGACTTTATCCACTCTAGCTTTTCTCTGTTTTAAAACAAAAAGTCTCCTTATCAGCTCAATGGTCCATATCTATTCTAATTAATTCCTAAAAGCTCTCTTTTGCTCCTAGAGAGTTGGATTTGACTTCTACCACTCATTTTCTCATTTATTTATTTTGAGAGCATTTACATATTCTCTCATTATCTAATAAAATCTCACTTAAAGGCCTAAATATTACATTGACTTGGAACTTAGGAAATCTATTTCCTAAAATGCATGACCCCCTATGTCTACTATTTACAACGATTTTCCTTTGGCTGAATGCTCCCGCATCAGACTCCCAAAGTAGAAAATATTCATGATCTCCTGATCATGTGTCTTCTGGTCTTGGTCTTCCTGGATCCCACACTTTGTTCTGTAATTGTCTAGATGCTTTATTCCTTTGCTGTTGCTGCACTTCTGCTGTCTTTTGCTCCATTTTATTCTTCCTGTCAATCAGGTTCAACTTCTAATTGATCTTGCTTGCTGCTGTTATCATTTTCCTCCATTTGAATTGCTTCATCATCTGCTGCCATATTTCTTCAATTTTTATGTCCAGCATATCTTTAGGCTGGTCCATATTCTGCTTCATATTTCTGCCTCCTTCTCTTTGTTTCAGGTTATTGTTACTGTCTTCTATGCTGACTTTTCTTTTACTTGCTTCATTATTTGGTTTACTTACTCTTGCTTTACCTGCTGCCAATTTTTCTGTGGTGTCTTTACTGACTGCCTCCCTATCGTCCTTACCCTCTTTCATGATTGAATAATGACTGTTCAACACTTTCTCCAGCAAATTAATTTCTCCATTCCATGGATTGATTTCTTCCATAGAATTCTCTTCTTTCACCTTTATTTGGCTTAGCTGTGCCAAATCTCCTCCAACAAAACCTGCACACTCAAAACACTTGTTAAAATAAAAAACATAAGGCTGTTGTGCCTTATCTTCCTTTGGCAACAATTCAGTTTGCTGCTCTGTTTTCTCCTTCTCCTTTGTCAGCACATCAGTATGCTGATTCGAATTCTCAGCAGAATTCATGAGACTGTCCATTAGTCTCTCTTTCACGCCATCTGTTCCAATGATGTCTTCCTGCTTGGGTTCACAGTAGTGAACTTCTCCTCCTTTAACTTGCTGCTGGTTATTTTCACTTTGAAATTGTTTGATTCCTACAGCCTCTTCACCATCTTCAAACGCTCTTTGCTCAATCTCTTTGATCACATACTCATACTCATTCGTGCTTTTTAATGAACCTGCAAACAAATTATTGCATCTTCCTGTTTCCATGCCTACTGGAGACACATCTTCTTCTTCAGAAACTGTAACTACAATTTCTGTTCTACCGTTACGTTTTCTCATCAGTTTCTCCAGTAGTTTAATCTCCTCTTCACACTTAGCAAGCATTTCATCACAATGCTCTCTTCTTCTAGATTCATCCTTTACATGTTGTGTTACAATATTAAAACACTGTCTTCCTTTGATCCTTGTAATCTCAAGGTCTTTCTGCTGTAGCAAATCACTACTTCCCTCATTCAAGAGGTCTTCTCCATCATACTCTGTTCTCCTAGAGTACTCCTCCAGACTTTCGATATCTTCAAAAGACTGTCCATCCTCTTCAAAACACTCACTAACAAAGGAGTATTGTCTCAGACAGGGATTCCAAATTCCTTTTCCCAAGGTTAAATCCTTTGCATAGGGTTCCTCCTTCTTAACATCATTCAGTAGATGTCTTTCTTCCCTACTGTATGTCTCAACAGTTTCCATGGTTATCTCTACTGTGCCTATCATCATAGTGAATTGATGATCCTTTACTATGTTTTTAGCTAACATAGTCTCTTCCTCAAGTTTGCCTTCAGTTCCTTGCTGTTTATCTCCTCTGAAGATATCTTCAAATGGCTGTTTTTCTCCTGCAATATCTGCCATCATACACAAACTATCAGTTTTAAAAACATAAGACCCTATGGTCTCATTGATGGTTCAACCACCATATTTTCTTGCTGTTCTAAATCATTCATATGATTCAGAAATTATTCGATGGTCTCTTCTTCAATATCCTCAAGCCCTTCACTTAGTTGCTTGATATCTTCCTCCAATTGCATATGAGATCTATCTATCTCATCTCCTTCCAGAAAAAAAATTAGATTCTGCTGGTCTTCTTCCTTTTCTATGAAAATATCAACAAATTGTCCTTCACCTGTTTCACCTGCAATCATACACAAATTTTCAGTTTTAAAATATGTGGCCCTTTGACCTCACTTGAAGTTTCAGTCTTCAAGTCTTCATCTTCACTATCTCTCGAAAATTCTCCTTGTTCTGGTTCACAAATGGATTCTTCCATTTCTAACTCAAATTCCTTGAGTTTTCCCTTCAACCGCTTCACTTTCTTTTGCTGCAGCCTTCTCTGCACCTCATGCCATTCTACTGGCTTCTTCCTCAAGACCCAACCTAGTCTCTGGCTTTCCTCAAGCATTCATCTTAATGCATTGAGTTGTTCTTTTAATTCAACAACCTCTTTGTCAAATTCCTCTTGACTCATCTTCTTGCCATTTGCCTTGGCATCCTTCTTCTCATATCTTTTGCTGTGGCTTCTCTCTGAACCTCTGCTATGACTATCAGTAGTCATCTTCTTCTCTTCTTTCTTCATGAGCTCTTTTGCAACAAGCCTCTGCAACAGCTAGTCCTCTTGGCTGCAATCTTACCTCACTAAGCTCTCCTCACTCAGTCTTTTGGTAAGCACGGGTCCTCTATCTGGAACCTCTTCTTGAGCAACACCTTTGCTCCTTTTAGGCTTTTGAAATCTCTCACTTTCTCTTGAGAACACTTTAGCTGTCCTCTCTATCCAATCTCTTGTTGGATTCTTCAGGTTCATTGCCACTTCTCCTTTAGAGTATTCTCCTTACTCTGCCTTCAAGAACACATCTGTTCTTCTCTCACAACTTCTCTCGCTGTCACCTGTGCATTAGTAAAAAAACACACATTCTTAATTGGAAATAGAACATATTACCTCACCTTCAAGATCTCAGCATGATCTTGTTTCACCCATTCTTATGCACTTTGAATGGCTTGTTCTTTGGTTGGTTTTCCAAGTCCTCTACTGGAACTGCTACAGTCTTCCAAAGTTCCCTCTTACAGATTACAAATATGCTTTGATACCACTAATGGTACAGGTCAAAGGTAAACACTCGCACATACCCACAGTATGCATTCTACAATGATGCATCCACAACTGTTGTCCCAGGATATTTAACTCAACGAACGATTTAAATATTCAGACCTTTAATGGTCACGACCCATTCATCAGTTCATGTGTAATGGAACCCAATCACCCCGCCAATACTTCCTTATCGGGACTATATATGAAATCCCATATATTGACGCTTTTATTCCATTTGTAATCCTTATACAAAGGAAAATGCCACCTTCCTTACGGTTCTGCACAGATTCTGAGGTTAAAACCTTTATCGCAATTGCTATCGGCTATCGGGACTTCCACAGTCTTAACACATATGGACCATCCCTTCTCCGACTCCGATCTCCTCTATCGGAACACTAACACCTATTTTCACGTTAAAAAGCCCACGCCATATAAACTATCGGGCATGACACTATAAGGGAATACAAAGGAAATTTCCCTCCTAACAGCATCCATGGACTTTAAATATATATAGACCGGTGACTATGATTATCGTCAGGTTCGGTATTTACTTAATCCACACTTCCATTGCACCGAACTCTGATGCGTCTGAGCTCCGATATCCCGATAATCGCTATCGGATATCACTCATTCCCGTGCCTAACTTCTTCTGCTGTGAACCTCCGATTACGCGATTTCCGATCGATTTATTGGCGATATCGCCAATCGCTCGTCGGAGTATCACTGGGTTTCTTATCACCATCCCTTGGCACCTCTGAAATGCGATTGCGATTTCACTCGTAGCCGTTGATCTTCGAAGATCCAATGGCTGCTGAGTATTAATTTTGGACTTCTCTGCTCATCCCTTTTACTTGGAAAGTTACCCTGTTCCTTCAATGTCTCGGTGATTTGGCTTCTTTAAAGGTTTCGGCCTTCTGCTCATTCGCAGCTCGCTCTTCCTTCTGGGCTTAAAATCCTCGCTCTCCTTGGATATCTGTCCTTCTTGCAGAGCTCTAATGGATCAAATGATCCACTTTGATTCTTCTAAATCGTGCAACTCTTCCTCCGCTTATTCTTCACTTAGATTCGAAATCCATTGTGATTCCTTAGAATCACTTTGTCCCTATGCGTCCTGCAGAATTCTGCCTACAACCTGCAGAGCCTACGAATTCATAGTAATTCATTCACAAAATACTTCTTAAATATATTAACACATATAGGAAATAACTCAAAATATATATTAATATAAAAGCAAGATTACATTCGAGACATCTCGGTCTCACACAGGCCTGATTCTCAACATTAATGGCCTCTCCTCTTCCCGCAAGCTTACATATGTTTATATGGAAAATGGGATTGGATTACTGATCCCATCTTTTCCTTAAATCACTCAATTAAAGCCCTAAAGCTCTACATGCATGCATATATATTTGGCAGACTTTATCCACTCTAGCTTTTCTCTGTTTTAAAACAAAAAGTCTCCTTATCAGCTCAATGGTCCATATCTATTCTAATTAATTCCTAAAATCTCTCTCTTGCTCCTAGAGAGTTGGATTTGACTTCTACCACTCATGTTCTCATTTATTTATTTTGAGGCATTTACATACTCTCTCATTATCTAATAAAATCACACTTAAAGGACTAAATATTACATTAACTTGGAACTTAGGAAAACTATTTCCTAACATGCATGACCCCCTATGTCTACTATTTACAACGATTTTCCTTGGGCTGAATGCTCCTGCATCAGAAACACAGGATTGAAACAATACACCACCTCACCCATTCCTTATTACTTGCAGCGGGGTACATCTTGCCTTGTTTCTCTTCATTGCCTGTTCTCGCCATAGTCTTGCTGGGGTGGGTCGGAGCCCACAACCCCCAATGGGGAAGGCCCTGGCCCCAGCCCCTTGAAGCACCCTTTTCCCCCTCTCCAATTCTCGCGGCCATATGCAGGTTTACCGTCCCATACCCATGCCAAGCTCGCATTCCCCCCTTGCAATCTATAATATACCAGCTATGGCTTGGGTTCCTATCCCCCATTGCCTCCACCTTAGAGCTCTTGCTGCTCATTTCCCCCCAGCTAGGTCTCCACCCATAATTTTTGGTAACCCAATGCTTACTATGTGAATTGCGGGCATGGTTGCATCCTAGGACGCCTACCACCTGCTTTCCCCTGCCCCCATCTATGCTCCACTGCCCTTCCTGCATTACCCTGCGACTGACAAGCTTCCCCCCCTTGATGGCAGAGCACAGTGCTTCCCAGCCTAACTATGGACAATTGCCCCCCCAACCGTCATGGGTTTTACCCATTTGACATAAGGAAAAGACGCAAAACCAGGCCATGGCGAGAAGTTGCCTACCCCATTGCCACCAGCAATTTCCTATCCCCCAGATAGACCCCCTTACATCCCAGCTTAACCACAGCAAGACCATAATTATAGGTTTGAGGTGGAGCCAAATAACATACCCAAAGTTTGCAGCTGTTCAACGACGACAACCTTGATTCTTCACGTTCTGATGCTCGCCACCAGCTCTAAGCCACCACCCTTCTCCATAGACTATCGCACTAAGACTGCACGTCGAAATGCCCCTCCATCCAATATACCCTGCCGTTCCTCCAGTCCTGCCACCTTGCCCACTTCCCCATCTTGCCATCATGCCGAAGGACACCGCACCCCCTGCCTCAAGCATGTGGGGGGTGACAGTATTAAATGCCCGGGTACCCAACATAACTACACCCATGTGCTCCCAGCTGTTGGCTCGCATCCTGATCGGGATAATTTCAAAATCTTATTATTACTCATAAATAAATTAACAAATTTACAAATCAATACTTGTTTGTATTCCTGCATTGGGTTCTCCAATATGGCATTGAAAAATATTATTGTTGTCCCATTGATTGCCAAAGATGATGTTAACAAAGTGGCATCCTCTATTCGACCACATGTCAACTTAAAAATATTTGCCTAATGACCCAACCAAGATGAACTTCACTAGGGGGTAAACTAAAATTGCATTAAAATAAAAAAGCTCCAAATGGAACCAAAATAAGTACAAAATAGACATATTTTTATTTATGAAAATAATCCGAACTCTATCTTTTGGGCTATATCCTAAATGGCAGAATAAAAAATGATATATTGATATACATCTCCTTATACGATAGCAAGTAGAATATATTATCAAGGGAAAGGACAATGCTACTTTGATCAAGGAATCAAACAAATATGTAAAATATTCAAAAGTTCATGGATATGTACTGGAGATTAATTATCCTCATGCTCTTGTGGATCCTAGCATTAATACAAAGGAGGCGATGGAAGAAATAAACAATATGTTTTGGAAACCACTGCAATTTGACAAATTAAAATAAAGAACTCGACCACCAATAGTGGAAATTATTAAGCAACCTACTGAAACCTTTCAGATATTTGCTAATGAAAACTTGGAAGAACAAGATTCTTCTATTTCACCTTTCAAAGATTTTGAGGTTTTTATAGAATAGAATCTTATGAATGATTCCCTAAAATAACTTCTAGGAAATTTGTCTTCATCTGTGAATAATACACTTTTCCAAGGTTCACAAATATTATCTCATGAGGGCTATGAAGACAAGACATCCAAAAAGTGAAACATATTCAAAGATAAGGGACTGTATATACCAGATGAAGTATTTCAAGACAACATGTCTCTCCTACAATTAGTTTTCATCATAATTTTAGCAGTAAAGACACAATGACCATAAGAAAATGTGAAGATTCTGCTATATTGTTGGTACTGATAATTTAAAATGTCACTTTAATTTAAAATATTTTGAATTAAAGTGATATCCAACCTTGATGGACTGAATTTATAGAAGATATTTGTGTTGGTATTTCTTCGAAAAGTTTGGTGACAAAATTCAACAAAAATGAAAGTGCTACGACTAATTTGCAGAAATAAAGAGGCTATTTCTAAACTATAGAAACAAAAATAATCTAAATTACAGAATTCAAAATGCATGAAACAAAATAATTCATAATTAAATTAAAAAAAATATTATCCAACTTTTAATTTCCTTTTCCTTGGACCATATTGTTTGGTTTCACTTATGAGGTGATAAATAAAGTATGCACTGAAATGAAGAAAAATGCTCAAAATGAAGGATTTTAGACTATTCTACAGGATCTGTAGTAGAGCTACAAGAAACTCTGCAATACTATAGGAAACTCATGTAGGAAATTCCATATTGCAAATTAAAGGGACAACATGATTTTCTAAGGTCAAATATTCATCACAAATCCAATAAGTCATGCATGTAAAAATCATAAGATTTAATCACGAAAGAAAAGATAATGTTAATTCTACTTTCTACAAGAACATGAAATCCTACTATACACTAATCTGCTTGCAATAAAAAAATGCATAAATAGTTCCAACATAAGAAAGCTTGTAAATGACAAGAAAGAAAGTACACAAGGGTCCTTGGAACTCCTATGGGTGGGCTGTCCCCAAGGTTCTCAGAGCCCTTCAATAAATCATACGAATTGGTTGAATAACATAAATGCTTCTTCATTAAACAACTAAAATGAAACACGTGGGTTCTTTATCACAAAACTTAGTAGATGGAGCAAGAGAAATCATAATAGAAAACAAATAACTTATTTTTTTTTGTACTTTCACTCTTAAAGGATATTCTTTTGTTTAGGAGGAGAGAATGCAAAGGAGGAGGAGCTGGGTGAACTGTTTTTTTCAGTAACTAGAGGAATAAAAAACTAGGTTGGTCTCGTACTCCTATGAAACAAGGTTGATTCTGACCGCTACCAATATAACCTCCGAGTGTAACTACCCTGCTATTAGGATGGAACATGAGTTTGACAATTAGGGGATTTGAACCTTGGATCTCATAGTTTACATAACACTTATAACGAGGATTTACCAATTGAGCTAGACCCTTGGGGGCAGCACCGTGTGAAGTGTTGAATGGCCATAGAGCCATGAATTGCATTGTAATGAGAGATTTTGGAAATAAATTGAGAAACTATTCGAAGCTGGTTTTCCCTATTATATTTCCATGGTAAAATATGTGTTCTCCATTATGGTTAGATTTCTCTGTGAATTCATTGTTGGTGCTCTAGTCTTGCTGCTTGCTTTAGTTCTGAAAAAAGTGTCGGAATTCCGTTAAGCCAAATACCCCATTGGATCATAATTCATTGGTTGATTTGCTAGTGGGATGTCATGGTTACTGAATGCTATACTTGGTGAAAACTATAGCAACACTTCTATATTGTATACTAGTTGGTGCATTTTCTTGTTAGCTACAACCACTAGTTCAAAATGATACATTTCACTCTTAATTGACCCCAGCTAATGTATTTATTTTCATAAGATATAACACATGTATACAACGACCAGAGTTTTGGTTGTGCCAACATTTATTCTAAGGGTTTTGAAACTATACGAAGACATTCAGAGTAGTCCATCCAAAGATCAAATGAAACCAATGGTGGAGAATTGCTAGCTGTGAGCTATTGTTCCTATTGTTAGAGTGGGATTTTAAATTGGGAAACTTGTAAATGACCTCTTATTTATTTTCTTTGGTTCGTGGGAATGTGGAGGAGGCCACACACATAATCATCAGACTATGCCTTCAATTCCACCAATTCAAGTTCACTTAAAGCATGTACTCAACCATGAATTGAACCTTGAGGTTGTACACTTTAACTGTTGGGGTTCCTGACTATCTGGGTAGTTTATTGATTGCATATAAGTGAATTCAAGAGTTGTAATAACTTTCATGCTTCTCCCATAGTCCATTGATACCCAAGGGATTTACCACCCATTGCATCAACAAATAAATCATGGGTGGGGAAACTGATAGAGATAGAGCATTTCTCCTTGAGTACCTAGTGCATCTAGTCATTAAGATGGTGTTTATGTTGCTTTAATAACCAATTTAATATCTATATAGCAAAAGTGTTGTATTTATTTTGATAAATCTATAACACATGTACATAATGACCCGAGTTGTGGTTGTGCCAACATTTACATTGTGGGTTTGGAAACTGTACGAGGACATTTAGGTTAGTCCATCCAAATATCAAATGAAATCATTGGTGGATAATTGCTATATGTTGGCTATTATTCTTATTTCTAGAGTGGGATTTTAATTTGGTACTTCTGTAAATTACCTCTTATCTGTTTTCCTTGTTGTGTGAGAAGTATGGAGTGTTTATGCTTGGTCTTCAATAATGTACTTGAGTCATTATGTAATGTACTTGTCAAAATAATAAAGAAACAAATTTTTATTATCGTAACAATTCCTTATTAAAGCATGGGTTTCATGCTTGGGTCATCATTATATTAGTCAAAGTCCCCATTATGGACTTCTAGGATTAACATTGAGTTTATAAAGTCATTGTACATCCGAAGAGACCCTTCTTGGGCTTTCTAATCATGTAAAAAGTTTTTGTATTAAGTCAAATATGAATTACATACCCTCCACATCATGTCAGCCTAAGAGAGATCAAATTGGCCTAAGGATCCCCATTCGACCCACAAGAAGTCTATATATTCAAGGAGTTCGAAGTCATTTGGAGCATTCACTCTTAAGCAAGTTCAATATCTCAAAAAGAGATGGAGAAGTGCGAAGCCCATTGCTAGGAGGTGGAAAGAAGTGCGAGTTTGGGGAAGTATTTAGAGAAGAATAAAATCGAACTTTTTGTGCCTCTCTCTCTTTGTTTCGTGGTCTGGGTTGGGAGATCAAAGTCTCCTAAGATTTCACTGTTTTCGGAAGCTGCATGTTGTTGGAAGCTATGGCCTAGTCGAAGTTGCCGGAATAGGTCGAAGATCTCGGAGGCTGACATGGTGTGTAGGGAAAGTCTGGTCTTGGTCTAGGGTAAAGAGTCTCAAAGAATACTATTGAAAGGAAGAACTATCTTGATTGGGTTTTCCCCTCGAGGGGGGTTTTGTCGTGGCACATTCCTATATCTCGTGTCTCTTGTTTTGTGATCTTCATACACATATTATATGGTAATTGCTTGAAGAAAGATAAGATAATAAAGAAGTAAAATAATCCAACACACTCACAAGTAACTATCAAGAAAGGAGAATCAAACCCTAATATAATATCTTTGATTTTCCAATATGGAGGAGGCCACACACATAGTCATTAGGCCGTCCCTTTAGTTCCAACAATTCATGTTCCCTTAAATCATGTACTCAACCATTAATTGAGTACCTAGTGCATCTAGTCATTGAGACAGTGTTCATGTTCCTTTAATAGCCAATTTACTATCTTTGTAACAAAATCGTTGTCATTAAAATTCTTGTGGGTTTTGTTATTCGTCTTTATGACATAATGACTAATGTGCATGAGCGACCTTTTAACAATACTATGATTTATATGTCATTGATCATGTATTTCATTTCACATAATACCTAAATATGACACATTCACATATCTAATATGACACATTCACATACCTAATATGGCTAATTCAAAAATATGGTTCTTGTAAGCGTACCTGGTGCCCTTGAAGGTTCATTTATCTTTAATGTTCTCATAACTATATTTGGTGCCCTTTCCTTTTCGCTCTAAATTTCCTTCTGTTTCCCCAACGATGTGAAAATGTGATTGATGCAGTTACATATTAATGTAGTTTAGGATTGATGTAGTTACATATTGATGTAGTTCAGGATTGATGTAGTTACATATTGATGTAGTTCAGGATTGATGTCATTGATAGAGTGGTGGACAATGTAGTTCAAGGAAACACTAATGATAAATAGGAGAAATGGGCAAAATGGTTTGTTTCTTCTGCTTTTATACATTCAAAATTTTGGAAAAGAGTTTAATATAATCTCTTGGCCGAGATTGTTGGACTATGAAAATGCTCCACTAAATTTCTTGGCTGGGAGTTTATCAAAATTCTAGGTTAGGAGTTATAAATAAAATCTAAACTCTAGGCCGAGAGGGACCAAGAAAATTGTTTACTAAATATCTTGGCCGAGATTTCTTAACTAGAGGTAAAACAAAGCCAAAAATACTAAAACTCTCGGCCGAGAAATGCTCTAAAGTCTCGACTGAGAAAATATGTTGTCTTTTTTTTTTTTTTTTTTTACCGGTCAATTTTTTTATTATTATCTCCAAAAGCGTATTTTTCATCCCCATTCCAAAAATAATTTCCCATATTCTCGTTTTCACCCTGATGATATTGTTCTTATGGTAAGAAATCCCTGTGACCTTAATAATCATCTAATAATCCTCAATGAATCCTACTCTGTTATAGGTATGATTGTGAACATGGACAAAACAAAAGTTATGATAATCAAATTCCATAAGGTCCCTTATGACACTGTCATATATGAAAATAATAGTTTGGAGGAAGTTCCTTCATACAATTATCTTGGAATCAATATTCATCACAAGCTCAATTTCAACTATAGTGTTGAGAAAGGGATAAATGGAGGGTGGAAAGCTTATTATGGGCTTGAAAACAAGTGTAAATTAGCTAATCTTTGTTTGTGGGAGAAGAAGAAAATCATATTTCATACTCTCAGCACTTAGGCTATTTTATATAGATGTGAAGTACGAGGATGCAATACCTCTAGAGAATATTAGAGAAGGATAGGGAAAATCCAAAATAATTTTATAACTTGTTATCTTAATATTAAAAACAATACACCTTATCCTTATCCTCCTCAAAGAAGAGAGACCCTCCCCAATTGAGTGCACATCCATGGTTAGGTACCTAATTCCCAAGAACAAGATAAACAACATAGATGAAAATAGGGTCCCTAAAATTTCTTCCAACTCCAACTAGAATGACCAAGAACTCAAGCAATGATGAGATCAAGACAACAAGTCTTGGATAAATCATTAGGGGATACATGAAGACGTTATCCTACACGATATCGACAATATTAAAAATGTTATTATATCAAAATTTAAAGAGAATTTGTGGTGTAATAAAGAGTTAGAAAATGAAAGAAATCTAAGATACTACACAAAGGTGGTTAATCCTAATATAGAAGATCAAAAGCATCTTTTAGTTTGACTAGCACATAGAATAAAATCAACATTACTAAAATATGAACCAACTCCCACCAACTACATAGTGAAAATGAACTTTTGGAAAATTCTCAAAATGCCATGGGATGCAGGAATCTATCATCTTTGTGACACTAAGAGAGTTGAAGACGAGATACACTTTCTCCTAGAGTTCCTTGTGTACACCTAGATTATAACTCAAATTCAAAATATCAGTTACAATCATAACCTTCCTAACCTCATAAGTCATCAAAACTATGGTAATCTTGGAAGACTTTTATAAGTGCTTCTTCAAAATATAAATAAGATTCAACTTGATAAACCAATTATGGTTTCAATAGATGTTAATCACCATCATCATCATCATCATCATCATTTATATTATGCCTGATAGAAAATAAGTGAAACATTTTTGTCTCATTAAGAAAAAATGAATTATATATATTGTTCATTTGGAAAGAAACAATGAAGAGGACTAAGGAAGTCTGCAAATTAAAAAAAAAAATACAATCAAAATTAGCTTATATTACTGATTTGAACCCTAATTGATTCTAAATATAAAATATATTAAAGTTTCTTATTTGTATTATTCAATGTGAATCTAAGGTATATTAAAAAAAATATTCCTCTCATTCATATATAAATATAAATAGTTTTAATTTTAATTTGTAGGTGTGACGCTAATTTTTATATCTATTAATTATTAACAAAATCAGTTTTAAAACACATTAGTAGAGCTAAAAGAAACTTTGTAATACTATACGAAACTCTCATAGGAAATTCCATGTTGGAAATTAAAGGGACAACATGATTTTATAAGGTTAAATATTCATCACAAATATAATAAATCATGCTTGTAAAAATCATAAGATATAATCACGAAAGAAAAGATAATGTATATTCTACTTTCTACAAGAACATGAAATCCTACTATACACTAATCTTCTTGCACATAAAAAAAATGTATAAATAGTTCCAACATAAGAAAGCTTGTAAATGATAAGAAAGACAATACAAAAGGGTCATTGGAACTCCTATGGGTGAGACGTCCCCAAGGTTATCAGAGCCCTTTAATAAATCATACGAATTAGCTGAATAACATAAATGCTTCTTCATTAAAATACTAAAATGAAACACATGGGTTCTTTATCACAAAACTTAGTAGATGGAGCAAGAGAAATCATAATAGAAAACAACTAACTTATTTTTTTTTGTACTTTCACTCTTAAAGGATATTCTTTTGTTTAGGAGGAGAGAATGCAAAGGAGGAGGAGTTGGGTGAACTATTTTTTTCAGTAACTAGAGGAATCAACAACTAGGTTGGTCTCGTACTACCATGACACAAGGTTGATTCCAACCGCTAACAATATAACCTCCAGGTGTAACTACCTCGCCGTTAGGATGGCACATGAGTTTGACAATTAGGGAATTTGAACCATGGGTTTCATAGTTTACATAACACTTATAAATGGGATTTACCAGTTGAGATACACCCTTGGGGGCAGGGTTGTGTGAAGTGTTGAATGGCCATAAAGCCATGAATTGCATTGTAACGAGAGATTTTGGAAATAAATTGAGAAACTATTCGAAGCTAGTTTTCCTATTATATTTCCATAGTAAATATGTGTTCTCCATTATGGTTAGATTTCTCTATGAATTCATTGTTGGTGCTCTAGTCTTGCTGCTTGCTTCAGTTATGAAAGAAGTGTCGGAATTCCATTAAGCCAAATACCCCATTGGATCATAATTCATTGGTTGATTTTCTAGTGGGATGTCATGGTAACTCAACGCCATACTTGGTGAAAACTATAGCACCACTTCTATATTGTATACTAGTTGGTGCATTTGCTTGTTAGCTACGATCACTAGTTCAAAAGGATACATTTCACTCTTAATTGACCCCAGCTAATATATTTCTTTTGATAAGCTATAACACATGTACACAATGAACAGAGTTGTTGTTGTGCCAAAATTTATACTAGGGGTTTGGAAACTGTATGAGGACATTCAGAGTAGTCCATACAAAGATCAAATGAAACCAAAGGTGGAGAATTGTTAGCTGTTAGCTATTGTTCCTATTGTTAGAGTGGGATTTTAAATTGGGACACCTGTAAATTACCTCTTATTTGTTTTCTTTGATGTGTGGGAATGTGGAGGAGGCCACACACATAATCATCAGAATATGCATTCAATTCCACCAATTCATGTTCCCTTAAATCATGTACTTAACCATTAATTGAGCCTTGAGGTTGTACGCTTTAACTGTTGGGGTTCCTAACTATCTAAGTAGTTTATTTGGTTGCATATAAGTGAATTCAAGAGTTGTAACAACTTTCATGCTTCTCCCATACTCCATTGATACCCAAGGCGCAAGGATTTACCACCCATTGCTTCAACAAATAAATCATGCGAGGGGAAACTGAAAGATATAGAGAATTTCTCCTTGAGTACCTAGTGCATCTAGACATTAAGATGGTGTTTATGCTCCTTTAATAACCAGTTTACTATCTCTATAGCAAAAGTGTTGAATATATTTTGATAAAGTTATAACACATGTAGATAATGACCCGAGTTGTGGTTGGGCCAACATTTACACTGTGGGTTTGGAAACTGTACGAGGACATTTAGGGTAGTCCATCCAAAGATCAAATGAAATCATTTGTGGATAATTGCTAGATGTTGGCTATTGTTCCTATTGCTAGAGTGGGATTTTAATTTGGGACTTCTATAAATTACCTCTTATCTGTTTTCCTTGCTGTGTGGGAAGTGTGGAGTGTTAGAAAATATAACTATGTTTGGTCTTCAATAATGTACTTGAGTCATTATGTAATGTACTTGTCGAAAGAATAAAGAAACAATTTTTTATTATTGTAACAATTCCTTATTAAATCATTGGTTTCATGCTTGGGTCATCATTATATTAGTCAAGTCCCCATTGTGGACTTCTAGGATTAACGTTGATTTTATAGAGTCATTGTACATTCGAAGAGACCCTTCTTGGGCTTTCAAATCATGTAAAAAGTTTTTGTATCAAGTCAAATATGAATTATGTACCCTCCACATCATGTCAGCCTAAGGACCCCCATTTGACCCACACGAATCCTATATATTAAAGAAGGTCGAAGTCATTTGGAACATTCACTCTTAAGCAAGTTCGATATCTCAAAAAGAGATGGAGAAGTGCGAAGCCTATTTCCAGGAGGTGGAAAGAAGTGCGAGTTTGGGGAAGTCTTTATAGAAGAAGAAAATCAAACTTTTTGTGCCTCTCTCTCTTTGTTTCGTGGTATGGGTTGGGAGATTGAAGTCTCCTAAGATTTCAATGTTGTCGGAAGCTACTGCCTAGTCGAAATTGCTGGAAGAGGTCGAATATCTGGGAGTCTGACATGGTGTGGAGGGAAAGTCTGGTCTTGGTCTAGGGTAAAGAGTCTCAAAGAATACTATTGAGAGGAAGAATCATCTTGACTGGGTTTTCCACTCGAGGGGCGTTTTGTCATGGCGCGTGCCTATAACTTGTGTATCTTGTTTTGTGATATTCATACACATATAATATGGGAATTTCTTGAAGAAAATAAGATAATAAAGAAGTAAAAGAATCCAACACACTCACAAGTAATTATAAATAAAGGAGAATCAAACCCTAATACAATATCTTTGATTTTCCAATACGGAGGAGGCCACACACATAATCATCAGATCGTCCCTTCAGTTCCAACAATTCATGTTCCCTTAAATCATGTACTCAACCATTAATTGAGTACCTAGTGCATCTAGTCATTGAGATGGTGTTCATGTTCCTTTAATAACCAATTTACTATCTTTGTAACAAAATCGTTGTCATTAAAATTCTTGTGGGTTTTATTATACGTCTTTATGACATAATGATTAATGTGCATGAGCGACCTTTTAAAAATACTGTGATTTATATGTCATTGACCAGGTATTTCATTTCACATAATACCTAAATATGACACATTCACATACCTAATATGGATAATTCAGAAATATGGTTCTTGTAAGTGTACCTGGTGCCTTTAAAGTTTCATTTATGTTTAATGTTCTCATAACTGTATCTGGTTCCCTTTCCTTTTCGCTCTCCATTTCCTTCTGTTTCCCTAATGACATGAAAATGTTATTGATGAAGTTACAAATTGATTTAGTTAAGGATTGATGTAGTTACATATTGATGTAATTCAGGATTTATGTCATTGATAGAGTGGTGGACAATGTAGTTCAAGGAACAACTAACGACAAACAGGAGAAATGGGTAAAACGGTTTGTTTTTTTTGCTTTTATACATTCAAAATTTGAGCAAAGAGTTTAGTCTAATCTCTCAGACGAGACTCTTGGACCGTGAAAATGATCCACTAAATTTCTTGACTGAGAGTTTATCAAAATTCTAGGTCGAGAGTTATAAATAAAATCTAAACTCTAGGCCGAGAGGGACCAAGAAAATTGTTTACTAAATATCTTGGCCAAGAGTTCTTAACTAGAGGTAAACCAAATCCAAAAATACTAAAACTCTCAGCCAAGAAATGCTCTAAAGTCTCGATTGAGAAAATATGTTTTTGTTTTTTTTTTTTTATCGGTCGAATTTTTTATTTCCAAAAGCTTATTTTTCATCCCCATTCCAAAAAGTATTTCCCATATTTGCATTTTCACCCTGATGATATTTTTCTTATGGTAAGAAATACCTATGACCTTAATAATCATCTAATAATCCTCAATGACTCCTACTCTATTATAGGTATGATTGTGAACACGGAAAAAACAAAAGTTATGATAATCAAATTCCATAAGGTCCCTTATGACACTATCATATATGAAAATAATACTTTGGAGGAAGTTCCTTCATACAATTATCTTGGAATCAATATTCACCACAAGCTCAATTTCAACTATAGTGTTGAAAAAGGGATAAATGGAGGGTGGAAAGATTATTATGGGCTTGAAAACAAGTATAAATTAGATCATCTTTGTTTGTGGGATAAGAAGAAAATCCTATTTCATACTCTCATCACATAGGCTATTTTATATAGATGTGAAGTCCAAGGACGACATATCTCTAGATAATATTGGACAAGTATATGGAAAATCCAAAACAATTCTATAACTTGTTATCTTAATATTAAAAATAGTACACCTTATCCTTATCCTCCTCAAAGAAGAGAAAACCTCCCCAATTGAGTGCACATCCATGGTTAGGTACCTAATTCAAAAGAACAAGATAAACAACATAGATGACAATATGGTCCCTAAAATTGCTTCCAACTCCAACCAGAATGACAAAAAACTCAAGCAAGGATGACATCAAGACAACAAGTCTTGGATAAATCGTTAGGGGATACATGAAGACGTTATCCTACACGATACCGACAATATTAAAAATGCTATTATATCAAAATTTAAAGAGAAATTGTGGTGTAACAAAGAGTTAGAAAATGAAAAAATCTAAGATACTACTCAAAGGTGTTTAATCCTAATATAGAAGATCAAAAGCATATTTTAGTTTGATTAGCACGTAGAAAAAAATCAACATTACTAAAATATGAACCAACTCCCACCAGCTTCGTAGTGAAATTAGACTTTTGGACAATTCTCAAAATGCCATGGGATGTAGGAATCTATCATCTTTTTGACACTAAGCGAGTTGAAGATGAGATACACTTTCTCCTAGAGTTCCTTGTGTACACCTAGATTATAACTTAAATTCAAAATATCAGTTACAATCCTAACCTTCCTAACCTCATAAGTCATCAAAAGTATGGTAATCTCGGAAGACTTTTATAAGTGCTTCTTCAACATATAAATAAGATTCAACTTCATAAACCAATTATGGTTTCAATAGATGTTAATCATCATTATCATCATCATCATCATTTATATTATGTCTGATAAAAAACAAGTGAAACACTTTTGTCTCATTAAGCAAAATGGAATTATATATATTGTTCATTTGGAAAGAAACAATGAAGAGGACTAAGGAAGTCTGCAAATAAAAAAAACAAATACAATCAAAATTTAGCTTATATTACTGATGTTGAATTCCAATTGATTATAAATATAAGATATATTAAAGTTTTTTATTTGTCTTGTTCAATGTAAATCTAAGGTATATTAAAAAAATATTTCTCTCATTCATACATAAATTTAAGTAATTTTAATTTTAATTTGTAGATGTGACACTAATATTTATATTTTTTAATTATTAAAAAAATCAGTTTTAAAACACATTAGTTTATATTATAAATATATTAGGGGTGGCAGTAGCAAGGGGGAGTGATTATTCACCCCTAGAATAATCAAGAACTCAAATTTGCTGGGGGATTGGGAGGTGACCAACAATATTTCATAAGCCTATGCTCTTTATTAGGGAATAAAACAAGTAGTGCAATTATAAATTCAAGAGATCATCATGATTGGAGATTCACTCCTCATTCTCTGCATATAAACAAAACACTTCCCAGTGATATTAAGCTAGCTCAGATCATGAAATGCACTCTTAATTTACTCTAATTCATGCCCATAAATCAATGTTTTCATGTCCCAAGGGTGAACAACTTGGTGGCAAATGAAATGGCCAATCTGGGCTCTACCCTCTCAAAAGGAGAATCAGTTTGTTAAGGTCAGATAAAAATGGTCCATCTTCCTTATGTTTTATATGAATTTCATTATGTGTATTTGTACTATCTTCAAAGTTATTAAAATGGAGGGTCCCTTTCTTATGCACCTCAAACTTCTCTGCGTGATATCCGAACTGAAAATGGCATCTACCCATGGTATTCATTCACCCATGGTATTTATCCACCCATGGTGTTCATCTACCTATGCAATCTACCCATGGTATTGTAAGTGGCATCAACCCATGGTATTGTAAGTGGAATCTACCCATGGTATTAATTCACCCATGGTATTTACCCACCCATGGAATTTACCCACTATCTTGTAACTAAAAAAAGACTAAGTAATAAGTCACATTTTGTAAAAGGGCAAATTTTCCATCACAATGTAGCTTTTACAATTATTCTTTATTTTAATAAAAAAGGTTTCTTTGTGGTTTTATCTACTGTGTGTTCTCTCATTTTTTTTTTGACATTTCAAATTTTCAGATTTTGGGGGCCTCCCCCCTCAAGATCCATTTCAATTTTTTAGACCTTAGGGGCTGCCCCCAAGATCCAGATCAATGGTATCAAATTCTGGTTACGACTCCATGGCAATGAGGGTTTGACACATATTTCAGTTTCAATTTTTTGAAGAAATATTCAACAAACTTCATTCATGTGCTACGACCTCCACAGAGCACTTTCTTGGGCACAACGAGAATATTTTTTTTATTTTTTCCATTTTTTGTAGGAATTTTTTGGGCGATGAGTTTGCAGATAAGATGTGAAACTTTTGGTGCAAAATTTACAAAAACAAATAAATATCTAGATTCCTCATGAAAAATACTCAAATTCAAAAAAAATAAATTGCCAAATCGGAGTCCGGATGAGGGAGATATCGCTGATTTAAAATTAACTCATTACAATTCATGGATGACAACTCCCCTATCATTTTTTTTTGTGCACAATTTTAGAAAAATGATTACAGATCAGAGATCCTCTTGAAAAATCATGCAATTTAAAAAAATATTGGTCGAATCGTAGTTTAGATGAGGGAGATATCCCTGATTTAAAATTAGTTATTCTTTTAGAACTTTTGTGACGATGGGATAGTTGCAGCGTGAATATGAGTTTCCAGAGTGTTCAAATAGGGATTTCAATTGCATGAGAAGATGAAAAATGGTCATTCTATTTCCAAAAACAGGTTATAATAATGATTCTCAGTTATATTGACCGATTTGTACCCATTTTAAAGTGATTTTTATATTTGGGGCAACATTCAGAGCGGGTTCTCTTTAGAGATATGCCCTCCCACCTCGCTTTAGTAGGCACCTGCTTCACATTCATCAGTTTTAACAACATTCGGCTTGGGTTCTTTGGGGACGTGCTCTCCCACCCCAGGCTATGTAGGCACCTGCTACTTCATCAACAATCAACATCATAGTTATGGGTCAATCACACAAAATCCTTGTCATTGAAGTCCATTTGCTAGGTCGCACACTGTTAGTATCATAGTTGGTCACAAGCAGTATAAGGTATCTATATCCTCAGATATTTGTTTTCTATGGTTATGGGTCATCCACAAACCCACACTTCATCGACGTCCATTTTCTAGGTTCCACACTATCAATATCACAGTTGGTCACAAGAATTATAGGGTATCTCTATCCTCGGATCTTCGTTCATCATGGTTATGGGTTAACCACACAAAACACTTCTCTTTAATGGCTCTTCATATTCAACACATGCTTCTTAGGAGGGAACTTCACGCAATGGGGACCATTGCTTCTTAAGGAGGGAGGAATGATCTGAATGGAAAATGGCATCTACCCATGGTATTCATTCACCCATGGTATTTATCCACCCATGGTATTCATCCACCCATGGAATCTACTAATGGTATTGTAAGCAACATCCACCTATGGTATTCATCTACCCATGGTATTGTAAGTGGCATCTACCCATGGTATTCATTCACCCATGGTATTTACCCACCCATGGAATTTACCTGTGGTATTGTAACTAAAAAAAGACTATAAGTAACAAGTCACATTTTGTAAAAGGATAGATTTTCCATCACAATGTAGCTTTTATAATTATTCTCTATTTTAATAAAAAAAGTTTCTTTGTGGTTTTATTTACTGTGTGTTCTCTCTCTCTCTCTCTCTTTTTTTTGCATTTCAATTTTTCAGACCTTAGGGTCCTCCCCCAAGATCCATTTCATTTTTTTAAATCTTGGGGGCCTCTCCCCAAGGTCTAGATCAAACTTGGTGGCAAATGAAATGGCCAATCTAGACTCTACTCTCCCTAAAGGAGAATTAACTTGTTAATGCCAGATAAAAAAGGTCCATCTTCCTTATGTTTTATATGAATTTCATTATGTATATTCGTAATATCTTCAAAATATTCTTTGTGGTTTTATTTACTGTGTGTTCTCTCTTTTTTTTTTGGAATTTCAATTTTTCTAGACCTTAGGGTCCTCCCCCAAGATCCATTTCAATTTTTTAGATCTTGGGGGCCTTCCCCAAGGTCCGGATCAAACTTGGTGGCAAATGAAATGGCCAATTTGGGCTCTACTCTCCCCAAAGGAGAATTAATTTGTTAATGCCAGATAAAAAAGGTCCATCTTCCTTATGTTTTATATGAATTTCATTATGTATATTTGTAATATCTTCAAAGTTATTAAAATGGAGGGTCCCCTTCTTATGCACCTCAAACTTCTCCACGTGGTATACATGTGTCCCCTGTTGCATATGCTAACTTCTAGAGCCTTCGGCCCAAAGCATAGTTGACACTTGGGAATCATGTTTAATGGAAGTTTTTGTGTACTAAATCCCTTGCTCATAACCATGACGATAGTGCATACAAGGACTACAAAGACTCTAGGGAAGATTGCGTACAGGGGGAAATGCCCAGATCGATAGGAGAAGTGGGTCGATATGTCATGGAGGAGAAATGCCTTACCCATGATTTCAAGTGCAGGTGATCGAAAAGATGATTTTATGCTTGTGAGTGGAGGATGAGGGTCGAAAGTCCCTCCTAGCTACTTAGCTTGGATTATAAAGTCTCTATATTCGAACAACATCTCCCTAGCTCCTTGGTTACTATTCATTTAATCTTGGGTATGTGTTTCTCCTCTGAGAGCAACAACTTCAAATTTAAATGCCCTACGTTAATCCATTTGGTTAATTTTCTCTCGGCTTGTCAGTGTTTTCCCTGCACCTTGAGGCTATTTGATTCCATTTTTTTATTGCATCTCGATGTGTCCCCTTGGTTGTTTGATTTTTGACTCCCTGGGTTCACTCTTTATTAGGCATTACTCTCTAGAGGCTCTACCTTGTCTACCTATTCCCCTTGTGTCTCTCGTTATTCCCCTTCTCTTAAGTCACCTTGGAACTAGAATTGATATGGCCCCATTGAAGTCTTTGCTGCCACTTCTTGGTTTTCTAATTGGTGGAGAGGTGATATCGATGGTCCCTCTGCCGGGTCTCAATATCAACTCCCACATGGGTGAGAAAGTATGGGATACCAAAATCTATGTGTTTTTAGTTTACTGCATTCAACTTTTAGTAACCCAAAAAGTTATGATCCCAAGGGAAAACTTCAATGAAAATATTATCAGTACAGTCCAATAGGAAAGCACCCCCACTATGGAAGGAATGCATCTTGATCGATTATGCATCTACATACTGAAGATTGAAGTGAATTTTCTGCTTCCTCAACTAGATGAGATGCAAATTCATATGGAGAACCTACACCATGAAAATTATGAAAACAAAAGTGTCTCCAAGGATTATCAATCACATAACTAGGCACTGCCATTTTTATGAACTACATATTTTGTTTTTTGCTTGATCGTTTCTAGTGCTGCTATAAGCAATGTGAGGAGATCAATAGTATTGAATGTTTAAACATGTTGTATCTAGAAAATGAAGACCAAGTAAAAACAAAAATAATAGTTCCGAAAATAATCTCTAAATAATTTTGATATGTACTATAACTAAGCTTTATGCTTAAGACTTTTTTAATACAAATATCCTTAATTCTTGTTATAAAAAAATATATTACAAATATATTTTAAAATATAATAAAATTTAAATTCATATTGTTAATGTAACTGCAAGTTCAATGTAAATATAAGATATATTGAAAATTTTGGTTCAATCATATTCATTATAAATGGTAGATATACTAAAGATTTTTATTTATTGCATTAAAAAAAATAAAGTGTTTTACAAATCATTATAGAAAGAAGTTTTCGGAAAAAAGCCAACATAATATAAAACCTTTAAAAAAACATAATCTAATTCCAATTCAAATTATATATATATATATAATTTAATAATATATATATTTTTCTTAATATATAAAAAAAATTATACATTAACAAATTTCATTTTTTTTTTCTTATTTGATAAATTGAGATTCAAAATAAATTTAAATTAATATTTATTAAAATTATAATAATTATTATAATTTGTAAACGATACAATTAGAATTGATTTAATAGTAAACATATGTGCTTTCTCTAAAAAAAATTGATTTAATGGTAAACACATGTGCTTCCTCTAAAAAAAATCACAAATTCAAATCTACAAAGCTAGATTATGCACCTTTATATAAAATTTAGCAATCAAATCACAAATTAATTTTAAGATATATTTATTATTTTTTTTTTCACAAATGAGGCCTACTCATATATTATATGAACTAAAGAACGATCAATCTACCCACAACAACCACTAATTAATTTTAAAATACATAATACTTTTAGTATTTTTCTTTAAAAAATAAAGCCAACTCGTCTAATGGAAGCATGATATCACATCTATTGGATTGGATTGTGCGAAGCTCAATCGAATTTGGACACCCCTTGGGATAATTTAATTTCAACCCCTTCCCATGACGTTTGAACTGAAACCTAATAAAAACTAAATCCTACTCAAACCAACTAACTACACCTTATAAGTTAAATTAAATTATTATTATTATTCAATTATATATAAAACAAACCAAAGTAGATCCATCTGAAATGTGGATCTTACCAAGTGTTGAGAAAACCAAGTGTTGAGAAAACCAACGTAGATCCATCTGAAATGTGGATCTTACCAAGTGTTGAGAGGGATCAAGTCCGGAGTTAAGATGGATCTAAGTTAGTAATATTGCATTCCATAATGGATTTCCTCAAGCCTTTAAATAGGCTTCATCATAACAAATACCATGGACAAATACAATGGGTTGTTAAAACTTGGAGCCCAAAATTGACAATGATAAATTATTAATTTTGTTATTTTATTTTTATTTGATCGAGTTAAAATGTATACATAACATAGCAAGTCATTACAACATCTCATCCATAATGGGTTGAAGATCGGCCCCTCTACGCAAGATTATATATGTACCAGTTCACATCCATCTTAATTCTAGATCTAAGCATCGAGAGAGCTCAATTCTCTCAACGTGCGAATCTCTTTTGTGAGTGAAAAACTTGAGGAAAGGTTCACACCTCGACTGTTTGATAGATATGGAGTATATATATATATATATATATATTGAATTTTTTTGATTCAGTCAAAATGTTTATATACCATTACAACATCTCTTTTATACTGGTTTGATTTTTATTTTTTTTAATTTTTATAACATTACAACATCTCTTCTATATTGGGCTGCATAGTGCCTCTTTTTGCAGTTATTTTAAATTATAATGATAATGTTATTTGATCAATAATAACATGATTTAGGGATCATATTCTAGCCTAAGACCCATAATAACTCTCGATATTAAATACTGATGAAAGATAAAAATTAAAATAAATTTATTAGTGCCTGCGCGTTGACCATTATTAGTTTAACATTAACCATGACAACTTCTAATGTTTAACTTTATAACTCATTAAAGTATTTTTTTATTTTAATTAAAAACATATTTTTTTTAGCATTTGATTGGCTTAAAAGTGTGTGTGTCTTATTTCAGATTTCTTGACATGTGTCCCATGTCACCCATGAAATTCAATCACCCCGAGAACTTGCAAATTTTCATGATGCTTGATATCTTGTAAACAAAATAATACTAAAAATATATTTAATTTAATTATAATTATATTACCTAAATGAATGAAATTAATAATACAACCAAAGTAAAAAATAAAGTAAAAAAATCAATAATTCAAACTAAACTACAAAATAAAAAATAATAATATAAAAGTATATTAACTAAGAATTAAAATAAAATTATGAAGCTAAACCAAACTAAAAATTAAAAGTAATTAAAATAAAACTAATCCCGTTTATGGATCGTGCTTGACATCTTGTAATCGAAATAAAACTAAAACTAAAACTATATTTAAATAAATTATAATCATATTAAATAAAACTAAATGAAATTAATAATACAACCAAACTAAAAAAGTAAAGTAAGAAAATCAATAATTCAAACTAAATTACAAACTAAAAAGAAATAATACAAAAGTATATTAATTAAAATCAAAATAAAGTTAAGAAGGTAATCTAAACTAAATTATTATAAAAATTGAGGTAACAAAACTAAACTAAAAATCAAAAGTAATTAAAATAAAACTAAAGTAATAACTAAACCACATTTAAAACTAAACTAAAATAATTAAAAGTCTAAATTATAATCATATAACTAAAATTGAATTATAACGAAACTAAAAAATAAAACTGAAAAATCAATAATTCAAACTAAACTAGAAACTAAAAAGTAATAATATAAAAGTATATTAACTAAGAATCAAAATAAAGTTATGAAGTTAAACTAAACTAAATTATTATAAAATTCGAAGTAACAAAACAAAACAAACTAAATTATTATAAAATTTGAAGTAACAAAACAAAACTAAAAATTAAAAGTAATTAAAATAAAACTAATCTCGTTCATGGAGATCATGGTTGACGTCTTGTAATTAAGATATAACTAAAACTAAAACTATATTTAAGTAAATTATAATTATTAATTAAAACTGAATGAAATTAATAATACAACTAAATTAAAAATAAAGTTAAAAAATAAATAATTCAAACGAAACTAGAAACTAAAAAATACTAATATAAAAGGATATTAATTAAGAATCAAGTATATTAACTAAGAATCAAACCTAAATTATTATAAAAATTGAAATAACAAAAGTAAACATTTTTTTAAAAGTAATTAAAATAAAACTGAAGTAATAACTAAACCACATTTAAAACTAGACTAAAACAATTAGAAGTCTAAATTATAATTATTATATTAAAATAAAATTGAATTACAACCAAACTAAAAAATAAAATAAAAAAATCAATAATTCAATTAAACTAAAAACTAAGAAGTAATAAACTAAATTATTATAAAATGAAGTAACAAAACTAAATTAAAAATTAAAAGTAATTAAAATCTGATTTCTACCTAATGCTAATTCTTGCAGTATTATGTTTTCTTTCCAAATACTTGTCTAGGTAGTTGCAACGGTATGATAATTTTAATTATTTCCATTTACAAACCATTTCAAACATTCGATTCTTCTTGCAGTAGTCATGGTATTTGAGGAAAATTTTGCAAATAACGTAATCTGAAGGAGATTATCACCGATAAGGGAACAACAGTTTATTCAGATTGAACAACAGTTCTTTTTTTAATTATATTAATTCGAATTTTTTTAATTTGTGATTGGTGAAAAGAGCTGCTTGGGTTTTTTTAACTTGAATGTATGCGTTTAATTTATACTTATATAAAATATGTTTTTATATTTACAAATTTTTATTATATAAATATTTAATTTAAGTAGTAATTTAATTAAATTTGTGGAAAACAAATTTAAGTGTGATGGATAATAATCATTCCTCTCAGCCATTTAATATAAACTTGATTCTCCCATACACATAAAAATATAATATTAGTCAATTGAGTTTATCTCCTATGGCTCGAAAGAATGATTGGGAACCCCAATCATTCTACTTGTTATTTGATACATATACCTTAGTGGCCACTCTCTTCTTTACTTGCACAAATTTTATATTTGATTTGAAATATACTTTGATAATAATTATATATGCTTTAACATTATAATAAATTTAATATAGATTATCTAATAATCATTAAAAAGATAAAATAAATATAAAACATTAGATCATGTAAAATAAATATTAAATATAATTAGATTCATGTAATTTTAAGGAAAAACTCAATTATTTTAATGAACATAACTATCTATCAAATTTAACCTTATTCTTATAAACAATATTTAATAATAAAAATAATCAAAATTCTAAAAATATGTTATTGTGTATATAAAATATGTGGAGAACCATTTATAGTAAGTCAAAGAAAATGTACAATCACAAAAGACTTAAAATTTATGAAAAACTAAAAAAAATAAAAATAAAATTCTTATTATAATACAACCATAAATTCTCTTATTATTTTAATTGTAATATTTATTATTATAAAATTGTATGTTATTAATAATTTTTAACACAATTAAGCGACAAGGAACGCTAATTATACGGTTTTGTTGATGAAAGCGTTGAGTGTATTAATTTAATGATGCAAGCGACGAGTCTATTTATTATTGTTTAATATTATTTAGTGTATTCATGAATACACTATTAAAATGCTGCTCCCTGATCCACCTGGAGAAACTCTTTATTGCGATATATTTAAAGCATTGACTTAATTAATAAATTAATAATAAAATTCTAAGGGTGAAGCAGACTCTTAGTTGCATTTGACATCTATTTAATGCGATATATTTAAAACATTGACTTAATTAATATATTTAAAGCATTGACTTAATTAATAATAAATTTCTAAGGATAAAGCAGAGTCTTAGTTGCATTTGACATCATTAGAATATGTGCAATCGTTTAAAAGTTTAATTTCCAAGTTGCCATTGTTGGTAATTCTGTTTAATTATGGATCAATCTTAATGTTACTTTAGATTTGCAGGAAGAAGTTTAAAGTCTTTGCGCGCCTGTAAGTTTAGATTGTCTTTTCCCATTCAAATATAAATTTATGTTATGTTTTTACCTGAAAATAAAAATCGACCGGGTTAAATTTAATTTAACTATTTTAAAATTTTTAATAAATTTTATTTAAAAATAATTATAATTATAAATTATATTTAAATTTAATAAATAAGTGTTTTTAAAAGTTTTATAATAAATTATACATTAATTTTGAAATAGAGTTTTTAATATTTTGGTGAAAAAAATTTGAGTACAAAAACAACATTGATTAGATTCAATAAAGATATTTTGGAAACAATTTTGACCATTAGAAAAGTTATATATATATATATATTATTTTTTTAATAATTATTATTTTTTTTAATTTCTTAATTTTATAAATATTTTATATGTGTATTTTAAAACAACAATATTTTAAAATCAAATTTATTTCATTATTGCCATTTATTTTGTTTATATAATTGTATTTTAAATAATAAGGTGGTTGTTTATTTTTGTTTATAATATCTGATTTTATTTATTTGTTTGTTTGTTTGTTTTCTAGCTAAGAAATAAAATCATTTTCTGAAAATATAAATTTATTTGATTTACTGTTGTCAATGGGAAAAACATTTTAAGTTTTTTTTTGGAGTAACAGAGTTGATGCAGATCCCAGATCCCATACTTGCATTGCTCTTAGAAAAATAATCTGATCTTGTTACCCAATCTTCATGTTTGTAGACTATGGCTTGAAATCATTATATGATTTTTTCAAAATATCGATTGATTATTTATTGTAAACTCCTTGGAAACATAAGGAAATGTTGTGTCTTTGAAGCTATTTGCATGTTTCCAATTGAAATACTAGTATTTCAAAGAGACAAACGTTATATCCCTATCTATGCAATGTATTTACATGGATATGATAGTTGACAGGGATTTTCATTGTATATTATTTTGTAGCTTGCTGTCCATTTTACTAACTATGGTTTATTAGCTTGAAAAATGAGATATATAGCACATAAATGAATAAAATAAAATATACTTATGATAAAATAAAATATTATAAAGGGTTAATCACTTAGATCTTGAAAATAAAAGGTATATATATATATATATATATATAATTTTTTTTTTTGTCTTGAATAGTGTAAAGAAGAAAATGGGTATTGCATAAATTCTCATGAGTTTCATATTAAAAGTTGGTATTGGCTAATTCCTGAAACACTATGTAATACTAAGAATGGCTAATTCCTAAAACACTATGCAACACTAAGAGTGTATCGTACCCTTCATAATTTTTTTTTAATATCTTGAATGACATGCCACTAATTAAGAATAAATCAACATTTACTAATTATATGCTTATTTAAATCTTTCCTTCTAAATCTCCCCTTTGTGTTTATTTATTTTTTAATCTTAGCACAAGAGTAATTTTCAAGGTGATCATTAATGCATTTTACTTACTTATCTTGTATCCGTGAGGTTTAAATAAGTACAAACCTTATATAACTTGAGTTTATATCTAAAAGGGCTCTCCTCGTGAATATAAGGAAATCATAATAATATTTAACATTAGGTTTGAAAGGTTCTTCTTGTAGTGGCATATTAATATTTTAATTTTGGATTTGCATCCCTTCTACAATACAATGGTCAAATAATTTTGGTATTAATTTTTGGATTTATCATAAGTTCTCTGACCTTATCCTTTCGAACTCTCTAGATCCATACAACAATACAACAATATTGTTCTTGGATTTAGTGATTGGCTCTCGGATCAACTGTTTAGATGTCTAGGTTTTGAATCTATGGTGGAGACAAGGCAACGTGGTTATGGGAGTAACCACCTTGCCTTTACCGGTGCCGCTCTATCTTAGTTGGACCTTTTGCTCTGTGAGAATGAGCTTTGCAACAAGAAAAATCATTGCTTCAAGATTACTTTGGTCTGCGGAGATTGGTCACTTCCAGGTAATTTTTTGAAGCCGTGATACATTTTCACCATCCTGTTTCAAGTTTTAAAATTGTTTAAGGAACCTTCTTTCTTTTACTCTTAATCTAAGTACAATAATGGTCCATTGTAGGTTGAATTCCTCCAATTGTTTTATGGTGTGGGACCTTTGTTGTACGTCTCTTCAAGAGTTGTATTTTAGGGAAAGGAGTCCCTTACCCCGACCATCTTAATGAATGTAGTCTGTCAGGGTTTGAAAATCACTGGTAACTTATTTTCCCCGTGGATTCAGTTTGGTGGACTTCCCTCATGGTTCTATGTTCTTAGTTGCTTCAATGATTTTTAACTTAACACGTTTGTGCAGGGTTGCAAGGGTTACGACCGCCCTCTAGATAACACTTACAGGTCGAAACCTTAACCCCTCTGCTTATTTTCCATATCATCTGTTCGATCGTGAACCTTGCTAACATGTCTCTCAAGTTTCTTTGGAAATCACAGGTTAAGTCTCCTTTTTAACTCTTGTGAACATGCATTTAGCTTCAAATGTCCACCTTATTTTCACAAATGATGCTTTCCAGGTTCTAATAATCCCTACTGTGGTTTTATATTTCTCCAGGTTACTCAGAGAGACGAGACCAAACATTAGAATAGGGTTTAGGTTGAGACTCTGATGGCACCATTCTGACTAAAGTTTTATTCTGTAAATTATTTTGCATTCTGGTTGTCGTCCAGGTGACGTTCAACACTCATATGAGTTAGTTTAATTATGGTATATTGACTCTTTTAAGTTGTTTGCTGTAGTTTAGTTTTCATTGTTATATTTTCAAAGACTTGGAATAGTTATGTTCCACGTTACAATTTCTCCATTGGTTTGATAGATAATAATTAAGGCCTTCAACCATCTATTAGATTTTGATGTATGGATTTTAGTGTCTTAAGCGAATTTTCATATAACTAAATAGTTCCTCTACTTTGTATTTATGCATTATTCTATTTATAGTGTTTGTTATTCTTAGAATTGTCCATCGACTTGATATACAATTATCAATTGTTACGTCCTTTGTCTTGTTTTTATCAACACTGTTTTGACTACTGAGTCTAAATTTTATTATGTAATATCAAGAAAAGTCCTTTTATCATTAGCACAAAAAAACTTATATTTAGCTACGGTCTCTATTACATTTCATAGAAACAATATTATTATTAATCTGGTAGACTGGTGGGACTTGTTTTCTAGGACCTACCATTTACCTTCCAGACTAAATAATAAAGAATTAAGGATTGTTCCAAATTGGTGGGAAATTGTCCATTAGGGTTTGGAACTAACCTAATTCAATAGTATTATATGATGATTTCATAGTATCAGAATTAAATTCAAAACATTTTCATAGCAAAAGAAAAAATAAATACATCTAGGAAACCATTTGGAACTAACCTAGTTCAATAGTATTATATGAAGATTTCACAGTATCATAATCAAATTCAAAACATTTTCATAGAAAAATGAAAAATAAATACACCCAGGAAACCATTCCAAAAACACATTTCACTTGTCTGTTTCCAAGTAACTGACCTACCATGAAAGTCATAGTGGACTAAAGAATGCTCCACCCAACCAATGAGGACTGGTACTCTCTATTAGAACTCCCCCCGATCCAGTTTCACATCTAGAACAATCTTCCTTTATAGGGACCACACTAGGTCCAACCTAGGACAATCAGTGGCCATACTAGGTCCAACCCTAGGATTTCACTGACCACAAAAGGTTTAGTTGGAATTCCACTAGCCAACCAGCTTAAGAATTCCCCTTTTGGAGACGTCATGCCTCCCTAAACAACATCCTGCTTAAGTGTATCGAGTTATACAACTTTTTCTCTCCTCTTTTTGGCTCCCCCAACTAGGCTCCAAGTTCACAAGGTTTCCTTAGGATTTTTCCTTCTCACCCTCTTGGCTCCCTTTTCCCTATTTGAGATAATTTATCTTTAGGGAGAGGAATTGGGGTAGGTAACCACCTCTTCCCGTAATTGTCTTTCAACTGTCTGGAATGTGAAACTCTCTTTCAACATTTCTTTTTCCACTGTAATTTCAATGGATGACTATGCAATATCTATTAACAAAAAATTAGAAAAACATTTATGTCCATCACTTATTCAAATCAGATCCTTAACATGGCCCACAATTTTCCAAGTAGCTTAAAAAAAGTAACTAGAATATTTACAAGTTTACTAGGGGGTATTACATCCCCCCGAGTGCAACACCATCCTCAGTGTTTTTTCCTGACACTAGAACAGATTGGGATATGCCTCACACATAATATTTTCGTCCTCCCTGGTAACCTCTTCTCTGGCTTAGACTTTTATTTCCAAAAGATAAAATCCCATAAGATCACTTATGACACTCTCATATATGACAATAATAGTTTGGAGGAAGTGCCTTCATACAAATATCTTGGAATCAATATTCATCACAAGCTCGATTTCAACTATAGTGTTGAAAAAGGGATAAATGGAGGGTAGAAAGATTATTATGGGCTTGAAAACAAGTGTAAACTAACTAATCTTTGGTTGTGGGATAAGAAGAAATTCCTATTTCATACTCTCATCAGTCAAGTTATTTTATACAGATGTGAATTTTGGGGATGCAATATCGCTAGAGAATATTGGATAAATATAGGGAAAATCCAAAACAATTTTATAATTTATTATCTTATTATTAAAAACAATACACCTTATCCTTATCCTCCTCAAAGAAGAGAGCCCCTACTTAATTCAGTGCACATCCATGGTTAGGTACTTAATGCACAAGAACAAGATAAATAACATGGATGACAATAGGGTCCCTAATATTGCTTCCAACTCCAACCATAACCCCCAACAACTCAAGTGAGGATGGCATCAAGACAGCAAGTCTTGGATAATTCATTAGGGGATACATGAGTATGTTATCATGTATGATACCGACAATATAAAAAATGCTATTATATCTAAATTTAAAGAGAATTTGTGGTGTAATAAGGAGTTAGAAAATGAAAGAAGGCTAAAATACTGCACGAAGATGGTTAATCCTAATATAGACGATCAAAAGTATCTTTTAGTTTGACTAGCACATAGAAGAAAATAAACTTTAGTAAAATATGAACCAAATCTCACGAGCTACTTAGTGAAATTGGGTTTTTAGACAAAATTCCCAAATAAAAAAGTTATTCATCAAATGAGAACTATTACCTCAAAATGAAAACTCTAGCAAAAAAAACCCCAAAGAAACATGAAAAAATAGGCTCAAAACAAAAAGTGTTGTTGGAATAACAATTTTTTTTTTGGGTAAATTTTTAACATTTTTTAAAAAGGACAGTAAAAACTATTTTTTTTTTTTTGTGCAAAAGACACCCCCGTAACATTTTTTTGGGTAAATTTTCAACATTTTTTAAAAACGACAGTAAAAACCAATTTTTTTTTTGGTGCAAAAGACACCCTATAACAAAAAGTGTTGATGCTGGAACAACGTTTTTTTTTCTTAGGATAAATTTTCAACATTTTTAAATAATGACATTAAATACAAAATATCATGACTTCGAAAAACTTTAAATTTCCAATGAATATCACGTCTTTGAAAAAGCTTAAAATTCCAACAATGTTTAGGCATGACATTAACCAATGATTTTCAAGCATGAAATTAAAGATAAAATATCAGATCTTTGAAAAACATTAAAATTCCAACGATGTTTAGGCATGACATTAAATATAAATATCACGTCTTTGAAAAATCTTAAAATTTCAACAATTTTCAGTCATGCTAGAGAAAAAATACTTATAACTGTTTTCAACCATAGCATTAAAGATAAAATATCATGACTTAGAAAAACATTAACAATTTTTCAACCATGAAATTAAAACTAAAGACTATGACTACAAAAAAACCTTAAATTTCAAAATATTTCAAGCATGATATTATGGAAACAAATTATGACTAAATTTTTTTTAAAAATGAAGACCTGAATAACAACATTGGCTTAGAAAAACATTAACAATTTTTCAACTATGGAATTAAAACTAAAGACTATGACTACCAAAAACTTTAAATTTCAAAATATTTCAAGCATGACATTATAGAAAAAAATTATGACTAAAAAAACTCATGACTAAAAAAACTTTAAAAATTAACACCTGAATAACAACATTGCAACAAAAATTCAAAAATCAACTATCAAATTGACACACAGTGTAGGTGAACTCGAGAAAAAAACACAGAAAAAATAAATTAAAAATTAAAAAAAAACACAATTAAAAAAAATAAAAAGGTTAAAAAAACTAAAAAATTAAAACATTGAAAAAAATCGCACCTATTTTTTGTTTTTGTTTTTGTTTTTTAACTTTTTATTTTATTTTATTTTAATTTTTTTTAGTTATGCGGTTTTTTTTTTGGAACTTCAAAAAAAATTTGATTTTTTTTTGGTTAATTTTTTTTTTTGAAATATTTTCCCATTTTTTTGTTTTTGTTTTGTTTTGTTTTTATATTTGATTTTTTTTTGTAATGTTTTTTTAATTTAATTTTTAGGTTTTATTACCAACATGAAAATCACCAACATTTTAAAAAAATATCCACTCTTAATACATTAGAAAATTTAAAGTGTAAAAAATAAGCCCTATAAACAAAAATGGTTGATGTTGCATCTTTAAAATCAACATGAAAATTAGTAACATTTAAAAAAAAATGTTCATACTTGATACATAAAAAATTTAAACTGTAAAAAGTAAGCCGTCTAAAAAAATCGTTGATTTTGCATAACACTTTTCAAAATCAACGTGAAAATCACTAACATTAAAAAAAAAATGTTACATAAGAAAATTTAAAGTGTCAAAAATATGCTCCAAAAAAAGAATAACCACTTTTCAAAATTAGGTGATTTTTTTGCTACCTCAAAAAACGGGTAACCGGTAATTTTCTCTTTTGATCGGTAACTATGTTAAATGCCATGGGATGCAAGAATATGTCATTTTTGTGACACTAAGAGTGTTGAAGATGATGTAGGTTTTAACCCTATACATAAATTACCTACAAATGAATTCTTAAAAACAAAAATATACAATGACGAGAACATAAAACAAATACATAGAGATTTTCCCTTGGATCTCAAAACCAAGACTACCAGATTGATTTTTCATTATATTCCTTTCAATGTGACAATACATATATATACATGCCAAATCCTTCATATACCCTAATCCATTAACCTTAGATTAGAACATAACCATAGCTCCCTTTGATCGGATCTAGAAAATACCATGGGCAGAAAACAATCATGCCCAAAACCATGTGCAAAATCCATGCATAAAACCATAGGTAGGTTTGCCCACCTAATATAGGGTCCAATTTTTTTTCCTAGGGCATTGCCTTGGACGGTGGGCTACCGCCAACCTGAAACCCCGCCGACAAGAGGGGTTGTGCCCCCCCTTGTGACCCCTATGTTGCGCCCAATGCAACAAACAAGGGGGGCTTACTCCCTCCTCGTGACCTCCCCGCGTATGCGATAGTCGAGGAAAGAATATAACACACACCCAACAAATGAGAAACAATTTCTCCTAGAGTTCCTTGTGTACACCTATATTAGAACCCAAATTCAAATTGTCAGTTACAATCCTGACCTTCCTAACCTCATAAGTCATCAAAACAATGGTAATCATGGAAGACTTTTCTAAGTGCTTCTTCAACATATAAATAATATTAAGCTTGAAAACCCAATTATGGTTTCAATAGATGTTAATCATCATCATCGTCATCATTTATATTATGTCTGATAAAAAATAAGTGAAACACTTATGCCTCATTAAAAAAAAAGGAATTATATATATTTTTCATTTAGAAAGGAATAATGAAGAGGACTAAAGAAGTATGTGAATACAAAAAACAAATACAATCAAAATTTAGTTTATTTTACTGATGTTGAATCCCAATTGATTATAAATATGAGATATATTAATGTTCTTTTTGTCTTATTCAATGTAAATCTAAGATATATTAAAAATTTATTTCTCTGATTCATATATGAATATAAATAATTTTATTTTTAATCTGTAGATGTGATGCTAGTATTTATATGTATTAATTATTAAAAAAAATCAGTTTTAAAACACATTAGTTTATTTTATAAATATATTGGTGGCGACAGGAGCTTGGGGGTGGGGGCAAGGGTAGTGATTATTCACCCCGAGAATAATCAAGAACTCAATTTTGCTAGGGGATTGGGAGAGGTGACCAACAATGTTACATAAGTCTATCCTCTTTATCAGGGAACAAAAACAAGTAGTGCAATAAAAAATTCAAGAGATCATCATGGTTGGAGATTCACTCATCATTCTCTCCAGGATTTATAAATTGAACACTCCTCAATGATCTTAAAATATCTCAAATCATCAAATTCACTTTTAATTTACTTTAACTCATCCCCATAAATCAATGTTTTCATGTCCCAAGGATGAACAACTTGGTAGAAAATGAAATGGCCAGTCTGGGCTCTACTCTCCCCAAAGGAGAATTAGTTTGTTAAGGCTAGATTAAAAAGGTCCATCTTCCTTATGCTTTATATGAATTTCGTTATGTGTATTTGTGATATCTTCAAAGTTATTAAAATGGAGGGTATCCTTCTTATGCACCTCAAACTTCTCCATGTGGTGTACACACACCCCCTCCTACATACACTAACTTCTAGAGCCTTTGGTTTGAAGCATAGTCGAGAATTGGGAATCATTTTTAGTGGAGGTTTATGTGTATTCAATCCCCTACTCATAACCATGACAGGTGTGCATACAAGTATTGTGAAGACTATAGGGCAGATTGTGTACAGGGGGAAATGCCTAGATTAATAGGAGAAATGGGTCGATATGTCATGGAAGAGAAATGTCTTACCCATGCTTTCAAGGCAAGTGATGGTGGAGATGAAATTTATGTCTATGAGTGGAGGATGGGGGTTGAAAGTCCCTCTTGGCCACTTAGCTTGGATTATAAAGTCTCTATATTTGAACAACATCCCCCTTGCTCCTCGGCTGTGATTCATTCAATGCTGGGTATGCGTATTGATGAGCCTAGATATTGCAACAAGAATGTTGCAACTGTTAGGGCTACTAGCCTTACTTATCAACCTAGGGTTCGTACAAACTTGGAGGTGACAGTGCTATATGTACTAGTAAAAGTGAAGGTACTGCCTGTTGTCACTGCTCATCTGGCAAGAGACCCCAGGGGTTCCAAGCCAAAATTCTATAAGGTAAGAAGAAGCTTAACTCTTTGATGGAAGAAGAGAAAATATATCCTAAGGGAGAGCTACTTCTACTACAGTATTGAAGAAAACAACATGAAATGCTAAACCATACCATAACCTAACTAACCATCCAAATAGCTATGCTAAGCAGAATTTCTATAATTAGACTAATCTAATGTTGCTATCTAAGTTTCAGAGGTAAAGAGCATCAAAACCAGACTAAGGTGTAAGCAAAGGAAACTATGCTAAATCAGTTTTCAAGTAGAAGAGCAATCAGAGGTCGAAATCAATAAAAGGAGGATGTAAGGATGCAGTAGAGCATAGGGACCGTTGGATTGATCAACAAACAAAAGATGGATAGTGGATATCTTATCGTAGGGCTTAAGCGAATAAATGGATGAACAGGGTTAATGAACAGGGTGAACGACAAAGATCATATTGCGAGGGATTAAGTGAATGGGTGGACGAACAAGGTAACAAAGCATATGAATGACGGAGATGGTATCGCGAGGGATTAAGTGAGTAGATGAATGAACGAGGTTAACCGAAGATGAATGGTTGAGATTTAATCGTAGAGATTAAGTGAAGGGATGGAAAAATGAGGTTAACATGAGCGATGAATGATTGAGATCTTATCACGCGAGTGAAGTCAAGAGATGGACAGTAGAGATCATATCGCAGGAAAAAGAAACACGCAGAAATGATGGAGCGGGTTTCTAAAGCAATAAGTAGTTTCTTGCGCGCCCTCAAGGCAGTAAGCGGAATTCTAAAATTTCACGTGATTAGCCTTACTGTGTGACACGTAGCACGAGAAAACAAATTTTCTTGCGTGCTCTTGGGTGGATAACGTTCGTGCACTAATCCACGCGAGATTGTTTGATAGCCGTTGGATCAGGTGGGGTTGATCAACAGTGGATATCGGCCAAGCTAGTTGGCGATTGGGTGAAGCGATAGTCGTCAGATCAGGCAAGGCAGATCGATGGTGGGGGTTTAAAGTGAATAAAGTGATCGGGTGACCCGATAGCCTTCGGATCAAGAGACAGATTGACAGTGGAGATTAAAGCTCATAAAGAAAGTGGTGGATTCCGCTCGAGGTAGCAGTTGGAGAAAATAATGAATCAGACTATGATTGTGAGGGTTTGTTGGTGATTAGACAGTGAGGAAGCGATGCATGAGGAACGTGCTGAAGGCGGTTTTAAATGAAAACGACAGAGAAAACCAGTGCGGGTGAACAAATAACTACATCAAACAACGAACTCCCTAGCTCATGCGAGAACCAGAAACCTGTGTTTTTGGGGCTGCTGAAGGGTCCCTTCCTCAAGTCATGGTCCCAAAGGGAGGAGATGAGGCCAAGACACCTATGCACAGCCTGATAGTGATCTTTTTCCTCCAACTAACCTGTGAACTGAAAGAAGGCACAAATGGAAGTAAACAGAAGAAAATGTAGTTACTGAAGCAACTGAACAGGAAAACCATGAACATCTATGTTATGCTGTTGTAACGAAAGTGCAACTACTTAAGCAAATAAATAGAAAACCAGGAAACTACTTAAGCAAATGAACAGAAACATAAATCTATGCTACTTAAGAAAATGAACAATGAAAACCAGGAATCTATGCTAGCATAACAGTACAATAAAGAGGAGCTTTGACCGCTTGGGTCGGGCCCTAACCCAAGAGCTTCAACCCTTGGAGTTAACTCAGAGATGGCTTAAACAAAACTCATTCTTATTATAAAAACCATGGATTACAGAACAAACTATCACAAGTCTTGCAGCTCAGAAATAAAGTGGAGTTTTTACAATAGAAGTCCGAATCCTACTGAGGTCCTAAGCCTCTCTATTTATACATCTGAAGTCTCTAACAACTTCCTTCCCATTAGGGAGGCTAGGATCCCACTCAAGATAAACTGGTTTCTATCAATTTCACTTGCTCAACTGTCTTCTAGTCTTCAAAGTGATGGCTGTTTGCACTCCGAGTTGATGGAGGAATATTCGAATGGAGGGGTAGTAAATGAGGAGGATTTACCTCCTATAATTACTCTCCCTTGTCCCATTCGAGTTTTTACCAAGGTCTTTGTAAATGAGGAGGATTTACCACCTATAATTACTCTCCCTTGTCCCATTCGAGTTTTTACCAAGGTCTTTGCCATAGTTCCTTGCTTTTACCCTTTATTCCTTTATTCCTACATTTTTCCTTGCTTTTATCCTTTATTCCTGCATTACATGCACATTAGGCCACAACGCAAAATTTCCAACTCTAACTCATCTCATAAAAAAAATATAATCAAAAGTATGCAATAAGTTGTGAGAATAGTTGGTTTGACTAAGCTAGGAGGTGAATTAAGGCCAATTAAGGCCCATATAATTACCCAATGATGAGGCTCATCATCACCCCCCTACTGAAAGTGTTTCTCATCCTCTGAGAAACTTAGTCAATGTCCATGTCCTTCATGGCTATGGTAGCCTCTCTGACATCCCATGCGTCTATTGTGGTCTCTTCTTCTTATTTATAGAAGCCTTCTTTCCTTTCTACTTCTTCCCACTACCTCTTTTCCTCTTCTTCTTTTCTCCCTTCTAGCATCCCTAGGAGTAGTGGTGGACTGAGTTTTAGGTCTATCCAATTTACCTTCAACCTTTGCATTGATTGCTTATACATAGGTGTCTTGTTGAGTACCTCTCTCAACCTTTGAGGGGAGTGATATTCTTTGATCTTCAAGCTGTGTGGCAGTGTGTTCCATTTCCTTTAGTAGGCATGTGTATTATCATTTCTTAGCAGCCTAAACATATTTTCAAAATGTGAAATTGCTTTCTCTTGGGCAACAAGATATCTAGGTGCCAGCTGAGGATCCTTTTCCATTAGATTATGGGTTCCAATTAGGGCCATGGGATTTGATTGTTCAACTTTGATGAAAAAGAGGTTCATTTTTCTCTCTAGCCAATATTATTTTCATCTCTGCAGCCCTTGACTTCTCATGGTTCATCCATGATGCCAAGACCATTAATTGTAGATCTCCTAGCTCTGTATTAGGATCCCAAATATTCATGTCTGTGAGGACCATATTGTGCAAGTAAAACTCAACCATTTTGGCCCTATCCTCTAGTGCACTTTGATCACAAAGATCAATAAACTATCTGTAGTCCTAAAATGGCATGGTGCCCCTTTGTGCTATTGTTTTAATCTGAAATTGCAACCATTGTTCTTTGAGGTAAAGAGCATAGGGTTTAGCTGGCATCCTACACTGGATGGACTCCAAGGAGGGGCTGGCCATATATGCTAGTTTTTTTTCCTTTTCCTGCAACTGTCCTCTTTGTTTTTCTTATCTTATTCCTTTTGCTGTTTTTCTCATCTCCATCAGTTTCTTCCTTCGTTTCCTCCTCTGTTTCAACATCATCATCCTTGTGTTCTCTTTCATCATGTTTCTTTGTATTAGTTTCTTCTTCTTGTTTTGCCTCCTCCTCACTGACAGAAGTACTAACATCATAGGTGAGGGTTTTGATTTCATCCTCTACTGGTAAGTTTCTGAAGACTGACCATGCTATAGGGATCCTGAGGTTTTGGAATTTCGTTCCTTTACTTTGCTGCTGGAGACTATGAGTGATTGCATCAAGAGATAGGGTATGCTGAGTCTTTGGTGAACTGTTGTTTCTCCCCCAAGTCTTAATTCTTCAAGCATTCTCAAATGGTTGTCATAACAATACTGAATCTATGGACTCTTTCTCCTTTTTGCCACCTTTTCAATTATAAATCAACTACCTCTTAACCTTTACAACTTTTGATCAAATGATGCATATGAGTGAGTGAGTGGGATACTTACCTGTGGTCTTGATGCCATGCTATAGTTGTCAAATATTAGAGGTGCCATTTATGGTCATTCTTATTCCTCCTTTTCTGTCTGTTGATGGTTTCTTGGCTTTTGGAGGTGTCTGTGACTGGAGATCTGATGCTGCTGCTACTGTGGAGCTCCTGGATTACCACTTGGAAATATTTGGTGTCTCCCTTAGAATTTCTTGATCATGTTGTTGGTTGGTGTTGTGAGGATGCTGTAATGAATGGACAAAGGGAGTAGGAGTGTATGTGGATGTAGGAATGATGGTAATGGTTGAGGTGATTCTGTTAGAAAACACAATCTTCACCTGAATTGAAGCAATGAAGTGAAAAATAATGGGTTTGATGGAGGGATGCATGGTAAGGAGTGGAGGAGATGAATATATGTGAGGTAGGGTTCCCTTTGGATCTTCTCTTTGTTCCTTGCTTGTCTTTTTCACCCACCTGCAAATAACAATTATGGTTTTTTGTTTGTTTGTTTGTTTTTTTTTTTTTTTAATTATATATATTTTTGAAAACCACCTAGGCTGCCTTAGAGAGGTTTTCACCCTGAATATCTGCCCTGGGCACCTCAAGGAAGGTTTTCACCCACAGATCTTCTTACTCTTTTTCATTTCTTCTCATCCTTGGGCCGCCTCATGAGGTTTTCAACCCAAAGATGGGACTCAGGCGCCTCATGGAGGTTTTCACCTGAATCCTTATTCTTTTTTCCTTTTTTTTCAGTGACCTGATGAGGGAGGAGCTGGAACTTTCTCCACCATCATGATTGTCTTATTGATATTGTCAATGAACTCTTGTTTGATAAAGGCCTCTTGTACATTTTCAATCAGTGTCCATTAACTAGCAATGGAATGGCTTCTTCATCAATAGTTTTGATTTGCACTGAACCATTGTCATGGCATCTTTCCACCACATAAGGTCTGAGCCATCTTTTCCTCAGCATTCCATTGAAGTCTTTATACCTTGAATCATATAACAATGCCCAGTCTCCCTCTTGAAATTGCTTCTCCTTAATGTGTTTATCATGCTAGATCTTCCTCTGAAGCTGAACTATCTCTGTATGTAGGAGGGCCTACATTTTGAATTCATCCAAGCCATTCAAATGTAACAATATTTCTTTCTGTGCATGACTGAGATCCAAATCTAGTTGGTCTACCATCCTTAATGTTTTCTATTCAAACTCAATGGACAACAAAGCCTTTTTCCCATAGACTAGCTCATAGGGTGTAAATCCAATGGTGGCCTTCCATGTTGTATTATAGGCCCAGGTGGCCTCAACGAGTCTCTCTGCCCAATCCTTCCTGATGCTACTCACCACCTTGGTTAAGATGTTCTCCAGTGCCCTGTTGGTCACCTCCACTTGCCCATTAGCTTGTGGATGATAAGGAGTGGAGGTCCTATGCTTGATTTTGTGATGGCTCAGCAGTTCTTCAATCATGCTGGAGGTAAACTGGTTGCCTTGGTTGCCTTGTTGCCTTGTTGGCTGAGGTAAACTGGTTGCCTTGGAGGTAAACTGGTTGCCTTGTTGACTGGTTGCCTTAGGAACTGGTCATCCACCATTCCTTCTTCACCTGCAGGCAGATTCATCCCAGATAGAAAGTCAACAACAACATTTTCCTTACCAGGCTTATCAACAATAGTTAGATCAAACTGATGTAATAAAAGCAACCATCTTATAATCCTAGCATTCACATCTGGTTTGTTCATTAAATATTTAATTGCAACATGATCAATATGCACAAATGTTTGATAGCCTGTAATGTAATGCCTAAATTTGTTTAATGAATGCACAACAACTAGGAGTTCCTTTTCGGTCATAGTATAATTCAACTCAGCCTTTGACAGGTTCTTACTGATAAAATAGATGGCATAGGGCAATTTCCCCTCTTCCTAACCTAAGGCTACTCCTATGGCTTTGTGTGAGGCATCAACATGAATATGAAAAAGGAGGGCCCAGTTTGGGTCTCTAAGGATTAGTGCAGTGGTTAACTTACCCTTTAGAATGTCTAAGGCCTCTTGACAACTCTTTGACCATATAAACTTGGCCAAAAACCTGAACAAAGGAGAGGCCAACTTGCTGAAGTCATTTATGAACCTCCGTAGTATCCAACTAACCCTAATAAACTCCTGACATATCTCTACTTTTGTGGAGGTGGGACCCTTTGGATGATTGCTATTTTGTTTGGCTCCACCTGCAGTCCTTGCTGAGATATTAAATGACCTAGCATAGTACCTTCAGTCATTAAGAATTCACATTTTCTAGACTAAGAGACAGATTCATTTCAATGCATTTGTGTAATACTTTGCCTAAGTTAGTCAGAGCTTCTTGGAAATCACAACCATAAGGTGAAAAATATTCCATATAGATTTCCGCAACATTATGTACTAATTCAACAAAAATACTCAAGACTGCTCTCTGGAAGGTGGCAGGAGCATTTCATAGGCCAAAAGGAAGGACCCTATAGGCAAAAGTACCCCAAGGATAGGTGAATGTGGTCTTATCCTAGTCTTTTGGGCAGATTTGGATTTGGTTGTACCCGCTGAATCCATCTAGGAAGGAAAAAAAATTCTTCCCTGCCAGGCCATCTAGAACTTGGTCAATGAAGGGTAGGGGAAAATGATCCTTCTTTGTGGCTTTTTTCAACTCCCTATAATCAACACAAATCCTCCACTTACCATTTTTCTTGGGAAACAACACTAAAGGAGAGACCCACTCACTGTCTAAGATAGGGTAAATGAATCCTGCATCTAGCAGTTTTTGCAGTTATTCTTTGACGATGTCTTTAAGAGATGGATTCATCCTCCTTTGTGGTTTCCTGATTGGCTTGCAACCTTATTTGATGTATATGTGGTGAGTACACACTAAGGGGTGTACTCCCTTCATTTCCTTATAACTCCAAGTGAAGGCTTCTAGATTTTCTCTCAACATGTTGCATAGCTTTTCCTCTTCTAAAGTAGAAAGAGATGGATTAACTTTCAAAGTGTTCTCTGGGCCAAATTCTATGGTTTTGACATGGAGTGGGTTGGAATTGGCTAAGAATAAGTTAATTAGATGATTTTTCTAGGTTTCCCTTACTTCTTCTTCTAATGGTAGTGAACTAGGAGTTGGACTTTGGAGCAGGTGTTTAATTAAGTCATCCTCATCTTGTTTTCCTCCTCATATGATTGCTTCCAAAGCATAAAGTTGGGCAGAATAAACCTCATCTTCTTCCTCCTCCTCTAACCATAAAGGTAAATCATGCTCTAGGGTAGGTTGAGCAGGAGGGTATAGGACTAACTGTTTGGACATATGCCCATTCTTGATGGTCATATTCCCAGCTCTGCAGCTAATGTAAGCATTAGCTGTGGCCAACCATGGCCTCCCAAGGATGAGAGGGTAACCAATAAGCCTAGCATTAGGCTGGAGAACTAGGAAATCTGTAGGGTATTCCCAGGAATCAATGGAGACCATCACATCCTCCACAATTCCCTCAGGGGTGACTGTGGAATGGCCTGCAAGTTTCATAACTATTGTGGTCTTTCTCAATGACCCTTGGAGGTTGAGCTTGACCATGGTGTCCTTGGTAATCACATTAATTGCAGCACCAAGATCAATCAGAGTGTGTGGGACAATAGTGCCATTGATGTGCACATCCACTACAGGGCTTCCAGGGTCCAGATATTTTGGACATATTACCTACCCCAGCATTAAGTCATACAACTACCCAATGACATTGATGGTAGGGGCATCCCTTTTTATTCTTCCTGGATGCTTGAAGCACTTCTCCTTAATTAATTTATTGTAAATGGGAATATCTTTGATTGTCTGGAGAAGGGGGATCTTTACACATAGATTTTTCAATTCTCCCAGAAGTTCAGTTTCTTCTGGGGTAGGCTAGAGTGGTTGGGTTAATCTCTCAGGAAAGGGTGGATTTACTTTAAGGTTGCTTTCCTCTCTTTCTTCCTCAACCTCCCTATGTGGAGAGGGAGGTTGGTTGTTTGGGAGAATCCTCCTAGATCTTAGGTTGATCTCTTGGATTTCTACAACATAATTTGGGTATGATGTCTCTCCACTGTATGCTTGCTGAGCTTGCCTATTGTTTGGGTTCGGATTTGGCTGGGCAGGCATTTGGGGTTTTTTGGGTGGTGTAGAGTGCAGGAGTTGTGGTTGGGTAGGTGGTGGAGGCAATAGGGTTGGAAAATTGTTGTATTGGGGCCTCCACCCCTGGGGTGGGGTACTAAACTGATGTTGTGGCTGAACATAAGGTTGAAATGACTGGCTGGCTGGCTGGGATTGATATTGAGATGCATAGGACCAAGGAGGGGTTGTAGACCACGAAGGATGAGCAGGGGGTCCCTAAGAAGGTAGAGTTGTGGTTTGGTTGGGGTTGTAATATGCATGGGATGACCCTTGCATACCCTGTCGGTATGGTCTAGGCCCAGGAGGTCTCCTTTGGTTGTGTAGCAAAGCTTCTTAGTGACCCCTTCAGCTCCTTGATATACAAATTTGAGTCCAGGTAAAGAAGGGAACATGTCTGTGGAGTGGTTTTCTTCACAGACTGAGCAAACCTTAATACAGTTTAATGGAGATTTGTTCCTAGGATGCCTCCTAGTGCATCTAGGACAAAAGATGGCCAAGGATCTCTCTACTTCCTCTTGCTTCCCTTTGATGTTCATGGTCTCCAATTGCAAGGCAAGGGTTTGCAACATATCACTTTTGAAATCTTCTAGCATATTTCTAATTTCACCCTTGATGGATAAGTTGGAGAATGATGTACTAGCCATAGGTTGACTACCCCTACCCTTTTTCCTGGTTGCCCTAGAATGGTTTCTAATATAGTTTTAATATCCTCATAGGGTAATTGGTAGATATCTCCTCCTGGTATCATATGTAAGGTATCCAGGAGATCCTCCCTTACTCCTCTAAGTAGGACCAGATTTAGTGACTCAGGGTCAAGTGTGAACTTGGTCCTTTTGTAACTGAGCTGGAATCTTTCTTCATAGTCTTCTAAGGATTCATCCTAGCCTATGGTCATCCTGAAAATCTCTTCTTTAGTATCCTTTGACCTACAATAGTCCCTATATTTGTTGTTAAAATTCTATTGCATCTGAGCCCAAGTTGTGATGCTATCTCCAGGTAAACCCATGAACTAACATAATGCTGCATCCTTGAGGGTAGATGGAATATTTTTAACTTTTGCTCATTATATGTATAGTCATAGGTTTGACATATAACAACAAACTCAAATAGGAAAGTGTCAAGGTCCTCTGTGGTCAGGCCATGGAAATGAGGTAGAGTAGAGGGGCTTATATTCTTCATCTTAGTGTCCCCATTGGTTTCCCTGATGGGGAAGGCACTCTCAATTCTCTCTCTATCTCCCCTGTCATTTTGGTTTCCAGCCATTGGTTCAGTAGGAATGGGTTCTTCCTCTTCTTCTTCCCTTGTAGGTTCTTCAAATATGTAAGGTTGCTCACCTAAAGGTTCTTCCACTTCACAACCACCGAAGAAGAGAGGAGAGAAGGTTGACTATTGGATGCAGTGGGGGTTATTTGCCAAGAATTTCCCTAAGTTGTCCCCATTCCTATGAGGCATGAAAGGAAATGTTTTTGGGATGGTTTTTGTAAGATTTTCTTTAAAGCTATAAAGTTCTTGCAGAATGGAAAGGAAAGAAGCTAATGACAAATGAAAGAAAGGAAGCTACTAGATTACTTTTGCAGAAATAAGCTAATGGAAGAAAATTGAAGACTAGAAGTAGAACAAAGGAAAGTTGGAGACTAGAAATAGAAGAAAGCAGTAATTACTTCTACTTAGACACGTCCCTGGCAACGACGCCAAAAAGTGATAAGCCTAGGTATTGCAACAATAATGCTGCAACTCCGAGGGCTACCAAATTTACTTATCAACCCGGGGTTTGTACAAACTTGGAGGTGACAATGCTATATGCATAAGTAAATGTGAAGGTACTGCCTGTTTTCACTGCTCATCTGGCAAGAGACTCCAGGGGTTCCAAGCTAAACTTCTATGAGGTTAGAATAAGCTTAACTCTTTGATGGAAGAAGAGAAAATCTATCATAAGGGAGAGCTACTTCTATTGTAGTATTGAAGAAAACAACATGAAATGCTAAACCATACCATAACCTAACTAACCATCCAAACAACTATGCTAAGCAGAATTGATAAATTAACATTAATCTAATGCTGCTATCTAAGTTGCAGAGGTAAAGAGCATCAAAACCAGACTAAGGTGTAAGCAAAGGAAACTAAGCTAAATCGGTTTTCAAGTGGAAGAGCGATCGAAGGTCGAAATCAATGAAAGGAAGACATAAGGATGCAATAGTGCATAGGGACCATTGGGTCGATCAACGAACAAAAGATGAATAGTGGAGATCTTATCGCGGGGCTTAAGCGAATAAATGGATCAATGGGGTTAATGAACAAGGTGAACGACGAAGATCTTGTCGCGAGGGATTAAGTGAATGGATGGACGAACAAGTTAACAAAGCAGATGAACAATGGAGATCGTATCACAAGGGATTAAGTGAGTGGATGGACGAACGAGGTTAACTGAAGATGAATGGCCAAGATCTAATCGCAGAGATTAAGTCAAGAGATGGATGAACGAGGTTAACAGGAGTGATGAATGGTTGAGATCTTATCGCACAGGTGAAGTCAAGAGATGGACGGCGGAGATCGTATCACAGGAAAAGAAATGTGTGGAAATGATGGAGCATTTCTAAGGAGGTAAGTAGTTTCTCGCACGCCCTCAAAGCAGTAAGTGAAATTATGAAATTTCATGCGATTAGCCTTACTACACGACATGTAGCACGAGAAAACCATACCTTAACCTAACTAACCATCCAAAACCACTTTTATTGTGTTCTCTTGGGTGGATAATGTTCGTGCACTAATCCGCGCGAGATTTTGCAATAGACGTTGGATCAGGTGGGGCTGATCAACAGTGGATATCGGCCAAGCTAGTTGGTGATCGGGACGACGAATATCGTATCGCGGGAAAAAGAAACGTGTGGAAATGATGGAGCATTTCTAAGGAGGTAAGTAGTTTCTCGCACGCCCTCAAGGCAGTAAGCAGAATTATGAAATTTCACGCGATTAGCTGCACGACACGTAGCACGAGAAAACCACTTTTCTTGCGTGCTCTTGGGTGGATAACGTTCGTGCACTAATCTGCGTGAGATTTTACAATAGATGTTGGATAAGGTGGGGCTGATCAACGGTGGAGATTGGCCAAGCTAGTTGCCGATTGGGTGAAGTGATAGCCGTCAGATCAGGCGAGGTAGATCAACGGTGGGGGTTAAAGTGCATAAAGTGATCGGTGACTTGATAGCCATCATATCAAGAGACAGATCGATGGTGGATATTAAAGCTCATAAAGAAAGTGGTGGAATCCACTGTGAGGAAGCGATGCATGAGGAACGTGCTGAACACAGTTTAAACGAAAATGACAGAGAAAATCAGTGTGGGTGAAAAAATAACTGCATTAAACAACGAACTCCCTAGCTCATGCGAGAACCAAAAACTTGTGTTTTTGGGGCTGCTGAAGGGTCCCTTCCTCAAGTCATGGTCCCAAAGGGAGGAGATGAGGTTGAGACACTTGCGCACAACATGATAGTGATATTTTTCCTCTAACTAACCTGTGAACTGAGAGAAGGTACAAATGGAAGTAAATTGAAGCAAATGCAGCTACTGAAGCAACTAAACAGAAAAACCATGAACAATATACTTTATATTGCTGTAACGAAAGTGCAACTACTTAAGAAAATAAATAGAAAACCAGGAAACTACTTAAGAAAATGAACAGAAACAGAAATCTATGCTACTTAAGCAAATGAACAATGAAAACCAAGAATTTATGCTAGCATAATAGTAGAATGAAGATGAGATTTGACTGCTTGGGTCGGGCCCTAACCCAAGAGCTTTAGCCCTCGGAGTTAACTCAGAGCTAGCTTAAACAGAACTCATTCTTATTATAAAAACCATGGATTACAGAACAAACTGTCACAAGTCTTGCAACTCAGAAATAAAGTGGAGTTTTTACAATAGAAGTCTGAATCCTACTGAGGTCCTAAGCCTCTCTATTTATACATCTGAAGTCTCTAATGACTTCCTTCCCATTAGGGAGGCTAGGCTCCCCACTTAAGATAAACTAGTTTCTATCACTTTCACTTGCTCGACTGTCTTCTAGTCTTCAAAGTGATGACTGTTTGCACTTCGAGCTAATGGAGGAATATTCGAATGGAGGGGTAGTAAATGAGGAGGATTTACCTCCTATAATTACTCTCCCTTGTCCCATTCGAGTTTTTACCAAGGTCTTTGCCACAGTTCCTTGCTTTTACCCTTTATTCCTTTATTCCTGCATTTTTCCTTGCTTTTATCCTTTATTCCTGCATTACATGCACATTAGACCACAAAGAAAAATATCCAACTCTAACTCATCTCATAAACAAAATATAATCAAAACTATGTAATAAGTTGTGAGAATAGTTGGTTTGACTAAGCTAGGAGGTGAATTAAGGCCAATTAAGGCCCATATAATTACCCAATGATGAGGCTCATCACGTATCTCATCTAGGAGTGACAACTTCAAAGTAAAATCCCCTACTTTAATCTATTTGGTTAATTTTCTCTCAGCTTGTGAGTATTTTCCCTGCGTCTTGAGGCTATTTGATTCAAATTTTTGTTGCACCTCAATGTGTCCCCTTGGATGTTTGATTTGTAACTCCCTGGGTTCACTGTTTATTGGGCATTACTCTCTAGAGGCTCTTCCCTGTCTACCTATTCCCCTTGTGTCTCTTTTTATTGCCCTTCTCTTAAGTCACCTTGGAACTAAAGTTGACATGGCATCATTGAAGTCTTTTCTCTTACTCGGTTTTCTAACTGATGGAGAGGTGATATCGATGGTCCTTCTACTTGGTCTCAATATCATCTCCCATAGGGCTAAGAAAGTCTAGGATATCAGACTCTATGTGTTTTCATTTTACTGCATTCAAATTTTAGTAACCCAGAAAGTTAAGATCCCAAGGGGCAACTTCAATAAAAATCTTATCAATATAGTCCAATAGGAAAGCCTCCCCTCAATGGAAGGAATGTAACCCAATCGATTAGGAATCTACATACTGAATATTGAAGTGAGTTTTATTCTCCCTTAACTGGATGAGATGAAAATTCAGATGGAGAAGCTACGACAAGAAAATTATGAAGTCAAAAGTGTCTCAAAGGATTATCAACCACATAACTAGGCACTGCCATGTTTATGAACTACAATTTTTTTTTTGTTTGATCGTTTCTGGTGCTGCTATAAGAAATGTGAGGAGGTCAATAGTATTGAATGTTTAGGCATGTCGTATTTAGAAAATGAAGACCAGGTGAAAACATAAATAATAGCTTTGAGAACAATCTCTCTAAATAATTTTGACTTGTACTATATCTGAGCTTTACACTTAGGACTTTTTTAATACAAAATATCCTCGGTTCTTGTTAAAAAAACCATTTATTACAAATATATTTTAAAATTTATTTAAATTCAATTAATATTATTAATGTCAACTCCAAGTTCAATGTAAATATAAGATATATTGAAAATTTTAGTTCACTCATATTCATTATAAATGGAAGATATACTAATTTTTTTTATTTATTGCATTAAAAAAATGAAGTGTTTTACAAATCATTATAGGAAGAAGTTTTCAACAAATAGCCAATATAATATTACATAAACCTTTAAAAAACACAATCTAATTCAATTTTAAATAATATAAAATTAAAGTTAAAATTATATATATACCTTAAACTCAGATTCATTAAGTATAAAGGAAAATCAAATTTATTGATGTATATTTTTTCTTAATATATAAAAAACTAATATATCTTATGAAATTAAATGATAAAAAAATCTACACATTAACAAATTTGATCCCTTTTCTTATTTGATTTTTCTTGTGAAAATAAACCCGTACTTTCATTCATAAAGAGGTGAAAATACATTTTGCATATACACACATGATGTGTGCATTCCTCAATTATCTATCAACATCCTTATGTGGCAAAAAATAGTAAAGAAAATACTATCATAAGTATGCTTACAATCTCCAAACAAAAAGAAAAAGTAAAAATAAAAAAATATAGTACAATTAGGAAGTACCAATGATGTGGACATCACTAGTCTTCCCCTTCTTTGCCTTCTTATTCTGGACCCACTTCCAAACCTTGGGCTTTGAAACCACTAGATCCAGGGCCAAAATTCCAATCAATGACCCAAAATGGTCATGTTTGTCTGACTCTAAACTTTCTGATACATGGACCCTCTTTGTGCCCCCTATTTCTTCTTCCATCTGATTCTTTTCTGACTGTAATTCTGTCACCTGGATTGAAACTGTAACTATCCCACACCGATTGTGGATAGTGGCATTAGGCTCGTGAATGACACCTTCCTCTTTGTCTGACTCTCCATAATTTCTTCTTCTTCCACCAAAGATGAATGTGAAAAATACCGCCCACGTGTCTTGTGAGTCACTTTCTTATTTGGGTGCTTTTTAAATAATGGGCAATTGTTCTTCAAATATCGTGTTTGAAAAAAATTCCTACATTTGAATGCTGTGTTCTCATAGTCTAGAGGTTGTGACCACTAAAACTTTTTGTGCTTAAGCATAATGTGATCTATTAACCTTTTACTAAGGTAAATATCCACACATATTCTATCAAAAGTGAAAATACCTTTCTCTATTCTTTCTGAGTCTGTCTTTTTAAATTTCCCAGGGTGTTCCCAATGGTTGGATCAAAATATGGAAACCATGGAGTAATAAATAGTTCGAAATTCCCGTAGAACCAAGGCCCTTCATTTAAAACAAAATCATAATATTTTTGATTACCAAAATGGATAATAAATAAGCCTTTGGAGCATAAGCATAAATCACAGTTGGCAGTCCAAGTAGAAAAGATCCATCGATGTAATGCTTTTGGTTTTTGCCAAAAGCCATTAAAACTATAGATTAACGACTTTGATTTTATAGTAGTAAAGAGGGATTATACCATTGGAATATTAACTTCCATGGTAGGGGGAAACCCAATTTGTTCAATAATGTATGGTACTAAAGTACTTTGAGTCTGTTTTGCTGAGGAAGAAGACTTCCCATTTACTACATATTCAAAGGATGGGATTGTTCCTATTAGTATTTTGAGATCTGGATTCTTGGATCCTGAAACTTGAGGTCATAATGACCCTCCTATTAGACTTGTGTTTAGAATCGAGGTTGAATTTATAATATTATTATCTTGAATCTAGAAAGTGTCATTCAGGACCGTCCCATCATATTGAAGAACTTGATAATGCACATGAAAACCCCATTTTGTTTCAAAGAATTGTTTTAAGGAATAACAAGATTTGTCTTTACTCGTCCATAGACTGAACGTTTTCCATCTAAGTTTTTTAAGAAAATATGGAAATTTCCTAATCCAAAGCCACCCACTGTTGTGTCTATTTAAACCCCAGAGGGTGGGGTAGAGCATTTTGAGAGGAATCAAAATATTTGGGCATAAAAGTGGAAGCCGCCTTTGAAACCACATCCCAAGAGACAACTCGATTATTTAAAAGAATTGGAGAAAATTAAGGGATCAAATACATACCTCATTGTTTGCTCCAATAACGATGGGCCTGAAACAACGAGATCCCCCACCTGATGTTCTGCATATGGGTTCTTAGGTCTTATGCTGACTCTAACGCAACAACCAATGATCCAATCCTCCTCATTTATGACCCACTACCCCTTGCTACCGAGACCATACTGAAACCATGAAATCAAATCACCCTTATTCAACCCATCCAAGGAAGAGTATTTTATGCCACACTGAGTTGCGACAATCGAATTGTATAAACTTAATGAGAAAACCCTAAGCTTCTCTGCATAGGTCATCTTGTATTCTCCCTTTGTTTACATTTCATATATCGATCCCTTTTCTTTGATAAATTGATATTCAAAATAAATTTAAATTGATATTTATTGAAATTATAGTAATTATAATTTGTGAATGATACAATTAGAGTGGATTTAATGGTAAACACATGTGCTTCCCCTAAAATATCACAAATTCACATCTAGAGGGGTAGATTATGTGCATATATATAAAATTTAGCAATCAAATCACAAATTAATTTTAAAATACATTTATTAATTTTCTTTCACAAATAAGGCCTACTCATCTATTGAACGAAAGAATGACGAGTCTACCCACAATAACCACTAATTAATTTTAAAATACATAACATATTTAGTACATTTATTTCATAAATAAGGCCAATTCGTCTAATGGATGGAAGAACAATCGATTTACCCACAATGGGATGCTATCACATTTAATGGATTGTGCAAATATCACTCAAGTTTGGACACTCTGGATAATTTAATTTCCCCAAAGTAGCTTCCATAGTCAACCCCTCCCCATGACGTTTCAACCTAAAGCCTATTGAAAACTAAATCCTACTCCAAACCAACTAAGTACACCTTATAAGTTAAAATTAAATTAGTATTATTATTATCCAATTATATATAACCAACCTGGATCCATCTTAAATGTGGATCTTACCAGGTGTCAAGAGGGATCAAGTACATAGTTAAGATGGATCTAAGCTAGTAATCTTTCATTCCATAATGGTTTTCCTCAAGCCTTTAAATAGGCTTCATCATAACAAATACCATGGACAAATACAACGGGTTATCAAAACTTGGAGCCCAAAAATCGCCAATGATAAATTATTAATTTTGTTATTTTATATTATTTTTATTTGACCGAGTCAAAATGTTTACATAACATAGCATAACATATCAGGGCATTACAACATCTCTTCCATACTGGACTTGAGATCACCTTTCGACATAACTAGTCTAGATCCATCTTAACTCCGAATCTACTAAGTGAAAAGAGATTTGATCTCTCTCGACACTTGATAGATACAAACTTAAGATGGATCTAGGTGATCTATCTCTCTCTCTCTCTCTCTCTCTCTCTCTCTATATATATATATATATATATATGATCTCTCTCTCTCTCTCTCTCTCTCTCTCTATATATATATATATATCTATATATATATATATATATATATATATATCTATATATATATATATATATATATATATATATATATATATCTATATATATATATATATATATATCTATATATATATATATATATATATATCTATATATTTATTACATAATAATACCATTGGTTGGGAAAACCTGGAGCCCAAAAACTGCCAAGATAAATTGAATATTTTACCTCAATTTTATTTTAATTGTTATCTCAGTTTTTTTAAACATCAAAGAGTACTATTTGTATTAATTCCGCACCCGAATGCAACATGTAATCGAGAAATTAATAGTTCCATTACATCACTGGGCTTCATGTTCTACATGTTAATTTATGCAATTAGGGTCAAATTACACCTTGGATAACTCATATGATGTAGATGATGATTGCGTTGAATTCCTCTTTTTGAGAGTACCGAAATTGACCTAAAGATCACCTCATTTGGATAAGCAGAAGCTAATTTTTTAATTTATGTACCCACTCACGTACATTGGAACATGTGAGCCTCACACACATGTACAACTTGATAGGTCGGCCTCAACATCAAATGGACCCCCATAGAAGCCTATAAATACAAGATACCTCAAGTTCATTTGATCATCATCAAGCATCTTATTCTCTTCTTCTATTGCTTTGTTCACACAGGTTTGACGCAGGATGTTCGTGCAAGGTCCAAAATTACAGGTATGAGGCTTGCACATGTTTAGGGTTTTGTTTTCCAGTCACACGCTTGTCGTAAGTTAGATCTGACTACAGTCGCATGCTCATAGTTCCTTAGAGAGCATCTGGGAAGCCATAGTCTATCGCATAACATCTTGAAGGGTGCGACTGAGGCTCTGAGATAGTTCTGGGAAGATCTGACCACATTCGCTCGCTTATAGTGCTTTAGAGAATGACTGGGAAGTCATAGTCACTTGCTCACAATGTCGTAGGGAGCGACTGGGAAGACACAATCGTTCGCAGAATAACTTGATGAGTGTGACTAGGGTTCTGAGCTAGGGTTTGACAGTTGACCGCAATTGACCACAAATGTTTGAAGGTTGGAAGGTTCCTCTTTGTTGTACAATGATTCTAGAAGTCCGTTTCTTATTTGTATTGGGAAAATCTTTGTTGGATGATTATGTATTGGGCTCATTGTACTCTCTGTTGAAACATTTTATGACAATCTAATAAGAAGAAGATTTGTAAGGGTTCCTCCCCTAGTGTTGTTTTTCCTTGGTCTTTGACCAATATGGTGTCTCTTGTGGTTGTGCTATTGTCTCCTTTGTCATTGCATATATTGTTTTATCTTCAATTACTATTTATGATTGGAAACATTGCTAATAATTGGATGCGATGCTAAATGAAGAATTGAATTGGGTTGAAGTAATTGAAACAACATAAAACAATCTAAAAAATTAACATGGTATCAGAGCTAAGGTGAAGGACAAGCCCAAAGGGAGACAAGCATTGAATCTATCACCTTTGGAAAGTTGAAGGAGCTTATCTAGTCAAAATCAAGATGTCTTCCTCTACTTCAAGGAGCATGAGAAGTTGGGTGACTTATCAAACTTTAATACATGGAAAGTTAGGTTGGAGATCATAACTGACAACAATGATGTATTGGATTACATTCAAGGAAGTATGCTCGAGTCTCCAGAAAATGCTTCCATTTCTCTCAAAAATAGGTACAAGAAAGGTGAGTCCAAAGCAAATAAAATTATAGATGATGGTTTACAAGATCATTTAATTGCATATGTTGGGAATTTAAGGAAGTCCAAAGATATGTATGATAAGATAGATGGCATGTAGGAAATCAAAATTTTGAATGAGATAATCACATTGAAAGATCAACTCAAAGATACTAAGATGAACAAAGGATAAGTTGTAATCCTATATCATGAGGATATCTCACCTTAGAGATTAATTACAAAGAGTTGGAGAATCTGTGCCTAACAAAAAATTTGTGATTGTGACTCTTAGAGGTCTCCCTCCTATTTGGGAAACCTTCATTACTACTATAAGAAACAAAAATGTCCTTCTGTCATTTGATCAAATTGTTGGAAAGCTTACACAAGAATAAACAAGGATGGTATCAAGAGATAGAATTCAAAAACATAAAGAGGGAGTGCCCCCTGCATATATCACTCATGACAAAAAGAAGAAGAAATGAAAAGAAGGTCCATCAAGAAAGCCTCCTCCTCAAAATGAAAAAATAAGGAATGACAAAACATCATCTCATATTGAATGTTATAATTGTCATAAGAAGGGTCATTATGCTTGAGATTTTTTTGAGAAGAACAAAGGATTGTGTTAAAACACTAGAAGCAACAACAACAAATACAATAATGAAATAAGAAAATATGATCGAAGAAATGAACATAATGAAAGATATGAAAGAAGAATAAGAGATACCTCAAGCGACTGTGAAGAAGATCGTCGTCCTCAAAATAAGTCAAGATTTCCTAGGTATGAAAGTAATGTTGTAAATCAATCTAAATACATTCTTATTTTTTCCCTTACTAGTTCTTCTCCTTCGGATTCGTGGGATAGTTCGTTGGTTTATATTGGGGCCACTCATCATTTCTATGGATATAAGGAAGTTCTTTCTAATCTAGTAGAGAGGGAGACTAAGCTAAATATTATTCTTGGAGACAACTCCACTCATCCCGTGAAAGGTTTTGGATGTGTCAAATTTCATTTGAATTCTAGGGAATCCATTTTGTTGCATGATGTTATGTATGTGCCAGGATAAACGAACAATTTGGTATCTATATCCGCTTTTGAAGATAAAGAGATGAGGGTTTCCTTCATCAAGGGAAACTTTATGGCTTTGTTTGCTGGTTCACCTATGAGAGATGCATTCACATTAGCATCAAGATTTTAAGGACTTTATAGAGTCTCTGGAAGACCACTTCTAGCATTGGTTCATAATACTAATAATCTAAGCAATTTATGGCACCAAATATTTGATCATATACATTATGTGCTCTTCTAAAGTTGAAGAAATTGGTCTTTGGTATTCCTGATGTTTAAGCCCAAGATGATGGAGTATGTCCAAGTTGTGTGAGTGGACCATTCCCCTCTAGTGAGAACAAGAAAAATGACATCCTCCATCTCATTCACTTTGATATATGTGGTTCAATGCCTATGTAGTCTATTGGTGGCCATCTCTACTATATCATCTTCATAGATTACTTCTCTAGAAAGACATGGATATAATAAGCATAAGGACGAAGCCTTCAAAATGTTCAAGGAGTTCAAATATTTGATAAAAAATAAGACAGGGAAGAGAATCAAAGTATTTAGGTTCGACAATGGTGGAGAATACATGTCAAATGAGTTCATAGAATTTTGCAAGAAAGAAGGAATCCAAAAGGAAACAATTGTGCCATATACACTTAAACAAAATGGACTAGTTGAAAGGAAGAACATATCTACATTAGAAGCTTCCCATGCTATGTTCCATGATCAAAAGATGCCAAAGATCCTTTGGGGAGAAGAAACACATGCTGTTGTATATGTTAAAAATAAGGTGCCTCATCAAGCATTGGAAAAAAATACCCCCGAAGAAGTGTTCACAGGTGTCAAGCCCAACACTAGCCATCTATGTATCTTTGGATGTCCCATATATTTCATGTGTCGAAGGGTAAAAGGAAAAAATTGAAGGCTACTGGAAGAAAAAGTACGTTTATTGGTTATTGTGAAAATTCTAAAGCATATAGAATATGTATTCCTTGTCAAAGGAAAGTTGAAATTAGTAGGGATTCAACATTTTATGAAGACACTGCTCTTGGAAAAGAAAAAGACCTTCCTCCAGCACCTCCTCCTGAGAAGAGGAATGATGACAGGGATATTTTAGATTGTCCTTCCGTGCCTGAGTCCTAGATTGATATTGTTGATGATACCATGGAGCCTATGGATCCCTCAGATCATGCTCCTAGTGATCCCCCTACTAGGAAGAGACACTCTACATGATTTTGAAAGACATGTTCTCGTTCAAAGATCATTTAGAGAGAGGAAGCAACCATGAAGGTACCAAGGATATGTTGCATCCATGAGCACTATGATTCAAGATGAACCTTCCACATTCGAAGAGGCTATATAAGAAAAAGTTTGGAAAGATGATATGGTTGAAGAATATGAATCAATTATGAAGAATAATGTATGGGATGTTGTGCTGAGACCGAAGGGGAAAGTTGTGGTGAATTCAAAATGGCTATTCAAGATCAAGCATGGAATTAATGGTAGCATTGAGAAATACAAGGCAAGGTTCATGGCTTGAGGATTCTCACAGAAAGAGGGAGAGGATTATGATGATATCATTGAATCTGTGGCTTGATACACAACCATTCGTTCGATAATAGCCCTTGTTGCAAGTGAAGGATGGACTCTTCATCATATGGATGTAAAGACTGCATTCCTCCATGGCATGTTACAAGAATAAGTGTATGTTGAGAAACCACATGGATTTGAAGTAGAGATTGAAAGACACATGTTTGCAGGTTGAAGAAGGAGCTGTATGGTTTGAAGCAAGCCCTCAGAGCATGGTATGCTTGCATAGACAGTTATTTGGTGAAGCTGGGATTGACAAGAAGAAATGTCGTTCCCATCCTCGACTTCAAGGTAGTCCAAGGTATGCCATTGATTTTGGTTTTATATGTTGATGATCTATTCTTGACAAGTAGTGAGCCTATGATGATTGAGTGCAAGAGGGAGCTAGCCTCTGAATTTGAGATGAAGGACCCTAGTCTCTGTTATGAAACCAACTTACAAAATAGAAGAAGAGATAGATCAACGATTTCAAAATTAACCTCTTCGAAGGGGAAACTCCTTTACATTACATAAATGAACAATTATTGGATGATACAAATGATAATACTTCTTTTCTATATATAGGCATCTAAGGTGTCACAATATAATCAAAGCCGACATAACAATAATAATGTAAGGGCGCAACACGAACAATACTAGGCTTCTATGGGGCACAATAATAACAATATGGGGACTACATGGGCACAACAATAACAATACTAGGCTTCTGTGGGGCACAATAATAACAATATGGGGACTACATGGGCACAAAAATACAATAAGGGGGTTGCACTAATAACAATAAGGGGCTACACTAGTATTATAGGGACCTAACATGCCCCTCTCCTTCAAAAAGTGTTGTCCTCAATGCTTGAGTAGTTTTGGATGCTTCTGTATAAAATTCTCATCCTCCCATGCAGAATTTTCAATGGTTAAGTTCTTCCACTTGATGAGATAATTTGAAATTGATCGATTTCATAGCTATCGAGTTCTTATTTCCATGACTGCTTCAGGTTCTAATATGATTTTTCCTTCCTCTTCAAGTTCCAACAATATTGTTTGAACTAGGAGCTTGTCACCTATAACCTTGTTTAAGCACGAAACATGGAAAACTGGGTGCACTCGGGAAGATGTAGGAAGCTCCAATTTGTATTCCATAGTACCAATCTTTTGCAACACCTTGTAAGGACAATAGCACTTTGGTGATAATTTATTATCCTTCTTAGCTTTCTTGAGGAATGATTTGTTTGTATGGTTGTAGCCATACAAATACCGAGTCGCCTACATCAAAAATTCTTTCGTTGTGATGTTGATCTGCTTGTTGTTTCATTTGATTTTGCGCCAAAGTGAGGTTATCCTTTAAGAGTTGGAGAACTTGTTGTTGATGCTTGATGTGATCTTCCATTGCTTGAACCTTAGAATTTTCTCTTAAAGATGATGTGATGGATGGTGTATGATATCCATAAAGTGCCATAAATGGGGTCATTTTTTCTAAAGCGTTATACCACCATTCAACCAAATGTAACCACTTGATCCATTGTGTTTGTTTATCAGATACAAAGTAATGAAGATATCCTTCCAAATATTTTTTCACTATCTTCGTTTGTCCATCTATCTTGATATTTTTAGGAGTGGTAATTCCTACCAATGCATTACAAGATATGGTCAGATTCATTTATTCTTTCTCTAGGGTTGGTTCCTGGTGTATATCCTCTTCTTTTGACATTTCTTGATCCTTTTCTTCCTCCTCTTCATAATCTATGTAAAATAATTTCTTCTCAGCACACTTATGACCTTTAGTGTAATTTCTATCACAACTATAACAAATCCCTCTTGCTCTTTTTTCTTCCAATTTTTGTGGTGTCAACCTTGTAGGTTGTGAAATGTTAGGAGAAACAACACTTGCATATTTATAGTTGTGAGTGGTAGGATTCCTTGTTTCCATATTTTTTCTTTCAATTTTTCTTTCCAACTTGAATGCCTTCTCTAATGAATCAGGTTCCCAAAGGCGAACCTCATGTTGAATGTTATCCTTTAAAGTCCATATGAAGAAATCAATCCTTTGCTTCTATGGAATATCATTTACCCTTATATTCAAATTTTGGAAGTCCTAAATGTGCTCTTCCATTGAACGTTTTTTTTTATATTTATCAATTGGCTAAAGAAGATGTCACTCTTTGTATCCTCCTAATGTGCTATCATTTCCTCCGTGAAAATTGACTAGGTGACAAGTGGTTTACGAGAACAAAGCCCTTTATACCATACAAATTGAATTGGTTCTAAATATAAATATGAGATGTATAACTTTTGCAACAGTTGCACATCATGTAATTAAAATATTGCTCCATCTGTAGTATCCAAGTTATCGGATCCTTGCCATCAAACTTCCTCATATCAATATTTTCTTGCTTTTAGGAGCTTGATTTTGAAATGACCGTAACTCTGTAATTTTGGATCTCCAAGTTCTTAAATTTCGATTAGTGGTAGCCCTCTAAATCCTCTTTCCAACTCCATATCTCTGATTGATATTGTATTATTCAAGAAAGATTTATGTCCAATTTCCTACGATGGCCTGATTATCGACTTGTTCAGTAGAGAGAACTTGTACGGAGTGCCATGTGTCACTCTTTCAACCTTCGGCCCTAAAAATGACACCCAACAAACTACAGTCCGTCCTCTTTTTTTTTATAATTTTTACAAAATTTGAATCCGATGCTGGGAGAGAAAGTTATGATGACTTTCCCAAGGTCACCTGTTTGAGATGGAATTCGGGAGCCTGCAAAAACCCTAATTTCCTTGGATCATATCTTCAAAAATATAGTGAACCAATTTATGAAATTCATACACGAGGTGCAAATGATTTTTGCTCAAATTGGTTTTAAATTCAGCTTTCGAAGCTTCGTAGAAAAAACGTTATAGTGAAAATACCACAATGACTTATTTGAGATGGAATTCTGGAGCCTGCAAAAAGCCTAACTTCCTCAGCTCATATCTCTGAAAAGAGAACGAGAAAAGATATAAAATTCAGACACGAGGTTTAGAAAGCTTTAGGCTGAAATGGGTTTTAATTTTAGCTTATTAAACTTCGTATAAAAACAATTATAGTGAAAATGCCACGACGACCTGTTTGAAGCAGCGAAACCATAGAATCCAAAGCGCTGATTCCAAATGTTATGCAACCAGCTGAAAAAATAGAAGAATAGATAGATCAATAGCTTCAAAATTAACCTCTTCAAGGGGGAAACCTTCTTTACATTAAATAAATGAACAATTCTTGGATGATACAAATGACAATACCTCCTTTCTATATATAGGTGTCTAAGGGGTCACAATATAATCATAACCGACATAACAATAATAATGTAAGGGCACAACAATAAAAATACTAGGATTCTATGGGGCACAATAATAACAATATGGGGACTACATGGGCACACAATACAATAAGGAGGTTGCAGTAATAACAATAATGGGCTACACTAGTATTATAGGTACCTAACAACCTGATGCACTACTTTCTAGGCCTTGAGGTGTGGTAAATTCCCGGTGAGATTTTCCTTTCACAAGGAAAATATGTTGTGAAGTTGTTAGAGAGATTTGGAATGAAAAAATTCAAGTCCATGGCCACATTGATGTAAATTAAATTCAGGAAGTTATGTGGAGAAACTGAAGGACGAGATTTGGCGAATCCATTCGAGTATAGATAGTTGATTAGGGATTTGAAGTTCTTAGTAGACACCCATCCAGACATATGCTATGTAGTGAACACTTTGATTCAATTCATGATCAAGCCTATCCACACACATTGGATCACTACCAAACACATTTTGAGATATTTTCATGGGACGATCACACTTGGTCTGAGATTTTCTGTCGGAGATGTTCGACTTCATGGATACACTGATGTTGAATGAGAAAGAAATGTTATCAACAGGAAGAGAATGTATAGATGCTATTTTAGTATTGGATCTACCACGATATCTTGGATGAGAAGGAAGCAACATTTCGTAGCTTTGAGTACCACCGAGGCAGAATATATTTCAGCTAGCATGGTTAGTTGCGATGTAGTTTGGTTAAGGAAGCTCTTTGGAGGGCTATTTGAGTAGGTCCTAGATACTATTGTGATATTTTGCGATAAAAAGAGTGGCATAAGTCTCACAAAGAATCTTGTATTTCAAGACAAGTACAAACACATAAATATATGATATCACTTCTTTCGAGACATGGTGCAGAGAGGAGCCGTTAGACTCCATCACATATCGACAGATGAGAAGACTGCAGATATTCCCACCAAGGCTTTGCCAAAAAGGAAGTTCTTGGTCTTGAGAGAGTAGCTTGGATTGATGGATGTGACCCTTCTTGATAAGGGGCAACGCTGATCGAGGACACTAAGCCAACTCTTTCCTCCTGTTGAGTTCCCAGGGTGAGGAATTGAGATATAGGGCTCCTAGGGTTGAAGGATCTCTAGACAATAGGGTATTACCCCTATATATTACCAATAGGGTTGGAGATGTTGCTCCCTTATCAATCCATAGGATTGGAGATGCATCTCCCTTATCTGGTCTATGCAGAATATACCCCAGTTGGAATCATACCCACAATGCAAGCTTGTTGGGAATATCACTCCCTGTTTGGCCAACAAGTTGAGAGTGTACTTGGGGTGTAAAGCCCAAGTTGATTATGATGTAGGTGTTATACCTCATGACCCTCAATCATTGATGGGAAGATTGACATGCAATAGGATTGGGTTGATATTCTCTCCCCTTTGTGGTTCCGGGTTGAGAATGAGCTCCCCAATGCGATTCTTCGGTTTAGATGTGCTCCTCTGTTTGTTTGGATATCCTATTTCTCGATATAGGGTTGAGATATGTGATTCCCCCATGAGATAGAGGGTGGAAGCTAATGCTCCCCAATTCTTCTTCTTTTAGATTTGAGAATGTTTCACCAAATAGAGTTGAGTAGAGATGGACACGACATGATGACAGTATGACAGGATGATACGATAATCAACAGACAAATATTAGCAGGTGGAATTCTTCCTAGTTGAGATGAAGTGTTAATTTATGAAAATAGGGTCAAATTTCACCTTGGACAACTCATATGATGAAGATAATGATTGCATTAAATTCCTTTTTTCGAGAGGACCAAAATTGACCTAAAAATCACCTCATCCAGACAAGCAGAAGTTGGTTTTTGAATTTATGTACCCACTCATGTACATTGGGACAGGTCAATCTCACACACATGTACAATTGGACAGGTTGACTGTAACAGCCCTGAACTAAAAATACGTATTTAATTAGATTAATCAAGCGATTTACAATCAATACGCAATTTATCAACTAGTTAACATTAAATTTCAAAAGAAATGTGAAGAGAGACAACTTACCTGTGGAACGCTAGTTGAATTCTGTTAACTGCAACAAAGTCTTGGGGACGACTCTCCACCCAACCGTAGGCACAGTTGCACAACATATTGCTACAACTAGCCACCCCCGAGCCCTCAATCAACGTACTACTGCCAGGGAATCCTTTGTCTCACAACACTATTCTCCCAAGAGAATGGATGACAGAATTATGGAATGATGGAATGCCTCTCATCTTCCTCCTCATCTATTAAATAGAGCAAACATTGGAAGGGGAACCACATGTACACACTCCATGTGTCAACATGCAACTTTACTGCTTTCTTGTTTTATTCTTTGGTTTTTACTTTTTGATAGCTTTGCTAATTTTTACTGCTTTCTTGTTTTATTCTTATTTATATTTATTTAGAGCATGTAGTTAATTTATTATTATTTATTTACTATTACTATTTTTTATTTATTTATTGTTTATTATTTATTTAATATTATATTATACTATTTATAATTTATTATTAAGGGACATTACATACTCCCCCACTTTAAGGAACTTCGTCCCGAAGTTAAGTTATTATTATTTATTATTAAGGGACATTACATTTATTTTGTTATTTATTACTTCATGTAACAGTCTTGGCACCCTCTGCTGAACTAGTATAACCAGCAGGCATCGAAAGTTTCACAACACCCGAGAAATCCCAAGGAATCTCTGTCCTTTTTCCCACTTTTGGAATTAGGCATAAGCCTCCTCGGTTTGTATCCTAGTCCAAGGCTAGCCCCAAGGCTCATGCCTGACTCAGACCTCATCTGCCCCCAAGGCCCCAAGGCAGGCATCCGGTACAGTGCTCAATGTCTCCGGGCATCTCGCAAGGTTGGCCCACTCCCTCCACAACTCACTAAGGTGCACAACCCCAGAAATTGAAGTCCTTACACCCCTACCAGACTTTGGCATCCCAATACAATAACATGCACCTAGCCTAGAACATCAGGCACTTGGCCTCCTCAAGATGGTCCGGGTTGAGAATGATCTCCCCAATGCGATTCTTCGATTTAGATGTGCTCCTCTGTTTGTTTGGATATCCTATTTCTCGATATAGGGTTGAGATATGTGATTCCCCCATGAGATAGAGGGTGGAAGCTAATGCTCCCCAATTCTTCTTCTTTTAGATTTGAGAATGTTTCACCAAATAGAGTTGAGTAGAGATGGACACGACATGATGACAGTATGATAGGATGATACGATAATCAACAGACAAATATTAGCAGGTGGAATTCTTCCTAGTTGAGATGAAGTGTTAATTTATGAAAATAGGGTCAAATTCCACCTTGGACAACTCATATGATGAAGATAATGATTGCATTAAATTCCTTTTTTTGAGAGGACCAAAATTGACCTAAAAATCACCTCATCCAGACAAGCAGAAGTTGGTTTTTGAATTTATGTACCCACTCATGTACATTGGGACAGGTCAATCTCACACACATGTACAATTGGACAGGTTGACTGTAACAGCCCCGAACTAAAAATACGTATTTAATTAGATTAATCAAGCGATTTACAATCAATACGCAATTTATCAACTAGTTAACATTAAATTTCAAAAGAAATGTGAAGAGAGACAACTTACCTGTGGAACGCTAGTTGAATTCTGCTAACTGCAACAAAGTCTTGGGGACGACTCTCCACCCAACCGTAGGCACAGTTGCACAACATATTGCTACAACTAGCCACCCCCGAGCCCTCAATCAACGTACTACTGCCAGGGAATCCTTTGTCTCACAACACTATTCTCCCAAGAGAATGGATGACGGAATTATGGAATGATGGAATGCCTCTCATCTTCCTCCTCATCTATTAAATAGAGCAAACATTGGAAGGGGAACCACATGTACACACTCCATGTGTCAACATGCAACTTTACTGCTTTCTTGTTTTATTCTTTGGTTTTTACTTTTTGATAGCTTTGCTAATTTTTATTGCTTTCTTGTTTTATTCTTATTTATATTTATTTAGAGCATGTAGTTAATTTATTATTATTTATTATTTATTTACTATTACTATTATTTATTTATTTATTTAATATTATATTATACTATTTATTATTTATTATTAAGGGACATTACATTTATTTTGTTATTTATTACTTCATGTAACAGTCTTAGCACCCTCTGCTGAACTAGTATAACCAGCAGGCATCGAAAGTTTCACAACACTCGAGAAATCCCAAGGAATCTCTGTCCTTTTTCCCACTTTTGGAATTAGGCATAAGCCTCCTCGGTCTGTATCCTAGTCCAAGGCTAGCCCCAAGGCTCGCGCCTGACTCAGACCTCATCTGCCCCCAAGGCCCCAAGGCAGGCATCCGGTACAGTGCTCAATGTCTCCGGGCATCTCGCAAGGTTGGCCCACTCCCTCCACAACTCACTAAGGTGCACAACCCCAGGCATTGAAGTCCTTACACCCCTACCAGACTTTGGCATCCCAATACAATAACATGCACCTAGCCTAGAACATTAGGCACTTGGCCTCCTCAAGATGGTCCCATAGCCCTTCAAGAGCTATCCATCAAGAGCTATACAAGACAAAGGAACCACTGGCATATGTAGTGTTGATTGAGTTTGTCCCCAACCCATATGGTGTTACTTATTCTCCCTCGTGTGTATGGGCTCGCACGAGATCATCAAATAAACCGGCCCTCTCGGCCCATTTGTGGAGTCCTGTCAATCATCACACCTCAACATGCAACCAATGCATTAGCTATACCATCATAGTATCATAGAAAATAATCCACATGCCAAGTCTTACATGTCATCATGTAACATTCATCATTGTTAATCGCAACATTATGAATAATAACGAACTGCATGCTCATGCATGTCATAAATTTGTACGCAACTATCACATGCTTCACCTCATGAAATACCATCATAAGTTATAACATCAACATATTTGCATCAAAGACATATCATGACTTCACATAATAAATGAACCACATGTCAATAAGCCTCTTATATAGCATCATAATTCCTATGCCACGTTATGCATATCATATCCATCATGAGTATTCAACATTAAATACCTATCATCACGTAGTAAATGAATATGTCAATATACCTTGACATAACATCATAATGCCTATGCATATCATCATCATCATAAGGATACATCATCACTATTGTAACAACTATATAAATATGAACCACATGTGCATGATCACCCTCATACCATCATATCATGAAACATCATCAATATGAGAAACATCTCAATACTTATCAAATATAGAATAATACTCTATAAGCATTCTTATCATGATTCATCAGAAAAATCAATTTCATTTACTTTACAAACATTCAACTATGAACTAAGATTATTCAACATCCATCTAGGATCTATGTTATCTCATCAGTGTTATTAGTGTTATGTTTTCATCAAGATACCAATTACTTTTTCAATAATCATTTCCACTTCTTTCAACTAGGAAGTTGACCATTTACACCATAGGTATCAACATATTTGCATCAAAGACATATCATGACTTCACATAATAAATGAACCACATGTCAATAAACCTCTTATATAGCATCATAATTCCTATGCCACGTTATGCATATCATATCCATCATGAGTATTCAACATTAAATACCTATCATCACGTAAATATACCTTTTGTTGGCTTTCATGGAAGGAAAAAGATATATGAAGTTGGAGAGCAGTCTGACGTGTGCCATTACTATGAAAAGGAAGAAGTGGAAACCATAGCTAATTTGAAAAAAAAACAAATAAAGAATGTACTCCGAAATACCTAGAAGGAAACGAGGAGCAGAGGGGAAATATCTCTATATTGTATAAATCAGAGAAAAAGTCATCCACTGGTTATGGCAAGATTTACACTGAACATATCCAAAAAAATTGATAACCGTGTCATTGAGAATTTGTGTGAGAAAGCTACTTCTGAACGTGCAGATCGTAGTAAGCAGTTAAGACTTTCTAGATCAAATTCAAACTTGATTAAGGTAGAACAACTGTGTTCTTCTAGCAATGAAAATGGACAGCATGCCTTGAATCTCAGAAAATTGCAAGAAGAGATTAGTGGATTGCATATTGCGAACAGGCTCTGCTCTGAAGCTATTTTTTTTGTCCCCCAAATGAAGAATGTAAATAATATCATGAAGATGCTGCTGTTGTATTTACTAGTGAAGCACATTAGGCAAATCTGGAAACTTTTAGAGAGGGGAATATATTACATGGGGTTTATTCCTCAAAAGATGAAGTGGGTAGGTTGACAGGCCAGGAAAATGATGTTAAAGAAGCTCAGAGGGTGTTGGTGATGGGACTTGTTTTCTTATTGCTTGTATTTGGGTGATTCTTTTTTCAGAAATTTGAACACAGGTGAGATTGACTCTTCCAGAAATTTGAACACAGGTGAGATTGACTCTTCCAGAAATTTAAACACAGATGATTTTACTTGCCTATCCATTCCAAACACCAAAACCCCATAGGCCCGAATTAATCAAGCCTCCAGAAATTTTAACTCAGTGAGACTACTTGCCAATCGATATAAAGGGAATTTAAGGACTACCAATACTATTAAGCAATGCCGACTCCATAAAAAGCAATTCCATTTACTCCCATCAAATCTCCATAAAGCAAGATATTATACCGATATAGAAGATCAGAGACATGAATGCAACACAGGGAAGGAGTCCCACAAAAAGTTCGAGGAAGTTGAATAATTAGATAAATACAATGCTTCTCCTCTGATTAAGCTCCAGGGTAGGTGACTCCACTACCACGGGGAAAATAGAAAAACTCTCAGTGACAAACAGAAATCCACAGGCTACAGAGAAAGCATTGCAAACTGAAATAAGTATACCATGGTGATACTGCTGCGTCATGATTTCATCTAGGAAATTCTTAATATTGTCAACATTTAGTCAATCCCCTTTGCATCAAAAACTAAAGTTTCAGACAGCTGCACATGCTTACGTGACTGGTCAATGTCATTAAATCTGTCCTACCTTGCTTTGTAACTTTAATGTCGTGCAAATCTTCCCTTGCTTTATAGCTTTCTTCACGGCAATCAATTGAAAACACCTTTATATTATTTTGTCTTTTATTTTGCTGTGCAGGACCGTAAAAATGGTTGAATAGAAAGTTATATGATCGAAGCATTTTTTTTTTGGTTAAAATCATTTAGATCGAAGTTTTCTACATTAAAATGTCTATAGGCCCTAAGAGTTGAACTGGCTCTGATACCATATGTAACAACCCTGAATTAACAATACGTAATTAATTAGATTAATCAAGCGATTTACAATCAAAATGCAATTTATCAACTAGTTAACATTAAATTTCAAAATAAATGTGAGGAGAGACAACTTACATGTGGAACGCTAGTTGAATTCTGCTAACTGCAACAAAGTCTTGGGGACAACTCTCCACCCAACCGTAGGCTCAGTTGCACAACATCTTGCTACAACTGGCCACCCCTGAGCCCTCAATCAATGTACTACTACCAGGGAATCCTTCGTCTCACAACACTATTCTCTGAAGAGAATGGATGATGGAATGCCTCTCATCTTCCTCCTCATCTATTAAATAGAGCAAACATTGGAAGGGTAACCACATGCACACACTCCATGTGTCAACATGCAACTTTACTGCTTTCTTATTTTATTCTTTTGTTTTTACTTTTTGATAACTTTACTGATTTTTACTGCTTTCTTGTTTTATTCTTATTTATATTTATTTAGAGCATGTAATTAACTTATTATTTTATTATTATTTATTATTTATTTACTATTACTATTTTTTTTATTATATTATATTATTTTTTATTTATTATTAAGAGACATTACATCGACCTCAACATCAAATGGACCCCATAGAATCCTATAAATATAAGAGACCTCAATATCATTTGATCATCACCAATCATCTTCTTCTCTTGTTTTATTGTTTGGTTTGCACAGGTCTGACGAAGGATGTTTGTGCAAGGTCTAAAATTACAGGTCTGAGTCTTGCACTTGTTTAGGGTTTCTGTTTTCCGATCGTACGCTTGCCGCAGGTAAGATTTGACTGTGGTCTCACGTTCACAGTTCCTCAGAGAGTGACTAGGAAGCCACAATCAGTCACATGACATCTTGAAGGGTGCGACCGAGGCTCTGAGATAGTTCTGGGCAAATATGACCATAGTTTCTCACTTACAGTGCTTCAAGGAGTGATTAGGAAGTCAATTCGCTCGTTCATAGTGTCTCAGGGAGTGAACGAGAAGACACAATCACTCGCAGAATAACTTGATGAGTGCGACTAGGGTTTTGAGTTAGGGTTTGAAAGTTGATCGCATATGTCTGAAGGCGGGAAGGTTCCTTTGTGTTGTACAATGATTTTGGAAGTTTGCTTTTGATTTGTATTGGGTAAATTTTTGCTGGATGATTATCTATTGGGCTCATTGTACTCTTTGCTGAAACATTTTATGACAATCTAATAAGAAGAATATTTGAAAGGTTTTCCCCCCTAGTGGGGTTTTTGCCTAGTCTTTGAACAATATGGTGTCTCTTATGGTTGTGCTATTGCCTCCTTTGTCATTTCATATATTGTTCTATCTTAAATTATTTTTTATGATTGGAAACATTGTTAATAGTTGGATGCAATGCTAAATGAAGAATTGAGTTGGTCTGAAGTAACTGAAACAACTTAGAGCAATATGAAAAATTAACATATGCAGGCTATCAAACAAGGCCCAATTATTAAAAAAAATTCCAAAACTAAACAACATTCCTATTATTATACTAGTTTATACTCGACAAAAATGTGATAAGAGAAAGATACATTGGAAACTAGACATGAAAACACAAACTAGTCCTTAGGAACAACAGGGTGGTTAAGGTCGAGGCCCGTGTTTTCCTGCTGGTGGAGAATTATGCTTTGAAAATTAGCTTTGTAGATCTTTGAACATGCTTCTGAGAGCCCCGAACTCATCTTATAGACATGCTATTTGGTTGCTCTTTTCCACAATCGTTTCCTGATTCTCAGTGGTTGACTCCCTATGTTGTTCCAGAAGTACCTGCAAAAAAAATATTGTTTACCCGCAGTTCTACATGCTCATTGGCACACCTTCTGTAGTCTAGTGGAGAGAAAGTGGCTAAGGCTGGGCATGGCCCAAACTTGACCCAATCATGGGAGTAGACCCTTGCCACCCTGCCTGATCGAGGACGACGACATCCCCAGTAACCCAATGCCAATGTAGAGAACTTATGGATCACTACTAACCAACTTCTGACCACTTCACCAATTGCCTAAAAGGACAAGACCAGTCGGGCAAGATTCACCAAATGAAGTGACACCTAGGTATGGGTAAAACAACAACCCCAATACAATGTATAAAATCCTTGTAGATTCAAACTGCTTATGTAATATGCTAAAACAAAAGACTTGAATCGACTCTACTCATCAACGTAAACAATTAATCAATCGAGAAATCACAAAACACGAGACAAGATTCAATCACATATGATCATAGATTTATCTAAGGGGAAAGATTTCTTCTCAAAACCCCTTCCTATCTGTATACTATATTAGATGAGAAAAGTAAGGAATATTTACAATGCTTGCTTAAGCCTAAGCAACCTTTGCACTAGTACAATCTATCTCACTACTTCCTAGACAAGCTTTGGTCAATACTTAACCAAATCTAAGCCTACCCAAGTCCCTATTTCCTTCCGATGTTTCTCAAGGAATTATCCCCCTATTAATAGGGAAATACCCATCTTAAATTGCACAATCTCTATAGGCCCTTCTTTGATTGCATGCACCACTTATACAACTCAGAAAATTATACAACTAATAGTACATTGCCCTTGAACTCCAATATCAACTAGGTAACTTGAATTTCATGCATGCATGAGTTAATTATGTCTGATTTATCAGTTAACTAGTTGTACACATGAGGTTGCACCCCACTGCTAGACCTCCTACTAGTTACTCCAACAATTGGAACTAGTTTAACTCACATTAACTCAGTTTAACTGAATTAAACTATTACAACTCAAATTAAACTTAACTAGGCTACTAAAATTTATGAGACACTCTACAAGACTCAAGTTAGGCCCTCAACTCGAATTAACTGAGCCAACTAAGTGTAATTAAATTATTTAACCCATTCTCGTTGTCTTGTGATTTGGAATTACAATGTTTTCCTAATTTAATTCAAGGGAAATTTAAATTGGGATTTTCTTGTTGCCATTTTCAACACTCCCTCTCAGCAAGAAAGGGATTATCTTCTACCTTGACCCTACCTCTATGGAACTTGAATTTGCTTCTTGAAAATTCCTTTGTCAAAATATATGCATCTTGTTCCTCTGTAGGAATGTAGTCGAACAACTTGATTCTCCTCTGCACACAATCTCGTAGATGGTGATACCAGATGTTGATATGCTTTGATCAATCATGAAAAACTAGATTTTTAGAGATTTTGAAACTAATCCGATTGTCACAGTAAATCACAGTGGGATCCATCATCTGATTAAATGACCCAACAAGAATCTTCCTCATCTAGATAGCTTCACAAGATTCTTGAATAACAACCATGTACTCTACTTCTACTGAACTAAGTGCAACTGATCTCTGCTTCCTGTTGTACTGAGAAACTGTTGTTGACCCAATACTAAAGATGCCTCCTGATGTGCTCTTCCTGTCTGATGGACTACCTACCCAGTCCACATCTATCAATCCTTGTAGCTTCACTCCCATTTGTCTTCATGTACCAAGGACCATAGTGAGTTGTGCCTCTGAGGTATCTCAACACATGTTTGGCTACCTTCAAATACAGTTTTGTTAGATTAACCATTGCTTGACTAAGTTGGTTAATTGCATAAGACATGTTTGGTCATGTGTTCACCAAGTACATAAGTGAACCCACAAGCTACCTTTCAATAGTAGCCTCCACTAATTCACCTAAAGTAGCATCTTCCTTCCTCCAATTCCCAGCTAAAGGAGTCTCCATGTGGAACTTCTTCAGTATCTCATTGGCATACTTTCCCCGAGAGACAAAAAGTTCCCCATCTCCTTGCCATACTTCCATACCGAGGAAAGAACGCATGAGCCCTAGATCCTTCATTTCAAATTCTCTTGCAAGATCCTCTTTGCAATATTTGACCAAATTCTCACCACCTGTTAGAATTAAACCATCAACATATAATTACAAATAATTTACCTTCAAACACAATATGGTAAAGGTTTGCATCTGCTTCACTTTAGGTGAAGCCCAATGTTGTGAAATAGTTGTCAATCATGGTGTACCAAGAACGAGGTGCTTGTTTCAATCCATACAATTCTCTCTTGAGTTTGCACACATGTGACTCTTTATCGAAGGTATCAAATCCTTCTGGTTGCTCAATGTACACCTCTTCCTCAATCACTACATTGAGGAATGTTGTCTTCACATCCATCTGATGTATCTTCCACCCCATCTGCGCTGCAAGAGCTAGAATTGATCTGATTGAAGAGTTCCTTCCTGTTGGAGAAAAATTCTCCTCATAATCAATTCATTCCACTTGAGATAACACCTTGGCCACAAATATAGCCTTGCGTTTCTCGATTATTCCATCTACATCTTGCTTCACCTTGTAGATCCACCTCGAACCTACCAATGACTTTTTCTCTGGTCTTGTTAGAACTTCCCAAACATTGTTTTTAACTATGCAATCATATTCCTCTACCATGGAATCAACCTATACTAACTTCTGCACTGCTTCCTCGAATGAGGATGGTTCTGTCTCAACTAGCTCACTCATCATAGCCATGTACCTACTATACCAATCTAGTGACCTCCTATGCTGATCTGGAATTTATCTAGGACAAAGAATTAAAGGTATTATAGACTCATGTGCATGGATGTGCCTATGTTACTTATGCAACGGATCGATAAGATTGCTAGAATACATAGACACTGAGGCAATCAGAGAAAACATAACAGTCAAACATGTAAACAAAACAAGTTTAATAAGGAGTTCACCTAATGCTCCTGGGCTACATCTCTTGGTCTAGCCTTTCAGTGGTGGCCTCTCTATTATGTTTTCAAGCAGAGTTTTTACAACAGTGAGCTCGATTCGAGACTCACTTAAACAGAATGAAGTCAGTAGGAATAGAGTGCACAAACTCTCCTTACTGGAACACGACCTCTGAGGGTCACAGTAGTATGACAGGCCTATGTCGAGGAGTTTGATTGAACCTCTCAAGCCTTCAATGAAGTACACATACTCTCTGACTCTCTCTGGATCTGTCTGGTTCGATGCTGCCTTCAGGTCAGCTCAACTTCTACTCTCTGTTCTCTGATATTAGCTTCTTGCATCTTTGTGTGTGCCTCTCTATGTTGTCTGTTCTTTGCTTCTATCAGTTCATGGCTTTAAAGCCAGTTTGTTCTTTGACTGATCGTTTCTGCTTCCTGGCGCTCTGGTTTCCTTACCTCTGTCTGTTTGAATTTCTCTGCTCTGCATCATCATCACTGGGTAATGCCTCGCAGGGAGGTGGCCACCTGTTTCCCAACGAACTGGGTGTCAGATTCCTTGAATCATTTTGAATGGACATTAATTCCATTTGCTTCAAGATCGCTCGTGAATCATGAATCATTTTCCAACTAATCATCCACGTCAGAGTTCAAATCCCCTGTCATCTTGCTTTTTGACCTGTCAAATCTGGTTAGTCATTGAGACACATCTCCACCGTTGATATGGGCCCCCAAGATTGTATGGTTGTCCTTCATATCGGGCGGACAAGTCGCACGGTGTTTACCTGTCCGATGCAGGCAATTTTATCTCTCATCCGCCGGACACGTGTCGCTCGATGTGTGGTATCGGGTGGGACTCAATCCAAAATGCTTACCGCCTCGAAGCCTTTCGATATCTTGCTGGTTTGGGGAATCCCGTGCTACGGAACCAAAACAGTTACTTTTTCCGAATTTTATAGCGATTTTAGGTCCGGGCACTACAGGGCTTTCCTTCACTGAGGGGGACGCCCTACGATACGCAATTAGCGCTTATCAGAAACCACCCCCATTTCTTGATTTGGCCTCTGGTTTTTCTAGTTTGCGCCAGTGCACGTTACCATGGGCCAACGGTCTGCACGCTTGACCGAGGGTCCTCATTGCTCTGCTCTGGCCACAACTGCAATTGTTACGAGGATTCCTTCTGATAGATTTGATCTTTTCTAAGACTTGAATCTTTTAGCATAAGTTGAAACAGTCATGAAAACTTAGAAAATTTTTAGGATCCAATTCAGATCATCTGCGTGCGCTATGATGTGGGTGCTCCCACATTCTCTCTAGCATAATTCAATAATCTGTCAGCTTCCCTAATGTGCTTCCTTCCATCTATGGATGTATCTGCATGAGTGAGTGCTTCCACTCTCTGCTCCTCTGCTTGTGGCTGCTCAACATCATCCCGAGGTTCTTTCTTTGGAGCCAAAATATCCTCATATGCATGCAACTGAAGCTTCATCTCAAGGGAACATCTCATGTCCTTCTCTTCATCAAACTTCACATCTCTATGAACAACTATCATCTTGTGAGATGGCAGGTACACCCGATAGTTGTGAGGTGCATCAGTGCACCCCAAAATCATGCCCAACTCAACTATTGGCTCTAGCTTTTTACTTTCATCCTTGGTGACATGAGAGTAAACTAATGAACCAAATATCTTGAAGTGTGACACATTTGGTTTCTTCCATGAAAAATCTTCTTATGGTGTACTCATCCCGAGAATCTGATGTGGACTCCTGCTCTTCACATATACAACTGGGTTACTTTATTTATCTCACAAGCACAATGATAGACCCTGATCATGTAACATTTCCCATGTAGCTCCCACAATACTTATGTTCTTCCTCTTAGCCACCCCTCTTTGCTGTGGGCTATGGGGTGCTATTAACTCCCGTCAAATACCTTCTGATGCAAATAATTTCTTGAACTCATTCAAAACATATGCACCACTACTATCGCTCTTGAGAGCCTTCACTTTCCTTCTATTGTCTTTCTCAACAATTTCTTTAAATTCACAAAATTTGGAGAATGTTTGGTCTTTCTTCTACATGAAGAAAATCCAACACTTACTTGAGAAATCATCTACAAATATCACATAATACTTGTGCTTGGCCATGGAGGATGTTGAGAAAGGTCCACACACATCTGAGTGACCTCTTTCAAGGACTGCTTGTGCTCTACTATCCTTATCCCGAAAGGCAACTTTGGTGTACTTCACCAGTGTACACCCTTTGCATGTATCTCGCTGCTCTAGTGCACCCTTGGGAAGTCCTGTAGAAATCTGTTGCATGTTCTTCAAGACTCCATGGTGTAAATGGCAAAGTATCCTATGCCATAATTCACTAATGTCTCGACTCTGCACCTTCTCTGCTTTCGTGCTCAAGGTAGCACAATATTCTACATCCAATTTGTAGAGGTTCTTCACTCGAAACCCGATCTGCTTCACTTGTCCCGTGGTGATATGTCTAAGGAAATCCTTTCCTTTGCTAAATATCATATCGTAGCCATGGTCTTCCAACATGGAAATTGAAACTAAATTCTTCTTTAGACTCGGGAACATACATGACATCTTTTAATGTGAGAGGAGAACCAGAATCCCTCTAAAAAGTAACTGTACCGATAATGGTTTCACTATACCTTCCATCATCTCCCATCTCTATGTGCATATGGATTTCCTTCTCCTCCAAGCCATTGAAAAATTCTTTGTTTCCTGTCATATGGAATGAGGCTCCACTATCCAGATACCACACACTACCCATCACTGATGTCACCATAAATGCAATGAGTGTGAAATCCAACTCGAATTGTGAAGCTAGAGCTTCACCTGCTATTTGGTAGTTTAACTGATGTTAAATTACTTACATGAATGATCAACGAGGGCTACTAAACTGATGAAATGCGTGTGCAATGTATGTGCTAGGAGTCTTTGTCACTCATTCAATTCCTAAGTTAATTTGAGTTATCAAAATGCACATGTTTCTCTATAGCTATGTAAGTAAATAGACACTCATACAAAATGAAATCAATTCTACTTTACTTGCTTGAATAATGATCACACTAACACTTGCTTTAAAATAAAATCACTCTTTCTATTAAAATCACACTTTCTTTAATGTAAATCACACTTGTACTTGAATGAAAATCACTATTGAAAACCACACTTGCTTAAATGGAAATCACACTTGTACTTGAATAAAATCACTCTCTGCAATAAAATCACACTTACAAATGAATCTGTTTTAATTTAACGAAGGATTAGTTATGTAATTGAAAATCACTACAATGTAAAGCTTATACTTCTATTGTTATGTTAGATTATATTATATCCATGTGCATCTGAAATCTCTCTTCACCTGAAAAATAAAATGATTAGCAAAAACAATCTCAAACTTGTATCTAAGAATCAAAACTCAAATACTCAAATGAATTGACAAAAATCTACAGGAAATATGAATTGAAATACTAACTGTTAATAAACGAAAACCTTACTATCTCAATGGGGCCCTCCTACGAGAAGTAGGTAGCACTATCAACCTTTCAAAATTTAATTATCCACGCATTGAGATCGCACAACAGGATGGAATTGAAACAAAGTTTTTATATATCAAAACATAGTGCTTACAAATAAAATTCAAGTCTCTTTTAGCTATGTCGAGAGGCATATTTATAAAACCCTTACGCAATAAATGTTTTAAAGCTTTACACTTATGCTAATTGACATTGACTATAATTAAATTAAGAGATACTATATTGCAATATTTCTCATGATTTTCTATCAACGCAAAAAATCATGAGGTGAAAAATCTGCATCTCTCTCGCTTGATTCACCTTCCACAATGGTTGACTTATCCTTTGACTGAGCTAATAGAGTGCCTTCTTCATTGATCCAGCTTCTATAAATAGGAACAAATCATTTTACCGGCTAATTGTCAACTACCCATGTGCCCTATTTCTCGGCTGAGGCTCCGTAACCTATCGAACCTTGGACTTAGCTGCAGAAACATTCATCAGCTGTAGAATCGTTGTAATTTAGTAGCTCAGGTAGATATTAAGTTAAATAATAAAGAAAAATGATATTCATGAAATAGAAGATGATTATGTACCTGCTATGCTTTCAACCTTGTACATTGATATCCAAATTATAGTTATGAAGGTCAAAAAGGAAGGATTAGAGTGAAAAAGGGTTGTAAAAAAGAAGCAATTTTGGGGTTCAACACCTATCGCTCCTCCTGAGGGCTTCTTGCCAACCTTCTTGTGCAAAAACTTCATGACATAGTGTCCCATCTCGTGAAATTGAAAATATTTAATCTTCGACAAGTCCTACTTCTTGCATGCCTGACCAAAATCGCCTTTGTATTGGTATTTATTCCCTTTCCCTTTCTTTGCCTTTCCATCCAAGGCACAATTCTCCTCATCATCATGATTGGATGATGTTCCATCTCTGGTGTTCCACCTGATATCTTCTTGCACCAAGTCGGGCCACAATTGCTCCCAATTTGGTAGCTTCTCCCTCCCATTTACCAAATCTTGGTAGCTGTGTCAGCTCTTGGGAGGGCTTAGAAGTTCTAGGCTTACTAGATCATCTTCAAAACTGTAATACCAATACTCCCATGTTCATCTCGACATTGGGTGAACCTGCTCAAGTATTATGGTATTATGTCTCCCTTCTCCATCTTGATCTTCCAAAGCTTGTCCTTCAGTGCCAACTTCCTATGGTCACTTCTATTTTGAAACAAGTCTATCAAGGCTTGCCACATTTTATATGGGGTATCCTTCACGTGGAGATTCAAGACAGTATGATCTCAAACTCCTTCTAGTATGATCCTCCTCAATTTTGGCACACATTTCTTCCACTCTTCTAAATCTTGAGCATCAGTTGTTGGAGGCTTAGGAATATCATTGTCTATGAATTCCTTCAGCTCATTGTCTTCCAACATTGCCTCCATCCTGTCCTTCCAAGCAATATAATTCAAGCTACCCTCAAGGGCATACTCGAGTCTTAATCCATAGAACGACAGCCTGCTGGCTTTGAAGAATTATATTGCAAATTTGATTTACCTACAAAGATAAACTCAAATTCTTCTCTTCTATTGTGATTCCTGCTCTGATACCATGTAAAAATGCCTTGTATATTAAAACTACTTATGTAATATGCTAAAAGAAAAGACTTGAATATACTTTACTCATCAGCAGAAATAATTAATTGATCAATAAATCACAAAACACGAGACAAGATTCAATCACATATGCTCAGAGATTTATCTAAGGGAAATATTACTGCTCCTTCCTATCTATATATTGCATTAGATCAGAAAAATATAGAAGATTTACAATGCTTGCTCAACCCTGAACAACCTCTGCACTAGTACAATCTATCTCACTTCTTCCTAGATAAGATCTTGTCAATACTTAACCAAATCTAAGCCTGCCCAAGTCCCTATTTCCTTGCATTATTTCTCAAGGAATTAGCTAGTGAAATCCCCATCCTGAATTCTGCAATCTCTATAGGCCCTTCTCTGATTGCATGCACCACCTGTACAACTCGAAAAATTAGATAACTGATAGTACATTGTCCTTGAACTCTAATATCAACTGGGTAACTTGAATTTCATGCATGCATGAGTTAATTATGATTGATTTATTAGTTAACTGGTTGAACACATGAAGCTACACCCCATTGCTAGACCTCCTACTAGTTCCTCCAAAAATTGGAACTAGTTTAACTGACATTAACTCAGTTTAATTAAATTAAACTATTACAACTCAAATTAAACTCAACCTAGGCTCCTAAAATTTAGGAGACACTATACATGACTCAAGTTAGGCCATCAACTCGAATTAACTAAGCCAACTAAGTGAAATTAATTTAGTTAACTCATTCTCGTTGTCTTGTGATGTGGAGTTACAATTTTCTCCTAATTTAATTCAAGGGAAAATTAAATTAGGATTTTCTTAGTACCATTTTCAACATCCAATTCCATTGATGAGTCCTGTGAAATAGTTGTGACCAACCATGGACTACCCAAGTCTCCCAAAAGGAGACAAACTTTTTCAAATTTCTTGCTCAACCTGCTGTGCTCCAATGGTATGAATAAATTCAATCTACACCTCCACGTTATGTAGAATGAGCCATACAGGAGCCTCGTACGACACAAAGGAGCTAGCTGCGTGCCCCTAAGATCCCATGGTGGCTCCATGATTACTTTGCAACTCGAATTGACCCTCACTTCATGCATTCTTCCCTTCGAGCGGTTGAGCTGTCCAATTTGAACCAGGAGGATTAAATGTGTCTCATTCCCAAAGGAAGCTCACATGGGGAATGTCCAAAAAATTCCAGTGATAAACCATAATTTGAGATACAAACAATAGAGATCCCACGCTTATCGAGTCCTTCATCACATGAGACGTCACTTGGCTCATATTCATATCACCTCGCATCAAGGGAAATGCAAATTAAGCCCTCAAACATTGCCAGGTACCAGAGGGGAGATTCTATAGGAGTCGATGGGGGGGGGGTATGGTGAATAGAGGGACCATGGAGGGGGCGTATGATATAGAGGAGGGGTTAAATTATAAGTGCATGATTATAATAAAAGACTTGGGGGGGGGGATATAAGGGAAACTTGCATAATGAAACTAAGGGATGGGTAAAAAACCATAGGTTTCATTGACAACCGTTTTCCCTTCATTCAATTGAAAACCCTTATTAGCTTGTAAATCCACCTTAGAGTTTAATTCTCTTAAAATATGATAAAATCGAAAGTTGGCAAAGAAATGGGGAATTCCATGGGCTCCCTGAAGCCGTTTATTTAACTTGTTGTTATGGGCAGGAGAGTTGGAGTGCATGTGCTTTATGACCAGGAAGGAATCTCCCAAAATTGTGACATCTGTAACTCCCCTTTGGTGGGCCAAAAGGAGCCATAGATAGAGGCCATAAGCTTCAACTTGGTTACTGGATTTCTTTCCCAAGCCCTAGGAATACTGGTCGACAAGTATTCCTTTGGGATTAGTAAGAATCCCTCCCCCTCCTAACACCTCTAATTGCTATCTTAATTTTATTTAATTTTATGTATTTTGACCAAGTAAAAATGTTTACCTAAAAGAACAAGCCATTACAACATCTCCGCCATACTGGGTTCGAGAGCGCTTCTCTACCCAATCATGATTATATATACTAGTCCAGAACCATCTCTCCAAACCTATCAAGGGTCGAGAGAGATCAATTCTCTCAAGATGCAAATCTCTTTTGTGAGTGCAAAAATTGAAGAAAGGTTTACACCTTGATAAATTTGATCCCTTTGATGCTTGATAGATTTGGATTTAAGATGTATCTAGGCTAGTTTATATATATATATATATATATATATATATGGAGTCAAAATGTCTACATAACATAACATGACTTTATAACATCTCTTCCATATTGGGCTAGAGCGGTGAAGTTATTTTAAATTAGAATGATAATGTTATTTGATTAATCATAACATAGATTTAGGGTTCATATTCTAGCCTAAGATACATAATAACTCTGGATATTAAATAATGATGGAGGATATAAATTAAAATAACCTTATTAGTGCCTGCCAAGACATGACTATAATAATCGATTTGCATGTTGACCATTATTAATTTAGCATTAACCATGACAACTTCTAATGTTTAACTATATAAATCATTAAAGTATTTTTTATTTTAATTAAAAAAATAAAAATAAAATTTGTTAGCATTTGATTAAAATAAAAGTTTGTGTTTCTTGACATGTGTCCCATGTCATCCAGGAAATTTGGTCACCCTAAGAATTCACAAATTTTCATGGGGATCATGATTGGTATCTTGTAATCAAAATAATACTAAAACTATATTTAAGTAAATTATAATCATATTACCTAAACTGAATGAAATTAATAATACAACCAAAGTAAAAATTAAAGTAAAAAAATCAATAATTCAAACTAAACTACAAAATAAAAAATAATAATATAAAATAATAGTAACTACGAAGCAAAATAAAATTATGAAGCTAAACTAAACTAAAAATTAAAAGTAATTAAAATAATACTAGTCCCATTCATGAGATCATGCTTGGCATCTTGTAATCAAACTAAAACTAAAACTAAAAATATATTTAAGTAAATAAAAATCATATTAACAAAGTTCGAATAAAATTAATAATACAACCAAACTAAAAAACAAAGTAAAAAAATCAACAATTCAAACTAAACTACAAACTAAAAAGTAATAATATAAAAAACATTTCCGTGATTCATGATATAAAGCTAAGATCTTCATCTGTGAGATATATATTAGTGGTCAGTTGATCTTGCTCCTCATATTGAGGATGAACATAGATTGATGTTGGAAACACGTGTTTTCTTTAGAAGATCTTAGCAATATAAAAACATATTAACTAAGAATCAAAATAAAGTTGTGAAGTTAAACTAAACTAAATTATTATAAAAATAAAAGTAATAAAACTAAACTAAAAATTAAAAATAATTAAAATAAAACTAAAGTAATAACTAAACCACATTTAAAACTAAACTAAAATATTTAAAAGTCTAAATTATAATCATGTTAACTAAAACTAAATTAAACCAAACTAAAAAATAAAGTAAAAAAATTCAATAATTCAAACTAAACTACGAACTAAAAAGTAATAATATAAAAATATATTAACTTAGAATCAAAACAAAATTATGAACTTAAACTAAACTAAATTATTATAAATTTGAAGTAATAAAACTAAACTAAAAATTAAAAGTAATTAAAATAAAACTAATGTTGTTGAGATCTTACTTGGCATATTGTAATAAAAATATAACTAAAACTAAAACTATATTTATGTAAATTATAATCATATTAACTAAAATTGAATGGAATTAATAATACAACCAAATTAAAAAATAAAGTAAAAAAAACAATATTTCAAACTAAATTACATACTAAAATTTATTAATATAAAAGTATATTAATTAAGAATCAAAATAGAGCTATGAAGTTAAACTAAATTAAATTATTATAAAAATTGATGTAACACAACTAAACAAAAAATTAAAAGTAATTAAAATAAAACTAAAGTAATAACTAAACCACATTTAAAACTAGACAGAAACAATTAAAAGTCTAAATTATAGTAATATTAACTAAAACTGAATTATAACAAAACTAAAAAATAAAGTAAAAAAATCAATAATTCAAACTAAACTACAAACTAAGAAGCAACAATATAAAAGTATATTAACAACAAAAACAATTAAAAGTCTAAATTAGAATCATATTAACTAAAAGTGAATTATAACACAACTAAAAAAATAAAGTAAAAAAATCAATAATTCAAACTAAACTACAAACTAAGAAGTAATAATATAAAAATATATTAACTAAGAGTAAAAATAAAGTTATGAAGTTTAAACTAAATTATTATAAAAATTGAAGTAACAAAAGAAAACTAAAAATTCTACCTAAGCTGAATTCTTGCAGTGTTATATTTTCTTTTTTGAATGCTTCTCTAAGTAGTTGCAACAGTTTTTGATGGTCACAATTATTTCCATTTACAAGCAATTTCAACATTCGATTCTTTTTGCAAAAAATTTGCTAACAACATTCGATTCTTTTTGCAATAATTTTGCTAACAGAAGAAAATTTTGTAGGTAACCGTAATTTGAAGGATATTATCACCCATAATCTAAACTATATTATGATGATTGTTGAGACCACCGAGACCACTGAGACCACCATCGCCGAGAACGCTATTGCAGTGACGGCCAATGAGACCAGAGCCGAGACCAAGACCGACTCACTCGCGCTGAGACAGATGGAAATCACATGAACGAAAGGTGTCCAAACGAAGTTGCACATTGGCTTTCCCGAAAACGCGTCTAAACCCAGAGTTGGGTACCTCATATGTGTCGGGACTTTAGGCACAAGTCCGTTTTTGGTTCCACTGAGCCCAATGCCATGACCAGATATGAGACCTGATCCCGAACCACTGTTGGGACAGCTGGAATAGGTATATACAGAAGGTGTCCACAACAAAGCTGGCCATTGAACATCCCTTAATGCGGCTAAAACCCAAAGCTATAGATTTCGAACCGTGTGGGGTCTTTGGGCTACGTGTCTAAACTTTCTCGCACCTGGGAATCATCGTCCGAGGATGGGTGTGTGTATTAACTCCCTCACTTGAGGGCGATACCAAGATTTTCGCCATTCTCCTCCTCGGGCCTTTGAAGGAGGTCCGTTCCACTTGCTCAGTTTTTACTCTTGCTCCAGACCACTCTGTCTCAACTATCTTTCCAGTTTATCCCCTCATGTTTTTAGCTTTCTGCTCCTTTGCCATAGTTGATCCAGGAAAAGGAACCCTGTTTGTTTTTTTAATTTCCCCTCTATTAGCATTTTACTAGCTGGTTTTGGATCCTGGTACTGCCGTCGTATAAGCTCAGTTTTTTACACTTTTTTTTTTGTTCTTCACTGGTATGTCATCCTTGTGGTCGCGGAAAGTACTCACCCTGCTCAGCTTCAGTGGTCTAAACGACAGTTTATCGGACTCTTCGGTGGTTTTCGTGTGGAATCAAGGTATGCAGCCTCTCTTATTTTGGTTTTCAGTCACTATAGGATACTGAGATACATAAAAAGTTTTGATTTTTCTCTGAAAATCTTAGGGCTGCATGTCTCTATGTCTTACTAACAAGTTTTTACCTCGCCTCAAAACTTTTTTATATGAACTTATCAATTGCAAGTATCTCTGTTTTTCGATATCAAATGTTTGTTACGTTTCCCGACCTTGTTTAGATTTTGGGTGTAGAATTGGGAAATGGTGGTGCAAATGCAAAGGTTGCTATTGTTGCTGTTTAGATTTCTAATTAGCTTCATGTGGAGGATTTCTTGTAGTCTGCTCTCTCAGATTTTTCCCTATGGCCTAAACTATCTTTCTCGAAAGTCATAGGAAGCCATAAATGTTCTAAATTTCTTCCGTATTTTTTTTCCTAGTCTGGCTCTCCTTCCTATTTTCTGGGCTGAAAATTTAGACCAAGCTCACTGGGTATTTGGCCATCCCCTCTGGTTTTTTCGATGACGGAAAACCTCTCCGGTAACCTTTCTTTGTCTTCCTGGTGTGTGGAGGGGCGCGGGCTACTTGCATAAAGATAGCTGGCTAGATGAAAGTTACGAAGCCTGTCTTCCCTACCACCATTTTCTTCCATTAACATCAGCGACTTACCTTTTTGACTCTGCATATTAATTTCATATGGATTTTGTCAGACAAAAAGTACCTTTATAGTTGGTCTCTTATCTTTTTTGGCCGATATCACACGATGTCTCCCTAGATTCTGTCAACATTCAGCTATCGGGAATTATTTCGCATCACCCAAACATTCCTCTCGTTTTCCGGAATGTGTCCTGTCACCCATCTACCCCTGCAACCAGCATATCACTGCACTTGATCCCACACATTTGGACCTTTACGTCATCTGTCAGGGTTGCTGTGGCACTGAATTTCTTTTCTCGGCCTTGATGGAGATATCGTCTGACGTGTCTGCCTCATTCGCGTTGGTACGTGCTACCATTGAAGCGGAAACGCTCCATGGTGGAACAAGTCTCCAGGGTGACTGGCAGTCTACAATGGCCGAATTAATTATCTCTCCATCAACCCATCCGCCACGTGAGTATCAAGGTGGTGAATATGAATTACCACGACGTAAACATAAGCAACGTCCTATAAAGACCATTCCCCCACCCTCTGCTATCAACCTTGACAGTGTATTCCTTTCTGATAGAATTGCCAGCCTCCAGAAACGTGCTCTAGTAGGATGCTGGTATTTCCCCGATATGGATGATGCTTAGATGAGGAATTGGCTTGCATCTAAATGGAAATCCTTGTTAGGTTATATACCTACGATTGTCAGACTTATGAAAAATTGGTATAGCTTTCATTTTCTAAGTGTGGAAGATCTAGAGACAATTTGGACCCTACCATGGGTTCATGGTAAGAGCTTTCTGGCTCTTCATCACTGGTATATTGGATATAATCCCCTGCTTAACACCCCGTCCAATAAACTTATATGGGTAAAGATACCTGGTCTCCCTATTGAATTATGGACGAAGGAGACTCTTACAGATATTGGAAATGCTATAGGGAAATTCATTTATGTGGACCCGAAATGTCTCGAGGCAAAGGATAAAAGAGTGGCCTGGATTCTTATTGAAAAGGAATATCGTGGAGGTTTTCCTGAACATATAGACCTTCACTGGGGAGATACTAATGTGCAACAGAGGTTGGATTTTTGGGGGGTCCCTTTTTGCTGCTCGACCTGTCACAGAACTGGTCATATCAAAGAGCATTGCCCTTTTCGTCCGGGTGGTCGGCTACATGGAAGGAAGTTTCAAGAAAAATCCAATACAAAATCTTCTGGTAAAAATCAGTGGGAGGCTGAAGGATTAAGGAAGGCATCGTATCGAAAGTCGATCTCCCCAGGTATTTCAAAATTCTCTTCCTCTCAGTTATCTCCTACTCAAATTTCCAGGAGTTTTTTTTCCAATTGCTGCTCCCTCTACATCCTTCTTTCCCCGGAAATCAGAATCTCCACCTGGGAGAGTTTCTGCTCATCCTATCCTCCCTCCCCCTCTTGAACCTGTTCCCTATCAGGAGGTCCCTTCCCCTTCACCTATTCCACATCCTCTCTTAAACGCTCCGTCTTCATCCCACATCACTTATATTCTGTCCCCCTCACCTCCCCCTGCCAGAGTTTCTCAATTATCAAAAGGAAAAGAACCTTGCATTACTGTCACCCCCCAAATTCACCCATCTCATCACCTACAAACTCTGTGGGAAGTGATCTGGACATTCTCCTCAGGAAAAAATCTCTTGGTCTACAACCTCTCACCATTCATAAACCTTCCTTGCCTTCTTCCCCTCATATTAGTCCAACCTTGGCTGCAAATATCACTGTCAAAAGGAAGCAAAATAGGGGAAGTAGACACTTCCGCGCAGGAAGAATTGCCCTCTAAATTTAAGCCTGGATTGTTCCCTCATAGACATTCCCATAATTGATCTCTCTTCCAATGGGCCTCTTAGAGCAAGTCAGCCTAATGACCTGTCATCATGACCCATATAATATCTATGAATATCAGGGGTCTAGGGGTGGACCCTAAATTCTTAGCCCTAAAGGATTTGTTCTTATCTACTCACTCCAATATTCTCCTCATTCAGGAGACAATGCATGGACGATTTGATACTATATCTTATTTCAGGCAAATGTTCCCCTCCTGGCACATTGTAGCCACAGAGTCAAATGGCCAGTCAGGGGGACTAGCTGTTTTATGGGATCCTGTATGGATATCGGCAAAAGCTTTCCGATGTTTTGTTGGTATCCTGTTACTAGCAAACTTTCGTGGCATCTCCAGAACCATCCATATACTAAATGTATATGCTCCTTATAAGGACCGTTACTCTTTCTGGAACAGATTCCTTTCATCTGAAATTATGGAGATAGATTCACTACTAATAGCTGGCGATTTGAATTGTACCCTGAGCAGTGATGAAGTTTGGGGAAGGGGTAGGAAGGCTGACCCATTGGCTGGACTTATAAAAGATGCTATTCTTCATCATAATTTTGTTGATGTCTGTCCTCCTAAAATTGACCCAACTTGGGACAATGGAAGATTTGGTTCCTCCTATCTAGCCAAAAGGCTAGATCGCTTTTTGCTCCATGACAAGTTATTGGATCGCCTGGGCCCTCCAGTTTCGAATATTGTAAATAGTTTTATCTCTGATCACAGACCAATTTCACTACAGTGGAAAAAACAAGGTATCAGGAAGGGCCTTCCCTTCAAATTCAATAGAGTCTGGTTGGAGGACACAGAGTTTAATGACCTTGTTCAAAAGTCATGGTTACGCCGCTCTCCTCTGGATGACTCATCTCCTTCTCAGAACCTTCTGGACAATCTAGCCTCCCTCAAGAGCATAGTCAAATCCTGGCAAATCAGTAAGTTAAAATCTAATAGGAAAGCTCTGGAAGATATACAAAAGGAATTGGATAGAATTGTTTGTAGAATGTCTGTAAATTGCCTACCTTTAAAGTTACGCTATCGTATAAAGGAGCTGGAATCCAAGAAACACAACCTACTTGCCATAGAAGAAGCCTCATGGAGATTAAAAAGTAGAGCCATATGGTTAAAGGAAGGAGACAGGAATACCAAATTCTTTCATAGATATGCTAACAAAAGGAGAGAAATCAATACTATATGGGAGATAAAAGATGAGGATGGTAATATGTTACATTCTCAGGAAGATATTACAAATGCAGCTGTGAGTTATTTCCAAAAATCATACAAAAGGAATGAGAACTGCATGGCTAAAGACATTTTCTGGGGTATTGATCCTTTCCCTACCATGTTCGATGATGAACAAAATGATTGTCTCTATCAGCCTGTCACAGAGGATGAACTTCTATCTATAATGAAATCCTTTAAAAAAGACAAAAGTCCAGGCCCAGATGGATGGACGATAGAATTCTTCATTCACTTTTTTGATGGTGGAAGAATCAAGAACGTCGGGAAAAATTCACCAGCACATTACATCAACCTACATTGCCCTCATTCCAAAAAAGAAAAAAGCCTCCTCTTTCTTGGATTTTAGACCAATTTCTCTGTGCAATGCAATTTATAAAATTATCTCTAAGATCATTGCTGGCAGAATCCAAGGTATCCTGTCTAAATTCATTACACAGGAACAACATGGCTTCCTTCAAGACAGGAATATCCATGATGCGGTTGCAAACACTCAGGAAAGTTTGCATTCTTTACATTCTAAAAAGCTTGATGCTGCAATTTTGCAAATTGATCTCAAGAAGGCCTATGACTGTCTTGACTAGGGTTTTCTAAGATGTTTACTTTCTAAAATCAGCCTTAAATATCAGTGTTCAAATTGGATCATGGCCTGTGTTGAAAATGTTAACTTTGCTATCCTAATCAATGGATACCCATCTTCTTTCTTTTCTACGGCTAGAGGTCTGAGACAGGGGTGCTCCCTCTCCCCGCTCCTTTTTATCCTAGCAATGGATTCACTAAGTTTACATATAAAAAGAGCTGTCATAGAGGAGCATAGCCGTCCCATGATGATCAGCAGAAGAAATTACATTTCTCACAGCCTTTTCGTGGATGACATTCTGATTTTTGGAATGCTTTGCCGTCTCACCTGGAGCTGTATTTATAACATATTGAAGAATTTTCAAAAAGCTACTGGCCTTCAAATAAATGAAAGCAAGTCCATTTTCTATCATGGGGAATGTGACAAGGAAATCATTGATTACTTGAAGAAATTGTATAACATAGAAGCAAGGCCCATAAAGGAAGGCATGAAATATCTCGGATATCACCTTAAACCTTCCTGCTATACGAGAGCAGACTGGCAATGGATCTCTGATCGTTATTTCCAAAGGATATCAGGCTGGGAAAATAAGTGCCTGTCTATGGCAGGAAGGGCGGTTTTAGCACAATCTGTGCTAGCACAACTGACTGTGTATTGGGCCCATCTGTTTTATATTCCGGCAAGTATTATTACTTTGTTGAACAGAATGACAACAAATTTCATCTGGGGTGGATGCAAAGAAAAAAGGAAATATCATCTGACAAAACTCTCAAATATTACTCTTCCAAAGGATCTAGGAGGCTGGGGAATCATGGATCTTCGGAAATTTGGGATGGCCTTGTTATGCAAATCTCTTTGGAGGAGTATTTTCGGGGACGGTTTATGGAGCAGATCCATAAGGAAAAAGTACATGGGCAATAAAGATTTCTCTTTCTGGTACAGGAAAGGTACCATAGGGTCCCCACATGGTTCTGCCATCTGGCAGAGCTTTCGTAAAATTGAGTCTTTTTTCCTCCAAAACCTCTCTTGGAGCTTACAGAATGGAAACAATGTGTATATTGGTTTTGATCCTATATTGGGAGTAGGGAAAGATCTTATTATACCTCCACAAATCAAAAATGCCTTCCATCGCTCGAGGATCTTTACCTGGAGTCAAGTCATTGCAGGATGGCAGGGACCTTCTCCCATTTGGAAAGAAGCCCAAGAGCTGGGCCTAAAAGGATTTTTGGCTTGCCAATGGAATAAGACTCTGATGCTCATGAGGAATATCAGTTTCTGCCGCACCGAATCAAATGATTTTCTCACCTGGAAGGGAAAAAGGGGGAAGGATAACATATGTGTAAAGGATATCTACTCATCCTTGACCAGAAGCCAATTTTCTCTATCAATTTATCATTTCCCTTATCCGTTATGGAAAACAGGAGCCCCCAACAAAATTATCATTTTCTCCTGGCTAGTCTACCATAACAAAAACCTCACATGGGAAAATCTGCAAAAGAGACAATGGACAGGACCGGGTTTATGCCTAATCTGTAAAGCTGAGGGGGAAAATAATTATCACATGTTCCTTAAATGCAATTTCACCTTTCAGCTATGGAGGAACCTATCATCTTATTTTGGTTTTAATTTTATGCTACATTCCTCCCTGAAAGAGTCACTTGAATGGTGGAGCACTCAGAAAGCATCATGGAGATCCATTCCACAGCTTGTTTTTTGGACAATTTGGAAGTGGAGAAACAAGTATTTGTTTCAAAACATACAGGAAGATTTTCAGTTAGTTTTTGAGAAGATCATCTCGCTCTATAATTCACTCCCGCCAAAGATCATACAACAAAAAAAAAGGATCAGGAAAGATAATATTTCCCAAATGAGTTTCCCTAGGGCTTTTTTTGATGGGGCAGCGCAAAACGGGATATGTGCCTGTGGTATTTTCATTTCTACAAAAGAAGATCAGAATTTATCCATTTACTGGAATGGTGGAAAAGGCACAAACAAAAAAGCTGAAGCGATGGCACTATCAGGCCTCCTACATCTTAGCACCTTCCTAAACATTCCGGCTCTTCAGATCTATGGTGATTCTAAAATCATAATTGATCATGTCACTGGCAAACTTTCCATAAAAAATCATTTACTAACAGGATGGATGAACATAATCGATTTTTTTTGGAAAAGGAAAAAGGATTATTCTATAAAACATGTGGACAGATCACAAAATACTCATGCAGACAACTTGTCAAAGAAAGGGCTTCTAATTCAACCGGGCAAATGGAAAATGGATATTCTCCTGGGTAATACCACTTTCCAGATTGAGGATTTCTCCCTCCCTGGAACATAATCTTTGTATTCCGTTTCTCTCTTCCCCTGTTTCTCTGCTTTTCTTTTTGTGCCTGACAAATGGATCCCTCATAATACCCTCAGCAAAGCATATTTTACATCTTTATAGGTGATGTTCTTTCAATAGGGATTATCTCACTCTTGCCATTTTTTTTTTTTTTTCTGCTTTCATACATATTTCCCACTGTTTCTTGTCACATATCTCAGTTTATTACCCTCCTTGCACTGCTTTCAGGAGGTAATGCTTTGATGAGGATTGTTTATAGACTTTCTAAGTATATGTATTAGTTTCAGTGATTTCTGCCAGACTATATGTAGTATGTGACTCATCTGATATTAATACAAAATCTTGTTTTTTCATACTGAAAAAAATAAAATCTAAAATATATTATCATCCATAAAAAAAAACCGTAATTCGAAAGATATTATCATCCATAATCTAAAAGATATTATCACCCATAAAAAAATAACTATAATTTAATAGTTTTTATTACAATAAACTAATTTTTATGCTAAACCAATAGATGTTCAAATTGAATAAACAATATTTATATATAATAAACCAATTTTCATGTGAACGACATAACAATGCACCTTCAAGTGAGATATAACAATGCACCTTCAAGTGAGATTCAAAAGATTTCTAGTATTTATATATACTTTTTTAAAACTATCACACTATCCTTGAAGTGAGATTCAAAAGATTTCTAACATTTACATATACTTTTTTAAAATTATCACACTATTGGTACGTATCATAAGTAACGTTATTTAAATTACAGGGTACCTACAACGACGAGTCTATTAATTTACTGATGCAAGCGACGAGTTTATTTATTATTGTTTAATACTATTTAGTGTGTTCATGAAAACACTATGAAAATGCAACTCCCTTCACTGCCTGATCCGCCTAAAGAAACTCTTTAACGCGATATACTTAAAGCAATGACTCTCAGTTGCATTTGACATCATCAAAATCCATCCAATCATTTAAATGCTTAAATTTTGAAGTTATAACTTTAATTTGCAACTCTGGATTTGCAGTAAGAAGTTTAAAGTCTCTGCCAACCTACTCGTTTAGATTGTTTTTTCACATTCAAACATACATTTAATGTTATGTTTTTACTTAAAAATGCAGGGTTAGATTTAATTTAAATATTTTAATTTTAAAGACATTTGAATCAAATTTAAATATTTGTGGGTTGTTGTTTTAATCTAGTCTATTGGGTCATGGATAGACAGTGATTGGGTGCTTTGTTAAGACATTTTTTGATGTGAAGTCATTGGTTCAATTCCCCACTCCAATTAGAGTGATATGAAGTCACCAGTTCAATTCCCCACCATTCCACACCCTGATCAAGATAATATATTGGACATGATGAAGATATAATCTTGCCAAACTTACAATTTTATTTTTTATTTTTTTATAATTTAAAAATATTTATATATTAATTTTGAAATAAATTTTTTAATATTTTGATGAAATAAATTTGAGTAGAAAAACAACATTGTTTACATTCATAAGAGATGTTTTAGTAACAATTTTGACCATTAAAATAATTATATATATATATAATTCGATAAATATTATATATATATATATATTTTAAATTTCATTTAAAATAATAATCATTTAAAATTAAATTTATTTACATCATTGTACTATTTCTTTTGTTTATATAATTGTTTTTTAAATAATCTAAATAATGTAGAGTAGCTATTCATTTTTATTTATAATATTTAATTTATATTTATATTTTCTTAAAACTATCTCGCTAAGAAATAAAATCCTTCCACGAAACTATACATTTTTTTAGTAATGGAGTTTTTTTTAGTAGGTTGTGGCTTGAAATCATTATTGTAAACGCTTTGAAAATAAAATGAAATGTTGTGTCTTTGAAGGTATTTGTACGTTGCCAATTGATATAAGTATTTGAGAGAGAAGTCTTTACATAGGGTAAAATGATATATTATATATATATATATATATATATATATATATTTTTAATATAATATAGGAATTGAGAGCGAAAATATGGCATGCAAATGAATAAAATAAAAAAAATACTTATGTTCAAATAAAATATTATAAAGGGTCGATTAACTTAAATTTTGAAAATAAAAGTTTTTTTTTTTTTTTAAGAAATAAAATAGGCATTGCACAAATTTTCATGAGTTCTCTAATAAAGCTTGGTATCAGCTAATTCCTAAAATACTATGTAACACTAAGAGTGCAATATACTTTTCATAATTTTATTTTTTATATCTTGAATGACTGGCTACTAATTAAGAATAAATCAATATTTACTAATTTTATGCTTATTTAAAATTTTCCTTCTAAATCTCCCCTTTATTTGTGTGTGCATGTTTTTTAATCTTAGCACAAGAGTAACTCAGTAACATTCTCATGGTGACCATTAATGCATTTTACTTTCTTTTCTTGTATCATTAAAGTTTAAATAAGTACAAACCTTATATAACTTGAGTTTATATCTAAAATGGATCCTTCTCATTATATTATATATTGTAGGTGGCTACATGTAGGGTTCTCCTCATGAATATAAGGAAATCATTATAGTGTTTAACATTAGGTTTCAAATGTTCTTCTCCTAACATTATTACCATGGCAGATAATGGCATGTTATTATTTTAATTTTGTCCTCTTTTATAATACAATGATCAAATAATTTTGGTATTAATTTTTGGATTTAAGGTAAGTCTTCTGACCTAATCTTTCTGAACTCTCTAGATCTATGCAACTGTACAACATTGTTGTTCTTGGAGTTAGTGATAGGATCTCAGATCAATAGTTCAATGTCTAGGTTTTGAATCTATGGTGGAGATGAGGCAACACGATTACATGAGTAACCACCTCCCCTTTCTTGGCGTCACTCCGTTTCAGCTGGGTCTTTCGCTTTGTGAGAATGAGCTTTGCAACATGAAAACTCATCGCTTCTAGGTTACTTTGGTCTGTGGAGGTTGGTCATTGCCAAGTAATTTTCTGACGTTGCGATTCATTTTCACCATCTTGTTTCAAGTTTTAAAATTGCTTAAGGAACCTTCTTACTTTTCCTCCTAATTTGAGTACAATAATGGTCCATTGAAGTGTTATGTAACCAAATCACAAAATAGAAGAAATATCTATCTACAACTTGAAAATAAGCCTCTTTGAGGGGGAAACCTCCTTTACTTCACATAAATGAACAATTCTTGGATGATACAAATGACATGACCTCCTTTATATATATAGGAGTCTAAAGGGTCACAATATAATTCATGCCTACATAACAATAATAATGTAATGACACAACAATAACAATAGTGGGCTTTTATGGGGCACAACAATAACAATATGGGGGATACATGGGAAACAACAATTATAATATGGGGGCTACACTAGTATTATAGGGACCCAACATGTCCCTCTCCTTAAATTTTTTTTTTGTACTCAACGCTTGAGTAGTTATGGGTGCTTCTGTATAAAATACTCATCCTCCCATATGGAATCTTCTACAGGTAAGTTCTTCCACTTGTTGAGATACTCTTAAATTGTTCGATTCTGTAGCTGTCAGATTCTTGTTTCCATGATTGATTTAGGATATAATATTATTTTTCCTTCCTCATCAAGTTTTGGCAATGTAGTTTGAACTGGAATCTTATCGCCTATAACCTTCTTGGAACATGAAACATGAAAAACTTGTGAAGATGCAGGTAACTCCAATTTTTATGCCATAGTATCAATCTTTTGCAGTACCTTATAAGGGTCATAGTACTTGGGTGATAACTTGTTATCCTTCTTAGATTGCTTGAGTGACATTTGTTTGTATGTTTGTGGCTGTAAAAATACTCTACCGCCCACGTCAAAACTTATTTCGTTGAAATGCTGATCTGCTTGTTGCTTCATTCGATTATGCACTAGAGTCAGATTATCCTTTAAGAGTTGGAGAACTGGTTGTTGATGCTCGATGTGATATTCCACTACTTGAAACTTAGAACTGTCTCTTAGAGATGATGTGATGGATGATGGATAATATCCATAAAATGCCATAATTGGGGTCATTTTTGTTGCAGTATGTAAGGAAGTGTTATACCACTATTCATCTAGAGGTAACCACTTGACCCATTGCATTTTTTTATTAGATATAAAGCAATAAAGATATCCTTCCAAACATTTGATCACTATCTCAGTTTCCCCATCAAATTGAGGGTGATAAGATGAACTATGAGCAATTGAGTACCAAGAAAAGAAAGTAATTCTGTCCAAAAATTTCCACTGAAATTGGGATCTCTGTCACTTACAATAATCTTTGGATTTCCATGTAACTTTTGTATTGTTTCCATAAATGCAATAGCGACTATACTAACTTTGAAAGGATGAGGTAGAGAACAAAAGTGTGCATACTTGGTAAGTCTATCAACAACCACCATGATGACATTCTTTCCTTCGGACTTGGGTAGACCTGTGATAAAAATCCATTGAGACCTAGTTTGATCAGGGATTAGTATTTTAGCTAAAAATAGAAGTGCTCAGAATTTTCAGACCTAAATGAATGGATAGATTTCGTCTCCAGGATTCCAACGCCGTGAACAGTTCGAAAAACTAACATCGTATACAAGAGTTAGAGCTTCTGAAAGTTTGGTTAAAAAAACCCCGCGGGGCCAGCCCCCACCCCATGTGACAAAGCGCCCGAATCAGGAGCTAGGGGCCAATTGTTAAGCGGGATTAGTACGCCACTAATCAGTTTCGCATTTAATTAATCATTAATTAATTTGGTTGAATTTATTGTGGAGCCACTAAATCCTGAACCGCCACCAACTTGGCGGAATTAACTAGCAGTTCTCCAGATTTAGCGGAGGCTTTTAGAGGAAAAACTGTCTGAGCCATAACTTACTCAATTCTCAGCAAAATTTCGAAAATGAATAGTAATTTTTGGCTAATTGACATGATGGAAACACATTGGAGCAGGTTTCAGAGGCAGAATAGGTCATCTATAGGTGTTTTTGGTCACTTGAATATTTTTGAAGCCTAGGGCCACTAGGTGTTGGAGGCCATTCCCAGAGCAACTAGTAACAAAATTGAGTAAACAAATAGTCATTTTTGATAGATTTGAATGTTTTAAACTCATTGGAACAATTTACAAGAGCATTGGATGCATGTAACAACAATTTGAGCACTATTTAAGCTAATACAAAGGCCCACAATATGAAGCTGGACCAAGGAGAGGTAGCCCAGGAGGGGTGAAATCCTTCAAAAAAAAATTGTGTATTGAGCTCTATTATTTATTCTTACTGTGTTTTTATATGTTGTTGTTTAGCCATTTAAATTTATGCTTTTAAGTTCATGAAAAACACTAAATTTCACTAAGTTAGATGAATTGACAATCACATGCTCATGGATAAACTCTTTATAGATAAGCAAACCAAAGTAAAGAAAAATTTATATCTGGAAATGATATTAGAACAACATTAACTAGCAACCAATTTCAGATCATAGTCCTCCCATTACTGACTTGTACTGGCTAATGGTTGTAAAAGAGCTGGAGTTTTAATTGTCTCGAATATATTTTGTTGGAAAACCAAACATTCGACCACAAACTTCTAAACATCAGATTTAAGGCCAACCCAAAAAATTCTTTCTTGACCCCATGGTAAGTTTTTAAAAATGTCGAGCGCCCTCCTATAGGAGAGGTGTGCAATTCCAAAATAACTTTTTCTTTGAGTTTGGAATTCTTACATAGATCTAAGTGACCCTTGTACCATAGTGAATCATTTTTTCAAATAAAAGTATCAGATGCATTGGGATCTTGTTGCAACTTTTGAATGAGTGTCCACACCTCTTCATCATTATTCCATTTATCCCTTGCTTCATTTATACAATTAAGTTGGATAATAGAAATGACACAAAGAAATTGCTTCGAATCCTCATCCTTTCTTGAGAGTGCATCTGCAACAACTTTTTTCTTCCCTTTCTTGTAGATGATTTCAAAGTCATAACCCAACATCTTTGTCACCCATTTTTGTTGCTCTTTAGAAGATAACATTTGTTCAAAGAAGTATTTAAGTTTAACATGATCTGTTTTTACTTTGAAGTGTCCTCCAATTAGGTAAGGGCATCATTGCTTTAGGGCATGTAGGATTTCTAACATTTCCTTCTCATAAATGGGTTTGTGTAAATGATTTCCCTTGATTGGATGACTTTCAAAGGAAATGATTCTTCCTTCTTGCATTAAAACAACACCAAATCCATTTCCTAAGGCATCACATTCCACAATAAAGGCTTTTTTGAATTCTAGTGTAGCTAAGACCAGAGCTTGATGCATTGCCTCTTTAAGATGTTCAGGCCATAGTTACTTCTAGAGTGTAAGAAAATACATATTTATTTAACAATGTCATTATAGGTGCTGCTATTTTCCCATAAATCTTAACAAACTTATGATAATACCCTATCAACCCGAGAAATCCTCGAAGATTCCTTAAAGTTGTGGGGATTTTCTTTTCCTTGATGGATTTAATTTTGTGAGGGTCTACCTTAACACTTGTGTGAGATACAATATGATCCAATTATTCCACTTCCAATACCCTAAAGAAACATTTGGAGGCTTTCGCATACAATTGTTTCTCCTCCAATAGTTTGAGCACCCTGTCAACATGTTGAACATGATCCTTCCAAGACTTGCTGTAGATTAATATATCATCAAAAAATACTAACACAAATTTTCTAAGGGTGGGTTTGAAAATAGAATTCATCAAACCTTGAAATGTAGAAGGTGCATTAGTAAGGCCAAAGGGCACGACCAAAAAATCATAATGACCTTCATGAGTTTTGAATGCTATTTTCAGAATGTCTTCAATGTTTATTCTAATTTGATGATATCCTGAATGAAGATCCAGCTTGGTGAAGTAAATTTCTCCATGTAATTCATCCAAAAATTCATCAATGACTGGAATGGTAAATTTGTCTTTAATAGTGAGCTTGTTGAGATCCCTATAATCCAAAAACATACGCCATGATCCAACGTTCTTGTGCACCATTACTACTGGAGTAGAGAAAGAACTTTGTCTAGGTTGAATTATACCAACCTATAGCATTTCTGCAACCATATGCTCAATTTCACGCTTCTGGGCATAGGGATATCTATAAGGTTTGATGTTTGGAGGAACAGTTCCTGGATTCAAGTGAATAGCATGATTATGATCACGAATAGATGGGAGAGCATTGGGAGTCTCAAATATCTTGGAATGATTGTTAATGAATTTTTGGAGCTCTAGGAAAATGGGAGACTTAGATGTTTGAACATCTAGTGAGTATAATTATGCAAGTACACCTCATTTTTGCTTCTTTAAAAGCTTTGTAATACCATGGGAGTTGATTATCTTACCAGGTTTCTAAGAGATACCCCTTAATTCAATTTCCCTTCCTTCACAGAAAAATTCAAAAAAGGTTCTTGAAAATTAAAAGCTATTATCCCCAAAGATTATAAGAATTGGACTCCTAATACAACATCAACAACACCCATTGGAATTGCATTAATTGGACTATTTAATACATATTCCCCCATGGTTAGATTGATATTATGGCATTTCCCTGAGAAATTTATAGTTCCTCCATCTGCAACCATCACTTGACACTTTGGTTTTGGGTACAGAAAGCAATTCAAATCGTTGGCTATCTTACAAAAAAATATGGGTAATAGAGCCGAGTTCAAACATTATAATAAGGTTTCGGTTGAAACTCTCATGACGCCATTCTAGCTTGAGTTTTGTTATGTAAATTATTTTTCATTCTGGTTGTTAGCCATGCAACCTTGAACGCTCATCTGAGTGAGTTTAAGTTATGGCATATTGACTCTTTGCGGATGACTATTGTAATTTAAATTTTCACTATTATATTTTTAAATAGTTGGAATAGTTATGTTCTGGGTTACAGTTTCTCCATTGGTTTGATAGATAATAATTAAGGCCTTCAACCATCTATTAGTTTATGATGTGTTAGAAAATTATATATTACGGAGCAATGGAACACATAAAATATTGCAGAAATATAAACACAAAAAACGCACAAAACAAGAGAGATACAGATATACGTGGTTCACCTAGTTTGGGCTACGTCCACCCCGAACAGCCAGTCCTTCCTTTCTATTATCCAGCAAAATGAAGAGACACAACCTACAGCAAATCCGCTGTAATATCCTCTGTTTTTTCTCACAGTCTCACCTCTCTGTTTCTCGCTCACAGAATACACATCTATCACACAGCCTCAAATACAATGCCCTCATACAAAGAGAGGGGTTTCCTTCTAGGGCAAAAAACCCTAAACTAAACATAAGTTCTACCGTCAGATCATCCGCCTAATGAACGGCCCAGATTGACTAGAAATTACTATACTTTTACAAGGCAATTTTACTTTATTTTTGGCTTCGGGGGCATTGCCCCTGAGCCCCCGCCGGGGACCGCTGGCCCCCGGACCCCCCAACCGGGGGGGATCGGCCCCCCCGGACCCCCGTGGGGGGGACAAGTCCCCCCCGCACCCCCCGCGTGGAGGTGTGTACAAACTTCCTGGGGTATACATCCGGCTGAAACAAAGACCTCTGAACAATCATGCTCCACACACAACATGATGTATGGATTTTAGAGTCTCAAGTGAATTCGCATATAATTAAATAGTTCATCTACTATGTATTTATGCATTATTCTATTTACAGAGTTTGTTATTCTCAGTATTGTTCATCGACTTAATATACAATTATCAACTGTTACGTCCTTTGTCTTGTTTTTATCAACACTATTTTGACTGCTAAGTCTAAATTTTATTTTGTAATATCAAGACAATTCCTTTTATCATTAGCACAAAAAAACTTATATTTAGCTAAGGTCCCTACTACACTCTATAGAAACAATATTATTATTAATTTGGTAGACCGGTGGGACTTGTTTTCTGGGACATGCCATTTACCTTCCAGACTAAATAATAAAGAATTAAGGACTACTCCAAATTGATGGGAAATTGTCCATTGGGGTTTGGAACTAACTTGATTCAACAATATTATATGACTTTCATATTATCACAATGAAATTCAAAACATTTGCATAACAAAATAGAAAATAAATACATCTAGGAAACCATTCCAAAAACACATTTCACTTATTTGTTTCCAAGTAACTGGCCTGCCACGAAAGTCATGGTGGACAAAAAATTATTCCACCCAACCAATGAGGACTGGTACTCTCTACGAAAACCCCCCTTGAGCCATTTTCACATCTAGAGCAGTCTTCCTTGACAGGAACACACCAAGTCCAACCTAGGACAACCAAAGACATACTAGGTCTAACCCTATGATTTCACTGAGCACATAGGGTTCAGTTGGAATTCCATTGGCCAACCAACTCAAGAAATCTCCTTCTAAAAGCATCATTCCTCCATTCACAACGTCTTGTCTAAGGGTATCAAGCTATACAAATTCTTCTCTCCTCTCTTAGTCCCCCTCCAACTAGGCCCAAGTTCACAAGGTTGCCTCAGGATTTTTCCCTCTCACCCTCTTGGCTCCCTTTTCCTTATCTGAGATAATTTATCTCGAGGGAGAGGAATTTGGGTAGGAAACCACCTCTTCCCGCAACTATCTTTCAACTATTTAGAATGTGAAACTCTCTTTCAATATTTATTTTTCCATCGTAATTTTCATGGCTGACTGTATACAATATTTATTAATGAAAAATTTGAAAAAAACATTATGCCCATCATTGATTCAAATCAGGCCTTTAACATGGCTCACAGTTTGCCAAGTAACTTAACAAAAGCAACTAGAATATTTACAAATTTACTGGAGGTATTACATCTTCCCCCTCTCGAGTGAAACACCATCGTTACTATTTTTTTTTAGCCTTAGAATAGGCTAGTGTATGCCTCATGCATACTATTTTCATCCTCCCAGGTAGCCTCTTCCGAGTTCAAGTGCTTCCACTGCACTTTAACCTGGGTGATAACTCGCTTCCATACCATAATTTCTCTTTGAACAAGAATATACAGAGGCTCAACCAAGAACTTTATGTCCAACTTACCTACATCCACAATCATTATAGCTATTGTAAGTTTTCCATCAATCGTTAATAAAAAAAACATATAAAAAACATTTCAACTCATGTATTCTACTTGCACATCCTGCCCATTAATAATATGTTTAGGATCATATATGTACTTATTTAACAAAGAAACATGGAATACATTATGTATACGTATGACTAGGTAGAGCTAATTGATGGGTTACAAACCCAATTCGAGCAAGTATTTGGAAAGGGCCATAGAACCGGGGAGCCAATTTTATGCAGCTACCTCACCTCAAGGTGATTTTTTTGGTTTGACCCTTACATACACATGATCTCCCACCTGCAGTTCCCCGTGGGTTCATATTTTATCCACATAAGTTTTATGCTGATCCTGAGCAACTTTTAAATTCATTCGTACTTTCTTCACAATGTGCTCCATATCTTTTAGCATTCAGGTCCCAGTTAATAGGTGTCCTACACTTTCTTCCATTTAATACTTCAAATGATCTTACCCTTAAGGATGAATAACAACTATTATTATATGCAAATTCTACCAGGTGGAGATAATATTCCCACTTGGTTGGATGCTACATGACATACATCCTTAGCATATCCTCCAACACTTGGTTCACTTGTTTGGTTTTCCCATCCATTTGTAGATGGTAGACAATATTGAACTATACTTGAGTGTCTAGTCCAGTGAATAGAGTCTTCCAAAAAGCAGAAGTAAACTTCACATCTCTATCTGGGATTACTACTTTAGTTATACCATGAAAACAAAAAATTTCCCTCATAAATATTGTTGGGTCTACAAAATGTCATATTTTTCATCATCTTTTCCTTCACTTTTAACCATATTCCACTATCTTATAACCTTACATTAAGACCATTTTTATGATTATATATGGGTTTATACTTATTATTTTCTAAAGAATTTATTTTAGTTTTTTGAGTGAATTTATGGTTAAATATTAGAAAAATAACATAATACTCACTTATGTATAAAATTTGGATGAGTTTTGTGATGTGTGTAGGCATATATTAAGATTCTAGAAAAGTCATATTTGTTAGTGTTTGCATATTTTTGTGGGAATGATCTTGAGTCTGTGATGTCGGAAAATCCACAGTAGACATTTTAGTTGTCGGAGTTTCGAGTCTAAACCAAGACCCATCATCAGGACAAAGTCATATTTTACCTCTAAGTCTCAAATTCGAATTTAATCTACAATCCTTGAAGATTTGAGATAAGCATTCAAACACCTTTGATGGAGAACAATCATGAATTTTTTGATTATATTTCTTATCAAATATTTTAGAGATTTGTGAGAGGATATGTAGAGATGTTACTTGCTAGATGTTGACACATGGTTGTAACCACATGAGATATTTGTGGATCTAGGAGATATTTTTGAATTTACATTTATTAATTAGTTATCTTAGTTCTTTTATAAATAAGAGTGCATTCTCCATTCAAAGGGAGGAACTCTTGGAGCATAATTACAAACTATGATGGAATAAAACATATTTGATAAGTTATTGTGTTGTTTAATTTATAGTTTTATATTCTTGTTTTGTTATAAGGTGATGTTTTATAATTCATGTAGTTTTATAATATATTGATCTTATTTTAGTTTTCTTATGTTTTAAAATAGTTTCTTTTGCAGATCAACAATATCACTTTGCTTAGTGTTGCAAGTGTGAGCCTTCAACACTTGATTGAAGATGGTATTCTAGATTAGTAGCAATTTTTTATCAGTCAACTTCTAACACATTTTCTGGGAAATATAAGACAGATCTCAAAAAACTAAAACATGGGTTTTGTGCAGAATGAGCGAATTTGGTTGAGACATGAGAATTTATTCAAAATAATGCACGGTTTTGCAGATATCCGTGGATCTTTAGAATGGAAATTTTCAGATTTCGTGTTGCAGACATCAAATGTAACAATATAAGAAAGAATTTGATTTTTCCACCAAATTAAGAAACATATCTCTCATTGTGAACTTAAATCGATCTAGTTTCCAAAGTTATCACAATTCTTTAACAATTCTAATCTTTTTAATTAAGAAATAGATTGCATTACAATGATCCCTTAATTTATGATTTGATTTATTTACTTATTATAGATACTTTATTTTTAGGTTTCTATTTGTCACTTCATTCTTTTCCATATTGCAATCAAGTGCTTGAGAAATATTAAAATACAAAAGGCTTAAATTCTAAAGAATTCTCATTTGTGAGTAGATTTCTTTGTTTTCATGGAAATATATTTCAAATGCTTTTTAGATTAAATTTACAAGTTTTCATAGATTAAATTTACTCGCTATTATAGATTAGAGATTCTCATGCTTTAATAGATTAAGTTTACATGCTTTCATAGATTAATATTCCATATTTTTAGAGATTAAGTTTGCATGCTTTCCTAGATTAATTTTTCAATGCATTCCTAGATTAATTCTCCAATGCTTTTCTAGATTAATTCTCCAATGCTTTTCTAGATTAGTATTTCATTTCATTTCATTTCATGTCATTTTATTCTCTTTCATAGAGTATAACTTTCTTTCATTGCAATTTATTTCCATTAGAATTGAAAGCTAAACTCCTAGCATATACTATGCCGCATACTTCATAAGTTTATGTACCTGGATTGAGAATTTAATGTAACGTAATTTAAAGCACAATTAAATTACCCAAAAAATATGTCAGCAATTTGAACAACTTTGTATGTTCACTGTACAAGGGAAAAATGTGCCGATTTACTTACTTTATCCATGACAACCATTATGGAGTCATTTTCCCTTTTTGATTGAGGTATACCTATGATAAAATCTAATGTGATGATTTCCCATTTCTATTCGGGAATGGGTAACGGGTGAATTAAACCTACTGGATGTTGATGTTCAACTTTTACTTGTTGACACTCTAGAAAGTTTGCAAGATATTCTATCACTTCCCTGTTCATACTAGGCCAAAAATAGTCATTTCTCAAAGTAGTAATTAATTTATGGTAACCAGGGTGGTAAACATATGGGCTTCTATGATATTAATCTAAAATAAACTTCTTAATATTTTGTTGACTGGGAACATAAATTCAGTTCCTATAATTCAAAAAGCCATCCCTATTAATGTCATATCCTAGATATTTCTCTATACCATTTTTCTGCTTCATTTTCTGCCATAAAATTTGATATTTTGGGTCTCTTTGGACTACATCTCAAATTTGATCTGAAAAGTTATATTTCACTTGACTAAATGAAATTTCATAAATACAAATCAATATTCTACTTAGGGCACCCACCATCCGATTTTCTTTACCTTTCAAGTGTTTATGTCAAAGTAAAATTTTCTCAAGAAAGCTATCCATCATGCTTGCCGAGCATTAAAGGTGGGGTGTTTAAGGAAATTAGTCAAGCTGCTATGATCAATCATCAAAATAAATCTCTTCCCTAAAAGATAATGCTGCCATACTTTTAAGGAGTGGATCAATACTATTAACTCCAAATCTTATGATGAGTACCTTTGTCCATGTTCTTTCAATTTCAGGGATTCATAAGACACCACTCAAACTTCTTGCATTAATAAACCTCCTACCCCTTCCTGACATGCATCTGTATAGACAAAAAACTCCTTCTCTGTATTTGCAATCCTCAAAATGGGGGTTGTAGTCAACAAATGCTTTAGCTGATCGAAACTATTTTGGAACTCTTACGTCCAGTTAAAAAAATCTCCCTTTCTTTTATAAAGAGGTTATGGGGTAAGCTAACCTTGAAATCCCATCTATAAAACGATGGTAATAACTTGTTAACCCCATAAAGGATCTGATATATGCAACATTTTTAGGAATGGGTCATTCCATAATTGTTTTAATCTTTTCTGGATCTACATCTATTCCCTCTTGAGTGATTACGTGCCCCAAGTATTTTATTTGATCTTTATAAAATTCACATTTGCTATACTTGGCATATAGTTGGTGTTCCTGCAAGGTCTGCAATACTATTTGCAAATGTCTTTTATGTTCTTCCATATTCTTTGAGTAAATTAGGATGTCATCAATAAATATTAACACAAAATCATCTAGATATGGGAGAAATATAATATTTAGAAGGAACATAAACGTGGCCAGGGCATTAGTAAGCCCAAAAGGTAGGATTACAATCTCATAGTGCTGGTAATGAGTCCTAAATATAGTTTTGCATATGTTTTCCTCTCTGATTTGTATTTGATGGTACCATGGGCCTAAATCAATATTGGAAAACACAGTAGCGCCCTTAACATGATTGAATAAATCACTGATTCTAGGTAATGGGTACTCATTTTTGATAGTTAACTTATTTAATTGTCGACATTCAATGCAAAGACTCATTATACCATCTTTCTTTTTAACAAAGAGTACATGGGCCCCCCATGGTGATATGCTTGGATGAATGTATTTTTATCAAGAAGCTCTTGTAATTTCATCTTCAATTCAGTTAATTCTGGTATACTCATACGATAGGGTGCCTCTAGGAATCAATTCAATCATAAAATCCTTATCTCGTTTAGGGGGAAACTTAGGGATCTCTTCTGGGAATACATCTGCAAAATTTTGAACAACTGACAAATTTCTAAGGTTTCTATTTTTTGCTTAGAGTTAGTGTATCCCACTTGGACTGCAAACATATGGCAACCCTTCATAATGCATTTCCCCAGTCATGAGGCTGTAATTGGTCTTAATTTTAAGGGTTTTACTATCCCTCTGATTTCTTGCTTAGAACCCCCTTCATCAATAAAATTGATACATTTAATTTTACAATTTAAAAGGGACCAATGTTTTTCCATCCAATCCATACTAATTAGAACATCATAACAAACTAAGGGAAAAATATTTAAATTCATTTTTATTGTCTCGCCTGCCAATTCGACAGGACAATCCTCAACTTTTTCTTCCACTCTCCTTTTGGCCCCAGTGGCTAATTGAAACAGCCATAGGTTCCTAAACTTACTAACTTGCAAATGACACGATTTGACTATTTTAGGACTACTATAGCTCAGGCTTTCTTCAGGAGGTATTGGAATAGAAACAACATGATTGCAAATCTTATCTTCAAATTCAACCATTGTAGGTTGGTACTAATCCTAATGCTCCTCCAATGCAACATTGCTCTGCGGTATATTTTTCGCTATTCGTCCATTGTATATGCCTCTTGAATATTCACTACTTGTTCTGTTCTTCCATGGTAAGGTCAATTTTTAATGTAGTGGGGTTCTCCACAACCCCAACACTGTAATGATGGTCTCTAAGTTTGGAAAGAATCTAGCTTGCTAGTTAGATTTGATGGTTTATTTTCATTCTGTGATTGGGGTTTTTGTTGACCCTTCCCTAAAAATTTACTTTGCTAGCTTGTGTGTAAATTATTAGTATTTGTAGTTTTGGTGTTCTTCGTGTTTTAATGATATTTCTTTCCTTTCTTACCATACCACGTTTTACTATTATCCCCTTTCTATTTCATCTGTTGATAGTACATTCGTGCTCTACGGATCACCTCGTCCATGGTCTTGGGATTATAAAACTCAAATAGTTCCTTCATAAAAACTGGCAGACTGCTTATAAAACACTGCAACTTAGCCTTTTCTTCTCATATAAAAGGGGCGTACCTTAATAAGGAAGTAAATTTCACCATGTACTATCCATAGATAATTGATCCAATATAAGGTCATGAAATTCTTTGGCTTTTTCATCATAAAATCGCTCAGTCAAATACTTATTCTTAAAATATTGTTGGAAATTCTCCCATGTTATCCCTTGTTCATCAATTCCTTGGACCGCCTTAACTTCCTCCCACCATAGGGTTGCTTTTCCCTGAAGCTGATAGATTGCTAGATGAGCCTTCAAGTTGTTGTCACATTTGTAAATATGGAACTATTTATTAGTATTTATCAACCACGCTTCTGAAACTTCCTTTGACTCACCGTCAAATGTTGGGGCTTAATCTCTCTAAATTCCCCTTGTAATTTTGTTTTCTATCTTTTTGATTCTTTGTGCATCTTTCCCCGCGAAACTTTTCCATATTCCTCTTCTTTTGACTCCTTACCCCCTTTGATTTCTGAGAAATAATTTTTTCAAGAATACTATCCTCTCTTCGCATGTGTGATTCCACTCTATTTCCATTATCAGGGGTTGGGGTTGAAGTTCTATGATTCTGCTTGTTGTTTAAACTTTTAATTATCCTTTCTTGGTCCCTCATGAATCACTCATTATCAACCCTTAAGTTAGCCATTTCTATCCTCAACTATTGCACTGTTTCCAACAACATTTCAGTTGTGGAATGAGGTTCTTCCCCTAACTGGACCCACATTTTTGGATTGGGTGTTGGAAAGGGTAACAAACAAGGTCTTGTAGGTGGTGTGGTCATTATACCAATTCGTCTTCTCATCACTCTCTCTATATGCATGTTGAGGCCTTCATTTGATTTTGAAAGGTTTTGACCAGTTTTAACTGACCAAAGGGCGGGAAAGAAACAAATGGCAGGAAAGGTTGGGTGGCGGAATGAACAGTTGCAGAGGAGTTGCGGCAAGGTGGTAGCGGAAGGAAAAGGCAGCCGAGGAGGCGAGAAGGTGCAGAAGCAGCCAAGGGGGAGAACAACCGAGCAAGAACTGGCAGTCCAGGCAGCAGAGAAGGATATAAAAGGGGAAGACCAGAAAGGAAGAAGGTTGTTGTTGGACTAGCTAGTGGAAGAAGGAGTCGGTTGAGCCGAGAGCAGGCGAAGAGATACCCAGTTGCGGTGGCTGAACGACAGAGTGCTGGGGTCCAAGGGACTTAGTCATGGAACCAATCTGAACCCGCGGGACTGAGCCAGGTACTTTCTGTAATGTTTATGGCAAATGTCGGATCATGTTGTAATATTTCATGTTAAGTTTAATATAAGACATAGCCGATGCTGGTTGCGACTCTTGATGTATTTGGACCTCGTGCTTAATGTGTCTATTAAAATTTTGAATGGCTTATCAATTGCATGTAGACGTTAATTCATAGACTGTCTCAAGGATGTTGCTATCTCTGTTTTATGTATAATGGCTATATATATATATATATATATATATATGTGATCAAATGCACTCGAGTGATACTTCCTCGACTCCATGCTGAACCCTTCTCCCTTTTGGTTGTGGCAACCCTCGGGTGAGACTCCTTGCCCCTTGGGGTAAGGTGAAAATGCCAATGTTGTCCTAGAATACAATGGACTATTGTTGGATCCTTGAACCCGAACCTAGGCTCTTTCCTCTGATGACTCTTTCGAGCCAACAAATGGTTCCGTTGCCGGGACCTGAAGTTGCGAGAACTAGTTTAGACTATGGTGTCAAGGATCTTTAAAAGAGAAAGCAGAGGTTGGTGGAATCATAAAGTAGATCAATTTGTGGCAGAGCGAGCTTCCCATAGGAATCAACCGATTGGCAAAGTAAGTGAAGGATTCTATACGCCGACGGAATCAATGACCAGTATGAAATTTTTTGGTGCAAGTTCCCCAAGGACCTATACAATTAGTTGAGGGAGTTGAAGAGATAGAGTCAGTCAGGTGGATCGGTGAAAATTCACTATAGTTGGACTCCGTCTGATATCGCACTACTACAACAGCTGGATACCAATTGGACTAGAGCAGTCGATTTCTGGGTGAAGACTATGGTGGAAGGGTACGTAGTCGAGTTTGTTGCGGAGAGCTACCAATCTTTCTCAAAGGCAGAGGTTGTGTTTGGCTCTGGACTGAGAGGGGAGTTGATAAGGGAAGTCCCAACGTGGATTAAGATGTTTATGGTAGAAGAAGGACTGCTGCCTCTACCCACTACCGGGATGGAAGCGTAAAACCCCAGTACCGGGGGAAGGACTTATAGGGAGAAATGCTACCTATTGAGGGATAGGGATGCTATTGAGGGGATGTATGTGGAAGGATTGAGGAGATCTAGGGATGTTAGAGCACGAAGGAGGGTGCTACTAGCGGAAAAGTGGTAGGCAAGAGCGACTCAGGCTCTAGGGAAGAGAAAGAGGAGGCCCCACCAAGTAGGAGTGGTGATGGGAAAACCCCGAGTTGAAGAGGAAGGAGAAGAAGGTGTTATGCAACCTAAGTGTAGGAAAGAGGGATGCGAGAGCTGGGGAAATGAAGAAGGATGTTCCCTACAGGTTGTGGAAGGAGTATCGCAATAGGGAACTGAAGGAGAACCTTCCTTGCAGGTTGCGGAAGGATGATCGCAAGATCAAAAACCATATCGACATGAGGAAAGAGATGAAGACAATGTGGGCGATGTGACGAGGAGGTTGTTTGATGAGGAAGAAGCATTCATCAAAATTCATCAGCACCAACCCCGAGACATAAGTGGCATTTTCCCCAACCTTCCCTTGGTACCTTATCACAATCCGGAGGAATTTGTTGTTAGCTTATCCAAGGTAGCGCGACTATATAGTGTGCGGGAGAGATACAGGGCTGGTTTCAACATCGGAAGTAACGTAAAAACCAGCTGTAGTAATAACTTAGGACTACAGGGATCCCAACAACTGGGAAGAAAAGGTTTTGTGTTGTTAGCCCATACTTAGAGCAATATGGCGGGGTCATTTACTAGATATCCGGAATTTGCAGGAAGGGGAAACGAGGATGTGGAGCAACATTGGTACCTCTTCGAAGCCATTTGGAGGGCCCATCAGACTTCGGATAATGTCCAAGAAGTGGAATTCCAGAGCACACTAAGAGAAAGGGCTCTATGCTGGTTGTTAAAGTGGGCAAAGCAGAACCAGAATCCCACAATAGATGATATTAAGAGGTGATTCATGCAGGAATTCAAGGTACCACAGACAGACCAGCAGGGGTTATCAAAGCCATGGGAAATTAAGTAGAAGGATGGTGAGACGGTTTGGGAGCTAATGCAAAGGTTTAAGGATGCCATTGCCAAGTTGAGTTACACCCTGGACCCAAATCACCAAGTGGACTGGTTTATCAAGGCACTCTTTCCTTTGACCAGAACACCGCTGACACAACAGAAGATAGGAACTCTATAGGATGCGTTGGAGCAAGCATTCTGTATAGAAGCTATGGCAGGATACCTGTAGTGTCCTATCTAGGGTGCTAGACTAAGCTATATTTATTATCGACCAGGGTGCGTAGACTTAGAGGCATGCGTCTAAAGTATATAGACATAAAGGATTATTAGCTAAGTGGTTATGATGGTAGGTCACAGGACTTCTTTACGGAAGATTGAGGTATGTTACCTATCACCCAAACACTTAGGTCACTCAGTTAATCTACCTAATTACCACACTGTCACTCAATTCATTTATCAAATTAAAACACTGTGTATCACTTCAAACCAAGATTTCAATCTCCTTACAGAGACACCATGCATAAAACCCTTGTTCAACAAATACTCAGCATTCACTAATATTCATGCAAGATAAAGACATATGGAAATCATAAACATACTTTGAAATGAAAGCAGAGTTCATGACATTGCTTTAAAAGACAACAAAGGATCGAATCCCTTACAGGATACGATTCACGATCTCAGTGATGAACTGTTCAAGCACTATCATAAACATAAACCATACGCATTCTATTGAAATCGAAAACCAATCTTAATTGCTATGCACATCATTTAATACCCTAAGTTGCAAATAAAAAGGAAATAACAGTATACCAGTTTAACGCAGGGCCCGTCCGCGTTCCAGAGGTATACTGGACTGTGATCAACCGATTATAAAATCAACGCAACAAGACAAAGATCGTGACTGCAACTGTGTTCTTGATATTAAGTTCAAACTCTGTTTTCAAACGATACAATGATAACCAACCATTGACTACACAGAACTGTCTTTACATATGTTTTTACAACCCTTACATTTCGAAAACGAATGTACATTCATGATGTGGCTGTTGCCGCTTTTATCATGTCGAGATTTTTAAAATGTTTCTATCCTAAACTGATTTCAAAAAGGAACAAAACTAAATCAATTTAGAATGCTTTGCTGTTGCTGCCTTTGTCGCCAACATGCTATACTTTGACCATCGTTGACCGTGCATGTAGGAGGGTCGATTCTGCTGTAGGATAGGTATTCGTCCATGCTTGGACATTCTACTTTTCATCCCTACCCTTCGCTCTAGCCTAGCTGTCATGCCACATGTCAAACAATGAACCAATTACAGGATGTTGGAACTTCCTGTAGCCATTTTACCAAAAATTCCTAATTCTTTAACATAAAACTCCTAAATCAATTTTAATGCATTTTAATAACTATAGGACTATTAACTAATCAATTTTCAAGGGATCTAAGAGATATATGATGGAAAGGAGTAGGCAAATGATATTTTTTAGGAGGAAAAAGGAGGTCATGGGATGGTACCAACAATACCCCCATGAATATCGGGGAAGAAAAATTCTGTAATATATGGCGATCACGGGTGCAGAGCCAGATCACGAACTTGATCGAGAAGCTGAGGGATCTCCAACCCGTATGTCCAACCAAACCCAATGTTTGGTGCACCCACTGCATGGTGGAGGGGCATGTTGCAACGGAATGCACACGGTTTCAGGGAATTAATCACCCAGGGGGGTGGCGGGATCGTTAGGGGCCCCACCCACCGTAGGGGTATCGATAGTCGGCGCACAAGGACCCTTTCCAGGAAGGAATAATCAGGACTTCTGTGAGATCTGTAGGGCATATGGACACCTTCCACGGATGTGTCCAATTCTGCAAAAATACTCTAATGTCCCCAATAACAACTACTGTGAGTTCTGTGCATCGAAGACTAATCACACCGATCAGTGTCGAGTGCTGGACACTCTGGCAGAAAGCCTAGAAAGATCCACATTGATGGTCAATGAAGCAAGTCGAGGAGGGGGACAAGGAAATGGACGTGGAGGAAGAACGGGAGGAGGAGGGCCCTTAAGTTGTTACAACTGCGACCAGGAAGGCCATGTCGCTAGAGAATGCCCACTTCTGAGGAGACCTTGGTGTTCACAGTGCAGAATTAACACCCATACAACAGAGGACTACCCAGAGCTCATTGCGAAGTGGAAAGAGAGAAGCAGGCAACGGGGGGCCAACTTGGTGAATGCTAAACCTCAGACGAATGATGGTCTCCTTGCGACCAATATCAATATAGTCACCCGAGGAGGGAAGAAGACAGGGGAGGACCGCTACATAGAGGACCCTCCCTTGATCGTCAAAGCGACGTCACCACTGAAGGCATATCAGCCCGAACGCCAAAGACAATACTATTAAGAAGAAGCCAAGATGTTTGGGAGGATGATTGAAGATAGAGACAATCAAAGACCGCAAGTCCACGTGCCCGATCACACCCAGCCAATTGGGGAGTGGTTTAAATTGTTCTTAAAAATTGTTGAGGATGAAGCCATGCTGAAGGAATTGCGGAAAAGCTTAAAGGCCGTGGTATCCATGGAAGGAGAGGGAGTGGGACAACCGCGTGCAAACTTGCCAGAGAAAGCTTCCAGGAGAGTGAAACGGAATAAGAAAAGGAGCGGAAAGGAGTTCCGAATCAATGCGCAAGTGGTAGGATTCCAGATAAGGGACACCATGCTAGACTTAGGGTCGGATGTAAACATCCTACCCAGGAAGACTTGGGAGGCAATGGGGAAGCCACAACTGAAGTACTCGCCAATTCAATTAAGAATGGTGAATCAATACTGCATACTACCCATCGGGAGATTGGAAAATGTAGAGGTTGATGTGGCAGGGGTGAAAACACACATCGAGTTTGAAGTAATTGACATTATGAGGGATAAAGACCCATATCTGACACTCTTAGGGATTGACTGGGCATATGAAAACTACGCTGTCATAGATTTGAAGAAGGAGATGATGATTTTTGAAGCAGATGGGCTAAGGGTGATCTCGCTGTTAGACCCCTACCAAGGACCTAGATTTACAAAGCCAACAGATGACAGGGATGAGCCATGGGTATTAGAACAACTATATATGCTCACAACAGGGAAAAGGGAGGACTATATAAATCCTACGGCTGAAGGATCAGTTAGCTGGAGAAGCATTCAATGCTCGAAGACTGGTTCAGAAGCTGCATGGGATGCATGGCAAAAGGGTGGATACGAACTGAATAATCAATGATGTGCAATGATAAGCCGAGTAAACTGGGGAGACATGGGAGTAGATGACTACCTGAAGTACTATGGCCTTGAGCCAGTGGACCATTTTTTAGACAAGGTGGACCAAGAAATAGTAGAAGATCAAAGGATTCCCTTTCTCGACATCGGGCTTATGGCAATGCCAACAAGATGGTGGAAGACGCACTACAAAGCATTAAAAGACTGGATGAGCGCTAAACAAGTGATGAAGGAGAGGTTTTCCCAAGAGGTAGATCGACCATAGGATGAGGAAAATACATGAGGGATTCAAGTCCCGAGGAGCACATCAAAGACTGCACAACCAGCTGGGAGAGACAGGGACTGCCAAGGAATCGATGGGTACATGCATTTATACATACCCTCGACACTGTCCCCAGGCTTGGTATATCCAAGAGGAGCTATGACGATAGACAGCTAATTGGGGTACCTTGGAGGAATGGTTCGTCAACAACTTCTAATTCATGGATAATGAGGCACAAATGATAGGGGCACTCTAGGAAATAAAAGGGGTTCTGTTCACCCCAGTGACGTTAGTTGAAGGAGGGCATGATAGAATTTTTCTACAAAGCCTGTACGATATGGAATTGCCAGGATTTGTGACCTGCACGAAATAGATGCAGAACCAAAGGAGGACAGAGTGGAGGGGCTTAGAAACCTAGCCTTTGGAGAAACGAAAGGGGAAAGAGATATTCAGGAGAGCCCTTCGACAGAAGGTGCCCACCTCCTACCAGTGAAGCTGAGAAGATAGAATTTGGGGACAAAAGATAAGCCAAAAATAACATCGGTGGGAGATTATGGGATGAACAAACAACCAAAGAAATCTTCGATTTGTTGTAGGAATACCAGGACCTGTTCCCAGCTTCAGTGGCAAAACTCAAGGGGATAAAAGGTAACCTAGGAGAAATGAAAATTGTTCTAAAACCAGACACCCAACTGGTAAAGCACAGACCATACCGATTGAACCCAAGGGTAAAGGAGAAAGTTAAAAAGGAAATTGACAAAATGTTGGATGCAGGAATCATATTCCCGGTAGAGGAAGCTGACTGGATAAGCCCCATAGTTATTCAGAACAAGAAGGATGCAACCAAAATTAGAGTATGCATTGATTACAAAAGCCTGAATAATGCATGTGTGCATGACCCATTCCCCACACCATTCAACGATGAAGTCCTAGACAATGTTGCGGGGAACGAAGCATACTCGTTCACAAATGGGTTCTCAGGTTACCACCAGGTCCGAATAGTTGAAGAGGACAAAAGGAAAACAAATTTCACGACTGAGTGGGGGTCGTACGCATACAATGTGATTCCATTTAGACTAAAGAATGCACCAACAGTCTTCTCGAGGATTGTCATAGCTGAATTCCAGGATTATATTCATAAGTTCCTAGAATTTTACATGGACAATTAGATAGTATACAACCTATTGAAAAATCATACTAGCTTATTAAGAGTGATGTTCGAGAGGTGCAGACAGTTGCAGATTTCCTTAAGTCTAAAAAAATGTATTTTCGCAGTTCCCTTTGGAACTCTACCGGGGCATATCATATACAAGGATGGAGTCTGTATAGACCCCGCCAAGGTTGCAACAATTTTCCACATGGAACCACCGCGCAACGTGAAACAACTAAGGGAAACTTTGGGTCACACGGGGTACTAGATACGGTTCATTAGGAAATACACATCCATAACAACCCCGATGGAAAAATTACTAAAGAAGACAGAAGAATTCTTCTGGATTGTGGACTGTCAAGTAGCTCTGAATAAACTGAAGGAAATATTAGTAAGCGCCCCCATATTGGTGTACCCAGAATGGAACAAAATGTTCCACATACATATTGACGCGTCTGTTGTAGCACCAAGAGTGGTCTTAGCTCAACCAGGGGAGAAAAGGGTGGACCATCCGGTATACTACGCTAGAAGAAATCTCTCTACGATGGAAAGGAACTACACAACAACCGAATGGGAAGCATTGGCAATGGTCTGCTCTCTTCAAAAGTTCAGGCACTACTTATTGGGTGCACTGTTCAAATTCTTCACAGACCATTCTGCGTTGAAATACTTAGTAAAAAAACTAGTACTAGAAGGAAGGATATGCAGGTGGCTTTTACTTTTACAGGAATTCACGTTTGAAGTGGTTGCTATGCCTATTAGATTGAACATGGGACCAGATCACTTGTCGTGGCTAGATATAGGGGAGAATGAAGGAGCAATAAACGATCAATTGCCCGATGCCAACTTATTCAGGATAGAGGCGATTCCTGACCACCTAGAAGAGATCATTGAATTTCTAACAATAGGTCATTTCCCAGAGGGATACACGACAGCACGGAGATGACACTTGATGGTCAGGACAACAAATTATCAGCTCATCACAGGACACCTCTACAAAATGGGCTTGGACCAAATACTGAGGCGTTGTGTCCTGTAGCACGAAAGAAAGGACGTCTTATAGGAGTGCCACATAGGGGTCGTAGGAGGCCATGTAGGAGGCAAGGCCATCGCAAGGAAGATACTCCACGTAGGATTATGGTGGCCCACTCTCCATAAGGATTCTAAAGCATTTTCCAAGGAGTGCGATGTTTGTCAAAGGGTCGGTAAGCCTTCGCGGCGCAATGAGCTACCCCTACATCTAGTCCATACAATGTAGATCTTTGATAAGTGGGCAGTAGAATTCATTGGACCAATCTCTCCACCAGCAAGGCATTCATGAGCTCGATACATAATAACAATGACATAATACCTCACAAGATGGGCAGAAGCCGCACCAGTGAAAAACTACACAGTAGAAACAACAACAAGGTTCATTTTTGAAAATATTATTTCAAGATTCGGATGCCCAAGGAGCCTCACTAGTGACTAGGGAACACACTTTCTCAATAAGACCATTCATACTCTGCTAATGACTTTTATGGTCCACCATAATAAGAGTAGTCTGTATCACCCACAAGCCAACGATGCAGTAGAAGCATTTAACAAAATACTAGAGAAAGGGCTAACAAAATTCATATTTGCCAATAAGTACGACTGAGATGAGATAATTCCAACGACTCTATGGGCATATAGGACAACAGTAAAAAGACTACATAAGGAAACTCCATTTCAACTTGTGTATGGCAGAGAAGCGGTGGTACTAACAGAATTTATATTGTCCAACATGCTCATCTCAGAAGCTACGGGAATGACGGATAACATTGCCTTGCGAGATAGGCTAAGCTAGCTGATGGAACTCGATGAAACCCAGTTCCTAGAAGAGTTCCATAAATTGAGCAACGAAGACAAAAGGCTTGGCACGATAGGCACATCAGGTAGAAGTCGTTTGAAGTTGAAGACTAGGTGCTCCTTTATGACAAAAAGTTCCAGAAGTTCCCAGGGAAACTACAGATGCACTGGTTAGGCCTGTTCATAGTCACAGAAATAAGAGAATCGGGTGTGGTAAGGCTCGTGCAACTAGATGGAGTCCTACTGCATGGATGGGTGAATGGCGCGCGCTTGAAACCCTTCCGCAACTAAAAAAAAAGAAAAAAAAGAAGAAGATTCAAGATAATAGGGTTGTGCAAAACTTAGTATGCCGCAACCCAATTGTGGTCTAGGGGGGGTAGCGTTTGTGGTCATGCTGGCAGGCCTAGTCAGTAGAGACAATGGCCACACATGTCATCCTAATCAACAAAATACACGTAGGTCCGAACCTTTTCCAGAATTGATGACCGCACAAGTACCGTCCCATCCACCGTACCAATAGTTATTTCCCAATTAAGTAATTAATAAGGCAACTGTCAAGATAGGATCGCAAAATATTTCCTGTTAAGCATAGAATTAGTTAATAAATAAACCCATCATGACAAAATAAAGACGCCATGCAGCCCACTCTGTACTTTCTATTCCACGTCATAGTTGTCACGTCCAAGTTGGCAGGGTATAGTTAGAACGAATGGGAAGGTTGCCGAAGTAATTAGTTGTTAAAACCTCATCAGTCAGGGGATGTCATGTTAGAGTCAGCTACTTAAATCCTAGGAGGATGCAGGGAAATCGATAATTTCAATTGCAAATCACAGAATAATTCTAGGTTCGCTCTGAAGAATAGGGGCAGAGGAAGAGAAGCAAGAAACCTCCAGTGCATAAAGTTTACCACAGAAGAGAAGCGATGACGAAAGGAATAATATCAGCCCCACATAATGCTTTGGATGCACGAATTGAAGTAGTGGATGGTCTGTATGGCAAGAATGATAGGTCGAATCTGGTCAACAATGACTTCACAGACTTCTTCTAGTTTCCAGCCATGAAAAGGGAGGTGTATGTGGAAGAATTTCAAAAGGAGGATGGGACTAGAACCTCTAGGATCAGAGAAGAGTTCAGGGGGATATAGAGTTCCATGCTATTTCACTTAAGAAATCTTCCCATATTAGGCGCCCAATCTGCCACCATGTAATGCACAAAATTGTTGATAAGTAGGATGCATGGAGGGTCGCTATGGTTGGATAAGGAGTATCTTATCCATGCGGAGGATATTATTCAACTCACAGGGCTGGCCGAAGTTGGAAATATAGTTAGCACAACGTTCCAGGCCGGGGCCAAGCGGGGAAAGAAGCAGATGGAGAACAACATTTATGCTAGATATGGGATGGAGCGAGGAGGGAGGGGCACAAAGCTAGACAAGATTCACAAGGATAATATTAGGTTTGCTTGTTACCTCATTGCAGGTAAAACGATGCGAAACTTCACAATGAATGAATGCACCTTGGATGCCATCTTAGTTGTGCAACGCTGTTGCCAAGGAGAGGTACTCAACTGGTCAACCTTCATGCTAAATGAACTGTTCGAGGCTTGTGAATATGTGTATAGGAGGAGCATTGGGTTTGTGTTTGGGTACTTGTTAATTGCATTGGTAATGAGGAAATGGAGGCCACCACAAGAGAGGAAATTGGAAACCATTGCCGAAGGCCAACCAATTGTGCTCCGTATGAATTGTGGAAGGCATTAGGGGATCCCAACACAAAGGAAATCAAAGAGAGAGCTTTCAAGGGATGGTACGAGCAGATGTTGGACACCATTCGGTCCACAGAGAGGATACCCAAGGATTTACTGGACGAATTCTTAGATGAGATCTGGTTTGGCGCATCCCACATGCACGCTTACCTGAGACTGCGGTGTGTCAACCAAGGCACGTTTAAGTTGAGGCCGCAGACGTTTACCCTGACGGAGGAAGTGTTGCGTAGAGAGGTGGAGTCCTATACAGGAGTGGCCTGTGAGATAAGTTAAGGGAAACCCAAGTACCTTTATGGAGCCTTTATGCCATAGGGGCGAGAGGGAGATGGGGCAAAGAGCAGTCAAAAGCGGGCCGCCGACGAATTATTCCAGCCAATGCTGCTCAAGGTGGAGGAAAAGATGTTTGAACTCAGACGGATAGTTTCCAGCTTCGACCTAGGTGAGAGCAATTATCCTCAGCAATTTCAAGGTTCCACCATGTTTTCCCCCATTGTAACACCACCGCTCGTTATGGAGCTTCCCTCGGGACCAGCTCAGGCTCCCTCCCAGACAACAGTCCCCAAACCTAAGAAAAAGCGAGTCATCCGAGGCCTGGCTGTCAAAAAGCTAGCTGCTAAAAATCCGAGAATTATCTCGCCAGCCCCAATTGTCGACCTCACTGTCGAGGTCGAGCATTCAATCCCCACAACCACCATAGTTGAAGATATCTGTGCTACTGCATCCACTACTTTACGTCATTAGAGAGAGTCATCCTCACAAATCGCTGCGACCTCCACGACCCTATCCAAGATCCTCCTGTTCGGCCAGCAAAGGACTATTGCAAAAGCAGAAGTTCAGTCAGCCGGACGGACAGAGGGCACCACCCCTACCACGGGAAGGCCACCAATGGAGAGTGCATCGCCAATGCTTGGGTTGGACCCACGAGAAGGGAGAGGCCTGGATACCATTCTACAGGGGGAAAGGACTGAACCATACTTTCCAACTCTCCCTATAAAGCTCGCAGTGTCGCCAAACCCTAGCATTATTCCACTCACCCCATAGTTCACTCCGCCATCGCAGCAAGTCCACTCACCCGCCTCCCATTTCGACAAATCCTTCGCCAGTGACCTACCCCTACAACAACAGTTCCCAGAACTGAGCACAATGTAGGTCGATACGCTCCATCACTGGTCATCGCCCCAATTTTTTTCATTTATTTAATAAGCAACACACAAGGCCGAGAGCCTCCATGAGGACCTGTCTAAAGAACATGAACAATAGATGAAGTAGTTGCACATGGTGACGGAAGAGAGAGATCACCTACGGCAAGCAAACACAGAGTTGCAAGCCCAGGTTGATCAGATTACACAACGGTTTAGATCAATATGGCCGACCGTCACTGAGGCCAATACTGAAGCACCAATGGACATGGCTACCTGCATGCTGGTCGGCTACTGTGATCACATACAGAAGGCGTGCACGCCCCTGGCAGCCACCAATGCTGAGATGAGATGGAAGCTAGAGATAGTAAGCTTCACACTACCAGATCCAGTGGAAATTTACACGCGGACGGTCGAGAGAAAGGTCAGAGAACTGGAAGTGAAGAAGAAAGGCTTGGCTGAGGTCCTTGTCGACGGATACGCCCTAATGGACAAGGTCCATGACTAGTCAGGCAGTCTGGAACTAAAGAACCACCTGGTTTACCCGCTTAGAGAACAAATTCAGTCACTGTTTTCCAGCACGAGGGATTGTATAGACCATACCCAGCTGTAGTAGATCAATGGTCAAATTGACATCCTCCAAGCCTAGGTTGACAACATTGAGGAGGAGTCAGTGAAGACAAAAAAGATAATCAGGGATCTGTGGCCCCCGGTTCGAATGCAAGTTCTACTCTTGAAGGAGGTATGCGACTCTAGGAAGCAGCAATGGAATGACCTGCAAGGCCAGCGGCCGACAACCCTAATGTCACAATCGGCCAAGGTGTTCACTCAAGGCGTTGATGCAATTCTTGCCAACTGGGACCTGGCCATTCAAAGATATACTGAGTTTAGGCAACAGGCAACAACCTCGGTCCCAAAGTTGGAGCCTTCGTTTGGAACAGGGGAACCACAAGGGCAAGAAGGGTCGCAGGAACAGATGCCACGCCGCAAGCTAGGATCGATGCAGAAGAGGCACCCACTCTGCAAGCAATGATCAAAGTAGCAAAAGTTCCAGTACAACAAACAACAAAGCCAGCGCTGGTAGTAACGCAACCACCACTTGTAGAGCACATGGAAGTAACAGCAGGACCGACAGAGGTCGAGATGACTTGACTCGGGGACGAGTCAAGGAATTGTGGTTGGGGCCTGTTGGGGCCTTCGTTTAATTTTGAAAGGTTTTGACCAATTTTGACTAACCGAAGGGCAGGAAAGAAACATATGGCAAAAACGGTTGGGTGGTGGAACAGACAATTATGGAGGAGTTGCGATAAGGTGGCAGCAAAAGGCAAAGCTAGCCGAGGAGGTGGGAAGGTGCAAAAGCAGCCAAGGGGGAGAATAGCCGAGCAAGAACTGGCAGTCCAGGCAACAAAGAAGGATATAAAAGGGGAATACTAGAAAGGAAGAAGGTTGTTGTTGGACTAGCTAGTGGAAGAAGGAGTCAGTTGAGCTGAGAGCAGGCGAAGAGATACCTAGTTGCAGTGTTTGAACGACAAAGTGCTGGGGTCCAAGGGACTTAGTCGTGGAACCAATCTGAACCTGTGGGACTAAGCCGGGTACTTTTTGTAATGTTTATGCAAAATGACAGATCGTGTTGTAATCTTTCATGTTACGTTTAATATAAGACATAGCTGATGCTGGTTGCGACTCTTGATGTATTTGGACCTCATGCTTAATGTGTCTATTAAAATTTTGAATGGCTCATCAATTGCATGTAGATGTTAATTTATAGAATGTCTCAAGGATGCTGCTATCTCTGTTTTATATATAATGGTTATATATATGTGTGATCGAATGCACCCGAGTGATACTTCCTCGACTCCATGCTGAACCCTTCTCCCTTTTGGTCGCTACACGCCTCGGGTGAGACTCCTTTCCCCTTTGGGTAAGGCGAAAATGCCTGCGTCGTCCTAGACTACAGCGGACTATTGTTGGCCCCCTGCACCCGAACCCAGGGTCTTTCCCCTGACGATGCTTTCGAGCCAACAATGCAACAAAAAATAAGTTTTTTACTGTCTTGGTTTGCCCTGAATAGGCCAAAGTGTGGTAAATGTGGCTCTAATACCACTTGTAACACACACTCCATATTTTTTTTTTAATCTTGGAAGACCTACCACTAATTAAGAATAAATTAACATTTACTAATTATATTATTATTTAAAACTTTCCTTCTAAATCTCCCCTCTGTGTTTTTATTTTATCTTGACACAAGAATAACTTAGATAGTAACATTCTCAAGGTGACCATTAATGCATTTTACTTGCTTATCTTGTATCGTTGAAGTTTAAATAAGTACAGACCTTATATAACTTGAGTTTACATCTAAAAGGGATCCTTCTCATTAAATTATATATTGTAGGTGTCTACAAGTAGGGTTCTCCTCGTGAATATAAGGAATCATAATAGTGATTAAAATTAGGTTTGAAATGTTCTTCTCCTAGCATTATTACCATGGTGGATAGTGGCATATTAATATTTTAATTTTGGATCTGTGTCCCTTCTATAATACAATGGTCAAATAATTTTGGTATTCATTTTTGGATTTATCATAAGTCCTCCGATCCGATCCGATCCTTTTGAGCTCTCTAGATCCATACAACTGTACAAGATTATCGGTCTTGGAGTTAGTGATAAGCTCTTGGATCAACGGTTCAAATGTCTAGGTTTTGAATCTACAATGGAGATGAGGAAACATGGTTATGGGAGTAACCACCTCCCCTTTCCCGAAGCCGCTTCATCTTAGTTGGACATTTTGCTGTGAGAATGAGATCTACACCAGGAAAAATCATCACTTCTGGGTTACTTTGGTCCATGGAGGTTGGTCATTACTAGGTAATTTTCTGAAGCCACAATATATTTTCCTTGTCCCATTTCAAGTTTTAAAAGTGTTTAAAGAACCTTCTTTCTTTTCCTCCTAATCTGAGTACAATAATGGTCCATTGCAGGTCAGATTCCTTCAATTGTTTTATGTTGTGGTTCATTTGCTACACATCTCTGGAAGAGTTGTCTTCTAGGGAAAGGAGTCCCTTACCCCAACCATCTTAGTGAATGCAGTCTTCTAGGGTTAGAAAATGACTGGTAACTTGTTTTCCCCATGGCTTTATTTTGGTGGAATTCCCTCTTGGTCCCATGCTCTCAGTTGCTTCAACAATTTTAAAATTAACTCAATTTTGCAACGTTTCAAGGGTTACAACTGCCTTCAAGATAACACTTACAGTTCGAAACCCTAACCCCTCCTTTGCTTCTTTGCCATATCATCTCTCTAGTTGTGAGCCTTGCTAACACGTCTCTCATTTTTCTTTGGCAATCACATGTTAGGTCTCCTTTTTAACTCATGTGAATAAGGATTTGGCTTCAAATGTCTGCCTTCTTTTCATAAATGATGCTTTTTAGGTTCTAATAAATCCTTGTTGTGGTTGTGATTCAAAAGTGAACAGCGAGGAAAAAGCGGAGGACGAACAACGAGGGTTTCAGATAGTTGCAGAGGTTGATCTACATCGAGGGACGCAGTTGAGGGAGGTCCACTCCCTCCTATAAGGAGGCCGTAGCTAGCAGAGGCAATAAACCTCTAGAAAATGCCAGAGGTACTGCTGAGGAAGAGAAAAGGAATACAGAAGAGGAGACAGAAGGAACCAAAACTAAGGAAAATAATAGCACAAAAGACAAGGAGGAAGAAGACAAAAAACAGGGAGCTAAAGACAAAAAACAAAAGGGACCTTGTAAACCCAAAGCTGAGATCACACCCAAAGTAGTTTTAAATGATCCTACTCTGCAGGCGCACAGGGATCACATGCGGACTTATGCTATCATCTGTAAATTCATGGGATTATGGCCCACTGAAAAAGCTTTACAAACGTGGATCAAATACCACTGGAAACCTAAAGGGAGCATTGACCTACATCTTGGGTCAAAGGGATTCTTCACTGTGGTGTTCACAAATATTGAAGACAAAGACAGAGTGTTTGAAGGAGGGCCCTACTTCTATGCAGCAGCTGGCCTCTATATGAGGCCATGGATGATGAATTTTTTCTCGGAGCGTGAGACTTTTACTTCGGTACCGGTCTAGGTAAGGCTCTATTCTCTACCTCTTGATTACTGGAAAACTGAATCGTTAGTTTCCATAGGCAATAAATTAGGTCATTTTGTCAAAGTATCTGAAGCCACAAGAAGAGGAAAATATACTTCCTTTGCAAGGATATGTGTGGAAATGGATCTATCCGGAGCTCTTCTGGATGAGGTAATCTTGGAAGTTTTTGATGAAGAATGGGTGCAAACAGTAGACTATGAGCATATTCCGTTCAAATGCTGTAGATGCCATGAACATGGGCACCTATTTAGAGACTGCCCTCTCAGTAAAGTAGAAAACAAAAGCAAAGCTAACACAATGAAGGACACTGATAGCTTTCAAAAAGTGGTAAATAGAGGAAAAGGCGGCAAAAGAGGGCCAAAGCAACATCAAAATGAAGGGAAACAGGTCAGTCAGAAAAAGTTCCAAGTTCTTGAAGAGGATGAAGAGATTACAAAAGAAGATCAAGCAATGGAAGGAAGTCCTGGGGAAAAGGGGAAAGAAGAAAACTGTGAACAAACATAGGATATTGATAATCATAAAGAGACTATGATGAGTGATGCAGAACTAGAGATTGATCAAGAAATGACCCAGAGTGAAATGGAATTGGAGGAACATGAGCTACAGGAGATTCTTGACAAGGAACACCTAGATCTGGAAGGGTTATTGATTCAGGGAACCACGGGAGGGGTAGATTCGTTACCTCAAGAAGAGCTCAATAGAATACAACAATTGTTTTTATGGAAAACTTAGGTTAAGGGGTTGGAGAAACGAAAAAACATTGACAAGTAGGATAAAAGAGGTGTGAAAACGATGAAAACAACTCCCAGATTAGCAACTAGAAACCCAGGAAAGAAAAGAGGTAGAAAAAAGCAAAATGATGGAGTGTGGAAAGCTAATAATAGATTCAAGTAAGATGAAAGATCTAGCCAGCTACTCCTTTACAAATCTTTAATTATGAAGTTCACATCCTAGAATATCAGGGGTTTAGGTAGTAAAAGAAAACAGAGAATACTTAGTAATAGAATGACACAAGCAACGTCGGATATAATCTTCATCCAGGAAACGAAATGTTCCATTCAAAAATTAAGACAAATTCATAGCAAATGGTTCAGTAGATTTGAGTTTCTATAAGTCAAAGCAGAGAATACAACAGGGGGCATACTCACTCTTTGGAACCTCCAAAAAATTGGCATAATAGATGCTGAGGCATCTAGGAATTATTTATTAGCAGTTATTCAGCCTGTAGGAGATAGGGATACCTATTTGGTCACAAAAGTTTATGGCCCTCAAAGAATAGATGATAAACTCAGGTTTCTAGATTCCCTTGTGGATCTTAGGGACAGAAATGCAGGAATACCTTGGATCATGGGAGGGGACTTCAACATGATCAAATCTCTTTTGGAGAAAAAGGGGGAACCAGAGCTCTAAGTAAAGACTCTTTAGCATTTCAAATCTTTACAGATAATATGAAACTAGTTGATACTGATACGAACAATGGCCTCTTCACTTGGAATAATAAAAGAGGAGGAGAGTCTCATGTAGCCTCCAAGTTAGATAGATTCATTATCTTAGAGGATCTTATGCTTATAGATAAGGAAATAATAGCGAGAGTTCTCCCCTTTGGAGGCTCAGATCATTCGTTGGTTCAACTGGATATCAAGGGCATAGGTACTCCCAGGAACAAACCTTTTAGATTTGAGAATATCTGGCTTTCCCACCCAGAATTCATTAGTAATATTGAAAAATGGTGGTTAGAAGATTTGCAGATTCAAGGAACAAGAATGTTCCTTCTACATAAAAGATTAAAGCACATTAGGCTCAGGCTTAAAGATTGGAACAAGAATGATTTTGGTAACATTTTTGTGGGAAAAAAATCTGTTCAAAACAAAATGCAGGAATTCAACCAAGCTCTGATCACGGAAGGCTTTGATAAAGACAAAAGTGATCAAGTTGATAAAAATCATCAAGAATGGGAGAATCTGTGTAAACAAGAGGAAATATTTTGGAGACAAAAGTCTAGAGTTCAATGGCTAAAAGAAGGAGAACGTAACACAAGATTTTTTCGCAGATCCACCATGGAAAATAGAGCTCACAACAGAATCTCTTCGATCAAGGAGAAGGATGGGGAGCTTCATATCTCCCAGGAGGATATTGAATCCGTGTTAGTTCAACACTTCCGAGGCATAACTCAGGAAAACAATTCAGATAGAGAGCATTTCATCAAGGACTTAACTAGACACATTCCTAAGCTGGTGTCTAGAGAGGATAATTTCAACCTTAACAGGCCAGTAACTGAAGAGGAGGTCAGTGAGGTCCTCAAAGATATGCAGAATGGCAAAGCACCAGGCCCGGATGGTTTCAATGTGGATTTTTTTAAAGCTTGCTAGAATATTGTTAAACAGGATATTTTGAATGTAGTGGAGGATTCCAGGTTGAACAGAACTATTCTAAAAGTGCTCAATACCTCCTTCATCTCCCTGATCCCTAAACAGGACATCACTCAAACACCTGATAAGTATAGACCCATAGCTTTATGCAATGTGGTTTACAAGATAATATCCAAGGTAGTGGCCAATAGACTCAAACCTCTACTTCCTACTCTAGTTTCAGGGGAACAATCCAGTTATGTGGAAGGCAGACAAATTCTAAATAACATCATTCAAGCTCACGAGGTGGTTCACTCGTTAACTAGCAAGAGGCAGGTTGGAATGATCATGCAATTGGACATAGCCAAAGCTTATGATAAGGTGAACTGGACCTATATCAAGAAAGTTCTTATTGCTTTTGGATTTGATCATAACTGGGTCAGATGGGTTATGGCCCTGGTGACTTCCTCCAGCTTTTCAATATTGGTGAATGGCTCTCCCTCTGAGATTTTTATTCCTTCAAGAGGCCTCAGGCAGGGAGACCCGCTCTCTCCCTTTCTTTTCATCCTCATGATGGAAGGACTTGGTCGGTCCATCAAGCATGATAAAGTAACGAGTAAGATTAAGGGCCTTCAACTAACTGAGAATGGCCAGGCACAGACTCATCAAAAATTTGTAGATGATACCATGTTACAGGGAATCCCCACAGTCAAAGAAGCTACAGCCTACAAACAAATCCTAAATGACTTTGCCATGGCTACAGGTATGGAAGTTAATCTCTCCAAATCAAAAATCTTTTTCTTTAATACCAATATTGCTATTCAGAGAAATATCTCCAGAATTCTAGGCTTTAAAATGGATTCCCTCCCCTCAAAATATTTAGGAGTTCCTCTTACTACTAAACTGATGCATAAGAGTGTCTGGGAACCGTTGATCAATAAGATGCAGGATAAAGTCAGAAAATGGACCATCAGAGCTTTAAATCTGGCTGGTAGGTTGGTACTTACAAAGGCTGTACTGCAATCAATCCCTGTTTTCATGTTATTAGCTCTCCCAGCTCCAAAAGGAGTCTTACAGAAATTCAGAAACATCCAAAGAGACTTTCTTTGGGGTAAGGAGGAGACAAGTAAGAAATGGGCCTTAGTTTCATGGGAAAAAATCTGTAGACCCAAGAACCATGGGGGCCTAGGCTTGGATGATCAGGAGATTCTTAGCAACGTTTTAGGGGCCAAACTATGGTGGCATTAGGTTCAAGATCCAAAGGCTCAATGGGCAAGTATCTGGAAAGAAAAATATGCCAGCTCCTGGCAAACTAGCGATCTCATAAGAATGTCTGGAAATATAAAGGGATTATACATCTTGAATAAAGCCTGGGAGAACAGAAGCCTAGTTCAAAAAAATAGTTTCTGGGAAATCAGAGAGGGAGATCTAGCACTGTTCTGGGAGGATAAATGGAAACAAGAACCAACATTGTTAAAAGAGGACTTTTTGGGCCTTAAGCACGAGACAGATACCCAAGGATTAAATAAGGTAAAGGATTTTTGGGATCATACTCATAATACAGGAAAGTGGAGAATCTGGAGAAACATTGATTGCAGGGATAATAGCTCCTTGAAAACAAAAGCAGAGGCACTTATGAGAATGTTGGAACAAAGAATGATCTTAGTAACAGGGGGGCAGGACCAACTAAGATGGGGCAACAATAAATAGGGCACCTTTAATCTTAAGGAAGCAAAAGGTATTCTCCTTGAGTTGGATTCCCATGTTCCGGATAAGATCTGGCAAAACCTATGGAGGCACCAAGGGTGGATGAAGATCAAACTCTTCATGTGGTTGGTACATCACAAGAAAATCTTGACTTGGGATAATATTAGGAAGAGGGGTGTTCTGGGGCCTTCTAGATGCCAGCTCTGTGAAGCTCAAGAGGAGACAATGGAGCATATACTCAATAGCTGCATTTTCACCTCCTGGTTATGGGATACATTTGCTACCATTTTTCAACAGACCGATAGGGACAAAGGGAGTATCATTAATACCCTAAATAATTGGAGAAGAAACTTTTCGGATTATGAATTTCTTAGCTCGACTTGGGCCCTAACGCCAAGCTTCATTATATGGAATGTCTGGAAAGAAAGGAATAAGAGAATATTCAAGGATGAAAAGAATCCCCCTCATCGCCTGTTTGAGCTGATCTTGAAACAGCTTAAGGAGACGGTTGGCACCACAGTACGTAATCACCCTAAGAATCCTCCCTCAGAGGTTGATTTAAGAATTCTCAGGTAGCTGGGTATGCAGGGGCTCATTCCTCAAGGCCTGGATAGGAAAGTAATCCAAATGGAAACGGAGAAGGATTTTTGGCATCCTCCCCTGAAAGGTTATTTGAAATACAACATTCATGGGGCTTCAAAAGGAAACTTGAGAACTGCTAGTTTTGGAGGGGTTTTAAGGGGCGAAGAAGGACGCATTATCTTCATCTTCCATTGCCATTTAGGAAGAGCCACCAACAACATGGCTGAATTAATGGCTTTGGAGCAATTCTTAGAGTTTCTGAAGTAGGACAATTGCTTAAATGTAATTATAGAAGCAGACTCTGAGTTAATCATTAACTCAGTGAAAAGAATTAGTTGTGGAACAGTGCCGAAGAAAGTCTCAAAACATTGGAGGCTAATCCGGGTTTTCCAAAGAATTCATGGTCACCTCCAAGGACTTCGCACAATAAGTTTCAATCATGTTCACAGAAAGGCCAATAAATTGGCAGATCTTCTGGCCAACCAAGGTGTGAGCTGTACAGAATGCAGGGTTTCGATGGAGTGGCAGGTGTTGCCTCAGAGCAAACTAAAAGCTCTTTGTTGCAAGCAAGCGGAAGAGGACAGGGAAGTGTTTTGATACAGAGCCAAGGAGGCAAGTTCGAAATGACTAGTTCTCAGTATGATTCACCATTGACTATCAGACTGTTCTTGGGTGGGGGGCAGGGCACTGTCAGCCTCAGAAAACCCCGGTGTACGTTGACCGGATTTCTCAATTTATCGGGTGGTTGAACAGTGGGAAGGATCACAACATTCCATGGTTTCAGGTTCAGGCACAGAAGAAAGAATGCGAGGGATGGGAATCTCGTCTTTTCCAGCAGCCGTAATATCCCTAATTTCCATTTTCGGGAGGTAAAACCGCTTCTATGGTGGTTTTTGGTTGATCGCATGACTCTCAAGCGGGAAATGGTTTTAGCGATTTGGAAGCGATTCCATTCAGCTTCCTACATGTGGCAGGGGGTGGAAATGAATACTGCCCCGATCACACACTAATGTCCGGTGACCTTGAACCGTGCGATATCACTACCAACCGTTGGATTTCGCTGTGCGAATCTACGGGCAGGATTGAACGTGTAGCTTGGTGGGGCTGGGTCATTAAACACCGAACGTCTTCGCTAGGCAATTTCTTTCTCTGCCGTTGGATTGCGCGAGGAGATTGGACGGTCTTGATTAAAGATGCAAGTCCGGGGAGCAGGTGCGCAGGAGATTCCGTGGTTTTTCACAAGTTTTTCTGACCTCATGGCACAAAAATTGTTGGTATTCCAAGGGTTCGGAGGTTACCTTTGCAGGGTTGGGGGTCATGTCTTAGGCGGTTAGCATTTTATTTTTCCTGGGTCCACGGTGACGGGTGGACGTTTGTACATTATATAAAATATTTTCTGGCTTAAAGAAATAGAAGGAACGACTCTTGCTTCAACAAAAAAAAAATCCTTATTGTGGTTTTATAGTACTCTAGGTTACCAAGAGAGTCGAAACCAAACATTAGAATAGGGTTTAGGTTGTGACTCCCATGGTGCCATTCTAGCTTGAGTTTTTTTAGGTAAATTATTTTTCATTCTAGTTGTTGGCCATGGAGCCTTGAACACTCATATGAGTGAGTTTTAGTTATGATATCGACTCTTTTCCGCTGTCTATTGTAATTTAAATTTTCACTATTAAATTTTCAAAGTCTTGGAACATTTGTGTTATGGGTTTCAATTTCTCCACTAATTTGATTGATAATAATTAAGGCCTTTGACCATCTATTAGTTTTTGATGTATGGATGTTAGAGACTCAAGCGAGTTTGCATATAATTAAATAGTTTCTCTACTATGTATTATGAATTATTCTGTTTATACTGTTCATTATTCTTAGAATTGTTCATCAACTTAATATACAATTATTAACTGTTACGTCCTTTGACTTGTTTTTATCAACACTGTTTTGACTTCTGAGTCTCAATTTTATTCTGTGATATCAAGACAAGTGCTTTTATCATTAGCACAACAAAACTTATATTTAGCTACAATATCTGCTACATTCTATAGAAACATTGTTATTATTAATCTAGTAGACTGGTGGGACTTGTTTTCTGGTACCTGCCATTTACCTTCCAGACTAAATAATAAAGAATTAAAGATTGTTCCAAATTGATAGGAAATTGTCTGTTAGGGTTTGGAACTAACCTGAATCAATAGTATTATATGACTATTTCACAGTATCAAAATTAAATTCAAAACACTTGCATAGCAAAATAGAAAATAAATACATCCAGGAAACCATTCCAAAAACACATTTCACTTATTGTTTCCAAGTAAATAGCTTGCCATGAAAGTCACAGTGGACAAAAGAATGCTCCACCCAACCAATGAGGACTGGTACTCTCTACCAGAACCCCCCCCCCCCCGAGACAGTTACACATACAGAGCAATCTTCCTTGACAGGGACCACACCAGGTCCAACTTGGGACAAATAGTGACCATACCATGTCCAACTCTAGGATTTCACTGGCCACATAGGGTTTAGTTGGGATTCCATTAGATAACCAGCTCAAGAATTCCCCTTTTGGAAGTGTCTTTCCTCCCTCCACAATGTCCTGTCTCAGGGTATCAAGCTATACAACTTCTTCTCTCCTAACTTGGGCCACCTCCAATAGGCCTACAAGTTCACAAGGTTGCCTCAAGATTTTTAGCTCTCACCCTTTTGTCTCCCTTTTCCATATCTGAGATAATTTATCTCTAGGGAGAAGAATTTGCGAAGGAAACCACCTCTTCCTGTCACTGTATTTCAGCTATTTGGAATGTGAAAATCTCTTTCAACATTTATTTTTCCACTGTAATTTTCACGGCTAACTGTATGTAATATTTATTAATGAAAAATTAGAAAAACATTTATGTCCATCACTTATTCATATGAGGTCTTTAACATGGCCCATAGTCTACCAAGTAACTTAACACAAGTAACTTGAAATATTTACAAATTTACTAGAGGGTATTACAAAGAGGGTTGAAGAAGAACCTTCTATCAAATTGTCCAGATTATACTGACATTAAATTTAAATTTCAAAACATATACAAACAACAAAGATCAATGGCAATGGAGGGACCACACTACCCTGCAACACTTGTTTTAAAAAAACTAAAATCTATGTAAATTTCAAATGGTTAATTATGGAAAATAGATTATTAAAAAAAATAATGATTTAATTTTATTTATTTATTTATTTTTTTCAGAATCTAAAACCACTCAATCTTTATTTCCAATAGTAAATTTTTTTTTTTTTTTTTCTAGAAATTGTTTTCATATTAACTAAATATTTATTTATTTTTTAATTTAAAAAGACACGTGTCAACTCTAGGTTAAGTAGAGATGAAATCAGCCATCCCCTTCCTACTATACTATAAAATACACTCCTCAACATAATAACTAATCAAAATAAATAATTAATTTAAAAATACATATATTTATTCATAATTAAAATAAAGAATTAATTTTGAAATACAATTATTACTTTTCTTGCATAGCGCGCTTCATGCAAAGGAAATAAGCAATGCTATGGCACTTTTTAAACTAAATATATGTTCAAAGTTTAGAAAGGCGGGTCCTACATTGGGGGCTTTCCCGTCATTAGAGAACAACGCTTCCTAACATTATAACATTGCGTCTGTTTCATTCGGTGACAACAAACTAGAAACAATCTTTTCACATTATAAATATTTAATAGGAATAATAACAAATAATTTGTTTCTCTATTTTCATTACTTTATTATTAAATAGTTTTATAAAAAAGATTTTAATTTTATTTTTTAAATTTTATTAATCCTAAAAAAATAATAAAATTTATTGTTATTTAATTATATATATATGTTAAATAGAGAATATATTTCTTCCAAGGATTTATTTAATTCTCTTAAGACATATTGTATTTGGCTTGTTTGTAGCATTTATGAAATAGTCATATATTGTTTAATAGCGATAATTAATCTTTTGAAGTTGTCGATTTTCTAGGAATTGTCATTTAGTTTAAAAAAAATAGAGAACATGTTCCTTAAGTGCAAATGCATTATCAAAGAAGCATACAACTCGTAAACCCTCTAATGGAGTTAGATACCAAAAATATTAGGGCACTTCCAACATACCATTGAACAAACAAAATTATCAAACTCTGACAATGTTGTGGTGACACAAAGAAACTGCTTGTCATTATACAAATTCTTCTATAACACATATTTATTTTTCAAGAGTTAAAACCTCCTTCAAAAGGGACTCAACAAAAGAGTTCAACTGTGACAATATGCATAAAACTAATCCTACGGAATAGGATTGTAATGCGTTTAAAAATCTCAACCACTTGTAGTAACCATGCACTGAGAACCTATATCCTATTATTCATCTAATAAATGGTTAAATAAGAATCATTGAATACTTCCAGTCGAGCAATATCTTCGTCCATAACATATTTTAAAAAGGAGAAAGTTTTTGAATTCACCTTGGTTTTTGTTCGAGATTGGCATTATTGGTGAAGAAGTGAGAATAAAAAATATATAAAGCAACCCCAAGTTTCACATGTTGATCTAGGGGGATCTCATCAAATCAGTTACACAGTTTCAGTTTCGTTGTCAGCATTCAGTCCAGTGTCTTCAGCTTCGACAATGTTGTTTATGGTTCAAGTCGTTTAGGTGTTGTCAATGGTTTTCATGGTGATATGGTTTGGAACCTGGTTCTTGACATGTGGTTATCGTCAGTTCCGCCAGGATTTGGTCGTCAATATGTGATTGTCGTCCGCCTCACAGGATTTGGTTGTCGATGGATTTGTCATCATGTGATGTTGTCGCAAATGTAGCTTTGTGTCGAAGATATGTGTGTAGGTTTGAATGTCACTTAGTGACAATTGGCTGTAAATGGTTTGATGTAAAGGCTAAAACCTATGAATAAACCCTAGTCCTAAAAAGATATGGTGGAAAAACATTAAACCTAAGTCCTAACACCTAAATCCATACATTGAATACCTAAACCTAAGTTCTAGACCATTACCCTAAGTCCTAAACCTATCAGACATGTTACATTACAAATATATGTAATAAAACAACACAAAACACATCAAACCTATGTTATAAACAACTCTCGGCCTTTGTAATACATTACAAAAACATTATAAATTAAATAACAGCCCCCAACCGTGGAGGAGACCGCAACGGGACCGCAGGACATGTGAACAGGCGAAATGTGAACATTAACCACAGTGGGAATCCTCCTAACCGTAACCGCCTTGGAACTATGCCATGTGAACGACCAGAGGAACTGTCGGGGGTTAGCATCGAAGTAGACCGCGTGGAGAATTGTATGCAACCGTGTCATGTGAACATGGTAAGATGTCAGGGTAACCATGATTGTAACCACCGCATTGTTAGCCTCACTCTCATAATAAAACTATTATAAATCCAAAATTATAATTAAATAAATCAAATCTTGAGAATTAGGAGTTAGTTCCTCAAACTAGGGAGTTTAGTTAGGATGAGAGATTCTTTGCAACTAGTTCTCTTAGATTAGTGTTCTGTTGAGAAAATATCTCAACCAAGTTTGTTCAACATAGACGCACTATCTTAAGACAAACTTCCTCATGTATTTATTTGTACTATTATCATTCTTTGTACATTGGATTGCATCATGAGAGGAATACAATGAGGCTGAGGCCTTTTCCACCATTTCTATGTATCTGGTATTTTTTATGTGTATTAATTTTGTTTAGTATCCTTCATGTGGTATCAGAGCATGACGATTCCTACCTGGGTGAGTTGACAACTTATTATTCCCTTTTGTTTTGGGCAAGGGTTCTATCTGAGGCAGCGTATTTCTTTGAGGACTAAACTCTGTTCTGCCAGTGAACAACGCATTCTATGGATCGATTTTTATTATGAAGCATTTGAAAAACAAAACGAAGGATTAATTGATTCCCTATTGCGTTATAACAAATTTTTGTGGTTGTTTGGATCACTATTCTGGTTTGTCACCAAAGTATCAGAATCTTTGTCCTACATCAAAGCTTTAGCACGTTGAAGTAATTATCCTCACGCGATACACACAATCTGGATGGAATAGAATCGAATTTTGAAGCAAGAAAACACAAGACAACGGTTGTATTTCCATTGGATTAGTTTTCTTGTAATCAAATCTCCGCAGCTATGTACATCAGAAACCGGACCCGATCTTCTATTGAGTCTCCCGAGTTTGTGCCTGTGACAGAAAATCACTGGTTTAGGAAATTTCGAATTTCCTGAAGCACTTGTCCAAAATAATTCGGTGTGGAAGAGACTCTTGTAACGAGGCGTATTTCTTCCTTAAGCAATTGCGGGCTTTGAAGCATAACCAAAGATTAAAGAGAGGCGAGATCAACCGAATAGCAACAAAAATCTTCTGAGGCAGTGTGAATCTTGAAGCAGATTGCAAAGGAGTGGGTACGAATGTCATTACTTATTCGTTCGATAATTTGAGAACAAAGACAATGATAAATACGTTGATGGGCTCATGCATAGCATATATCTAATTACAATATTGTGCATCATGTTGTTGTCAATGGTTGGGTGTTTCCAGCATCCCTCAAATTTGTGTGTTTGTTGTGAGCGAGCGATAGCCATTTTTTTTTAAGAAATTACATTTTGCTAAAGCTGTGATGCTGTCAAATTTGTGGATAGACTGTGTTTTGCGTGTAGAAATATTTTATTAGCGTGTTGTTGGAGCCATCAGAAAAACGCAAAAACTCAACCTCTTCCTAGAAGTCACTTTTTTCTCGCATTCTTCATGGGGGAGTAGAATCTCCTTTGGGCAACATCGGACTTAATTTGTTGAAATAAGCTCCTGAGAAAAACGCATCGATTTATTTGCTTCTTAAGGATCCACCATAACTACATGAAGATGATGTTTCTCTAACATGCTAGGGTTTGAAAATGGTTCATCCATACTTCTAGATGCCCTCTGCTTTAACTCTAACAACAGTGCAGGAAGGCCAGAAGGTTTGCCTGAATTTTCATTTGGTAGATACTCTGATATGTTTGCTTATGTGCATGTAGTAACAACAAGTGCTCTTCTTGGAAACATCTCTCGGATTGGCGTTTGCCTGCGTAAGGAGTTGCTCTAACCTCTTCTCCCATTCCCACAACGGCCACCAATTGAGCCAATCAGAAAAGGAGAAAGCAATCATCTTCTTCCAAGCCAGTGCCATAAATCTAGCCAAATACAACAACATACTCAATTTCTCACCATCTCCCGTCTTCTCCACTCTGCCTCCGCTACTAACCTGTTCTGAAACTAATTTCTTTTCCGCAATAGATAGTCTCAGTCCTTCATTACCGGATTTCCTTTGCATTCATTTATGCCAAGTATTTTCCATATCCTTTTTTTCCACTCATTTATTAAAGGGAATCACATATATAAATTCAAGAAAGTGGGAAAGTAAAGTGAAGAAAACACATTTAGAGAATTTTCTAAGGTTAGATGAGTCAAAAGCTTAAATTGAAGTTGAATTTCAAAATCAAAGTGAGGGTTGAGTGAAAGTTAAGTGGAGCCAAAATTGAAATTGAAAAGTGCATTTTTTAATTATAGTGTTTCTGGGGAGAGATAAGGAGTGGATAAAATAATTTTTATTTGGGAGTCATAAGGGTGAATAAGGTTGATGATTTGTGGAATGGTAAGGTGAACTTCATTAGTCATATTTGAAGTCATAAGTATTTTTTTGTATTTAGAGTGATAAGTGAAAGTCATTATGTTAATTCAAAGTAATATTTTACTTTGAAAGCGATTGAGTCAGTGCAGGCAATTTTTGACAAAAAATTGCCTCCAAAGTTTGCAAGTGTGACATTCTCATTGAGAATTTTCCACGACAAAGTTGTGATATTGAAGAATGATATACTCCAGTAATTAATAAAATCATAATTTTTGTGGTGCTTGTGTCCTAGATCCGCCCGAAATTGAATAAGGGGATCTTAGGTACACCACGTGTAATGAATGCGTGTGCATGACTTGTATTCAGATGATCAAAACACTCTCTTTGTATTATGCTACATAAGCAAGCTTAAGGATAGGAACACTTAATCAAGTTCCTGTAATCAAGCTTAAGTACACAAGCACAAAGCGTCACATCATTAACTTGATAACATGATCTTCCAAGCAAGCACATTTCACATCATGTAATCAAAGCAATCAAGTTAAGGACACTACAAAATCAAGCATTTCAAGCCAAGACGACATCAACATCATCAACACTTTTTGTATCACTTGCAAATAAACATGTTTTAACTAAATTGTACAGGTGCATTCTCAGTTGTAACCGACACCCTAATTTGAATTGTTAAGGTGAATACATTAAGACAAGTAAGTCTTCAACTCAGTCATCAAGATTGAACTTATCATTTGTCTCTTGGGTGCATTTTCGACAATGTTCGACACCCTTCCTTTTTTAAAATCAGCACATTCAGTGAGTACATTCAAGAAAGCACAAAGTGTCAGTAATCAATCAAGCAAGTTCAAGCAAGCCATCTAGCAAGCAATCATCATCAAACAAGTGTGAATTCTAGTATTATATTCTTCAAGTGAGCATCAAATCAAGCCAGTGTTTAACGCAAGTGCAATAAGCAATAAATCAAGGGAGCGTGTCATTCAAACAACAAAGCAAGTGAGTGTGTCATTCAAACAACCAAGCAAGCGAGCGTGTCAAAATCAAGTGTGAAAGTTCAAAGCATGACATCTACAAAAAACGATGCAGTGTGAAGTTGATTGAAGCATTCACAAAGTGTCAGTGAAGCATTCAAGCAAAGTGATCATCATCAAGTGAGCGTGAAATCAAGAGTTCAAGCAACCAAGTTATAAAACTCTAGCAAGTGTTTAAAGCATTAGCAATAAGCAACAATACAAGCAAGCCTGAATTCAAAGTGAGCAAGCTAACATGGTGACACACATTCAACTGTCCCAAATTCTTAACAATTTGATTTTATCATCAACTGACGACATGGTGAACATCAACAAAACAACTCTTGCTGATATTCAAGTGCATCTTCAACGTGCACATGAAATAATTGAGTTCCTTCAACTGGAGTCACAACTACAAAGAATTGAGTTGCTAGAGAAGAGTGATGCTTCCAAGTCTTTGAACAATAGAATTACAGCTGATGATTCCAATTCATTGATCCAACCAACTTCAAGTGTCAAAGTGGTCCTTGATCGAGTTCAACTTTCTTCCGAACCAATCATCAAGCCATGGGAAGAAATCCAAAGTAGCAGAAATCGACGAGGCTTAGGATATGTCAAAGATGATGTCAAATTGCATATCCCAGATTATTCAAGGCCCATTAAGTTTGTCAGTGCAGGGTTTCTTGCACAAGTCACATCAGCTAGTTCTGAGAAAGTTGAAGATAAACAAAAATACACACAAACTGAAGTTGCAGACAAATAGACATGCACGCACACTGAAGTTGCAGTCAAACCAAAATGCCTTCATTGTCAAAGAACCGGTCATCTGGAAGATCAGTGTTTTGATCTCCATCCTTGTCACCATTATGGCAAGTAAAATCATTCATCAACAGAATGCAACAAACAACAACAATCAACCAAATTGAAGATCAATTATTCATGGATTGATCCCTGGGAATGGTCATCCACGATCAAAAGATTGTATAAGTTTTACAATCGAATTCACTCACACATATTGCAGCCAACAGTAAAAATGAATATGGTACTCTTGTGTAGTTGAACGGGGGAGTACACCAGTGAAACACTCCTACACCTGAAGGGGGGGGGGGGTTTATAAATAATTTGAAGAAGATTCTCTCTCCTTTTAGCTAACAAAGGGGGGGAAATGTCAATGTAATTGACAGTGGTTGTCAGATTGAAAGTCTCGACAACATCAACGAAGCAGCCAATGGGCATTTTCATCAGCGAGTAAGCATCAACAAATTCCCCAATGGGTGATCGACAACAAAGTCAACAATGAACGGTTTTTAAACACAACAAAAGTGATAGTGAGTTGTTTTTCAACGTCATCAGCCAATGGGCGATTATATTTGCCAGTGGGTGTTCTCAACATTTTGTCAGTGGACAAAGGATGCTGATTGAAAGAAAAGGACAAATGGATCCTTTTGAAGCTTGGCATGTGATGGAGTTGTCAAGAGACATTCAAAGATGAATCAAACAGGCAGCTGACTTATGGTCTCTTCATATTGCAATTTCTTCAACATCTAGCTTTGGCAGTTTTTTAGGCAATATTTTTTGAGGATCAACTTGAGAAATTGGAAGAGGGTTCCTTGTTCTTATTTTGGATTTATCATTGGGGGAAGGGTGGGGGGGGGAATGTTAGCCTCACTCTCATAATAAAACAATTATAAATCCAAAATTATAATTAAATAAATCAAATCTTGAGAATTAGGAGTTAGTTCCTCAAACTAGGGAGTTTAGTTAGGATGAGAGATTCTCTCCAACTAGTTCTCCTAGATTAATGTTTTGTTGAGAAAATATCTCAACCAAGTTTGTTCAAGATAGACACACTATCTTGAGACAAACTTCCTCATGTATTTATTTGTACTATTATCATTCTTTGTACATTGGATTGCATCATGAGAGGAATATAGTGAGGCTGAGGCCTTTTTTTCCATTTCTATGTATCTGGTATTTTTTCTGTGTATTAATTTTGTTTAGTACCCTTCACACGTCGGAACCGCCAGAGGTAAGCCGTAACGGTTGGAGGTAACGTGTTCAGATACAAAACCGCCGGAGCATTGTTAGCCAGAACCGCCGGAGGATGACTGCGGAGGTGGTGACCTGCGATTAGACTGCGACAGTCACATGCTGACTGTCTCCCCTCTGCTCGCTTAGCAAACCGTTAACGGTTGTGCCTTTATCCAAAGTGCTATTTTGGGTTTTTTGTTGTATTTTGGTGCAAAACTAATTCAATGACCATGTGTGTTTACCGTAAGGTGTCAAACAATGACAAGGACGAGGGAAACAAACCCTAAATTTAACCCCTAAAGTTAGCAGTTTATTCGTAAATTTGGTGTGAGGGAGTTGGAATGTACTTGGAGGGTTTTAAAAGGATGTTTTGCTCATTGAAGAGGAGGAGAGTGGTTTTGAGTTTCATGTGCAGGTTCTGGAGGGATATAGACTGTTTTGTTTTCAGTGTAACAGGAGCATCCAGAGTCAGAATTGGGAACCGTGATAGGCGTTGGAAAGATTGTTCAAAGAGCTATCTTATGAAAGTGACAGAAGTGCCTGTGTGCACATTCATTTTGGCCAAATTTTTGTGTAATCGACCTCTTCGGTTTCAATCCTAATAAAGTAGTCGCCCACCTTGAAAGTGGACCCAAAGATGTAGTCTATCAGGGTCTAACTCCGTAATCAATATTGATGTCTGGTATCGCTATGTATTTGTTGTTTTCACTTCTGTTTTGCATCTTTCTTATATTTATCATCTGTCGTTAATTCTTTCTTCTCAAGCAGTTCTCACGGTTTCAACACTTTAAGTTAATATTCATTTCACTGTTGGCATGATCAATTCTACTTCAGTTTTAACATATGATCATTTTAGATCACATGTGATAAAAAATCTACATGATAATTATATATATAAATATGATTTACACTATTTTTGTGTATAACAACAATATTTTACAAAAAACAATATTTTCATATAAATATCTCTAAATCAATCTTTGTCACAAGTTTAGTTGGAACTATAACATTGAGAAAAAGACATAATGGAGGGTGGAAAGCCTATTATAGCCTTGGATCAATCAACACACCATTAGCTTCAGAATAAGAAGGAACTCCCTTATGTGATCCTCGTTACTCTTGCTATTTTATTTTTTTATATGATTGTGAAGTTTGGGGCTGCAATGTATCTAGAAATTTTTGGAAAAAGACATATCAATCCAAAATTATTTTATAGCTTATAATATTAAAATTAAAGGTAGTGCATTGGAGATTTCTACTTGAAACTTCTATCTACAATCTTTTTTTTCTACTTTGTGCCTTTAAATCAAATCTATAAAACAATATACTAAAGGGAAAATGACATGTCATTGTTGAAGAATCTAGGGCATCTGGGTTATAGTGAGATTCTTATGATGATGATAACAATTTGCGAAGTACTTTTACTTTTATTATTAATACAATCTTGTCTTATTATTATTAGTGTGTGTTCTTCTTACTTCATCAAACAATTACCTAAAAAAAAGAGACAAGAACACAAGATGTTGGCTCTCATCTAGGGAAAAACCTCTCTCTCCTAGAGAGGAAAACCCTTCTCCACATTTCTCTTATTGAAGCTTCAATTGAAAAATGCCAAACCATAGACCCTTTACCAATAGATCCTCCAAGCACAAGACACAGTCTCTCTTCATTTTGTCCTTCAATCAATGACTTCTTTTGCTTTGTACCTTGATCTCTTCCATTGCACTTCTTTTGACCGCTGACAACTCTTTTCCTGGCAACTGCAGAAACCCTAGGTCTCCTTAGAGACTTATTTCACAATGTATTCCTTCTTTTTTTCCTTTCTTGGCAGGCTTCCTTGTTCTTGATACTTAGGCTAGATAACGAGCCTCTTCTTGAGATGTATTTCCGAGTTAGAGGCTTTCCCTCTTAACCGTACTGTAGATCAGATTATTCCTCACATGTGTGGCTATTTTAGGCCTTGAAATGAGACTTGTACACTCTCCTTTCCTATGCTTGAGGTGAAACCTTATTCGCTTGAGGTAGAGGTCTATTAGAACCCTATTTTCACCCAAATGAGACTTCTTGTAGAGCTTCAATTTATAACTTGTTGTAGCAACATAATGTCCTCTCTTACCTTCGCACGTGTGACAGAAAAGAGCCCTAAAAACAGTCCCCAAAACTTGGATTATTTTTCTCTTTCTTTGCTGCCTTAGAGGCACTCTTTTGCTCCCTTTTTTCACCTCTTTTTCGTCCTTCCATGCTCGCTGATTTCATAGATGATTGATTGTCTTATGGTGAGGTCAAATTGCCCTATATATAGGAGTCTATCCCTCCTTTTGGGATGACTTGATCAACTGGTGAGGCTAACTTGACATTTGTGCATAAAAATTCATTTCTTGAGCTGACTTGAAGAGGAGACTTGTCTTTGCTTTGGAGGATAACTCTAAACATATTTATTTGACTTTAATACATATGTTTACATAGTATAACATGCCTGCATGGGTCTTCAACAATTACATTGACTATTTCACTTTCCTAGAAGTGCTCAAACATTTGCTTGACCTATCAAATGGGAAATAAACCCATTCTTGATAATTACAAAATTAATAGTTATTTTCTTTTACAAGTACAAAGATAAAAATTACATTTATAAAGACTGAACCTAGTTACACTTTCTTCAACACTCCCTCTTAACTAGGGAGGTATTCATAAATCATTACAAGGTGTTTGGCCATTTTCAATATGAAGAATTCACATAGGAGAAATCAAATTGGCAATCCATCTGTTATAGCATCATAGTAACCAACATTGTTTCCACAACAAGACCTTGACGGACAACTCTAATTCTTAACAGATTAGAGAACAATGTTGGCGAGACCCATGATTATAGACACCTTCATCATTGTCTCTCAAGGTACATACCCACCTAGGTGTTCAATGAGTATGACCTTCTAGGAATATTCTTATCTTGGGTTCCCATCCCTCAAAGAATATCGGTCCTCTTTCCTACTCTTATCTTGGATTCCATACACATTCACAAAGAGCATCAGATGCATGATGATTACCCAATCCTCCATTCTTTCTTTCCAAGTGAAGACAATAATTTTGTGTCTATCTCTCCCTCTCAACTAGGGAAGATATTCCCATTCCTGTGAAGGAATTTACCCAAGCTCCCTCTGACCAGGAACTTGCCTAAGCTCCCTCTTAATTAGGGACTTGTCAGAGCTCCCTCTCAACTAGAGACTCTCCTATACATCAAAAACTTGTTCTTGTGGGTCCTTCAGCCACTTGATCAATTTATTTCCTTGATGTCATGAAATTTAGTCGAGATTCTTCCTTGTAAGGTATCAACCATCGATCACTTTCCTTCTTAGTTTGTCATGTCATTCCTTCCTTCATGGAAAGTGGCCTTCTTGATACATATCTAGAACCTTCGTCATATGGCTACTTATTTCTTATCATGTTTCTTTCTAGAATTTCCATCACATGAATGCTAGTTGTACTTACACTTACAAATTTTGTTCCAGTAGCCCTGCATGAACCTATCCATTTATTATTCAAGAAATCAAAGCATAACATTAAATCAAATTGTAACTTACAAGATGGATTTCCATCATGACATTTTGTTGGATTGAATCATCAACATCCTACATTTTCACGTCTCCAAGGCCTTTCCAGGTGTTAAGGGTCCTTTGATCTTTTTCTTCCTTTGTCATAGTTCTCGTGCCTTTTCTTTGGGAGATGTCTTCAACAAATCTGTCAAATGTTGATTCCTAGTGTCCATGGTGTCCTTTTATCCATGATCTCTTTATCTCATATGCATCTTTATTTATTTTCTTTTTCAACCACCTCATACTCCATATGAGTACAATTCTCATGTTGACCTTTATCTATTATTAAACCATGCCTTTGTGTATTTTCTTCAGTGAATGAGATCTACCCTGTTTTTTACCATGCTACCAGAGAAATTCCCCATTCTCATTGATACAAATTATGACATGAATTCAACTAAAAACATAGATGTATACATGCCTCATCTTAGTTATTTCCTTGATCATCTTAGATTCCTTTGACAACTTCCTAGATTTATATTACCTCAATATCCTTTGCTTTGCCACATCTTTCCTTGCCTACATTTCATCCTTTTCTTGAATCCCCATAAGTGGAATTCCTATCGAGACATCCGCTTTTCCTGAAAGTCATGAACCTTCTGTTGAAGATTCCACCAAAGGATCCTAATAGTCCTCATTCTACAAATTCTCTTTCTGCTGATGATAATGGCCTTCCAATATGATTCTTATTGATCATGATCATTCCTTTATGCCTTGATGAGGTTATCCAATGGCTACATCCTTTCTACATGAATATGTTTTTCTGACTATCTCTACATAATGCTCCTATATTCTTGAAGATGTCATTCTCATAAATCATGCATTCTATACAACTGCTAAATGTTCCTATGATACCCAACACTTTAAAGAAGACTTATGTAAAGAAGTTGATATCAATCATAGAATAGATCCAATGGTCCTCCTTCTTTTGCTTCTTGTCCTCTTCTTTCACTTTTTGGGTAATGTGGGCTTCTACTCATTTCCTCTTATTGTTGTCCTTCTTGGACTTAGGACAATCCCTCTTACAGTGTCCATATTCTTGGTAGCCAAAACATTGGACTTTGGACATACTCTTTTACCCTTTCTGTGTGGACCAAACTTGCCAAATTTCCCTTTTCTCTTGGACATACAAATGCCTACTCCTTTGATCCCACATCATCCTTGGCTTTGAGTGTAGTCTCCTCAATTTTTCATAGAGACTAAAGTTCATTCAACAGGGTAGCTTACTTCTTGGCATATATACTTGATGTGAAGTTGACCCATACCTCAGGTAATGCATTGAGCACCACAATTGTCATCTCTTTGTCTGACATAAATTCTCCTACTTCTTGCAGCTGGTCTCTCATCTTAGAGACCTTCATGAAGTGGGGATCTATTCCTTCTTCCTTGGATATCTACATTTTGTATAGTTCATTACACAAGGATATCACTTCTCTAGCTGTGCTAACTAAGAATAGCTTCACTAGCTTATCATAGATTTCTTTAGATGTTTCAAGTTTGGAAACATAAGGAATGAGAGGGTCCTTGATGGATTCTATCAGAATCCTTTGAGCCCTTGTTTCATCCTTATTATACTTGGCTAGGGCTTGAGTTTGTTCCTTATCAGGAACAATGACACTCCCTTTGACACTATCCATAAGTTCATTCTCTTTTTAGAAGTAGATCAATCCTCTTTTTCCATGCAAGGAAATTAGAAGTCCCAACCAATTTGTTGCTTTCCTTGCAAAAAGCCATTGTGATATTTTTAGAATATTACATAAAAATAATTACTTGAGAGTGTTGGTGATGAAGAGATCTTGTTGATTCCTTGAATATTTTATGACTTGACTTCTGAGATCTTGGATTTCTTCAAGATGCTTCCTTCAAGGTGCCTTATGAGAGACTTGATTGGTGATGATAACTTCTCACTGTGTAGATATGGAGATCTTTTAATGTAGGGCCTGGCTCTGAGTACCTTCTTTGAAGTAAACCCTTCTTGGATGAGCCTTCTTGTGGATGCCTTATATGGAAGGATTTCTTCTTTCTTTGTTCCCAGGATGTTAGTCCTCCTTGATGGATCTAGGAGAGGAGATAATAATCCTCAATGTCTTCGATGGATCTGGAACCGTTTCTTGTAGATATGATGCTTCAAACTTTCTTCTTGATCTTATTGCTTCAATATTCTATGTGTTATTGAGATGCCTTTCTTTGATGTGTCACCTTAGCTCTGATACCATGTTGAAGAATCTAGGGCATCTGGGTTATAGTGAGATTCTTCTGACGATGATAAAAATTTGTGAAATACTTTTGCTTTTATTATTAGTAAAATATTCTCTTATTATATAGTGTGTGTTCTTATTACTTCATCAAACAATTACCAAAACAAAAGAGACAAGAATGCAAGATGTTGGCTCTCAGCCAGGGAAAACCTCTCTATCCTAAAGAGGGAAACGCTTCTACAAATTTCTCTTATTGGAGCTCCAATTGACAAATTTCAAACCCTAGACCCTTGACCAATAGATACTTCAAGCATAAGACACAATCTCTCTTCCTTCAAACTTATTCCGAAAACTAATAGCTCTTTTCCCAGGAACCGCAGAAACCCTAGGTCTCCTTAGAGACCTATTTCAAAATGTATTCCTTCTTTCTTTCCTTGCTTGATATGCTTCCTTCTTCTTGATACTTAGGCTAGACAATGAGCCTCTTCTTGAGATGTATTTCTGAGTTATAGGCTTGCCATCTTAATCCTACTGTAGATCAGATTCTTCCTCGTACATGTGGATGATTTAGGGCTTGAAATGAGACTTGTACTTGCTCATTTCCTTCGCTTGAGGTGAAACATTCTTCGCTTGACGTAGAGGTCTATTAGAAGCCTCTTTTCACCCAAATGAGACTTCTTGAAGAGTTTCTTTTGGATTGAATCTTCCACCCATTCCATGCTTGCTCCTTCTCTTTAGTGTGGATTTACTTTGACCATACTTTCTACCTCTATTATATACCTTAGAATTGGTGTTATTGGAAAGCATAAAGCTCAACTTGACTGCATTGAGCAAGGTGCAATGATTAGATCATGAATACGAAGATGAAGACAAACATGAAGATGCCATGCAACTTTATCGAGTTGTCAAAACATGAGAACTGATTTTACTAGGGAAAGTGATTTATTAGGAACCAAAGTGACAGAAGTTCCTCCCTTTGAGATAGGAACTTAACACAATGGAATAAGAATAATCAAGGCATCCATCCAAGGTTATTTAAAAAATGGTCATGATATCGAAATTGTTTTTTAAAGAAACGAGTAAAGATTTATTTTAAAGATTAATCTGGTTACAAGGCTAGAACCTTTACATATTCAAATATTCCTTGTTGGTTTGAGATTGAGCATGGAGGATCAATCTAAACCCTCAAGCGAGTACCACATGATATAAAAATTTTAGTCCCTTTCCAACTAAAAAAATTACAAAGAATGACCAATATCCAAATCAATTTACATTCCACTTTTCACTACTTTTGATTTGTTTTAGACTGACTTCTTATTTTCATTGGCGAAATACTTTTTCCCTTCTTCCCAACTTGAATCCAAGTCATATTTTCTTCTAATTTTGATGGGTCACTCTTCAACAAGTGAGCATTGTTATTTTAAAATTTTTCCTCATTTGTGTGATCTACCTAAGAAGTTTCCTTTCCAATTTTAGTCCTTGTGGTTTTAAGAGGGGATCCACTTTTCATGGGGGTTTGCTAATTTTCCACTGTTGTTGAGTTCGGAGGATCCTCACTGACATGCACTTTTTCCTGAATGAATTTAGTTGCCTTTGAAGCATTTTATTTGACAATATCTACTTCTTGTTTATCTTCTAGTTATTTCTTATCATGAGACTCTTCTTATTTTTATACCATATAGTGTTCACCTTGAGCTCCTTCTCACCATTTGGGCCTTCGATTTTCTAGTCTTTACTATTCTACAAACACCCAGGACATTTTTTGATTACATGCTCTATGCCGAAATGAAACATTTTCATAATCAAACTTTTCAACACAGACATAGTTTAGAGCCTAAGATTAATATTACTGGGAAAAGCCTTATTGACTTCCATATCCACACATATTCGAGCATAAGTAGTATTATACGAATTTTTAGTTTTTGGGTTGCAACGATAAAAATTTCCTAATGCATTCCTAATAGAGCATAACAATGGGAGATTCCAAAGATGTAGGGGAAGGTTCAGAAGCCTTACCAAAACTAGAGTCATGGATATTGATGCGAAACCTGAATCAAAGGTGGGAGACCAAGGTTGCAATAAGAGATCGACACTACCCTAAAAACACAGTTTTGATTCACAAATAACTTTCTTGTCCTCAATATTGTTAACAACAACAACAAAAAAGCCCTGAGCCATAGGATGAATATTCATATCATCCTTCAAGAGAGGATTCCATGTTTTAGAGATCCATTTGTGAAGATCAATCAACTATGTCCAAAACCAATTAAACATGTAGAACAAACCTTGCGCTAAAAATTATTTTTCACAACTGAAGCTTCCTCCTCCAAAGGAACATTAAGGGAAGGAACTTCTTGAACTATCATAAGAACATATATGGATTTCAGCATGACACTATACGAAACCAAAGAAGATCTTATTGGACTGGAAACCATTACTACAAAAGATATTGTCTTCTTCGCTAGATCACTAAGGTTTTCCATTTTTTGAAATGTAGTAGATATCTGCAAAGAGATCCACGCGATTTGAGCATAGATTGACTGACAAGGGAAAAACCCTAGCTTCCGCAAGGGTTTTAAGAGCTTCATCCATATCTTCATTTGTTGACTTTGTATTTCTCTTGAATGCCATTATTGACCACCGAAACATGTTAGTTATAACACCGCCTTTTCAACATAACATTGATAACGGTAATTTTTAGTTATGATTTTTCAATGCATTTTTTGAGGCCTTCCCATGCATTTTTGGGGGGAAATAATACAAAATTAAGAGGTTGACTCAGTATGATAATGCTATTTCCAATGAGTTAAAGAAGACCTAAAATGTAGTACTTAGTGAAAAATTATCATCTTGACAAGTCTCCCCTTTTTTTAACAACTAAATATTCCTTCTCAACCCTAATAATGCTAAGGCAAGGGTTCTTACATTTTAGCACCATGTTGCTTAGGTTTTGTTAGCACCATTTTAATATTTAGTTTAAATCCTTGGTTATCATATATTTCTAAATGAGCTTTGCCATTACATATTTTCTTAAATATAATCTACCATCATTATAGCCATTTTAAATGGTTATATATAATGTTTATTTTTCATCGTTTAATCCTTTAAAATTCATTTTTTACCATAATACTCTAATTTATTATATTATATTATTTTTCTTTCAATCCATTCCAAATCAATATAATTTATTGTGAAATTCATAATAAATATTATTACTTACTTAGATTTGTTTAAACATTAAAATCTTAATTTTCTTTATAAAAACAAAAAAAATGCTACTTTTTTATTAAATAATTTATCCATTTATAAAAAAATTTACTCACATATACTCATGATCCAGGTTCACGAAAGAATGAAATGAAATACAAATATAAATAGAAACACAAAGATATAATGAAGGAGACGAGGGTTTCGGGCGGAACCGCGTTCAGGTCACGGGTAGGTAGTTTGCAGACAGTTTCCGTAAACAGTTGAAGGCGCAGGAAAGCATCTCCCGGGTGACTGGCAGCTGGAGGTCGGCGTTTTGTTTGGTGTAAGTGTTTTTGTTCGGTGAAAAACCATTACAGTAGCTGCAGACTTTCCGTTTTATTCCGTTTACAAGAGATTAGGGTAAAGGAGCCTGTCACTTTGACCGTTTTGCTGTCGTTTTTCTCGGAACGGCTACCCTAACCATCGTTAATCCCAACGAATTGGTGGATCTGGACCCGGAATTGGAAGACATTCTCTCAATGTGGAGGAAGGAACCCACAATTCAAAACGTGGAACAATATTTTGGAGCTTTTGAGCTGTCGAGGTTGGAGTCCTTTTCACAGGAGGTTAAACCATCTTTTCTGCATCAAAGTAAGGATCCCGGCAGAGAAGCCTCTAGATTTCGAAACCAGGCTTCCTACAAGCAGGTGGTAAGGGAGAATGCGACGGATGGGTTGATAGTGGGTGCTCCTTCTACTGATCCAAAGGGAAAAGCAGAATCAAGCCGGATTTTTCCATCAAAGGGTTTTGAAGATTTCTCATATTTGGGGCTCTCTTCAGGCCTCGGCTCTACAAGGGTTTCTGGTGGTTTTCCTCCGCTCTCTAGGGTTTCTCTGCAAAAAGAATCCCCTTTACCAAAAGAAAGCTCTGCAGGAGGTTTCGTGGGCCAATCCGACAGCTTAGCAGGAGAGAGGGGAGGTCTCGAGGGTGCGGCGGCTGGTCATCTTTTTACAGGGACCCCTGACCCCGTTTTCTCTACTCATGTTCAGTCACAGCCGGAGATAGATTTCCCTGAGGATTCGGCACAGGAGGAACCTGAATGGACCGACGGCCGCGGGGAAACTAGGGCCTCTGCGGAAGAGTTAAGGAATAAAGGGGCAAAAAGAAAATCCCAAAGGCCAATTGGATCTCAGGAGATTGAAGGGAACTTAGTCCTAGGTATGGAGGTCTCTATAGAATAAACCCTAGCCATTGCAGAATGTACCCTAGTCGGAAGGGCAAAAGAAAAGAAATTTTCGTCGGAATTTCTTCAAGCATGGGGTGAAAATTGTTTCGTCTCTGATAGACCCTTTCAGTTCGAGGCACAATGTTTAGCGAAAGGGTGGTTCAAGTTCAGTTTCGAGGACAAGGAGTCGGCAGAGTGGGTGCTTGAACGAAACTGGAATATAGGGAACATTCCGGTTTTGCTGAAAAAATGGAGCCCCCTTTTTGATGCTATCAAAGAGAGGACTGATGAGTTCCCGGTATGGGTGAGAGCCCCGGGTCTCCCCTCGTTTCTATGGACAGAGGCTGTGTTCAAAGCCATCGGGAACAGACTGGGATCCTTCCTGGAAGCAGATATGTCTTTTCTGGAGACGAAGAACAGAGCGATGGCCCGCATCCTGGTAAGCCTAAATCCGAGCAGAGGTCTGGCCCAAAAAATCAATTTACAATACAAAGATTATGTGTTCGAACAGCTTTTGGATTATGAGCACTTGCCGTTTAGGTGCCACCGCTGTCATGAATACGGGCACCTTGCAAAGGATTGTCCGCTGTTCAGAAGAAGGAGACGTTTCCGGAGGACCCCTGTTTTCAGAGAACCAGTTTTCAATCATCCTCAAGCGCCTCAGGAGAAAGAAGACGTGGCGAAGCAGGCATCAGAAGAAATGGAGATTGAGGAGACTCTAAAAGAGCCAGTATCTGAAGACCCCCATGTCCAAGAGGCTGCACAAACCACTGAATTGCAACCGGCGGAAGCAGTGGAGGAGAACGCAAAGGTCACGCCCGCAGAACAAAATCCTCTCAGCGATCCTGAAATGGGTATGTGCTCAGGTCCCCCTCTTTCTTCTCCTAAAAATCCTGAGCATGTTTCAGTTTCTATGCATGTTTCGCCTTCAAATTTTCCCTCTCATATCACTGGCATAAATGAGAACATGGAACCTGCAAAGACCTCTCCTGATGTAGACACTATTTCGGCTGCCATGCCGTCCCTTGATTTGAATTGTGAAGATATGTGGCCCCCTCTTGCTCCCCCAGTTCCTCACACCCCGTGCCCCTACAACCTTAGATCTATGGGAGGGAAGTCTGGGCAGTCGAATGTAATTGGAGGCTTAGGACAGTCATCCTCTCAGAGTTATGCCAAAAATAAGAGAGGTAGAAAATCGGACCTATCTAAGGCAAAACTTAAAGCCAAGCTGGACGTAGCAGATGGAAAACAATACTCAATCCCCGGGGTTCTTAGAGCAGTGCAGTCCCCTGTTTCTGTTAACAAATGATTTTGTCATCCTGGAACTGTAGAGGTTTGGCCAGTAAACCTAAAAAACTGGCCTTGAAAGATTGGATCCTTAATTCAAAAGTGGACATTCTCTTTCTGCAAGAAACTTTGGGGAAGGCTACTGAGGTAGAAACAATGTTAAAGGCTCTCTTGCCAGGATGGACCTTTTCTGCAATAGATTCATCAGGCCACTCGGGGGGTCTAGCAATTGGGTTTAAAGAAGGTCGAATTAATGTCATTAATCAATGGGGGATGAAGCAAGTTATGGGCATGGAGGTTATTTCCCCTGACTTCACCCACCCCATTTCAATTGTAAACATATATGGCCCTTGTCAAGGAAGGGAGATCTTCTGGGATGATTTGTTGTCAAAACCTTTGATGAAGTCTTCCTTGTCGATTGTGGGGGGTGATCTAAACTTTTATATAGGCAGAGCATAAGCATGGGGTCCATCAGCTAGGGAAGACCCTCTATCAGATTTTTTCCTCAATCTTCTCTTGGAAAACAACCTCATGGACCCTGCCCCGGTCAAACTCAAGCCTACTTGGAGGAACAGAAGAGTAGGGGAGGATCAGATCACCAAAAGATTAGATCGCTTTCTGCTATCTGAGGACCTAATCTCTAAAGCTCCTACTTTCAGACAGTGGGTTGAGGAAATAGGCAACTCAGATCATTTCCCTATCTTTCTAGATCTCTCTTTCCCTCCCCCAAAGCCTCCTTCCCCCTTTAAATTCAACTCCTCATGGCTTCAAGATCCATCTTTCAATAATCTCTTTAAGGAAACGTGGATCCATCCTGACAGAAATGCAAGAGAGGACAAAAGCTTCCTGTTCATGGAGAATCTCAAAAGATTGAAGAAAGCGACAATATCATGGGCAAAGGACAGGAAACTGAAACAGAATGAAGAACTGTCAGGAATCAGGGAGGAGTTGAAGCTTCTGGAGAGCACTGAGGAATACGGATATATTTCGCAGGCTTCAAAAGATAGAATCCTTCATCTGGAGAAGCTTCAAAACAAAATCCTCTTGGACAAGGAAGAAGAATGGAGGCTTAAGAGTAGGGCAATATGGCTAAAATCAGGGGACGAAAATACTAGTTTTTTTCATAACTTTGCAAAAGGAAGAAAATATGTAAATACTATTTGGAGCCTTAAAGATGAAGAAGGAAGGGAGGTCAGTTCTTTTTCAGATCTCTCTGGTTTAGGACAGAGACACTTCCAGAAATTTTCTCAGATCCAGGAGAGGCCACCATAGCAGAAGTCATAAGAACAGCACAATGCTTCCCAAGATTCGTTGAGGAGGAAGAAGCAGAAGAGCTATCAATCCCTGTTTCCAAGGAGGAGGTTGAAGCTGCTATGAAACATATGGCCAAAGACAAAAGTCCAGGTCCTGATGGCTGGACTATTGAACTTTTTCTCACCTTCTTCGACCAAATAGGCTCTGAAATTACTGATGTAGTAGAAGAATCAAGACAGAAAGGAGAAGTCTATAGGCCTTTCAATTCAACTTTTATTGCTCTCATACCTAAGAAGGATGATCCGGAGAGCTTTGAAGATTTCAGACCAATCTCCTTGTGTAATTGTATTTACAAGATCATTGCTAAGGTAATAGCTATCAGAGTTGTTCCTATCCTGTCAAGAAACATCTCAATGGAACAATTTGGTTTTTTGGATGGAAGACAAATTCACGAAGCCATTGGAGTAGCCCAGGAGGTAATTCACAGTGTCAGACAAAAGAAGAAGAAGGGAGCGGTACTCAAAATAGACCTTTCCAAAGCTTATGACCGAATAAACTGGCTCTATCTCCGGCTGTTGCTTACTCATTTGGGCTTCAACTATTCTTTTATTAGCTGGATAATGGGATGTATCACAAATGTCAGTTTTGCAGTTCTGATCAATGGAGCAGCCTCCCCTTTTTTCAATAGCCAAAGAGGCCTCAGGCAAGGCTGTCCTTTATCCCCTCTCCTGTTTCTACTAGTGGCAGAAGGGCTAAGCAGACTGATTCACAAAGCAAGAAGAGAGGAGAAGGTAAAAGGTATTGAGGTAGCAATTAATCTTTTTATCACCCATCTGCTTTTTGTCGATGATATATTGATTTTCACCAATGGATCTTATAATGAACTTAAGGAGTTAAAATGCATTTTCGATCTATTTCTGAAAGCTACTGGAATGCAGATAAACTCTAGGAAATCTCAAGTTTGTGTGGCAGACTTTGACAGAAGAGAAAGATCCAGGATGGCTAATCTTTTCCCCTACCAACATCAGCCTCTGGACTCCCCTTTCAAATATCTGGGGTTTTGGCTAAAGCCGGCAGCTTATAAAAAAGAGGACTGGAACTGGCTCATAGCAAAGCTAGAAGCCAGAATTTCACATTGGAGTTTCAAGTGGCTCTCCAGAGCTGGCAGATTGACCCTCATAAAATCTGTTTTGTTAGCCATTCCAGTATACTGGGCAGCTTTAACCTGGGTCCCCAAAGGAGTGATGGAGAAAATCAGAAGAATGTGTTGCAGATTTCTATGGGCAGGTTCCAAAGAATCCTCCGTCTTACCCTGGGTGGCATGGGATAAGGTGGCTAGACCAAAAGACTGGGGAGGATGGGGAATAAAAAGGCTCCCTGAGTTCAGCCTTTCTCTAGCAGCTAAATCAGGCTGGAGATTAGTCACAATGGAGAATCTTTGGACAAAGGTGGTTAAAAGGAAGTACATTGATCCAGCTCCCTTGGAAGACTGGATTCGGAGCCAAGATAAGAAAATGAAGAATATCTCAGTCATCTGGAAGGCCACGGTGGAGGCCTTCTCTGTGATTGAACAAGGTTTGGCATGGAAAGTGGGAGATGGAAAACATATCAAAATCGGCAGAGACCCATGGGTAGGTTGTAATGAAGCTTTTGCCTTGTCACCTGGTTTTCTCAGACATCTTGATAGCAAAGGAATTACAACTCTAAATTAGGTGGAGAAAGTAGGACACTCTAAAATATGGGGCCAGGCTTGGAAGAATGATGAAGACTTAGGAATAAATATCAGATGGAAGAACGAATGGGCTTCTTACATCCAAGAACTGCATCGTTCAAATGTTAGGCTAAAAGACGAACCAGATCGTTTGATATGGGCGCAAGGCAAAACAGGAGAATATTCCCCAAAAGATGGATATACTTTCTTAATGGCAAAGAAAGGATGGGGAATACCATACTGGTGAGCAAAAAACATATGGAAATTAAAATGCCCAGCTAAGCCAGGATTTTCCTATGGTGCATACTAAAAAGAAAGGTCCCTACTTGGGACATTTTACAAGCCAGATATTTAGTTGGGCCTGGGAGGTGCCCAATCAGACATCTCTTTACAGCATGTGTAGTCTCTCAAAAAATTTGGGAGGAGGTAACCTGTTTGCTTAAGGTAAAAGCTCAGTGGGGATTAGATCCTTTGGAAGAGGCTTGGAGGAAATGGTGGCAAAACTATCCGGAGGGAAACATGAGAAATCTGCCTCTTATTTTCTTTTGGGGTGTATGGTTAGCAAGGAACAAAAGCTTGTTTCAAGACAAGGACACTCCCACAGCCACCATTGCCATAAATTGTGCTGCCATTTACTCTGCCATCCCGATCCCTGATGCTAAAAATATCCAAAAGAAACAAAAGCCTGTTTCTATCTTGGAGGGCATTCCTTGGGCCTTTTTTGACGGGGCATCCCAGAATAACAAGGCCGGAGCAGGCCTGTGCATTCACTTGAACCCTGATCATACTCTAAAAGCATCTGTAGGGCTAGGACCTGGTACAAACAACTACGCTGAGCTGTCTGCCTTGCGCCTTCTCCTATGCTGGTTACTTCAAAGAAATATCTTCACAATTCAAATCTTCGGAGACTCTCTGAATGTCATAAAATGGGTTAATGGAAATGCATCCTGTCAAAACCAGATTCTGAAGACTCTTGTAGAAGAAATTATGTTTTTAAAGTCATCCTTTAACAGTTTTTCTATTTGCCACATCTACAGGGAAAAGAACGAGGAAGCAGACCAGCTTTCTAAGGCTGGTCTACAGCAAGATTTGGGCGTTTGGTCAATAGTAGAAACCAGACAGGGGCAGACATCCTCTTCACATCAGGCCCCTTTTGCTCCGCCACTGTGATCGAGGCACTTCCTTCCTTTTTTGTCAGCAGGCTAAATGAATTTTTTGTATACAGCTTTTCTCTATTTTTACTGTTATCCTTATCATGAGCTCTTCAAACAGTAAAACAAAACTTTTTGTACAGCTTTCAGATGTTTTATCACAGTCACTTTTTTAATCTTGTAAGGGGTTGTTTTCCTTCTCTGAAGGAGACCCCGGAGTATGCATTATATGGTTTGTATTTAAGCCTCCTGTAGGGAGGAAGACTACTTGTGTTTTCTCAGCAGTTTCAGGACATAACATATCCTTCACAATCAGTCAAAAAAGGACTGAGAATTATGTTTGGTTTTTACTTTTAAGAAGTACAAAACAACACACATGGGAGTCATCAGGCCTGCAAAAGATATCATCAGAATGTAAACTTTTTATATGCTTAATAAAAAGTCTTGCTTTTTTCCTCGAAAACAAAGATATAATGAAAACATAACTTCAATTCATTAATAACAAAGTACTGGAAACTGTTTACATGCATAATGGAAATAAACTAGCTCAGGTGATGGTAGCTTATCTTTGAGAAGAGTTATGGCGGCTACATGCCTTTTGAGTTGAGTTACAATCAATTTCAAAGACCTATTTATTATTGAGAAATAAGAGAAAACTCTAAACATCCAAAAAGCTAACCCTAGGAGATGAAGCGCCAAAACTCTGTGGGCCCTGTTGGGGTAAATTTGTACATCAACTTGCTGATGTCATAACTTTGGCATACAATCTCTGTTTGACGTGTACGATACCTTGTTAGAAATATCTATCTGGGGACTAAAACTTTGTTTTAGGCTTCAAAGTTGCTTGTTTTCCAAAAAACATTGTTTATGGCCTCAAAATGGTTCTATTTAGGACCCGAAAAGATGCCAAAAATAGTAAACTGTGCTACAATTAAGGAAACTAAAAGAACCAATGGTGAGGGTCTAAGTGGAATAGGTAGTTGGCCACCAATATCCACTTGGATCAACTCATAACTAACTTCATCTAAAATGTTTTTATTTCATTATCTCATTATTCAAAAAGATAAAAATATACAAATAACATATCATACCATTTAAAAAAAAGATTTAATGTTTGAAAACTCTTTTCTAATTTTAATTAATATTCCATTTAAAATATAAATTGACTATAATATAGTTATAGTGGCTAATGTAAGCCAACCTAATTTCATTACAATTTCAAATCGAATATAATTTGAGCAAACCTTATTTCTTTTATTTTCTGTTTCTTTTTCCTTTCTTTTTTTTCTATGTAAATTTTTGTACCTCTGTATTTAATCAAACGTTATATACAACATCTTTATAAAGGAAGAAAAACATCACTGATGGTCCACACAAGCATACCAAAAAACACTATCCAAAATATCAAAACAAACTACCAATGCCATTATAATGAAATTCATGAGTATGACTTATATCATTGAATAATACCTTAAGAAACATAGTAAGGTTTGAGAAGTAATTAGCTGTAGTAAGTTTGCTTAATAAAATAACACCATTTCAGTTCCAGATTTTCCTTCGTATAATAAGAAATCAAATCCAAGGTAAAAAATACATGAGATGTTTAATCAAGTTTTCATATGGAAAATCATAGTTGTAGACTCTGTCATATCAATGACATATTAAATATCTAAGATAAGAGGAGTCTTCCTCTTGTTAAAGTAGTACCCTGCCATTCCTCAAAAAATATGTAGCCTTTTCGTGTGGAAATAACCTTTTTCAATAAGGAGTCCACATGAGTATTTTATTCCCTATGTATGTGCTGAAAAGAGAGATACTAGAATTTTTTTCTTCATGCTTGTAATCTTGTTCTTCCAAGACAAATTTAATACTTATAAATTTTTAGAGTCTTATAAGCAATTAATTATGTATTTAGAATCACCATAAACTTGAATCTGAGATGTTGGAACTTATAATTATGTATTTAGAATCACCATAAACTTGAAATCACCATAAACTTGAATCTGAGATGTTGGAAAGTCCACAATAGTCAATTTTGAATGCCAACGTTTCAAGTCTATACCAAGACCCATCGTTATACCAAGATCCATGGTCAAGACAATGGTCGAGGAGAAGTAGAAGAGAAATGGAGCAATAAATAGTAAGCGATCAGCAGAAAAGGACGACAATGAAATATTGAAATATTAATGAAGGTGAACTTAATAATATGTTACTAATTAAATTATTTAATTTTTTGATATAATATTATATTAATAATGCATTTTACTTTAATTTCAATTTCTAAAAATTGATTAAATTAAAAAATATTAATTATAATGATTTTATACATGTTAGTATAAATACTTTTCATTCAACTAAATATATTAATACCTAAGTGCCAATATATTTGATTCTTGATTAAATGTATTTAAATTAATATGCTTTTTATTATACCTTGAAAGATAAATTGATTTAGCTTAGTAATTATTGAAATGTTGATTAATATGTTTTGAATATCATTTAAATGTTGCTTAATTTTCGAATAAGAAAACTTTTTGAAGGTTTCAAAAAACAAAAGTTCCCAACATGGAATGATTGCAACCTTGTTGTTTGTTCCAGATTCAATATTCAACCAAATGCAATTAGAATGAATTATAGGGAAATTGATAAAGGAACCCCCACCATAAAGACCTGCTTGTGATGCACCATCAAAAAACCCAATAGAGAAAAATTGTGATAACATAGGATAACATAGTATTATGGGATTTATTGGATTTTGTACTCTCATTAATTCCTTAAAAAAACCAACAATCTAGTAGAGTATATGTTCAAGTTTGATGGTTAAATCTTCAAATATGAATTTTTCCCCACCTTCTATATGCCCCAGACAATAAAGAGTGGTATGCTTTTATATCTTCCCATCTTTAAATCCCACCAATGAAGTCATGATTCAAAAGAAAAGGTAGATCCAACGCCTTGAAGTCTAGCTACATATAAGACATCTTTCTAAACATCCTTGGCAATGGAGTATTGATTGAAGAGGTGGTTTACAGTTTCATGCCCAAACTTAGATAGACAACATACATTTAGGCCAATAAATCCCCTTTTTGGATATTATCCCACATACGTATATGATTACCTAGATAAAGCCAACAAAAGCAATAGAGGTTTTGTGGCAACGACCATTTTCATAATTTCCTATGCTACCAAATGTCTTTGTGTTCCAGTGAGGAAAAGAAGATAGATTCATATTGTAATCTAGTAGAAACCTAGCCCAAAGAGGTGTTCCAACTCCATACTAACTCCTCTTCATTATTTAGATAAATCCCATTTTAATAAAGACCCTTACAAAGAGGTCCCATTTAGTAGCCAAGGACCCATGTAAACCTAGAGCCACTGAGTTTTTCTAGCTTCCAGAGAGAGTTGTACAAGAGCCAGTTCTCTTATCATGGATTAATATGTTCAAACCCTGAGAATTTAAGAGGGAAATCAACTCAAGAGATACTTTCCTAGAATTATCTGATTACCCTAACCCACCTTCCAGGAAAGCCAGGGGTAAGGTTCTAACAGACCTCTCCAAGTGATAGAGCTAGAGATATTTGTCTACTTGACATAGGATCTCAACCATTCAATGCCATACCTATTTTTAAAATATTTATCGTTGATAATGCGATTCTAAAGACCAAAAACTAGTCAAATCTCTCCAAAGGCTCTTCATAGAGAGATCTAAGCCAAACCAGTGAATATTTTTCAAGCCCTAACCCCCAAGGCACTTACATTGTGATAAAATATCCGGTTTTTCAAAATGAATACCTTCCTTTTCCTTTTTACCGGTATATACTAAATTAAACATACATTGTCTAGTCTTTTTTATAATGGATTTTAGGATCTTAGAAAGCATTAACAATCAAAACAAAATACTCTCCAACACAAACTCAACCATAATCATTCTACCTCCCAGAGATAGCCACTTGTAACACTAGTTATGAATTCTATTTTTTAACTTTGTAATTAACTAGCACCAATCTTCCAAGTGGCAACGGTTCGATTTTAAGTGATAAGCCAGATATATGAATCATTTCTCTAAGTATTCCATCTTAAAGGGAAACAAATATTTAATGGAGACTATGTTCTTATCCAAAGTCTCGCTCTAAAGGAAAGTATATTTTTGGTTGTTGATATCCATACCAAATGCATCACATAAAGTTGTGAAACTTCTGTAAAAGACATCACATTCAACAAGCATATTTTCCCCAAAAATAAAAACATCATTAAAAAATAGTAGATGAGTAATATATTGTGTCTTTGATACCTTGGCCCCTTTTAAAACACTATATTTTTTTGCTTTGATGATCATTCTACTCAGGCGTTCTATGAAAAGAGGTATTAATAGAGGAGAAAGGGGAAACCTTGGTCTCAAGCCTTTAGAATTAGTGAAGAAAGCATTCAAAAAGCCATTTACTTACACACAAAAATTTGTAGATAATACACATATTATAATTCAGTTAGTGACCTTCAAATTGAGACCAATTTGAAGAAGTAATAGCCTAAGGAAGTCCCGATTAATTATGTCATATGCTTTAACCAAGTCTATTTTGAATAACATAGCATCAATTTTTTTAATTCTAATAAAATGAAGGGACTCTTGAGCCACACCTATAACATCATGAATTTGACGTCCAGGGAGGAAACCAAACCATTCCAGTGAAATAACTTTTAAGATTTTTCTTTTTAATCTATTTGAGATGATCTTAGAAATTACTTTATAGATCATGTTGCATAGTGAAATTGGTATGAAATCATTCAAACTCTTAGGTTTGGAGAATTCGGGGATCAAAAGTGATAAATTGGCATTAATGGCCCTAGAAACCAACCCAATTGTTTTGGCCTCCTCCACTACATGAAGAATGCCATTCCCTACCAAGTCAAATAAATTAATGTATAAAATCAATAGTCCACTCATTAGGACGATGGATTTTATAATTAGAAAAGGATTTTAAGACCAATTTGATTTCATCCAAAGTCACAGGGCCACCCACATTAGCCGTGTCCTCCTCCAAGAAAAAATGAGGAAAGTGATGTATAAGTTGTAGCCGAGAATTTTTACCAAGGTCTTTGAAGAGGCTAGAAAAATGATCCTTTGTAGCCTCCTCCAAATCCTCTTGTGAGCTACAAGTGGTTCCATCGTAATCCTTAATATCCAAAATAGAGTTCAAAAATCTCCTATAGTTTGCAAATATATGGAAAAAACTATGTTTCCATCTCCTTCGTTTACCTAGATAGCTTGAATTTCTAATCTCTATTCCTCCGCATTAGCTTTAAGTAATTGGGTTTTTATCCCCTCCAGATTACATAGGTACATTTTCACTTCACTAGGAAATTTTCAGGATATGTGGGATTGAAATGTGGTCTCATACTTTAATTCAATAGAGCCCAAATCCAACTCCCTCTCTTGCTTTTATTCTTTGCCCAAATCTTGACTTGTTTTTTTAGTTCCTTCATTTTTAGAACCAAGACTCCATGGTATAAAATGAAGGTCCATCAGGAAGCTCCTTTCAATAGAATTTAACTAAGGAGATGAAAGAAACATCTTTCATTCAGGAGTGATTGAATTTGAAATGATACTTGATGGGGGAAGTGTTAAAGTACAAATATAGGAAGATGGGAAAATGGTCATATATACCTTCTGAATAGATCTAGGACCAAAATTTACCCATCCTATTAGCCAGGGATTCAACTATCAAAAAGTGATCAAACCTTTTAGCTATCACATGTTCCTTCGACCACCCATTCCTCCAAGTAGGGTCTAGAGGGATTGGAAAAACATCAGTAAGATTTGAATCTTGTATTAGATGACAGAATACTAAAGCTATGGGGTCAATTCGAGCACTGCCCCCCCAAATTTCATTAGAAGAGGTAGTGAAATTCAAGTCCCCAGTTAAAATAAGATAATGTTCCAACAAAAAACCACTAGCTTGTATCTGTTTCTAAAGAAACTCTTTATCCCCATAGTCGATAACAATTAACAAGCAAGATAATCCTACTATCTAGAGCTGTTATATAACCTTCCAAAACTATACAAACCTTTGAATGATAAGGTCTAAGAACCAAATCCCTTGGATTCCACATAGCCAAGCGTTCCCCAGAATTTCCAATTACATCCATAGAACAAATATACCACCCAAGACAAATCTTGTGAAACTCCTTCCTAGCTTTATCACGTAACACCATAGTTTCCTAGATAAATATTACATAAGGTCTATGAAGACTGATAAGTCTCTTAAGAGCACACCTTTTAGCAGGTCCCTCGGCTCCCTGAATATTTAAGGACATCAAAATAATGAGGTACTATAATGAGAGGGATTCTCCACTCTACGTGCCATATGGTTACTAGAAAGGTTTATGACTTCTTTAAAAATCCCTCACTGGATAACTCCCTCATGAGCCAACACTTTCTTGTTCTATTTTTTCTTTCTTGTGAGGAGAGTGAATATATGATTGAAGGGAGAGGTTTAAAGAGTCCTTACAGGAAGAGTGAGCTTGGAGAGGGAAGAGTCTATCCCAGGAGATGGAGAAGTATATTCAACCCTATCTTTAAATCCATGAACAAGTGTCATATACTTTTCTTGCAACTTCTTTGAGCACATTTCTATATTAGAAGGGGTGACCAAAGGGCCATGCCCTTTGTGTAGTCATAGTCCATCACAAAGGGGATCCAAAAGAAGTAGGTGCACCCCCACATTTAGAAGGAAAAAGCATCTGTTTGCCTGTAATCCCAGTCAAATCTAAAGAAAGAGGAATATCCCCCTCTACAAAACCATGGCAAGAAAACTTCGTTGTCGCATTCGAAGACTCCCCATCAATAGTTTGGTTGACACTGGAAGCCATGTTACCCTGCAACACCTTTAATAAATTTCCACCAAAGTCCTCCCTAATGGATCCGACATCATCTTTTGGAGGCATCAATTGCAAAATATGAGCCCACCCTTTGCAAAGACGTGGTGGTCCTGATAGCCTCCAGTCGGGACCACCCCACATTTAGTACATTTAGAACTCCATACTCCCAAGCTAGAATTGGTAGGCCTTGAATCATAAAGGTTATCAAGATTTCTTCAACACCCTACATAGGAATCTAATTGACTCCTAGTTCAAGTACAATCTTATGTTTGGAACTTGTTGTTACATTTACAACAACCCCCACATTTTTGTTAAAAAATCTAAAAAAACTTGGGCCCCTTTTAAAGTTTTCAAAAGAAAAAATAATTGAATAATAAATCTTTTTATTTTAAGCCAGAACAGATTTTCTAGTCGGACAGGTTGGAGGTTAGTATGTGCAATAAAGTTTTTTATTTTTACTCATCCAAACATACCCGACTCCCGACCTTTCGAGCTCTCGACTTCTCGATGTTTTGTTTTTTCTCCCAAGTCTCATCTCATTATTGTCCTCACTGTCCCGACTCCCAACTCCCTCGATTTTTCGAGTATTTTTACTCTTTTGTATTGATTTACAATTTTGTTTTGTTTACACGATTTTAAATTAAAAAACCATTTTAATATAAATCGGTATATGGATCGTTCGACATCATTTTAATTTTAAAGAAAATTGACCATCCGATCGCCCAACTATATTCTCCACCACTTGAAACAACAAGTAGTTGGTTATTTATTACTGAATTTATTGAGATTTAATGTTTATCTCATGTGATTGCAGGTTATTAACTCATAAGTTTTTTTAGAAATTAACCTTTTGGTTTTTTCAAAAAGTCATTACAACTCTATAACATGAGTTTTACGCTATAAGTTATTTCTTTCTATCTGCATGGGTTGTCTCCTAGTTAGTATCAGTCTGTATTTTCTTTAAATATTCATTTACAATTTACGTAATTTTGTTTTATCATAGCATGTTTTCATTGTTATTTACAGGTAAAATGGGAAAAATGGAAAAAACACAACCTTCTAGGTCTATAATCTAGAAGATCAAGATGAGAATGAAAGCAATAGAACCTCTAATGCTTGATAAGAGAAATGTCAATTCATTTTTTTTGGACACAACTTACAAGACCAGGGATGGTCTCTCTATTCCATGGGAAGGAATCTATGATTTCTTCGAAAACTGTGAATGGAATGATATTGAAAAGTCAGATGATAATTCATCCGAAAGAGCTATGGAATATGAAGCATTTAAGCTGAATGAATCACACAAAATTTCTACCAGGCCAACTGTTAGGGTCCCACCCTAACCCCCTTATTTATGTAATGGGATCACGTCATATTCAAGAATCAATAAAGCCCATATTAATATTTGTAAGTGGTTAACCCGCAATTAATGACGGGACCACAGTTAGTTGCAAATGGGCCATAGTATTAGATAGATGGTATTAATAAAACCCACGGTATTGATCCGTGGTATTGCATGTATGAGTCATATATAAAGGATAGAGACTCCCTGCAAGGAGCATCGTGTCTTATTTTTGTAAGCGAGCTCTGCTCTATTGGAGGTTGCCCCCTCGAAGAGGCAAGTGAACATTACTCTCTGAATAATAAAATCATTGATGTTCTGTGTTCTAGGTATCTTTTCTTCGCATATTCTGTATTTGGGTATCATTTTGCAGGTTAAGAGCATAACAAGTGGTATTAGAGCACTTTCCAGGGCCGGTGGGATCTCCAATTCTTAGCAATTTTTTTTTTTTTTTTTTGGGCTAGAGACGTGTTCTGGCGTCTTTAAACCACTGGATCTGTCGTTGAGCGCATAAACCTGTGGATTTGGGGAGGCATGCACGCAGGAAATACAAGAGGCGGTCACGTCTGTTGGACTCCCTTGTAACCCCTATGGGTACCCCTTCGAGTAGTAGCGCATTAGATAGAACCACGCACGGACTGTCTTCCACGTACCCTTTGGTATATCGGAAGTCCCCTAGGCTCCACTGAAACCTCGCCATAGATAAACTGTCGGCCATCTTGCGGCTACAGTACACCGAGAACAACACTCAAAGAGATTACTCGCCCGTACGATAGGGTAGTCAGGTTGTACGGCTAAGGGTACGGTCGATCCTCCTTAGTTAGAGCCCTGAAACATTGGGCCAAGTACTACTGCCAGACCCTTATGTATATTGCGATCTGTAGCACCTGACACTCCTTAAGACCATAGTTCCCTTTTCTGTTGGGGGATAACGCATCATCTCTTCCAGATCCGCTTGTGCAAAAGGGGTGCAGCAGCAGCAGACATCAGTCCCGCAGTCTCAAGTTCGCAGATCAGTCATCCAAATCTATTAGATCCATCAGAGCCGCAGAGCCATCAGATTTTCCATTCAGATCTCTTAGATACACTAGATCTGAGTAGTTTGTGGGGTTCCTATTCTGGGGCATAATTTTCGCAGGACTTTTTGTAGCGTTGGCATTTTGAAGATTTGGCGACTACAGTATTCATAAGGAAGGAGTAAAACTCCGTTAGGAGTTTTCAGAAAGAAAGAAAAAAAAGTCTGAGATCTCCCAGTCTGAGATCTCCAGGGGCGCTTATTGGTGATCTAGCCCATCAGAATCGGGACGACGAGTTGAGCAAGGTGGTACCATTCAATTCTTACTGAATTTTTTTTGGGCGGTCCCAAATCTCAAGAACATCTGATTGGTGCATGGTAGAAACTAGAGCTCAAGCTATGGCCAATGAGAGGATGGACAACCTTGAAACAACCTTGCAATCCATCCAAACTCAAATCAAAAGCCTATCGAAACTAATCTTGAAGGGCAAGGAGGAAGCCCATGAGGAGGCGTATAATGGCAAGGACACAGTGAGGGTGAGTCTAGCCACTCTCCTCACGTCTGGGGCACTCACCAACAATCTCGTCAGCGACGTCCCAAGTTGGATATGCATAAATTTGATGGGTCTCAGCCGACAACATGGATAGCACAAATGGAGCAATATTTCAATGTGAATAACATCTTAGATGATGATACTCAGCTTATGGTAGCGAGCATGTACTTGGACAATGAAAGGTGGCAATGGTGGGAATGGCATCAATGTTGCAGTGGACCATTTCGGACTTGGACCACCTTCAAAAGAGCTCTTCAAGACCGCTTTGACCAAGAATCTTATTTTTTGGGTCGTCTTACTAAGCTTCGACAAACTGGCACAGTGGACGAATATATTACAGCCTTCAAAGCCTTAGCCTTCCGCACCTGGGATCTCTCAAATGCGTTCTACACGAAATGTTTTATCAGCGATCTTAAAGAAGCCATAAAAGCCCAAGTCCAACTGCACCACCCTCCCATGTGGATAGAGGCTTGCAAGGTAGCTCGTAATGTGGAACGTGCATTAGCAGCCCAATACAGTCGCCCAAATTTCCCTGCTAAGGGTCGCTCCCCAAAAGTTCACAGCACCACTCAAACACTTAAGGTCCAAAAGGTGTCACCTGCAGAAATGGCTGAAAGAAGAAAGCAAGGATTATGTTACTACTGTGATGAAAAATACTCCCCAGGTCATAAATGCAAGGAGCCCAAATTTTTTCAAATTGATGCCACTGACTATAGCTCATCGGAGGAAGATCCACCACTGGAGAAACATGAGGAGGTAGAAGAGGATAGCCAACATGACAATGTACCTGACGAACCAGTTATTTTGCTGCATGCTTTGGCAGGGATTTCTTCACCTCAAACTCTCAAAATGAGAGGTTTTGTTAAACATCGCCCAATAATAGTCTTGATTGATAGTGGAAGTACACATAATTTCATCCATCAAAAAGTCGCGGAAGCAGTGCATTGTTTTGTACGAGCAGTTTCTAACTTCCAAGTTCAAATCGCGGATGGGGGCACAATGAAATGTGAAGGCCGCTGTGAAAATGTGAAACTTCAAATGGGGGATTATCAGTTGAAGACCCACATATTTGCCATACACATGGGAGGATGCGACATTGTCCTCGACGTTGACTGGCTCCGCACTCTGGGGCTTATCACAATGGATTTCCAGGAGTTATATATGAGTTTTAAGCAGAACAACTCCACACATACCCTCCAGGGACTCCAGGCGGGAGCTCCCTCTATCATCAGCTCGCATAGGATGGAAAAATTGCTAAAAAAGGGCCATCATGGAGTTATAGCTCAATTTAATGCCATCCAGGCAGTTGCAACCAAGTCTCTGCTAGTTCATCCGGAGATGCAACATATTTTAAATAACCATCGGCCGGTCTTTGACAAGCCTCATGAGCTTCCACCCTCGAGAGGGGAACATGATCATAACATCACCTTGGTTCCAGGGGCCCAATCCCCAAATGTGCGCCCATATAGATATCCGTTCACCCAAAAGAATGAAATAGAAAAAATAATCAAGGAACTTTTGGAAGCAGGTGTCATTCGTCCCAACATTAGTCCTTATTCATCACCGGTGGTCATGGTGCTCAAGAAAGATGGGGAGTGGCGGATGTGTCCAGACTTCAGGGCTCTCAATAAGTTGACAGTCAAAGATAAATTTCCCATCCCAGTGGTTGATGATTTGCTGGATGAACTCAATGGGGCTCAATTCTTCACTAAGCTGGATCTGTGCTCAGGCTACCACCAAATTCGCATGAAGGAAGTCGACATTCCAAAGACTGCTTTCCGCACTCATGAAGGCCATTATGAGTTCCTAGTCATGCCATTCGGTCTTTGTTATGCCCCCTCTACTTTTCAGAGCCTTATGAACCACCTTCTCAAACCATATCTCTGGAAATTTGTCCTTGTCTTCTTCGATGACATCCTCATCTATAGTTGCACTTGGGCCACACATCTTCAGCATGTAGATCTACTCCTGCAACTGCTCCGCAAGCATAAATTATTTGTTAAAATGTCCAAGTGTGCGTTTGGCATGAAAGAAGTCGAGTATTTGGGCCACATTGTGGGCCGTGAAGGTGTCAAGGTGGAACCAAAAAGATCCAGGCAATGCAGGAGTGGCCTCAACCTCGGACCTTGAAAAGCCTGAGAGGGTTCTTGGGTCTCACAGGCTATTATCGCAAATTTGTCCGCAATTATGGTCACATAGCAAAGCCCCTCACTCAACTCGTGAAGAAAAATTCATTCTTCTGGAATGAGGAAGCACAACAGACCTTTACAACTCTAAAAAATGCCATGTGTTCCACTCCAGTCTTAGCACTACCTGATTTCACCAAATCTTTTGTCATTGAATGTGATGCTTCGAGTACGGGTATTGGGGCAGTCTTAATGCAGGAAGGACGACCTTTGGCCTTCACCAGCCAACAAATCCGTGGGAAGAATCTGGGCCAATCTACCTACGAGAAGGAAATGATGGCCATCTTACATGCAGTCAAGACCTGGTGACCTTACTTATTGGGGCGACGTTTCCAAATCCGCACAGACCATCACAGTCTTAAATATTTTTTGGAGCAACGCCTATCCTCCCCACAACAAAATAAATGGCTAGACAAAATGCTGGGATATGATTATGAGATCATTTACAAGAAAGGGCAAGACAATAGGGTAGCAGATGCATTATCTCGCCAATTTGAGGAGGAAGGTACCCTGCTAGCAATTTCCCTTCCCATTCCAGAATGGATTGAAGAAGCTCGCCGGGAATGGTTTTCACATCCCAGGCTCTCCCAACTCATTTCTCAATTGCAGACGGATCCAAATTCCAACAAGGGCTACTCGTGGTAGGATGAGATTCTTCGCTATAAGGACAGAGTCGTCATATCACCAACCTCCACCCTCAAAAGTCGCATTTTGGCAAAATTGCACTCATCCCCCATTGCAGGACATTCAGGCTTTCAGAAGACATATGCTCGCACCAGAAGATCATTTTTTTGGACAGGTATGAAAAATGACATCCTTACTTTCGTAGTCGAATGTGATGTCTGTCAACGACACAAAGGGGAGACAGTCAATACACCAGGCACATTACAACCGTTTCCCATCCTGGCATAAATATGGACAGAGGTTTCTATGGATTTCATTACAGGTCTTCCAAAATTAGGAAACAAGTCAGTCATCATGGTGGTTGTGGACAAACTTTCGAAGTATGCTCATTTTTGTGCCCTACCCCACCCGTTTACACCAACTTTGGTCGCTCAATATTTCATGGATCAGATCTTCAAATTGCATGGCATGCCCGCTTCTATTGTGTCCGATCATGACCCAATCTTCACAAGTAATTTTTGGTAGGAACTCTTCAGGCTACAAGGCACTCAACTGAAACTCAGTACTTCCTATCATCCACAAACAGATGGTCAAACTGAAGCCGTCAACAAATGTCTGGAAACCTACCTTAGGTGTTTCACTTCAGAAAAGCAACATCTTTGGGTACAATGGTAACCTCTGGCTGAATGGTGGTATAACACCAACTATCATGCCACCACCAAAATGACTCCCTATGAAGCAGTCTATGGTCAACTCCCTCCTTCCCCTACTTCTTATATTAAGGGATGCTTGAAGGTACAAGTAGTGGATCAACTCCTACAACACCGTGCCACCATGCTCGCCCATCTTCGAGAGAATCTTCATCAAGCTCAAAACCGCATGAAGCAACAAGTAGACCAGCATCGCTCAGAGCGCCAATTTCAAGAAGGGGATCAGGTCTTTTTACGACTGCAACCATATAAGAAAACATCACTCAAAGACAAGGGTTGTCAGAAACTATCTCCCAAATTCTACGGACCATATCAAGTACTTCAGCACATTGGAGAAGTGGCTTACAAGTTGGCCTTGCCGCCTACTGAAAAAATCCATCCAGGTTTCCATGTCTCATGCCTCAAGAAAGTGATTGGGAACAATTGCAGAATTCAGACCAGTCTACCTAAATTGGACGAAGAAGGGTCAATCTGGCTTCAACCCAAACAGGTCCTAGACACACGAGACAAGCACCTGCACAGCCACATGATTAAGGAAGTCCTCGTGAAATAGAAAGACACCTCTCCAGAAGATGCAACTTGGGAACCAGCCACTATTCTTCAGCAGTTTCCGCAGCTTCAGCCTTGAGGACAAGGCTAGTCTTAAGGGGGAGGGCATGTTAGGGTCCCACCCTAACCCCCTTATTTATGTAATGGGATCACGTCATAGTCAAGATTCAATAAATCCCATATTAATATTTGTAAGTGGTTAACCCGCAATTAATGACAGGACCACAGTTAGTTGCAAATGGGCCGTAGTATTAGATAGATGGTATTAATAAAACCCACGGTATTGATCTGTGGTATTGCATGTATGAGTCATATATAAAGGATAGAGACTCCCTGCGAGGAGCATCGAGTCTTATTTTTGTAAGCGAGCTCTTCTCTATTGGAGGTTTCCCCCTCGAAGAGGCAAGTGAACATTACTCTCTGAATAATAAAATCATTGCTGTTCTGTGTTCTGGGTATCTTTTCTTCGCATATTCTGTATTTGGGTATCATTTTGCGGGTTAAGAGCATAACACCAACCATGTTTCCATATTACCACATGGTAAGCTAGATTATCTCTAAAGATAATGTTCAAACATGCTCTATTGTTGATCATAATAAAAATGTGATTTCTTCTTGGAAGCCATTAGTGATTTGGTCCATTTATAAGCTTAATCCTCCTAGAATTCTTTTGAATATGGATTTTTTGAATGATTTCCAAAACAATTCCCTAAGTAAAAAGAATAAGGATTATTCCCTAGTCATCAAAAAATGGTTACATGACCTTGAGGGTGCTAAAATCAAAATAGAAAAATAATTTCCAATAAATATTTTTAAAAGCCCTCAAATATTTGTGATTAAAATGCTCACCAGATTGTATGGTAAACCTAATCCTAAACATTGTAAAGTAGAATTGGTTCCACTCATCTACTCCATCTTTAAACCATAAAAAAGATTTAATTTGGCTGATATTTTATCTCAGAATATAACACAAGCAATTAAGATTTCTTTAGCATCACCTCTGGGATTTGAGCAAGGTTTCTTCATGTAAACCTTATAGATATTAATAGTGCAAAAATCCATTTCTTGTTAATGTGATAGAATTACTCTCTAAACTATTCAAAGGCCATTCAACATTTCTATTCCTTCCCCTGGGAAAAAAATATAAGAATCATTTTTATGAGATTTTGTTTGGAAATATATTTCCACCTAGGATGAGCTATTAAGTCGAGTCTACACTTTCTCAAATAGGGGAATTGGTTAATTGAAGAAAAGTGTTCTTACATTCGAATCTAAGGAAGTTGTTGTGGCCAGCAACAACCCCCCCCTTTTTCATTTAAGTGTTGTCCAAAATACTAAATGAATGGGGACCCTTAGTTAAAACTTTAGGAAAAGCAAGAGTTTCCTTTCTTCAAAATAAGGTTACCATCGTAAGCTTAGGAAGATCTTTTGAATACTTTAAAACCTAAGTTTATGATAAGAAAAATCTTTAAAAATTCGCATCATAAAAATGACAGAAAAACACCTCCATTTGGGTATAATCCTGGTATGTGCAAGATTCTCGTACTAAAGTGATATATCGCATCGCAATAAGGTAATGCCAATGAGAAAGACTTCAAGATTTTCCGATTTGCGATAAACCGATCGCAAGATCGCATATCGCAGGGAATGGGTTAACAAAATATGGCAAGCATAAAACTTCTGCGATCTGCGATGTGTGCGATATCGCGATAAAGCGATGGTTGCGATATTAAGCCAAATCAACTCTGCGATGTTTTATTTGTGCGTAGGTGCGAGAGCGCGATGGTGCGATAATGCGATGTCGCGATCTGCGATGATTGCGAACCAAATCGCAAAATCACTCCATCACGAATCTTTCAGGCGCGCTATTCAAGAAAATCCACTTACCATAATCTGACTTAAGATCATGCGCTTTTAATGATAATAAAGGAATTAGTTGTCATCTATTAAATGTAGACGCGTGCTTTTGCAAAGAATTACTTCACGTAAGGTGGCATATTTGATATATCTGCTGCATTTAAGACTCTCCCATCACCTTTCTTGATCAATCATTTCCATTTGTGAGCTGCAGGAACGAAGAACGAAGGGCGATACCAAGCCATACGCAGGAAGAAATGGGAAAGAAAAGTAAGGCTCAGGGCTCTGAGGTGAAGGAGATGGCACCTTTATATACAGACACAGCTTGTAACAGAGATGCAGGGATATCGACGTGGGAAAGCATGTACAGACTGCTTGAAGAAGAAAACCCCAGAATAATGAAGGTTACCGCTGTCGCAGATTCACAGGGCTCTTCTGAAGCATCCTTAGAAGAACTAGCGTGCTCATTCCTTCATCGGATAGCAGCAAGGCCTAAAATTCTCCCATATACGGATATGATCAAGTGGATACTTGAAAATGCAAAAATGAATGACAAACAGTTCAATATTCAAGGACATGGGCTCATCGGGTCATTTGCTGCACAAGACTTAAAGCTCATGTATCATCTTCCTGAACCGCAGGCGACTTACAATGCACAATTCATTAAAAAAATTGTGGCGGAGAACCCAAACCTATCAGAGACCACTAGAGATTGGTCCAGAAAAGATGAACTGCTCAAAAAGGATAAAAACGGTATGTACAACACTGGTTCCCTCACCTCTCCGTATTGTTTTGCTGCGGCCATGCTTTGTAGATTATTTGGGATGCCAGATATCAATAAGTTTTCGTCTGAATGGTTACCATTGATTGATGCTGCCACAAATGCCGTTATTATAGATTGGGCCAAGATCTCTTCTGATAACCTATTCACGACTATTATCAATTACCGGTCTAAGAGATCCATGTCTCAAAGGATCTGTCCTCCTTTTGACCTATCCGCATATGTTATGGATTCTATTTGTTATGTGTCTAAATTTCCCTCTATGGGTTGGAAATGGACAACTCAGGACCCATTACCCATCCATGTTTATCATAAGATATTATGGGATTCTCAGTTCATTCCACATTTCTACCAAATTTGTCATGGGCTTATCTTACCCATGTATAAAATGATGTATGATAAAGAACCCCCGAGGTGCTCACCTGAGGCACAGATAGATATCATCCCCATCGCAAGATGGTTCAGAGAAGAATGGTTTACCTATATTAGAGTATTTGGAAGCACCGTCCCTCCTCATGTCCTACCTTTGTATATTCCTGACAAACTGCTGGCTCGAGAAATTCCATATCAAACTTGTTCAGAAGGCAGCCTAACCAAAGACCTAAAAGACAAAAATAAGGCCATATGGCCCCAGTTTCCTGTAGCTTTTGGGGCCTTTTCATTGTTCGATGTAGGTCACGCGTTCACCGAAGTGGAGAATATGATGTGTCTACAATTATTTAAATTCTCGGCAAGGCCATTTGACCCAAATGAAGTTGCCCAATATTTCACAACGAACGTCAAGATAAAAGTATTCGTTGGAAAGAAGGATTTATTTGATGATTTATTTCAGAATAAAAGCTCACTCCAGGAAATTTTGCGGGAAGCTCAATCGCGATTGTCTCCAGATGACCTCCAAAAATTCATGGTATACAGGGAAAGAAGACTAGCCACTGTTCCTCTAGAAAAGCTGCAACTACCTGCCAGAGAACCTACTCCAAGCATTAGCCTTAGTGGGAATTCAAGCGCTTCCGGATCTAAATCTAAGAGTAGACAAGAGATGCCTGAGCATTCTAAAAAATCTGAAAACGACCAAGATAGAGGTGAAGAGTCAGCTAAGGTCACCGCTCAGTCACTGGAATTTCCACAGTAGCAAGTTCCTCCCTGTCAAGAGATGTTACCCTTTGTACACTTTATCTTTTTATAATAAAGTTTACTTTTCCAATTTTTTATTTTATTTATTTATTTATTTATTTATTTTTTTGGAAATTTGAAAAGTTCAATAGAAAATCAGAGATAACTGGTTCTCCCAAGTGAATCGCCAATTGTTGTGGCCAGCAACAACCCCCCCCCCCCCTTTTTGATTTAAGTGTTGTCCAAAATACTAAATGAATGGGGACCCTTAGTTAAAACTTTAGGAAAAGCAAGAGTTTCCTTTCTTCAAAATAAGGTTACCATCGTAAGCTTAGGAAATTTTTTTGAATACTTTAAAACCTAAGTTTATGATAAGAAAAATCTTTAAAAAGTCGCATCATAAAAATGACAGAAAAACACCTCCATTTGGGTATAATCTTGGTATGTGCAAGATTCTCATACTAAAGCGATATATCGCATCGCAATAAGGTAATGCCAATGAGAAAGACTTCAAGATTTTCCGATTTGCAATAAACCCGATCGCAAGATCGCATATCGCAGGGAATGGGTTAACAAAATATGGCAAGCATAAAACTTCTGCAATGTGCGATGTGTGCGATATTGCGATAAAGCGATGGTTGCGATATTAAGCCAAATCACCTCTGTGATGTTTTATTTGTGCGTAGGTGCGAGAGCGCGATGGTGCGATAATGCGATGTCGCGATCTGCGACGATTGCGAACCAAATCGCAAAATCACTCCATCACGATTCTTTCGGCCACGCTATTCAAGAAAAGCCACTTACCATAATCTGACTTAAGATCATGCACTTTTAAAGATAATAAAGGAATTAGTTGTCATCTATTAAATGTAGACGTGTGCTTTTGCAAAGAATTACTTCACGTAAGGTGGCATATTTGATATATCTGCTTCATTTAAGACTCTCCCATCACCTTTCTTGATCAATCATTTCCATTTGTGAGCTACAGGAATGAAGAACGAAGGGTGATACCAAGCCATACGCAGGAAGAAATGGGAAAGAAAAGTAAGGCTCAGGGCTCTGAGGTGAAGGAGATGGCACCTTTATATACAGACACAGCTTGTAACAGAGACGCAGGGATATCAACTTGGGAAAGCATGTACAGACTGCTTGAAGAAGAAAACCCCAGAATAATGAAGGTTACTGATGTCGCAGATTCACAGGGCTCTTCCGAAGCATCCTTAGAAGAACTAGCGTGCTCATTCCTTCATCGGATAGCAACAAGGCCTAAAATTCTCCCATATACGGATATGATCAAGTGGATACTTGACAATGCAAAAATGAACGACAAACAGTTCAAGATTCAAGGACATGGGCTCATTGCGTCATTCGCTGCACAAGACTTAAAGCTTATGTATCATCTTCTTGAACCGCAGGCGACTTACAATGCACAATTCATTAAAAAATTTGTAGCGGAGAACCCAAACCTATCAGAGACCACTAAAGATTGGTCCAGAAAAGATGAACTGCTCAAAAAGGATAAAAACGGTATGTACAACACTGGTTCCCTCACCTCTCCGTATTGTTTTGCTGCGGCCATGCTTTGTAGATTATTTGGGATGCCATATATCAATAAGTTTTCGTCTGAATGGTTACCATTGATTGATGCTGCCACAAATGCCGTTATTATAGATTGGGCCAAGATCTCTTCTGATAACCTATTCATGGCTATTATCAATTACCGGTCTAAGAGATCCATGTCTCAAAGGATCTATCCTCCTTTTTACCTATCTGCATATGTTATGGATTCTATTTGTTATGTGTCTAAATTTCCCTCTATGGGTTGGAAATGGACAACTCAGGACCCATTACCCATCCATGTTTATCATAAGATATTATGGGATTCTCAGTTCATTCCACATTTCTACCAAATTTGTCATGGGCTTATCTTACCCATGTATAGAATGATGTATGATAAAGAACCTCCGAGGTGCTCACCTGAGGCACAGATAGATATCATCCCCATCGCAAGATGGTTCAGAGAAGAATGGTTTACCTATATTAGAGTATTTGGAAGCACCGTCCCTCCTCATGTCCTACCTTTGTATATTCCTGACAAACTGCTGGCTCGAGAAATTGCATATCAAACTTGTTCAGAAGGCAGCATAACCAAAGACCTAAAAGACAAAAATAAGGCCATATGGCCCCAGTTTCCTATAGCTTTTGGGGCCTTTTCATTGTTCGATGTAGGTCACGCGTTCACCGAAGTGGAGAATATGACGTGTCTACAATTATTTAAATTCTCGGCAAGGCCATTTGACCCAAATGAAGTTGCCCAAGATTTCACAACGAACGTCAAGATAAAAGTATTCGTTGGAAAGAAGGATTTATTTGATGATTTATTTCAGAATAAAAGCTCACTCCAGGAAATTTTGCGGGAAGCTCAATCGCGATTGTCTCCAGATGACCTCCAAAAATTCATGGTATACAGGGAAAGAAGACTAGCCACTGTTCCTTTAGAAAAGCTGCAACTACCTACCAGAGAACCTACTCCAAGCATTAGCCTTAGTGGGAATTCAAGCGCTTCTGGATCTAAATCTAAGAGTGGACAAGAGATGCTTGAGCATTCTAAAAAATCCGAAAACGACCAAGATAGAGGCGAAGAGTCAGCTAAGGACACTGCTCAGTCAATGGAATTTCCACAGCAGCAAGTTATCGCCTCCCTGTCAAGAGATGTTCCCCCTCTCATCATTGAAGCACCACTCGTCACAACAGAATCAGACAAAGAATGGGAAACCTTCAACGAATTGATCAATCTTGAAGGACAGGCCCAAAAAACACCTGTGAGCAATACACAGGTAACACAAGAAGTGTGCTCAACCATGGTCAGCAATGTCACAGAAACAGAGCATATTCCTATCGCTCCATCTTCTAAGCTTCTACTGAATGTAGAAGAAATTCCCCCACTGGACATATTTTACAGTCCCCAACATAAAGCAGTTGTAAGAAGGCAAAGAAAAAAGAGAAAGTTAGAAAACACACTTTCTCAGGATGCTGAGCATTTAGACGTCCTGTGGAAAGATCCTATCAATAATCCAATTGAAAATCTCACCAAACTGTCTCAGATCGCAGGGGCGTATGCCTCTGCGACTATTGACAAAGCATCAGAAGTACAACAATTGCTGAAAGAGCAAGAAAATTAGATACAGGTACTGCAACTACAATTGCAACAAGCCAATGCCAATAATGAGGTACGCAAACAACTTGAAAAGTTGCAGGAAGACTTCCAAAAAATGCAAATAAGTTATCAAAGAAGTTTGGATGAAAAGGGAAAAAAATTGCAGGATGTACAGGAGATGCACAGAGACGACCCCAAAATTAGAGAGTTTATTTCATAGTCTATTGCCTTGAACGAACAACTACGGCAGCAACAGGAAGAGTTGGGACAAAAGATATCATAGTGGAGTTATTATTGCGAACTGAGTGATAAAATCACTAATCAAGTGGTAGACTTGCAAGTGAATATGATCAGATTGACAAACGAGTGACGGAGTACTTGGCTTGGCAGGAAGAAGACGAGGGAAAAAGAGCAGGCGCACCCAAGATAAATGAAAATCATAAAGACTTGCTCTTCAACAAATGGGACGATCAAATCAGGGAAGCAGAACAAGCAGCAGAAACAACGGCCACGACAGCAAGCATTCTAGTCGACTGTGTAAATGAAAATTTTCACAGAGCAAACTTAATCGCAGAGACCACCTCAGGGTATTTACCAAATAAACTGCGACTAGAAGCATAATGGAAACAAAATGCACAAGAAAAGGAAAAAGCGGTCCAAGCACTAGACAAGTTAAATTGGGAGTGTTACTGGGCATACTTGGTGAAGCCGCATAGTCAGCAAATGACTATGAAATGTATCATAAATGCGGCCGAGAAAGTAGTGCCAACTCTCATAGATTCTGTTTTCTCAGCCCAGCTCAAAGCAGAAGTCAGCCAGCCGACTCTCCTCAAACCCATGATGAATGCATGCAGTTTTAAGGATCAGATTCAGAAGTAACTTTATTTAGAATGTTGTTTTTTTTTTTAAATTAGATTAGAAAAAGGACAGTCATTTGAAAACCGCATCCTAAATTTTGTAAATAAACTATTATTAGAATTAGGAATTAGTATTTTAACCCTTCTCATGCATTTGGAGAAAGGTCCAGAAATTTGTCAAAAAATTTGTCCTCAGAACATGCACTTCTGCACCCTTAGAGGAGGTTTTGATGAATGGATGGATCGAGGTTTATTAATGTTTGCATTTGATATCTGCTACTGATGTTGCACTTCTGTACTCTTAGTAGATGTTAGAACAAGTAGAGATAAATCATTTTTGCTTGAAGCTTATGAGTAGGACCAGTCATAAATGGTACTTTTATCTCTTGGCCATTTCTGCTTATATTCTTAAAGTGATATACAATTTTAGTTGTTTATATGTTATTGCATGAATGCATGAGTTACCATTTGGCACTTTTGTACGGTGGAGTCATTTATTTATGTTTGATATATGAATAACTTATTATGCGATATGCTGTTCACAACTGTTTTGCCTAACTTTTTATGCATTGTGGTTCATCTTAATTGATCTCCATTCTTATGATAGCTGAATGATCTTTATTACCAGTTATTATTTGAAATCTCTTTAGATCGCATAATAGAAGAAATACACCCCGGGTTAGCATAGATTAGATGTGCTATTTTCATTAGATTACAATAGCATAGAATTAGATTAAAGTAGCTTAGATTAGAACTCTTAGATCAGCATCATCCAACTTTGCACACACACACACCCTTAGATTGGGAAATTGGTCCCATTATCCCCAGTCGGACCCGCTATACCAAATGGATAAGGAGCTGCCAACCAAGGTCCGGACCGGGTGGGTATCCCCCTTGTTGTCGACCCGATTTTCGGGGCTTCAACATATTTGGCGCTAGAAGGAGGGCCTGAACATAGTGTCTGTTGGAATGGTTTGAAATCGTAATCATTTGAATTAGGATGGCTGCTCACAAACTTCCCATTTGGAGTTGCATCCATGTTCGTGCCTATTCCAACACTCCACCTGAAGTGGTAAGACTCTTGTCTCAGGTAAAATTCAATGGTAAGAATAATTCTTCTGCTTTTAATCATGCTCTTCAATTTATTCAAAGAGTTTCAAGTTCGAACGTTCAAAGAATTGATGAAGGTGTTTTATGCAGAATTTTTACTCTTACATTCACGGCGGAAGCTAGAAAATGGTGTAGAACCCTCCCAGTTGCCTCAATTCACAGCTGGGACCAATTTTTCAAAGCTTTCATCTGTAAATTTGATTGCTATGATTATGATCAGGTATATGATTAGATTGAGTATCTACGAAAAGAAGATGAATCTGTTAGGGATTTTAATATGCGATTTCATCTTGATTGTCTAAAATATGATCTTGAAAATGAACTCATGAATGAAGAATCTTCAGATTATGCTGAGCATTCCCTACCTCCTATGTCTGATCCATCAGAAATTAGTTCGAGTCTTGTTTTATTTTCTTCTGATAGGAATGAAAATTCCAATTTAAATGTGCGAATCACTCATGATGAAGAAAATTCCCAGCTCCATCTACAACTGATTCAGAAGGTGTTATTCCCCAAACATCTGTCGCTGCGAAATCTATACCTTCTTCGACACCGAAGATATTTTTACGGATTTGATGGTATTCCTCTTCCACCTGGTCTGATTGCTATAGAAGAGATTGTGGAGGATCCTCCATCTAGTACTCCATCGCAATTTGGAGTCGGGATCACCCTATATCCTTCTTCATCAGAAATTAGTCTACTGTTATTGGAAGCTCTTGTAGAATCGCTAGGAAATCTTTTAGATAGACTAGAAATGTCTGAACAACCGTCGACATCTAGGACTGTGTCATCTGACACAGCGATGGCATAACTTCCTCTCACTCCAACAATGTTCGCTGGCATACCATCTGTCCCAACTAGCTCTCAATCGCTAGATGGGGCCCACTCAGGGGCTATTTCTATAGTATGGTCCATTCCCATTTATTCATCCAGAGTAATATCCAGGAGCTCTTGTGTTGAGTCTTAGCAAATTGATCCTTCACGGTGTCAATTTGGGCAGTCCGGTCCTCAAGGGCAAATCATTCCTTTGAGTACCGGATTACCGCCGTATGGGGGGCAATATACCCTTTCATTGTCTCCTCCGGGAGAACAACCATACGAGAGTTCACAACAAAATTCAGGTTATGTTGGAATTACATCTAGCGGTTGGGTGCCAATACTGCCTCAACAACCAAGAGTTGTATACTCGATGCAACAATGTTTACCTATGTCAAATATACCAACTACGCCAGCTATTGTGACAGTGTCGCAAGTACAAGCGTTGCTTGTTGTATGCCAACCTCAGGTTTCTCAGGTCGTAATGCAACAGCCTCTTATCCCTGCGACTCAACCACAATCGCCAACTAGTGGAATGACACAGGCCCAAACGGGTACAATTACCCCTCATCTTGGTCAAACAGCCAGTATTGGACAACAACATATGGCTTCACAACCATGGCTGGTGCAATATCAACAACCGCAATTCCAACAAGTTTACCAAGGATCTGAGCAACGAATCTTTGCAAATAATGGGCAGCCGTATATTCAAAATGGTCAAAACCAACCATTCTATAATGGTTATGCCCATCAACCTTACCAAAGTTACCAACATCAAATGCATTATGCTGGTATGCAAAGACCAACTACTCAAGGCAATTCCATCTTATCCTGGGTATGCTTCACCAAACCTGAATCAACAGTTACCCTTTGTGGCGACTTTAGAGTTACCGGATCTAAATCGGCTAACGAACAATCCAATTGCTTACGCCCCTTGGTGGCCAGTGATTCTGCATAAACTTCCATCAGATATTCCTAAATTTAATGGAAATCCGGGTGAAGGGTCATCGAATCATGTGATGACCTTTCATCTGTGGTGCTCATCAAACACCCTAAACAATGATTCGATTAGGCTTTGCCTTTTTCAGAGAACGTTAACTGGTCTGGCAACAAAATATTATATCGAATTACCTAGAGCTTTGTTTGATAACTTCAGTACCCTAACCACAACCTTTTTAACCCATTTTCAGTTACCCATAAGGTATGAAACGGGAACAAAAATTCTTACCAATTTCAAGCAAACTACGGCCACTCACATATCCGATCATATTCATGAGTGGCAACGTCGTCATAGAATGGTAAAAACATATGTTCCTGATCAGCTTTTAGCTAAATGGTTTATTAAGTCATTATTACCTTCCATTACAGAAGATGTGGCAAAGGGAGGAGTCGTCACCAAAGAGAAAGTTATTGCTCGTGTGCAATATTTGGACTTGATTTATACTCAGTTTGGCACGCTCTACGATAAAATCCCTGACGCTCCCAGACCGGAATTTTCCGTTCCTCCTCCTCCTAAATCGAACAATGACTCTCATGACGGCGATGTCGTGATTAGTACGACATACACGAAATCATCAAAGGCTACATCTAAAAAGGCCCGTAGGATTTCTAGTCAAATTGAAAAAGAAGAACTTCTCACCTCGGAAGTAAATGCTGTCTCAATAGACAAAGGCAAAGAAACCAAGCAACCAGGGGGCAAGAAGAAAAACAAAGGGAATTAGAAGAAACAGGAGGAATCATCACCTGAGAAATCTTCTGCAAACCCTTCTGGAGATAAGAAACAAAATCGTCCATGCCTTATATGTGATGAGGGTCATTCGGTAATATATTGTCCATATAAAGCTAAGCTTAAAAAATTCTTCAAGAATTCAAAAACCTCGCCAGTATTAACTAATCCGTTTCCAAATCCAGGAACAAATCTGGTTGCCAGTGATAATGCTTCCCCATCCCAAGTGCTGATGTTGTTAGTTTCGAAACAACAAAATGATGCTTTGATAACGACAAGGAATAAACATTACGGGAATCCACAACTGTCGAACAACAAGGATAAAGATCAACCTAGTAGTTCGACAACAACTTCGACAGAAGTTGCGCCGCCCATCATTCTAGAGCTAATGATAAAACCACCAAAGGGAGTTGTACACAAGTCGACATTTAATCCTCGTGCCAGAGCAGCACAACATTATAATATAGTGGAATATTTGGCCCAATCGCCATCCGCTATGTCGACGCTTGAGGTACTGCAAAATTGCCCCTCCTAAAAGCAGGCTTTATTATCAGCAATAGGTGGGATTGACCCAAAGGATTCTAATCTCGTGTCCTTTAATCACAAAGGATATGATCCTTAGCTACCGGCTCAACTAGCTTTCCTCATTCAAGTGAAATCCCTCAAAAAAACTGTTCATCGAACAATTATTGATGAGGGGGCATCTACATGTATTATGTCGATGAGTTGCTGGAAAACTCTAGGATCTCCAACCTTGTCGCGATCTTCAACGACATTAAAAGCATTTGATGGATGAACATATACCCCATATGGGATTTTAAGTAACTTGCAAGTTGAATTGGGGGGAAAAATAGTAGAAATAGATGTTGAAGTAATCGACGGAAACCTCGATTACAACATCCTACTGGGAAGGCCCTGGATATATGCTATGGCTATGGTTGTGTCGACCTACTTTAGGAAGATTGCATTTCCCTTTCAAGGGGGAATTACAATCGTCGACCAACAAACATTTCTCCCCAATAGTTCCCAAGTTACGGGAAGCATTCCGATGATCCATGGAAGCCCCCATTCGCTTCAAAATATAGGAGTAGGCCTACTAAAGGACCCTATATTAATGGGTACTTTTGCCCTCCCACCTCCAATAAAAATGGAGGAAGTGGAAATGGTAGGAACTTGCAATATGATATCCTCTATTCAAAAGATCTCAGAAATCGATATTAGCATGGATCATCTACAGGTATTGCCTCCAAGCCCAATAAAAATATTGTAGTAATCAATGTTTCTGGCATGGGAGGCAAACCTAAATCAATGCTCATCAAGCGTTTGGATAGATAGGTCTAAGGAATATGGCACCCCTTCAGATCCTTGGTCGCAAGTACATTACAAGGATGAAGGAACTGTTTAGTCAATGATAATTGAAGGGGCGCCATGGGAGGATTACCACCACCGTTCCCATCTTCTTGATTGTCAAGAAGATATTCCTGATGACCTTCATCATCCTTCAGTTTTTGATTTCCTATCAAATACTGTAAACACAGTGGATTCCGAACGAAACTTGTCCAATATCAAAGAGACTATCGCCATAAATATCTCGACCAAAACAGATGTTGTAGAGAATATTTATGTTGGAAAATGTTGTTCTCCTTCAGAACTGGAAATATACAAAGTTCTTTTTCGCAAATTCAGAGATGTCTTTGCTTGGTCATATGATGAAATTCCAGGCATTGACTCGAGTATAGTTGAACATGAAATAAAGATGTATCTAGATGTCAAACTAGTACGACAGTGCTATGGCAGGTGCACCCCAAGAAAGCTGCTACCATCAAGGCAGAAGTTGAAAAAATTCTCCATGCTAGTTTTATTTACCCGGTTCCTCTAACCGATTGGGTATCGAACATTGTTCCTATAGTGAAAAAACAAGGAACGATTAGAGTGTTCGTCGATTATAGGGATGTAAATCAAGCTTGTCCAAAAGATAACTACGCTACACCCTTTATTGACCAGATAATTGATGAATGTGCCGGATGCGAAATCTTTTCATTTATGGATGGATTCTTCGAGTATAATCAAATAAATATCCGCCCACAGGACCAGTCAAAGACTGCGTTTATTTGTCTGTGGGGAACATTTGCATATCGCAAGTTAGCCTTTGGTTTAAAGAACACAGGGGAAACATTTCAGAGGGCAATGAATTATGCCTTCCATGACATCAAAAACATCGTTCAACCATATCTCGACGATCTTTGGCCTCATTCGCGAAAGCGGACCGACCATCCGCAGCATTTGAGAGCCATATTTCTACGTTTCCGACACTACAAAATACGACGCAATCCACACAAATGTGTGTTTTGTGTCAGTTCTGGTCTTTTGCTTGCCTTTGTAGTCTCAAAGGACGGGATTCGTCCCGACCCATGTAAGGTTCAGGCAATGATAAATTTGCCTCCACCTTCAAATTTGCTTCAGATTCAAAAACTCCAAGGGAAAGCAAACTTTCCGAGGAGGTTCATTCCAAATTACGCCGAACTTGCTAAAGGTTATACACGTCTATTGAAAAAAGAAGTACCCTTCGTCTGGGATCAGGTCGCGCAAGCTTCCTTTGATGCTTTAAAGGAATCCCTAATAAAAGCATCATTAATGTATGCTCCTGATTATCAAAAAGACTTTAACCTGTATCTGGCTGCAGTGAATACAACCATCGCAATGGTTTTAGGTCAAGAAGACAATGGAAGTGAACATCCTATATATTATTTGAGTAGAAACTTAAATGATACAGAAAGAAAGTATTCCTACGTTGAAAAGCTGGCTCTCGTAGCTATTCAAGTGATACAGAGATTTCGACACTATGTCCTCTTTTGAAAAACTACCATTTTGTCAGATTGCAACCCCATGACTTATATATTGTCGCGACAGTTGCTGGGGGGATAATATTCAAAATGGATAGCAATTTTTCAAGAGTTTGATCTGGAATTTGTAAAATCCAAATCGAAAAATCCCTGGTTTTCGTGGAATTACTATGTGATCTCCCATCGTCATCCAACGATGAAACATCCGAAGAAACCATTGTGGATGAATCTTTGTTTATGATATCTTCAAGCAATCCGTGGTATGGAGATATAATCATCTATCTCCAAACCCAAAAATATAGGTCTAATACCTCTCGCTCGGAACAAAGACGTATTCGATACCAATCAAAAGACTACATGATTGTTGGTGATAAGCTTTACCGTCGTGGTGTCGATACAGTTCTGAGGAGGTGCCTCACCCAAGAGGAGGCCGAAAAAGTCCTAAATGATTTCCATTCAGGTGCGTGTGGGGGGCATCAATCTGGTTATGCTACGGTGCAAAATTTTTTACGAGCAGGATACTTCTGACCAACAATGTTCAAAGATTGCATAACCGCAGTCAGAAGTTGCCATGCATGTCAAATTTTCGATAACAAAACTAGAAGACCACCCACACCCCTGCAACCAGTAGTTGCTGTTGGGCCATTCGCTAAATGGGGCATAGATTTCATGACATGTAACCCCACCTTGACCAGGGGCATGGGTATATCATAGTCACGGTAGACTATTTTACCAAATGGGCCGAGGCGATGCCTACATTAAACAACACCGGCGAAACGGCTGCCCTTTTCTTTTTCAATCATGTAGTCGCCAGATTCAGTGTTCCACAGGCCATAGTCACATATCATGGATCGCATTTTCGCAATCACATGATGGTTGAATTGGCTGCCAAATTGGGGGTTTCCCACGACAGTTCTACTCCATATTACCCGCAGGCCAACGGACAAGTTGAAGCAATCAACAGGGTTTTGAAGCGGATGTTGTAAAGGATGATTGGAGTCCACAAAAGGAGTTGGAACCTGATCCTGTACTCAGCCTTGTGGGCATACCGAACATCGGTAAGGAATGCAACTGGGTTTACACCCTTTCAACTAGTGTATGTCCTAGAAGAAATCTTACCAGTTCAGTGTGAAATCTCGTCCCTCAAACTCGCAGTCGACCTTCTCCCCGGAACTTCAGAAGAGGAGGCTCATTTCTTAGAACTAATCCAATTGGATGAAACCCATCGTGATGCCGCTTTGGCTAATGAAGCCCATAAGAAACGAGTCAAGGCGTAGTTTGACAATAATGTCAAACCCCGTGTCTTCTCAGAAGGTGACTTGGTCTTACTTTACGACTAGGAATCCGATAAATTGGGAGCAGGTAAGTTCAAATCCTTATGGATGGGCCCCTATATTGTTAAACATGTATTAGGAAAAAGGAGCCTATGAGTTAGTGGACTATGATGGAATTCCACTGGAACAACCCTGTAACGGGTTGTATCTTAAGCGTTACTACGCATGATTCAGTGTAGTAATCCCTATGCTTTTGTTAAATTTTTGTTTTCGCTAAGGGTAATTGTTTTGGTCAGGTAATCCCTTTTTTTTACATTTGTTGCAGATGTTGAACCTATTGGAATCATTTTTTGGATATGCCGATGGAGCGAGTCGTAGTTGACAGAACCTATCTTCTGCGGCCTGGGCCATTTTTGATCCAAGCGGTGAGTTAATAAGTTTCAGAGGGGTATGTATTGGTCGGTCAACAAATAACATCGCTGAATATAGTGCGTTGATATAACGCCTCTCTGATGCCATCACACATGGCATACGCCGACTTGTCGTCAGGCTAGACTCACAACACGTCATACTAGACTCACAACTCGTCATACTACAACTCACTGGTATCTACTCCGTCCGAAATCCAGCTATCTATCGCATGTTCCTAAGGGTCAAGATTTTGAGAAGACAATTTGATTCTATTCAATATCAACTTATTTCTAGAAACTTAAACACATTAACCACTCAAAGAAGATATTAGAGAAAGAAATCCGGGACTGACCCGCATGTCGGGCCATGAAGTCAACCCATCTCTGCATCCATGGCTCAGTCGGTGGAGGTAAACCAAGTGGAATATACTATGGCTGCATCAGTGGGATCTTTTCCAAGGCGAAAGCAGTCAAAATGGAACCATAACCAAAGTTCTTCAATCTTCTGCTTTTTACCTTGGTCAGTTGTTCTTTCATCACAGAGAGTACTGCATCACACCAGTTGAACACCTTTGGTTCAAGGCATTCCAAGGCGTACTGCATATAAGACCTGTTGGCCACATGAAGAGCCGCACTACCAGCCAGTCTAGCAAAAGTGAATAGAATGGTCCTCAAGGGACTGTGAGTGACATCTCGGATATTGATCTTGTCGTCTTTACTCGGCTGAGATCCCTCTCTGCAATACCGGCGAATGTAATCTCTCACGGATTCACCCCCACGGGTCGAACCTGATAATGAGATAGGGGCACCACGCCTCGATAAACCGGTCAAAAAATAGATGTCCACGACAGTCGAGGGGATGGATTTGCCCCAAATCTGGAACACCTGGTCGATAGGATCCCATGCATTGAGAAAATATTGCAACAAGTTGATTTGTTGCCTCATGCTAGAGATGCGGAAAAACTTGAACAGGCTGCAGTTCCGCAGTGCATTTACCATAACCGAATCATGTAAAGCAAACATGTCCTCTTCATGCTCACGTTCTCACCATGTAACAGGCATTTTTCTCCGATGAATCTCTGAAAACAAACAAGAGAAGAGTCAGGATCCTGATTTGGTGAAAAAGCATGCAAAGAATTCCATGAAAAACTATGCACAAGTTTCCCTCCTTGCGCCCATCGCACCCCCAGCAGTGTATTGGGTGGGATGCATGCTGACTGGCCAATGACCAAGCCAGCATGCATCACACCTTTCGATATAGGAAAGGTGCGATGAAGCCAGGGCGAATTCTTCAAACCCCAGGGGCTCAGAAAAACTAGGAAACATGCTTAGAATTCAAAAAGGAAAGAATGAAACTGAAGAGCTCAGGTTTAGCTCTTACCTAGTCCAAACGGTGTCAAGAATCGTCCATAGAATCTCCCGGAATAAGCTAGCGAAAATCAAGGGGGAAAGCACCTCCAAAGCTCCAAAAAACCAAAGTTCAAATGAAATGGTAAAATGAGAGGTAAAAACCACTTTTAAATTACTTTTCACGTAATTCAAGTAAAACATTAGTGTTTTGACTCATTTTTCAAACATATATTATTTGTTTCTAACTAGTTTGATGAAGCAATTGAGTAGGCAGTACAACCTTTGAAGGAGCAAAGTTGTCAATGATAAAATCAAGGTAATCAATGACCATTATATCGAGCAGTTTTTTTGTGGAGTTCAAGCTCATTAAAAATTAAACATAAGCAGTGAGCAAATGTTTCCCCCAGAGTTTAAGCTCATTCATTAAAAAATGAACCAATTTCCGGTAAATAACCATCGTGAATGCATTATCATCAGCCTTTGAAGCCTTGGTCGTGTTCTCATCATCACCTCCACTCTATTTTGGCCGATCATTCACCTCCATTTGATTGTTTACCCATTTTTGAGGAACAACTGCGAAGAGTGATCTTGTTAGCCATCCTTGTGACACTGCCGTGATTGGAAAATTCCAAACCATAGCTGGAATTAGCTGCTACCCGAATTTATCACTCGTTCCTTGAAAAACGAGTCTCCTTTAAGCTCTTTTCATCTAACTCATAAAATATGAAAAGATTTCCAAGTAATTGGCCTCTCCAGCTCGTTAAAGTGACCAGAAGTGCTATCCCTCCATTATATTTTAATCTTTTTGGACCTGAGGGATTATTACACAAAAAGATCGAGCGCTTGTTTTGTTCGGCTCGTTAAAATTACCGAAAATTCATCCCTTCTGTATTATTTTATACGTTTTCGATCTTAAGGGATTATATGACAAAAAAGGATTGTTGGAGTTTTCTTTACGTCCCTTTTCAGACTCTCTAAAATTGAAAAGGACCGAGTTATCTTTGTCGTTAAACTCGTTAAAACCGAATAGTGACAAACTTGTCCATACAGACAAGAACGAGTTTCACGATCGCTAGGCTCGTTAAAACATAGCGATGGGTTTGCCCGAAGGGAAAATTATAGAACAAGCATATGTTATCCTCCTCAAGCTTGATAAAAATAAAGAGGTACTGGTCAGCAATGAATGGGGAAAAATTGGGAAGAAAACTTGAAGAAACTTTATTGGTAGAAAGTTGCTCTTGAACATGACACTTTCACTCCTCATCCGAGTCGGGTTGGGTTGTTCTGTTCACCGGTCATATCACCATTGGTCCATCACACCATCCATATTTGGGGTTAACGCTACCAATCCATCATGTCAGTGTCACCAGTATGTTCAAGAGAAGTCGCTTAGAGAATTCACCTGTGTCTCATCCACTGTAATACATTCACGCTCCATTCTTTCATGATCGCCACCCTGAACCCTGTATCATCAGACTGTTTTCACCTCAAAAATCATTTACTCCGTTCTGTGCTGTAGATGTGGGATTCATTAAGGCCCTCCTACGGCGGGTCGCTTCTTGTCGACACCAGCTCATTATCCAAGAAGTTGACTTAGGGACAACCCTTTCAGTACTTTGAAGCTTGCATGCCTCAATGGCAAGTTTCTCACTTCCGGAGACAAGTTTACCTCAATGGCCTTCAACCGAAAGATTTTGCGTGGTGTTCGACGCCAAGTCCCTTATTCACACCACGTGAATTGTACTGTAGTACCTTGAGGGTCATCATCATTATCGGTGATTCCTCTCGTGCCTGTTAACAACTTACATATTGGCAGGTAATCAGGCGATGTCTTTCCATGTTCGACTCCAGAACATCTCTCACATGGATCGACTTGTACTTTGAGTGAAGATCGAATGAGATTGAAGACCCCGGATCTAGTTTCATCCATTCGGGTTGCGATATATATTCAGGAAAATAAAGAAATCAAAGGTACATCATTGCTGCACAGATAATCATCCAACCTAAGGGATGATGGCTCTACCAGAATCATCATTCTGCACACAGACGATTGTCTGTCTTACGTACATGAAAATGAATTTATAAAGCTGAGCATGGGAATGCTCGCCTTAGCTAGATCATGAAAATATTATGAGGATAATGTATTGTATTGTATCTTATTACAGGTTGCCTTCCTGCTCGAAAAAACTTCGGATCCTCATGATAAAGCATTTCACCTGACATCAAAAGATTAACGACCTCATGCTTTAGGGGGCAACTGTTATAGACATCTTTGGGCACTGCAACCCCAATCAAACATGTCCATAAACCAAGGGCTCCTAAGTCCATAAAAGTGTTGTTCCATCCCCTAAAAGAACAAGGTCAGCTGATCATATCATCTCCCAGAAGTTCTCCATGAAAAACTACTTAGAACTGGTAAAAACTGGACCATCTCACCTGCTCCATGGTCAAAGTGCGCTGCATCCCACCTAAATGCACACAGGAGGTGCGATGCTTATTGAAAAGCCCTTCTATGGTGTGCGATGGGCGAGAGTGGACAAATGGCAGAGTCAATTTGCGAGGTGGAGGATCATGGAATCTTCCAGAAACTTCTCCTGTGACACTTGCTTCTCTGCATTCGCCCAGGGATGAGTAAGAGATCATCAATCTCCAAGTGGAATCAAGAACTATCAGAGAGAGGACACTAATCAAATCTCACAAGCTGACTCACCTCCCTACAATCATCTATATATGGATCCCTCATCCCATAGATCCGGAGGCTGGAATTTTGTATCTTGTAAGGAAGTGATGCTGGTTTCTTGGTGTAACATCATAGTGTTGGTCAGGTAAATCCCCTCTGCGGACAGAGGCGATCCCACTAGCCTATAACAGAACTAGCCACAATCAAACCACGCTGCTACGCAAGTTCCTAGTTATGCATCAAAGGTGAATCAAGAAGACCAACCTGGAGTCCAACGCTATGATTGAAGCAGAGTTGATATCCCCGCTCCCTCGCTCCAACAGATCATAAACGAACACCTACACATGCAAAGGAAGAGACAGATACCAACATAAAGGCTACCAAGGCACAACTATATTTCAGTCAGAAAGAAAATAAATCAACACATCACCATAATAGACAATGAGATTGGAACTATAATAGCAGTCGCTCATCAATTAATAATAAACAGGAAAAGTTACAACCATTGTTCTGACGTTGACCCTTCTCCTGGCTGGGCGAGTAACTATATGTGTCTTGCAATGCATCTCCTCTCTGGCAGCATAACTTCTCTAGCATTCACTAGCATTCCTCCAAGAACTCAAGAACTCAACATCTAACACTCCATGACCAGTGATTATCACTAGTATCACTCCTATCACTAGCTTGTCCAATGCATAATGGCAAGCTTATATAGATGAAGAAGGGAGGAGGATACGATGAACTGGGACACCTTTTGTGGATTAACATTATCCCCCAAAAGCCATTAAAGATGGAGATAGGATAGAGCTCGACATAAAGCTGATTTTTTATCCTCAAAAAGCTCCATGTAATGAAGGAAACAACAGTCGGACGTGCGTTAAGGCAAAAAGCATGACCAAACTTGGTTGGCGCGACTGTTGCTCTAAGACAGAGCGCTAATGGTCGCGCCCTCTTTTGAGGATCTCCATGATTGGCGCGGGTAAGATACTGTGGACTTGCGCCAATGGAAAAAGAGCACTTTTTCAGGGATAATCTGCAGAAGGTGTCTTCAGGGAACATGAAGTACATACTCAAGGGAACATAATGCAAGTGTTTTTAGACTTTGTCACTTCTTATAACTCCCAGGATGAGTCCTCCAAGGTACGAAAAGAGGAGTAACAGGGATGGTGACAAATTACTGTGTAACAGATGCCCCCTAAAGCATGAAGTCCGAGAGGTGGAGAGGGGTGAAATGCTTTACAAGACCACACAAGAATACATATAGTTACTGCCGCCGAGGGTCTGTATTAAGAGACATGACTGATAGTTCAATTACATGATGTACGTGGTATGGTCACAGCCATCCATAAGAGAGTACATAAATAATCTAGATCCATAGTATGGACGCAGCCATCTGGTTAGGATCAATGAATTGACTCAGGTATGGTCGCAGCCATCCAGTGAATGAGTCAAGTATCAAGAATCATGCCTGGATTACAACAGACACAATCCAGGGTCTTGCGCTCCATCTCGACCCGAACAAGAGTACAAGTTCAAGCATGTGAATATATGAGCTGAAGTCGAACATGCATGAACATCGTCTGATTACCAGTCAATAGTGGAAACTGTTAACAGACGCGAGAGGTACCACCAATAATGACAATGGCCCTCAAGGTACTATAGGTACAATCTACGGCGTGTGAATCAATGATCAGAAGTCGAACACCCGTAGAATCATTCGATCGGAGGCCAATGATGAAAACCTCACGTCGAACACGAAGAACCTGCCATTGAGGCATGCAGGCTCCAAGGCACCGGAAAGGAGTCTCTAGATCAACTTCCTGGATAATGAGTTGAAGTCAATAGGAAGTGACCTTGATCGAAGGTGGGCCATAATGTTTCCCACATCATCGACACGAGACAGAGAGATAATGTTGTGAATTGAGATTGTGCGAACTATCAGAGGGAGGTTGTTTCTTTGCAGAGGTCAACTTCTCTTGAACATATCGGCGGCACATTAACGGAATTGGTAGTATTTGACATCAATGTATCAAAGGTCATGATGACGAGGCAATGAGTGGATGAGAGGTCAAATAGGGTACCCAAGTCCATGGAAGCAAGTGAAAGATATGAGATGAAATATCCCCACCCTGGACACGAAAGCAGAAAAGTGCCATGTTCAAGAGCGACATATTGCCGTCAAGGTAATAATTATGGTTCAAAAATTTTCTTTTCCCCCCCATTTCTGGCAAGTACCCCAGTTATTTTTAACAAGCTTGATGGGGATAGCATATGCTTGTATTGTGACAAAATCCGATGTCATTAAGTTTTAACGAGTCTGACAAAGGAATAACTCGGCGTCTTTTCATGTTTAGAGAGTTTGAAAAGACAGCAGAAAAGGAAACTCTAGGGATGTCCTTTTTCGTAAAGTTGTGTCTCTCGGGCCCGAAAAAGTATAAAATAATACCCGAAAGAACTGCCCGATCATTACGATCGAGGAGTACTTTTCATAATTAATGATTTTGACCTGAAAAAGTCAAAAAGCGGTCAAAACCACGTCGTTTCGTAACCATTAACGAGTTTGAAATGACAAAAACCCGGTAATCTTTTTATGTTTTAACGGTCGTCAAAAAGAACTTAAAATGACCGCCCCTTATTACCATTTAACGAGTCAAGAGGAGCGACTCGACAATCTTTTCCTCTTTAAATGGTCAGAACAGAGCTGAAAGCAGACCTCCATTTTTATTTTCTTTAACGAGTCAAAAAGGAAAAATACTCGGCAATCTTTTCATATTTTACGAGTCAAAAAAGAGCGTAAAGGCGACTCGTCCTGAAGGAACGAGTGGTATAAAGGATAGCATCTGGTTCCGGTAATGGTGGAACTTACTCGAAACATGTAAAGGTCAAGAGGCTGGCTAATAAAACCACTCATCGCTGCGGTTCCTCAGGAAAGGAGAAATAACCAAGTGAAAGCATATGATCGGCCAAAAAGATGGTGGTGATGGAATGAAACAACCAAGGCTCATCTAGTAGAATTTAGCGGATAAAAGGCAATCACGGGATGTAAATGGGTTCATTTTTACACAAGCTTGAACCATGGAGAACTTTGCTTGTTAAAAATTTTTTTTGTTGCATGCCCCCAGCATGATCATACAAATCGAGGTACATGCCCCCCAAGCTTCATGGCATTCACGGAGTGGATGGAATGAAGGTTTACTTGGAAAGACTCGATTTTGAAGGAGGATGCATGCCCCCCGGGCTTCAGTCACGCACCCGGGTCAGCTGCCGTCATCAGAATGACGGGGTGGATGCTGGGGCATTTCCTGTGGAAATAAGACCATTTAGGAATGGTAGATGACTATATGTGAAGTGTGAACCGGGGAAGGAAAGTTGGTCTACGACTTTGATCGTTCTTCCTTCATGCGGAAAACACATCACTCTGAAGAGTGAGGACACAATAGCACGTATGCGATAAATATAGTCTCGTCCAAGGAGTAAATTGTAATCTAACGGACCTTGGACTACCATGACACCCATTTGAATAGTCTTCCCTTCTAACGTAATAGGTACATTGGGAAGAATTCCTAAAGGTCGAGTGGTTTCTCGATGGAAACCTGTAAGGTTTCTCATCTCAGGCAGAAGCAGTGGGGAACCAAGTGCTTCCCAAGCTGTTGAAGAAAGGATACTCACAGGAGATCCCTCATCAATAATTGTACCGGCCATAACCATGCGGTAGACTTGGACTATAATTCGAAATGGTATGGAGGCTGGTAACCGAGGATTGACTAGTTGATCCCAATTGAAGGAAACAACTAGGTTGCTTGGAGGTGGGACTGGATAGACAACCGGATATGATTCTGATGGACTTTCTTCCTGGTGCGAAGGAATGAGAGGGATGCTCACTTGATCATCTATGTTGATAAATAGAATTTGGGCGGTGGGATCTTCATTCTTTGCAGTGATAACATCATCTGAGGAGGTAACTTCTGAAGGCAAAACCGGGTCACTTGTAATCTGGACCGTTTGACTTTTGTCTGGTTTGGATTCAGGTGTAAGATCATCTAAGGCTGGAATTTCTGAAAGAAAAACCGGGTCACTTGTAATCTGGACCTTTTGACTTTTGTCTGGTTTAGATTCAGGTGTAAGATCATCTAAAGATGGAACCTCTGTAGGCAAAACCGGGTCACTTGTAATCTGGACCTTTTGAAAGACCGGGTCAACTGTAATCTGGAACTGTGGACTTTCGGTTGGTTTGGACTCAGGTAGTTCATCTTTGATGATAGAGTGGTGCATAGAAGATGAATGTAAATCAACACTCGTTCCAACCAGGGACTGGTTTGGAGCAGGCAGAGCACAGGTAGGTTCAGGAAGAGAGATCTGGGCCAAAGAAGAATCATGTTTGATCACTTGGTTAGTGGAGAGATGATCTGTAGTTGCAAAAAGACGCTGATATCTAGCGGGTAATTTGGGTAAGGGAGCTGACAGACTTGCCAAAAGACGGGAGGCTTCATCCATAAGTGGACAAAGGCGAAGGAGATGATTACCTTCACAAAGTCGACAAGGGAAACGAACCTTCCCTTTTCTCTTACCAACTGACAAGGTATCGTCGATTGGCGACGACAAGGAGTGAGTCGGGTCACGGGACCATATATCGAGGATCCTGGGAATACCAGGACAATCAGAAAGAAAGTGGTCCTCCTTGCATAATCGACAAGGAGACTTAGCCTTCCGCGGAGGAGCAGAAGGTGGTTCCACTTCAGATATTTTCGTGGTAGATGCGACCTTTCCCTTAGGAGACTTCTTCTTGTTGGTCTTCTTCTTCTTTTTCTTAGCCACCTGGTTAGTGAAATCCACGGTTTCACCAGGCGAAATAGAAGATGAGGACGCAGCAATGGGCGAAGAAGGGAAGGGGTCCACCTTAGAATCAACATGGTGTTGTTCGGGTGGAGGAGGTGGTGGCGGAACAGGAGTCACCACACTTGAGACCATCGAGTTTGAAAACAACCATACGGGTAAACCAATGGTCAACCCAGGCAAAGACAATGTTGCGATATACTGAACACCGACATTTCCAACAGAAGGAAATGGACGAGGGTTCCCATCAGGAGGAACACCTTGGCCGGTGGGCGCCGGGAAGGCTGCCATTGAATGAGAAATAATCCTACTCAAGCTAACGCAAACAAAATCTAATTGGGTAGATGTTATCGTGGCCAATAAATTTTAAGACACTGAACTTAACCTTTTCATTTTTTAAGAGTCGATAAAAGGATAAAAGATGACTCTAGTCTCCTTCGAATATTTAATGAGCACGAAGTGACAAGACGCTCACAGGCACCTTTTCGTTTAGGGAGTCTGAAAAGGATCAAAAGTGACTGCTCTGGAATTCTAGGTAGAGGGTGTGCCAAACTTTTCGCAAAACCACAGAATACTTTTTAGGGTACGGGTGGTCAATCTTCGTGAATGCTGTGTTCACTGCATTGCGAATCGTAGGGCGGCTGACACGGCTTCCTATGGATAAAGGCTTTATTCCTATAGGGGTCTCCCAATATATACGCGACGGTACGTGGGAGCACAGTCCATATTGGCACCTATCGTTTCACCGTGGAGGAATCACCCAACCACTCGACGATAAACTACCAGGTTTAAATACGCCGAAACACGTCTCTAACCTAGACCTCTAGAGTATTTGCGTTATGTTCCAATGCGTTGTTATGTTCATTGAGTTCATTTTAAAGTTTATCTTCGATTATGTTTCAGTTTTTGGTCCTACCATATGTGATATCTCAAAACTTCTTAAATGCAAACTATATGCCAAAATTATATCATTCGATTCGATGAATTATTTCTACAAGAGGGTTGAGATCTTTTCACAAACGAAATGATCACGCAACAAACAACAAAGATCATAATGCAGCTAATAACAAGAAACGAAATTTTTTCTTTTTCTTTTTAATAGCAACAAATAACAATAAATGCTAACTACTATGATGCAAAAGATTTTTTCGTTTTTCTCTCCTTTAAGATGGCATGATGCATTTAAACAAATTTTAAGAGATATGCACAATCCAAGTTCAGTCTATGAAATAGAACCAATTCTAAAACACCAAAATGAACCATGCAAGCAAGGAAAAACACAAAAAACTTTCACTGAACCATGTAATCTAAGTTCGAATGAAATCGAGTGAAATCCAAAGAGGCTAGAAGTGAAGCACTCAGAGTATAGAAGATCAAGCTTTAACAAATCACTGGATAGGTGCAGAACACAACCAACAAGCTGACTGGATAATCAAGAGATCGAAACTTCCCATAGAAGGCTAGACATGCAAAGTCACTAGATATCCTAGGGCTGAGACGAAAATCAATAGAAATAAGCAAACAACTGAGGGATAAAGGCTAAGACCAGTCAAGCAGAGGTTCAACACAGTTCCAGAGGCTGTAAGAGATATAAAAAGAGACTGAAAGAGCTTTCCACCCACACACAGGCAAAATTTACAGAGCTGGCGCGACTGTCAGCCTGCAACTTGCGCTACCACAGGATTGGCGCGAGTTGCTTTTGAGCAACATGCGCCAACTGGCGCGACTGTCAGAGAAATAACCGTGCCAATTAAGCTTGCCGGCTAGAAAAATAAATGATACGACCTCAGGTCGGGTTGACAGTGCTCAGATGGGTCAAACAGTAAAGAATAAACTCAAAACTGACTCAGGAAGCTCATTCACTCAAGCAAGCAGAAGAAAATTAACATGCAAGAAAAAAAATCAACTAGCTTCTCCCCAGTGGAGTCGCCAAATTGTTGGTCAGGTAAATCCCCTCTGCGGACAGAGGCGATCCCACTAGCCTATAACAGAACTAGCCACAATCAAACCACGCTGCTACGCAAGTTCCTAGTTATGCATCAAAGGTGAATCAAGAAGACCAACCTGGAGTCCAACGCTATGATTGAAGCAGAGTTGATATCCCCGCTCCCTCGCTCCAACACGAACACCTGCACATGCAAAGGAAGAGACAGATACCAACATAAAGGCTACCAAGGCACAACTATATTTCAGTCAGAAAGGAAATAAATCAACACATCACCATAATAGACAATGAGATTGGAACTATAATAGCAGTCGCTCATCAATTAATAATAAACAGGAAAAGTTACAACCATTGTTCTGACGTTGACCCTTCTCCTGGCTGGGCGAGTAACTATATGTGTCTTGCAATGCATCTCCTCTCCGGCAGCATAACCTCTCTAGCATTCACTAGCATTCCTCCAAGAACTCAAGAACTCAACCTCTAACACTCCATGACTAACGATTATCACTACTATCACTCCTATCACTAGCTTGTCCAATGCATAATGACAAGCTTATATAGATGAAGAAGGGAGGAGGATACGATGAACCGGGACACCTTTTGTGGATTAACATTATCCCCCAAAAGCCATTAAAGATGGAGATAGGATAGAGCTCGACATAAAGCTGATTTTTTATCCTCAAAAAGCTCCATGTAATGAAGGAAACAACAGTCGGACGTGCGTTAAGGAAAAAAGCATGACCAAACTTGGTTGGCGCGACTGTTGCTCTAAGACAGAGCGCTAATGGTCGCGCCCTCTTTTGAGGATCTCCATGATTGGCGCGGGTAAGATACTGTGGACTTGCGCCAATGGAAAAAGAGCACTTTTCAGGGATAATCTGCAGAAGGTGTCTTCAGGGAACATGAAGTACATACTCAAGGGAACATAATGCAAGTGTTTTTAGACTTTGTCACTTCTTATAACTCCCAGGATGAGTCCTCCAAGGTACGACAAGAGGAGTAACAGGGATGGTGACAAATTACTGTGTAACACTTAGTGTTGGGTGATCTAAGCTTTTCATGAGGTGAAGAAGGGCTTTCTTGTTGAGAGGATGACGCTGGGTCAGAATAATTGGTTGTAATCCTCTTTTCTATTCTTGATATTAATAAAGCTATTCTTACTGTGGATTCTCCGGTAACTAAGTCGAAAGCTATTCAAGTTTTCCTCCACATTCTTGTATGATTGATGATATATGCATTTGTGTGGTCAATATATATCTGGTCCTATATTGTTTCTGATAGTAGATCTCTGTTCTTGGATAGTATTATGCTGCTTTGATTCCATAGGTGCTCTTTGAAGCTGGGTAGACGAGGAAGCGAGTGGCAGAGATCTATCAGAAGGGAGAGGAATCAAGCAAGGAACCAAGCGCAAGACAGAGGTTGGTATCCTTTGTTCCCCTCTTATCTACTTCTCATAAAGGAAAACAAAAGTAGTTTTAGTTTGTTTGTTTCTAAGATAGCTACCAGTCTTAGTGGGACTAGCAGCTCTGCATAGACACTAGATTTCCCGGTAACAGTACCCTTTTTGAGTGATTATTTTTTTAACTTCCAAAGTAAGTCGATTGTCAAGAGATATAGAAAAATAAAACATGATTCAATTGAAAAATTTTCAAACTTAAGTTGGCAAGCTACAGGAGACGTGTAGGAGAGATGAAACAAATCAATATCAACACTTGGATCTTTCATCACTTACACTCAAAGTCAAGTTAAAGAGTTAACATAATCAAGTAGATAGAAGAATAATTAGAAAATAATAAATTATTTGGTGAGGAACAATGGAAATACCATTTCTCAAAACATAGGGAGGGATTCACTTTGCAAATACAATAATTTGAGGTTAAACACAATAATGGGAAATCATATTTAGAATAGAACTAGAAAGATAGATTGACAGAACTGTGTAGCAAACAAGCCCAACAAGGGAATCTTTAAGGCAATATCATAATGATGAAATTATAATCCTAAAAGAGGAATCAAATACCAATATGAAAACCATCTCATTAGCATATGAAGATCATATTAAATCTCTTCAACAACAAAACCAATATATTCAAGAGATTGTTGTAAGTACCAATGTGTTTAAAGAACATGCTTTGAATATAAATGAACAATTCAATAGGGTACAAACCGATTTATTTAAATGAGTGGATATAATTGATAGGTTCTTTCAAGAATTAGTATCCTTCACTGGAAAGATTGACGCATTGATAGAGGATGACAATTTAATCAGCCAAAGAGTTGGAATGATTATTGGTTAAGAGAAACAATTTAATCCCAAGAACATAGAGAAATTATCCAAGGATGATAAGAAGCTCACGTGGGATTAATTAGCAAAAAGGGATTTGAATTGTAAAGAAATTAAAGAATGGATTGAACAATCTATCAATATTTATGATGCTGTATGGGATACTAGACTTGATATCATAGATGAATTCAATACACCTCAAGATAAATATCTTAGGAGTGCACAAATAGGAGATATCAGTCAACTCACAGTAGGGGAGAAAAAATAGTTGATGCACACCATCAAAGAAGTAATAATGTGTAGTCACTAATCAATTATTTCAATTTGAAGAAATTTATTTGGATTCACAAACAATATCTTTAGAATCAATTCCATCAGTAAGTGTTCTTGCCTCAAGCTTACCTACTCAAACATGTCCCTCTTCTCCTATCCATACAACTTCTTCTATTTCAAGTTCTTCTATACCTACCAGTTAAACTATTATCACAACACCTTCTACTCCACTTCCAATAGTAACTATGACTAATCAACCTTAGTTATCTGCGAGAGTAGCCAATGTTCCTCGTGATCAACATGACCTACCTAAATATCTAAAAAGGTTTTTCCCAAAGTTTAATCCCAATGGACCTATTATCCCTGAAGAACAAATTAAATAATTTATTTTAAATTAGGGGGAGTACAATATAAAAGATGTTTTTTTGGATAATTTCCCCTTATACTTTTGAGGGAAAAACGTTTTCTCAGTATTTTTCTTTAGCAGTTGATTCTGTTACTAGCTAGAATTCGTTTCAAACCAAATTTCTAAAAAAAAATGGTGAATATAAATCCCTTGCATCTTTAGTGTTATAGGCCATTTTGTCACATCTAGTCAATAGGCCTTCAACTGGATCAATCAACATCCTTTGACCTCCTTTTCATTATCCTTGCACAAATCCCTAAGCATGACTCATTATAATCCCCGAGTTTCAGTTATTTTAAGGACCAACGCACCCTCGTCTCTTACTGACAAGCGTAGACTACTAGGTTTCACTACTCTGCACTTGCGCTGATCACCAACAAGTTCCTTAGTGTTGGGGGTGTGCTGATTCTAGAAATTAAGGACAAAGAGAAAGAATCCTGAAGCTTCCTCTTCCAAAAGCTTCCAGGATCAGTTGTAACCATTTATCTTAGATAAAAGTCTTTAATCTTATCCTATCCTACCTTGGATTTTTCATCCCTTATCCCTTGGCCTCATCCTCCCACCAAGAGTGGATCTCAAGCCTAGATTGGTGAAAGGATAAGAATTCATGAGCTACCTCCTTCACCTATATATTTAGTGCCATCCATAGGAAAGGGGTTGGCTTTTGGAGAGTGATTCTACCCTTATGCTGCTTTTGTGAGAGATATATTTCCATATATTAATATAGGTGCACTTTGTGACAAGGAAAGGACAAGTCAACTTGGAGGAGCTCTTCTACAATATCAACACCTATTTTTGGTTGTAACTCACTCCATTTCTATTAATGCAAAGAGTTCTTTGTTTTCCTATATATGTTGTTATGGTTTCATATATTTCAATATCAGTTGATCTATTGAATAAAGTGTTTAGATGCTGCTGCATAGATTCAATGGATCATTGGCTTGTGTTATCTGAATGTGTAGGTTCTAATATAGTGATAAGAGATAGGATTGGAGCATACAAGTCAAGGAAGGAGCGAAGGATAGACATATTCTAGGTAGGCTTCATCCCATTATCTATTTACTTTAATGAAAAAATTATTCCCTTTGTATTTATATTTTCCTAGGTAAGTCCGCCAGGCCTAGGGAAGATACTTCTTTCTACAGTCGTAGATTGCCAATAACAAATTAATGACCATATTGGGAGATGATGTACTCCCTTGGTGGTTTCTTTGTCCATTATTCTTGTATTACGTTTTCTTTGGAGCTTTACTGCCTTATTTAGTCAATAACTTTCATTGAGTCTCAATCATAATCCTTGTGTCGGAATTTTGCATCCCTAGACAAACACACCCTCTAGTCCTCTAACAGAGCGTGCACCCCAGCTGAGCCTTCTCCGTGCTTACATTTCATAGCACTGGTGCCTCATTTGCACTTGCATTGGCCCTTGTTCATGCACAAGCCTTCTTTTGAGTTGATTTTTTCTCTGATCAACCTTGCTCCAGTTGCTATTCCTTGAGTCTTTGAGTGTATTGTGGTCTCTTCGAAGCTTCCATTTGGTATTCATTCATTTTAGTACCTTTGGTAAGGATTTGTTTGAAGATTTTCCTTTGTTCTTATCATTAGGTCGTTTGAAAACTAATTTTGTTTGATCATTAAGTGCTTAGATGAATTGGTGTTCTATTCATATTTCTTAAAATCTTGTTTGAATCAATGATTAGACTTTACATCTAAGTTTTCTCCATTTTCAAAAACTAAGTGACTTGAAAAGAAAAATATTTGAATTAGCATTAGGATTTTGTGTGTGCATTGAAATTAGAACAATTGCATTTAAAAGGGAATTTCATTTTTCACATTATTTGCTGCATACTCTTTGTCTCTTCCCTTCCTTAGATATATTTTCATTGAATGAGAAAGATTTCATTTCCTCATGCTAGTTTGAATTTTAGGATATTCAGGTGAAATTCACGGTGAGCCCCAAAATTGAAAATTAATTGAAGATAAACATTAAAATTTATTGAATAAACCTAAGGAGCATTTGTAACATTTAGAGGTCTAGGGTAGAGATGTGTTCTGACGTTGTTAAACATAGGAGCTGTTGTCATTTGCCAACATTGTATCCTGGGGGTGAAATCCATTTCCATGTATGTGAGTGTTTAAGATTGTTCTCCACATACCTTTGGGTATATTGGACGACGCTCCACACATGTAAAGTATATGGGAACACTCTCATCGAATGGTTACACATTAGATAACACTACTACGAATTGCACTTCCATGCATGGTTGAGTATGTTTTAGAAGTCCCCTATAGGTTTCTATCCTCGCCATAGGTAACCGAGTTGGCTACCTTGTATGCCATGATACACTGAACATAATAGTCAGGGAGATTTCCTACACGTACATTAAGTCCTTGGTTCTCCAAAGTGTATATTGGAGTTCATGGTTACTTGGTAAACCCTCTTGCCTAGTTACCCCTTTGTTTTTTTTGTGTATTTAATTTCTAAAGTTATTTAATTGACTACGGAATAACATCCTCTTCGTGGAAAAACTCCTTAGTAGATCTTAGGTTGAGACTAATGGCAAGAATTCCCGAGTCCACCAATCAAGGAAAACCCTTTGATGAAAATCCTAGTCCTTTTCCTTCTTTTGGAAATATTGGTGCTCCTTATATGGAAACATTGTCCCTTCCCAAGGTTACCATTGGTTTGCTAGTTTGGTTATTTTTTACCTTTTTGGTTTCGAATGTCCAAACTTCTTCTCAACCAATTTCTCCTCCACTTGAACAATATCAACCTCAAGATGATCCTAAAATTGACGCTTTGGCTTTTTCGCCCATTTGATCTTCTTCCTCTTCATCTGGCAAAAGCTTCAAAGTTAGGTGAAGAAAAGGAAGATTAAGAAGAAGAATGATAAGCATGGGGACAACCAAGCAACCATTTCTATGAATGAAACTAGTATGGAGGAACCTTCCAATCAACCCCACAAAGTTAAATTCCCATGCATGTTATGTAATGGTTATCACCTTCTTCGATATTTTCTAGGTATTCCCAAGATATTAGAAGTGTGGTCTACAAGCTCGGATCAGCCTTTGTCATCATATTCTAGAGATCATACTGGTGATAAACCCTCAACTAGTGATAGTAAGGTCCATGGGAAAAAGGGTAAAGTCAAATTTCCATGTAAGTTATGTGAAAGGAATCATCCTATTCACCTTTGTCCCTATATGGATGAAGCCTCAAAAGTGTTGGAAAACCTTACAACTTCTCAGCCTTGTCTTCCGACTGGTTATCACAATCTTTCTCCCAGTGCTCCACTAGTTGATGGATTGATTGATCAGAATTTGAATCCAATCAATCCCACTCTCTCTAAACGTGAATCCCATGAGTCCATTCCTAACCAACCATTAGTTGAGAAAATGACTGACTCGATTCCACCTTCAGTCAATTGTACCTTTCCTGTAGAGAGTGAAATTCATACCACTCAGGTTCATCTCATTTCTTCAGGTTCCAATTAACCAGGGGATAAATCTCCTGTTCCCATGACATAGGAAGGAAATCCTCCCATTCCCAAAACACTAGAGAGCAGTTATACCATTCCCATAGCGTAAGGGGGAAGTTCTCTTGTTCCCATGACACCTCCTCTGGTCACTTCCTTTGATTGAAGTCGACAGGCAGGATATCGTCTTCCTCCTTACGCGCCCTTCCATATTATAGTACAAGATTATAATGTGGTCGTACCTAGAAAAATCATAGAGGAAGGAACATTTATTAGTATTTTGTTCTTAACTACTTGGAAAGATTTAGGTTCTCCGCAGCTTGTGCCTGTTACCTAGAATCTGTTGGATTTTAATAGAGGAACCAGTCAACCATTAGGGATCCTTCCTAAGTTACCTATTACTTTGGGAGGAAAGACTATTTATATCAATGTGATGGCAGTCCAAGGCCCTTTGGATTTGAATTTACTCCTTGGGTGTGACTATGTTTATGTCATGGGATATCTTTTCTCTTCACTCTTTCATGTAATGTGTTTTCCCACATGAAGGAAGAATCGTGACCATTGACCAACTTTTGTTTGTTGGTCCTAATTTGATTCCCAATCAACCAACTTCCATAATGGTCTTTATATGCAAGTGGTATCTTCCCCGCCACAAGCTAATTATGTGGAAACCTATCCCATTCACGTACCTACTGATGAAGATGAGTCTTTCACTTTCTGCTCAACTTTTTCTAACCTAGATCCAATAGGTGATATGGCGAATCAATTACTGGGGGCATTGGGGCATGATATTTCCATTAGATCCCTTGACATGTATCCCTTCTAGAGCGTTGTTCTTCCATCTGATGAGAACCTCTTGGAAGCCATGATCTAATTTTAGAGCATAGTTCCTTTTCTTGTGTCAAGCTCATTAAAAAATGAAACAAGGTCTTGGAGCATAGTTCCTTTTCTTGTGTCAACCTCATTAAATAATGAAACAAGGTGTCATGAGAAGAGTTATTTTCTTGTGTCAAGATCGTTAAAAAATGAAATAGATTCCCCTCCAATTTGAGTCTTTGATTAGATCTCATAAATTCCTAGTTGAGTCTCTCACTTGATCTCGTAAATGAAACTTCATTCCATCCACCTGTTAGTAACTGGTAGTCTACTTAGGTGCATGAAATGAAGCTTGGGGGGCATGTACCTTGAATTGAGTCATTATTCTGGGGGCATGCAAAATTATTCCAAGCATATTTTCGTATGTTTCAATCTTGTGTAAAAATGAAACCATTTTGATCCTATCTCTTGCGATTTCCATTTTTATCAGCCTGTTTCTATTAGATGAGCCTTGGTTTTCTATTTCCATAGTAACCATCTTCTTGGCCGATCATATGCTTTCACTTGATTTTTATCCTTACCTGAGGAACAATTGCGATGAGTGGTATTATTAGCCAACCTCTTGACCTCTGTATGTTTTGAGCAGTTCCATCATGATCGGAACCAATTGATACCCTTTATACCACTCATTCCTCTAGGAGGAGTTCTCTTTCAGCTCTTTTCAGACTCCCAAAATATGAAAAGATTTTCGAGCACTTGTCTTTCGAACTCGTTAAAGTAAATTAAAAAACATCTACTCAGTATAAGTTTAACCCTTTTTCGGACTGAGATAGAATACTTACAAAAAAGGAATACCTTAGTCGAACATGGATAAGAGGTTCTCTTACATATTATTTTCTTCCTTTTCAGACCTAAGGGACTATTTACGAAAAGGAACATCTGGAGTTTTATTTTACGCCTCTTTTTCAAACTCTTTAAACATGAAAAAGATGTCGAGTTATGCCTTTGCTGGACTTGTTAAAACATAAAACAATGATGGACTCATTGTTCATGACGGGATTGAACCACTCTTTCTCTGGGTTCATTAAATTTCTCATAGGGATTCATCTGAAGGATGAAAGTAAAAATCAAGCATATGTTATTCTCCTCAAGGTTGTTGAAAAATAAAGAGGTATTGACAAGTACGGTTGGGGAAACTGGGAAAACAAGGTAATCCATTTGTTAATGGTAGCGAGTTTCTCTTGAACACGACACTCTTCCACCTCATCTCCGTGGGGAAATCTACTTTTCTTTTGGTTTATCATATTGTTTCAAAGCATCCACTTTTGGTTTTGGGTCAATGCTGCCAATTCCATTCAATTTCGCCACTGTGTTCAAGAAAATTCATTCAGTTAATATTTGCTATAATACTCTTAAGCCTTCATTCCATGTATGCCTTTCCTCATCCAGTTCCATATCAACATCATTGTGATCATTCTGTCTAAAATCATCATACCCGTTTCATGTCGTTGATGGGGGATACATCAAGGCCCTCCCGTGATAGGTCGCTTCCCGTCGACATCATCTTGTTATCCAGGAAGTTGACTTAGAAACATCCCTTGGTACCTTGGTTCTTGCATAAGTCAATGAAAAGTTTCATCATTCTCGGTGACAGGTTTACATCATTGGCCTTCGACTGAAATATTCTGTGTGGTGTTCAACATCAACTCATTTATTCACACCATATAGATTGGACTAGAGTATCTTGAGAGGCATTAACATCATCGATGGTTTGTCTCACCTCTGTTAGCGGCTTGCATCGTTGGCTGGTAATCAGATGGTGTCTACCATGTTTGACTTCAGCTCATTGATTCACATGGTTAGACTCATACAATGGTTGGTCGTGTGAACGAGATAGAAGACCCCGAATCTAATTTCATCCATCTGGACTACGATTTAAGGAATAATACAAGATCACAGTTTCTGATGGATATGATCATACATACATTCATCCAGTCATGGGTACATAAGAAATCATCCATGGATGTGTATTTTGATCATTATACATGTAATGTTAGCTTATGTGCTGAGTATAGGTATGCCTCCTTCAAAAACGATGTCATGATGTAAATGTATTATAACAAATGATGATCTCGCTGGGTGTTCTTGATCCCCACTTGTCACAAGGTAAATCACTTCAGTCATCAACTATCATTTATGACTTTGCACTTTAGGGGTGATCAAGTGCTTAAAATTAGGCTAAAAAAAATTAAAGTGTCAAAATATTCTTAAACTTAGCTTTAGATCGAATAGCTCATCATTCTGAATCCAACAATACAAATGACACTCAAATCCGAGCTCATATGCAGAAGTTAGAGCAAGTCAAAGTTTAGTTTTGACTTGCTCACATGGCAGGATTGGATGACATGGTAAGCTCCATCAGCAAATCGGGAGGCGCCAAGTGGTAGGCTGCCATTAGTCCCCACATTTCACAAATCGCACATCGGTGAAGGGAGGTGTTACAGAATCAGCCCCCGACAATATCAAGGTTGCAATGCGATAATTTCATATCATACATCTCAATAGGGAAGCGGGTTGGTGTTACAGAATTGTCCCTCGACAGGTACCAATTTGCGATGTGATCACACATTTCGCACAAAACTACATAATCAGACCTGAAAATTTTGGGTTGTGATGTGATATCGCAATCGAAAATCGCAACACGGTGCAAAGTCCCGCATATACAGGACCTTGGTACTCTGCCGATTGCGAAAGGATCCCAAACGCGATACATTTATAAGCTCCAGTTAAGATTTTTGTCAGGTCTGCCGAATCACAATCGCATATCGCCTGCCTGGTTCATAGTACATAAGATCACATGACTCCACCGATTGTGATTTGTGATGGACAATCAGCGCTAATGGATTATGGCCTGCTACGCGACAATATTATTGCTCGATTAGCAGATTTTTGGAGTGAAATTGTGGGTTCCTGTTGGATGTGGAGCAATTTGTGGAGCAAATAATGGGAAAACAAGGGGAAATCATAACTTCTTCAGTTTTCCACCAAATTGGTGGAAAAAAGAGGCTAGATAGTCATTTTTTAGTATTCTAAACTAATTGGAGCAGTGTTCAGAAGCATTTGAGCATTGTAAACACATATTTTCACACTTTTGAGCATAATAGAGAGGCCAAAGCCATTGGAAGTTGGACCAAGGAGACTTAGTCCATGAGGGATGAAATCCTTTATCATGTGCTTGTTATAATGTGTTTTTGATGATGTTTTGTACATGCTTACGCCGCGGTTCAGTTTCTGGTTTATGTTAAATTGCTCATAAAAATAACATAAAAACTCTTCATTTTACTTGCAAAAAAATTTGATGAATCCTTAAGCACAATGAAAGCATTTTGTTTATAATCTTAGGAAGATCTTAGCACTGTAAACTAATATTCTAAATTATATCAATTTGGTATCAGAGCACTAGGTTTGATTTGTGAAAGAAGGATTTAATTGTTTTCAAGTTTTTGTCATGCTTACAAGGTTAGAACTCAAAAGAGGTGAAGGAAAGCTGGTTGGAAGCCCTGGAGTTGGGTCAAGGGGAAGAAGATCAAGGTTGCCAAAATCTCAAATACCAATTGAGCCTCAAGTTGCATTTGAGACTCCAGAGATCATGTCTTATGAAGGAGAACCTACAAACATGATAGAAGATGAGAAGACCTTCAAAAAGGCTTTCTTTGATATGACAAATATGGTGAAGGTACTCTCTGAAGAGAGGAATACCAGGTTGCAGGGAGAAAGTTCTAAACCTCCCAAAGGAGAAGGATCTTCAGGAGGAGGTAATGGAAATGGAGACAAACCTCCACCATCTCCACCATCTTCTTCATCTTCTTCTTCACAAGCATCTACACACTCTTCCACTAATACGACCCTTACTCATGCTCATCATCATTCTTCAAAAGGAACTGGTAAATCACATTTTTTAAAACTTGATGTTAAATTTGAGTTTCCCATGTATAATGGTGAAGTGAATGCAGAGAAGATTGACAATTGGATTTGATAGTTGGAGGTCTATTACAGGATTCAAAACCTTCAAGAGGATGACATAAATATTCAATTAGCTTCCTTGAGAATGGAGGGTGCAACACTAGTTTGGTGGGAATCAAAGACCCAAGGGGAGGTTAAAAAGACACTGTAAGATCTCAATTTCTTGGAATGATTTCATTGCCGCAATTAAAAGACAATTCTACCCTCTAGCTTATATGCAGAAAGCCATCATGAATTGGCAAAACTTTAGACAACTTAAAGGTCAAAATGTGCAAGATACACCCAAGAATTCAGAAAAAGGTCTTTGATGTTAGGTGTAGATTTACAATCACATGAAACTTTATTGAATTACATAGGGGGTTTACATAGTTAGCTTAGGCATACTATCTTAATGTTTAATCCCAGTAATCTAGATGATGTGTGTGTGCAAGCCACACATCTTGAGGCAAGAGGGAAAAACTCCCTAGACGAAGGTAGTAAAAAGACGTTTAAGGGTAAAAAGAAAGAAAAGGGTTTCAAGGGAAAGAAAAATACATCCATTAAAAAGGAAGAAGAAAAAGTTACAAGAAAACATTGTTCAAGAGAGGGTCACGATGAAATTCACTGTTGTAAGCTTCATCCTGAAATGAGACCAAAAAGAAACAACAACAAGGGAAGACAAAAGACAATTGAAACCACTGAATTGGATTTGGGATCCGATTTTGGCAATGAAACTAAAATCACAACCATGGGGTTAAAAGAAAAGGAATCCATTTCCAACACTAATTCTTTAGACTCGTAAAACAAAACTCCAAATGAAAAGAGGAGAATAGAACTGTTTCACATAAGCGTGATTGTTGAGAAGGTAAATCCCCTCTACGGATAGAGGCGATCCCTACTAGCCCAATAGGGGTCTAGCAACAATCACACAATGCTGCCACGCATGTTCCTAGTTACAATTAAACAAGAAGTAAAGAGCACCTACTTGGATTCCTGCGCTGTCGTGTGACGAAGAGATGTTTCCTTCGCTCCTTCGCTTCAGCTGGTCACAGTCCTCCGCGATCCCCGCGAACGGACACCTGCACATACGAAGAGAAGGCAAACGCAAGCGTAAAATCTAGTAAAAGTAACTATATGCCAGTCAGAAAAGACATAATTCACATTTATCCATTGCATAAACAAACGAGAATGGAACAATAATAGCAGTCATCTATTATTAATCAGAATAGAGAAGAGTACAACCAAATGTTCTGACGTCGGTAAACTCCTCAGGAGGGATCAGTCAGCATGTATCTCAAGCATTCACCTTTGAGGATGGTTCTCCCAAGACAAACAACTCTCTCTTTCTCACACAAATGTCACAAACAAACTTCCCAAAGCAATCAATCACTTCCACTCCTAACACACCACACTTATAGCAGCAATCTGAGCACTACAAGCTCTGTACAATCCAAGCTAAGTCTAGCTAGTTTCTAACCAGCTGCTCATGGTAATGGTGGAAGTTTATATAGGAGAAGGAGTCTCCTAAAAAGGTGGAAGGATGAGCTTATCTTCAAGGGGAGTAGTTGCAAAGGGTCGAACAGACATGCCATAGAAGGGAGTCGACATTCACAAAGCTAACAACCAAGCCTGGAGAGATCTGGAAGGCTGGTTGTTTGAACAAATTCGCCCAAACTGGATCAGCGCGGATTATATGGAGACTGCCGCGCTGTCAGCACATGACAATAACTGAACAAGCCATGTCAGCGCGGAAGGACACGTGAAAGCCGCGCTGTGCGTCATCGTGGAAAAGTGATGTTCTTCCGCGATGGCAGCACACGAAATAGACTGTGGGGCGCTGGTCATCGCGGTTATTTTAGGAACAGACGCGCTGATGCACAAAACTTTGGAAAAATGGGTTTTTAGCCAGTTCAGGGATCAAACACTTAGTGATTGTGACTTCTTGGACACAGCAGGGTGACTGACAGGAAGGCAGTGATAAATTACTGTGTAACAGATGCCCCCTAAAGCATGAAGACCGAGAGAGTGGGAGGGGTGAAATGCTTTACAACACACGCCGAACTGGAACACCACCCGGAAGTACCGAAAAATCTCTGACAATCATGTACACGCAGTCTAGGCATGGGCGCAGCCATCCAAAAGACATGCAAGACTGGTCTATGGTATGGACGCAGCCACCCAGCTAAAGAGACCATAATAATGATAAGGTATGGTCGCAGCCATCCATGAAGACTCAGGTATGGGCGCAGCCATCCATCAATGAGTCATGTAATGATTATCCACAAAATCGCAACCTGGACCACAGTGAGCAAGGATCCAGGGTCTTGCGCTCCATCTCGACCCGAACAGAGTACAAGTCCACACATGTGAATACAGGGGTTGGAGTCGAACATGTATGAACATCGCCTGATTACCGGTCAATGATGAGAACCGTTAACAGACGCGAGAGGTACCACCAATAATGACAATGGCCCTCAAGGTACTATAGGTACAATCCGTAGCGTGTGAATCAATGAGCTGGTGTCGAACACCCACGGAATCATTCGATCGTAGGTCAATGATGTAAACCTCGCGTCGAACACGAGGAACCTGCCATTGAGGCATGCAGGCTCCAAGGCACCTGGAAGGAGTCTCTAAGTCACTTTCTCGGATAATGAGTTGAAGTCGACGAGAAGTGGCCTTGATCGAAGGTGGGCCATGATGATTCCCACATCAGCGACACGAGACAGAGGTATAATAATTTGTGATGAGATAGCGAACGAGGTTGCTTTGTGGCAGAGGACAACTTCTCTTGAACACATAACGGCACTGTAACGGATTTGGCAGTACTTGACATCAAACGAGCAGCGGGTAGGATGATGACGGTAATGAACAGATGAGAGGTCAAATAGGATGTCCCAAACCCATGGAGGCTAGTGAAAACGGGATGAGATGACCCCACCCAGACACGAAACAGCGGAGTGCCATGTTCAAAAGCGACGTACTGCCGAGACGACTGTAATCAAAGTTCCATTTTCCCCACCTTTGCAGGCAGGTACCCCGATTATTTTTGGGTGACAAGCTTGACGGGGATAGCATATGCTTGAAGAGTGTCATTTCGACGGTGTCCGATGTCATCAAGTGTTTAACGAGCCTGACAAAGGAAAAACTCGGCGTCTTTTCTTATTTAGAGAGTCTGAAAAGAATGCGGAAAAGGAGACTCCAGGGGGGTCCTTTTTCGTACAGTTGTGTCTCTCGAGCCCGAAAAAGTATAAAACTGTGCTCGAAAGAACCGCCCGGTCATTACAACCGAGGAGTACTTTTCATAAATAGTGTCGCTGACCGGAAAAAGTAAAAAAGTGGTCGAAGACACGTCGTTTTAGAGCCAATATCGAGTGCGAAACGACAAACACCCGGCGATCTTTTTGGTTTCACGGTCGGAAAAAGAGCTTAAAAACGACCGCCTTTCGTTCCCTTTAACGAGCTGAAAGGGAGCTCGGCCATCTTCTCTTGTTTAACGTCGGAAAAGAGCTTAGAGACGACACTTTGGGAATCACATGAATCGTGAATGGTCATGACCAAGCTGCGATACCTGTACCTGCACAAGGGCATTACCCGCATAAATCCATTCGATATGCGTAAAAAAAAAAACATGCTTAAAAAACAGAACCAAGGCTAGTTTTATGGCTAAAAATGGTAAAAACCCAAAAAATATGATAATTTAGGAATTTTACTATAAATAGAGGAAGGTAATAAGTCATTTTTACCATTTTACTATTTGGAGTGCGAAGAACGTGGAGAAACCAAAAAGTTGACGGAGCGATTTTCAGCCCATCCGGAGACCATTTTCAGATCTGCTTCCTCCAGGTAGGTTCCCATTCCGTTGCCCTGCATTCTGGTTTATTTGAGGAGTTTTTTAACGGTCGAATAGGCCCAATTGGGCACTTTTTATTTGCATGGGTGCGCCCTCGGTCAGCGCGGAAATTGCCCACGGGGTCGCGCTGATCGAAAAATAGTCAATGTAACCAACTTCGGGTCAGCGCGGAAAAGGCGTGTTCTTCCGCGCTGACCTCGCATTTTTTACAAAGAGCTGCCATTGTCAGCGCGGCTGTTTCTAAAACAGCCGCGCTGGTGCGGAAAAAATTTTGTTTTTGAAAATGAACGTGAATTTTTACCTGGAAGCACTTCTGATCGGTTTTATTATTCATGCAGGACACCATGGCCTTTCAATGGCAAGAGAGAGTTCACGATGTAGAGGATGTGGCTGCTTGGGGAGACGTAAATTGTTGCAACGCCATGCGGGCGTGTGGATTCATGAAATTCTTCCTTACGCCGCGTCTGAGGGCCCAACATGATCTGCTGGAGCTGCTGATCAGGGCATGGAACCCGGTGGACCAAAAATTCACCATCCGCGGTCACGACATCGAGTTTGATCATATGGATATCTTCTTTTTGACTGGGCTGTCGCGCCGAGGTGGGAGGCCCATCTTAGAGGGGCAGCGACCTAGCGGTGGTACCCTGGACGACTTGATGGCCGAGGTTTGCCCAGGGGCGGTAAAGACGCGGAGTGGGAAGTGCTCGATCCCCACAGTGAGAGACATAGTGCTGCGCACCATCCTGTTCATGGTGACCCGGGCAGCGGGCAGCATGGCGAACCATGAGGCGTCCAAGACTCATCTCCTACTAGCCCTCGAGTGCCTCGAGCCTACCGTGTTTGACTGGTGCACTGCAGTGTGCAACAATATGAAAAGGCAGTTGAGCAACTGCCGTCGCGGAGAGACGAAGCAGTTCGGGTATGGATCGATCCTGGTCCCGCTCATTCTGGAGCGAGTACCAGCCATGCGGCTGCAGTCTATGGCTGTGGATGCCCCCAGAGATCCTCGAGAGACGAGGGCCACTCGATGGGCTCGGATTATGCCACGTGGGGGTGGCGGCCGACCACATAGCTGGGGGGTATACTTCAGAGACTGGTTGGACCAACAGGAGATCTTCGTACAGGATTGGCCATATGCGGGGATGGATTTCCGCAATGATCCTGACTTGGTGCTGCCTCCGGGTGAACAGTGGGATGATGCAGGTATGACACTTTTTGTCTTTTTGAGTTTTGTATATTTTTTTTATTTATTATGTACATGTCCTAATAAATGTCTTGTCATGCAGATGTGGGGCCTACTAGACCGATTGGCCTGGCTGTCACGGCACGGAGAGAGGGCCCAGGAGCCGGAGCTTTGGCCTTAGCCCCTCCAGGGGTCAACACACCAGAGGCTGTGGCTCGCAACCTTGAGGGGTTGCTGGAGGGGGTGCCGGATTTCCAGGGGGTTGAGGAGGTCCCTGTGGAGCATCAGATCCACACAGTGGGTGTGGAACCCAGAGTGCACCGCCTTCTGAGGCGGGTGGCACGAGCGGCCGTGTACTACAGAGAGCACCACCCAGCCGATTAGTCACCTAGGTTTTATTTCCACTGTTTATTTTGAGACATTATGACTCGGATGTACTGAGATTTTTGGACACGTACTTCTATTTTTGAGCGCCTCAGTGCGCCACACGATATATATATATATATACATACCGGTTTTTGGATGAGTCGTTGTTACATGTGATGATGTGTTATCTTGTGTTATGCGTTTGTTCAGTACAATTTGTGATCTTATGTATGGATTTGCATGACACTTGACTCATGGATTTTATATGTTTAATGCAAGCTTAAAAACACACGTGCAAACTATGCTTGGAATGATTTATTTACATATGCTTATGGTCTTACTATGCTGTTCTTTCCTTCCTTGTATGATGTTTATCTGTTTCGCAAATGTCTGTCTAATACACGATTTGCCAATGCATCAGTCAACGTATTTAATCGTCTCGGAATATGCTGATAAGTAATGTAATCAAAACTTCGTTCTAACAATCTCACACGTAGGTATAACCTTAATATGCGCTGGTCTCTGACGGAATATCGCCTGTTTAATTGATGGACCACCAACTGGGAGTCCAGGTTCACCACTAGCTCTCGGATGCCGAGGTCAACTGCTTCGGCAAGTAATTCTATTACAGCACTGTACTCGGCAACGTTGTTAGTGGTACGACCTAGGCACACACCCTGCAGGTTTATCAACTCCCCGTGAGGATCGTAGATCACCCACGCTGCCGAAGACAAATTACAAGTACTACGGCAGACACCATCAGCAAAACCAACATAAGGAGTACGAGACATCTGCGCAGGAAAGAGAAAGCATAATAAGGGGCAAAAACACGCCTTCACACCAAAGCAAAAGAAACTCATGCAGTAAAAACTCAAAAACACACGTATATACAAAGTGACTGTGAGCAGTTATGCATAGTACTTCTTCAGATAGAGCCCATTTCGGGGCTTGTCAAGAGGATTCCCTTCATAATCAATCAACTCATATGCGCCCTTTTGTAAAACACGTTTCACGATGTAGGGGCCTAACCACATGGATTCGAGTTTTCCTGCCCCCAGCTTATCCTTAGCTTGATCGTAGAGCAGTACTAAATCTCCCTCAACAAAGGAACGAGGATGAATATTCTGATCGAAGTGAGCCTTGACTCTCTTCTTCTGCGCTTCAATAGCCAGAGAGGCCAAACGACGAGTCTCGTCTAACCGTTCTAGGTAAAGAAGTCGTTCCTCCACCGAAGTGGTGTTGGGAAGCAACTCGACAGCTAATTTTAATGAAGGAATTTCACATTCGACGGGAAGGGTAGCCTCCAGTCCATAGACCAGTTGAAATGGGGTGAAACCGGTGGCATCCTTCACAGAAGTCCGGTAGGCCCACAAGGCTGGGAAAAGCATTAGATGCCAGTTCGACTTGTGCGTATTGACGGTGCGTTGAAGCATGGTGATCAAAACTTTGTTCACAGCTTCAACTTGACCGTTAGATTGAGGATAGTAGGGTGACGAACTATCTTGACGCAAGCCTAACTGGTTCGTTAATTCTGTCATCATATGATTTCGGAAATGCTTTCCATGATCTGTAACGATAGCCTGAGGGACTCCGAAGCGAGTGATGATATGATTGAATAAAAACTGCGCCGCTGTGTGACCGTCTTCGTTTAATGTAGGCATTGCTTCGGCCCACTTGGTGAAATAATCCACGGCAACGATAATGTACCCATGCCCCCCGGCCGAACGAGGGTTACAGGACGTATAATCGATGCCCCATTTGGCAAATGGACCTACGGTTACAACAAGGTGCAGTGGTGCAACAGGTGCACGCATCTTCCGGTGGTAAACCTGGCATTCATGGCATGCGCGTACAGCAAGGATACAATCCTTGAATATAGAAGGCCAGAAATAACCAGCGCGGAGGATCTTTTGAGCGGTAGCGTATCCGGACATGTGGCCGCCACAAGCGCCGGAGTGGCAGTCATTCATGACTCGCTCAGCTTCCTCGAGAGTTAAGCATCAGCGAAGAAGGGAATCGACGCCGAGGCGGTACAGGGTGTCGCCTAAAATGCGATACGGTTGAGCCTGATGACGTATCCGTCGTCGGGCTTCCTTTGATGTATTGGGACGAAACGAAGACGTTTGTAAATATACAATGATGTCCCCGTACCATGGGTCGAGAGTGCTGATGAGAAAGAGTGTTTCATCCGGAATTTGCTCCTCTAAATGAGATGGTGCAGATTGAGATGGTAAGGAACAGAGCAGTTCAGCAAAGACCAGTGATTTCTTGGACTTGGCGGCAGTAAATTCCAAGTCGAACTCTTGGAGGATTACGATCCACTTCGAGTATTTGCCCCCCAGCAACTGACGTGATAAAATATAGGTCATGGGGTTGCAGTCAGAGATCACGGTCGTTGTGCGCAACAGGATGTAATGACGGAAACGTTGGACGGCACATACAGCAGCCAATGCCAACTTTTCGACATATGCATAGCGAGTCTCTGTATCAAGGAGGTTGCGACTAAGATAGTATACAACGTGCTCTGAGCCATCGTCATCATCTTGCACTAAAACCATGCCGATGGTGGTATCGGCAGCGGCCAGATAAAGGGTGTAGTCACGGTGGTAATTTGGAGGTCTTAGGAGCGGAGCTGAGACCAGAAGGTCTTTAAGATGCTCAAAAGATTGCTGAGCGATAGCGTCCCAATGAAAGGGCGTGTCTCGCTTTAGTAATCGCGTGAAACCCTTGGCCACCTCGGCATAATTTGGGATGAATCGTCTGAGAAAATTGGCTTTTCCCTGCAAGCTTTGTAATTGCTGTAGAGTGGCAGGGGGAGGAAGATTCACAATGGCCTCGACTTTAAGGGGATCCAAACGGATGCCTTCTCGGGAGACGATAAACCCGAGTAGTCAGCCAGATTCCACGCAGAAGACACACTTATGCGGATTGAGTCGAATACGGTAGTGTCGACAGCGAAGGAAGATTTCGCGTAAATGAGATGGATGGTCTTGACGTTTAGCTGAATGAGCGGGTAGATCATCCAGGTAAGGTTGTACGATGTTTCGGATATCATGAAAAGCATACGACATCGCACGCTGGAAAGTGGCGCCGGCATTTTTAAGACCGAAAGGTAGCTTCTTGTAAGCGAAGGTGCCCCAAGGACAAATGAAAGCAGTCTTGTGCTGGTCTGCGGGGGCTATGTTGATCTGGTTGTAACCAGAAAAGCCGTCCATGAACGAATAAATTTCGCTTCCTGCGCAATCATCGATAAGCTGATCAATAAAAGGCGTAGGAAAGTTATCTTTTGGACAGGCGCGATTGATATCGCGATAGTCAACACAAACCCGAATAGTGCCCTGTTTTTTATTGACAGGAACTATATTAGATACCCATTCCGTGAGGGGAATGGCATAAATGAAACCAGCTCGAAAAAGCTTTTCAACTTCGGCCTTGATGGCTGCAGCCTTTCGAGGGTGCACCGGGCGTAAACGCTGACGAACAGGCTTAGCCCCAGGATAGGTAGGGATTTCGTGCTCCACGATACTGGGGTCAATGCCGGGCATTTCTTCGTAAGACCATGCGAAAACATCACGAAATTCACGAAATAGATCTGTGTAGATTTGAATTGCCTCGGGAGTACATGTGACTCCAATATGAATATTTTCGACAACTCCTGTTTTGACAGAGATGTCGATAGCCAAAGTTTGTGTAATGTTACCCATGTTCCCTTCCGAGGACACTTGATATAACTGGATAGGTGTTTGGAGAGGGATATGTGGGAGACATGAAGCAAACTTTCCGAGACACGTGGCCATTTCCGAATGAGGAGGGAGGAACGAAGAGCGATGGTGGTGATCAAACCAAGGGAGCTCTTCGGGAGACATAGTCTCGATAATAGCCTCGTCGGATGGGAATGATTCTTTCAGGGGGTCCGAGGTGGCCTTCTCTCCCGACCAGGGGAAGGTTTGAGGTGAATCGGGAACGCTGCTCGGAATAGCAGGTCCGGAGGTTGAAGCCGATGCAGCAACTATTTCGATGTAGTTGAGCTCGGCTGGGCTCAACGGCATCATCTCGCCCCATGAGTCTTCTTGATTCACGGGAGGGAGAACCCATGGATCAGAATGCGTCATGATCATGTTAACGGAGGCGAGATTTGGAGGCGGGAGGGGAAAGACTCCCATCAAGGAGGGATCTTTAAATAATCCGGCACCCACACTCTCGAGCGATTTGAAGGTATGCTCCACGAATGGTACATTCCCTTCAGAAGAGGAAGCAAAAAAGGACAGCTGGTCCACCGTGACGATTTTTCCTTGATGGGGAAAGCGAACGACACGGAATAAAGAGGAAGCCACGGCCTGCATGGCATAAGTCCAGCTTCGTCCTAGAAGGAGGTTGTAAGTGAGATTAGCGTCAACGACTTCAACCTCGACTTCTACAGTTTTCCCTTCTAAAGAGATAGGTAAACGCGGGAGGATACCAAGTGGACGAGATTCTCTTCCATCGAACGCCTCTAGGGTGGTGGGAGACTGGCTCAGAGCAGGCGAACCAAGAGCCTTCCAACAAGCAACCGACATGATGCAGGTTGAGGCTCCTTCATCAATGACAGTACGGTGAATCGTCTTGCCTTTGATGAGAACTTGTATAAGGAAGGCCACCTGATGAGGTAATCTCTGCGTGAAACCTTCGAGGTCGAAAGAAATGAGATCCGAATCTGCCGGGTCGATGCCACCAATTGCTGATAGCAGGGACTTCCTCTGGGAGGGGCAGCTCTGGAGGACTTCTAACGCGGACATAGCAGACGGAGCCTGAGCTAAGTCCTCGACAATGCTATAATGCTGTGCGGCACGAGCATTGGGGTTATAAGATGACTTCCTGAGTACACCTTTGGGAGGGGGTCGGGGGATCGTCTCGGTGCTGGGCCGTTCAATGTGAAGAGGGCCAGAACTAGACGCGGGAGCGCTGGAGGGGACCTCCGGCTCCTTCCCGGCTGAAGATGGATATTCTTTCGTTCGAGTCGTGACGTGGACGGGGATGGTTCCTGCCATGAATACTTGAGAACCGAACGAGGAAGAGGATTGAGAAGGGTCTGCCACCTGATGCGTCTGCTGGGATGGGAAAGGCTCTTTAAGCACGGAGGGGGACCCTGAAGCACCTTTTAAAAGCCGACTAACCTCGGACCGCCTAGGGCAGTCCTTGGTGTAGTGATCCTCCTCGCAAATGAGGCAGGGATACTTAGGCTTCCGCTTGGCTCCGTCCTCGGTGGGAGGTTTAGGAGAATTTTGCTTAGGTTGTCCGGATTTTTCTTTGGCCTTTCCTTTCTTTTTGCCTTTCGAGGATTTGTCTGCCGCGGTGGACTGAACGGCATTTACCTCGGAGGTATTCCCAGGAATAGATGGGCTCTGAGAAGCATTCTCGTTAGAGGCGTTTTGTTTCTGCTTCCCAGAGTTTGCGGTTGATTTCTTACTTGGTGAATTCACGGAGCCAATAACTCCATCCACAGACGGTTTCGGTGGAGCTTTGGTTTGTCCGTGCCTCGGGGCATCTGGCAAATAGTCATACAAAGTACCTGACTGAGAATATACTAAGTCAAGGTATTGAGCTCGCGCAATCGCTTGCTCTTCAGTTACACACGCCCCCATTGCAATATCTTTGGCAATTTTAGGAACAAAGGACGTGGTAAACCAGTCGGTCAGGAGTTGATCGGGAATCCAAAATTTAATCAAACGACGGCGCCTTATCCATTCATGTATATGATCAGAGATGTGCGTTGCCGTATCCTGTTTTAGAGACGTGAGCAAATGGGTCCCAGTCTCGTACCGAATGGGTAACTGAAAATGAGTAAGAAAGGCCATAGCCAACGAGTTAAAGTCTGAAAACATACCGCGATGAAGTTCGATGTACCATTTTGCGGCTGAACCAGTGAGGGTCCTCTGGAAGAGGCGCAGTCGGATAGAATCATCAAGCCATGAGTTAGATGAACACCAAAGGTGATAGGTCATTACGTGGGCTTGAGGATCCTCTCCGGCTTTGCCGTCGAACTTTGGACAGTCACCTGGTATTTTGGTCGGAACCGGTGGCCACCATGAGTTATGCAAAATAGGATCATTTGTTAACTTGGACACATCGGGTAGTTCCAACGTAGCCAAAAATGGTAGCTGCGGGTTGAAGGACATCTGTGGCTGAGGGTTCGAGGCGATATTAGGGTTCCACCCAGATTGGGGTTGCCCCCACGAACTTTGTCCAGACGGACCTGGCCCGAAAGGACCGGCCGCATAGGAATTTTGTCCCGATGGACCTGGTCCGAAAGGACCTGGCACATAGGGAGTTTGTCCGTAGGAGTTTTGTCCATGTGCGGACGACTGTCCCTGTGTTTGCCCCCCAGCTCCCCATGAATTAGCAGCTTGCCCGCCGGGTTGACCATATTGATAATTTTGATAGGGAGTGACCTGTGGTCGCTGATAATTTTGGTAAGGAGCATACTGATTTTGTCCCTGGGGTTGCTGGTAGCCATGTGACTGCTGGGTTGCATACGGAGCCTGGTAGGCAGGCTGCGTTTGATATGGAGGTTGATAACCTGTTTGAGTCTGAGGCCCAGAGTACTGTCCTTGAACCGGTTGAGGTTGGACTACACGTCCCGAAGGTTGACTTGGTCGGATTCGAGATGGGCCTGGTTGGCCAGCAGGATAGCCTTGCTGAACGCCAGGTGGCCCATGTGCCACCAAGGGTTGTCTTCGCGGAACGGGTGGTCGAATTGGTTGGATAGCTGGTTGACGCTGAGGCTGGCCAGCTTGTCCAGGTTGACGGTGAGGGTAGACCCCGGGTTGATTTGGCTGTATAGACGGTTGGCCCGTTTGTCCCCCACTGTAACCGGGTTGGGAAGAGGGTTGGGCTTGCTGTACGGCAGGCTGCCCTCTTGGGTATATAGGCTGGGCAGAGGGTTGCCCCCCTTGCCCAGAAGGATTTGCGTTTCGAGGGGTAGGTGGGCCCTGTTGAACATAGGGTTGTCCACCCTGGCCATAAGGATACCCTTGCTGGACGGCTGGTTGATTTGAGGGATTGTAAACTGAGCCAGTTTGTCCAGAGGGGTACCCTGGCTGGAAACCAAGCTGGTCTTGAAAAGACGGTTGCTCTGGCTGCCCAGTAGGTTGATTCTGATATGGGTATGGCGGACCTCCCATGTCCATAGGTTGTTCCTGGTAAGGTTGACCTTGTGGGTGCCCAGATTGTCCTGGGTCAGGCAGGCCATATAATGGTTGCCCTTGAGGGGGCTGCACGTAGAATGACGGGTCCTGATTGGGTGGTCCTATGGGCTGCCGAGGAGGGTCTCGGTTTCCAAAGTACTTAGTAGTGTGGTCATACCTGACATTCAAAGATTCCTCGTTCTCTTCGAAGGGGTGACGAGGGAGACCTGAGATTTCCTCAAGGAACTCACCATTTGCATCGAAGAAGAAAACAGGACCATCGTAATCTGGGTCTGTTATAGGTTCCCCATAAGCATCATACGGTCCTGATCCTGGAATGCCTCCAAGAAAAGAACCAGCTTGAGGAACTTCAGACGAGGGAATTGGTACAGCACTGACGACCGGAGTCGAACGTGCTACACAAACAGTAGGTTGAGCGGGAACTGAGGTGACGGGCGGGTTGAGTTCTGACGTGAGGGGTGGGAAAAGAGGCTGCGAAACAAAAGGGCCGATCGAGGCAGCGAGAGTAGGATCCCATATAGTGGTAGAAGTTGTTCTAGCATCATACCTATCCCTTAGCGATTGATATCGTGGAGGGAGGGGAGATGAAGACGGGATCGGGGTCTCAATGTCTGTGACCGCGGGTGTCTCGATGTCTGTGACTGCGGGTGTCTCACCCGTGCTGGAAGCTGCCCCCTCCATTGGAGATGACATACCTAAAGGGGTACGGGGGGTTTGGGGGGTATCCCAATCTTCTTCCCAGACGGGATTCCAATCCTCCAAGTAATCTGGGTTGCCTGGGGACCGTACGTTAATAGGCTGGATACTCGGAACAATGGGAAGAGTACCGCCTTCAACTGGTACCTCGGGAGCAACAGAGGATTGAGAACCTTGGTCACTTATACCGGGAGTTGATGGGTCAGCCAGGATGACCAGACCCCTTAGAACTCTTAAAGGAAACTATCGATAAAAGCCTACTCAAAACTATCGCACACAAGACCTAAAAAAAAAAGGAGATGTTATCGTGGCCAAATTAATTTTTAAGACGCAAGGACCAAACTTGACCTTTTCATATTTCAGGAGTCGAGAAAAGGACAAAGATGACTCCAGTCTCCTTCGAATGTTTAATGAGCACGAAGTGACAAGACGCTCACAGGCACCTTTTCGTTTAGGGAGTCTGAAAAGGATCAAAAGTGACTGCTCTGGAACTCTAGGTAGAGGGTGTGCCAAACTCTTCGCAAAACCACAGAATACTTTTTAGGGTACGGGTGGTCAATCTTCGTGAATGCTGTGTTCACTGCATTGCAAATTGTAGGGCGGCCGACTCGGCTTCCTATGGATAAAGGATAAAAGCCTAGTGGGGTCTCCCTATATACTCGACGGTACGTGGGAGCGCAGTCCGTATTAGACCACTATCGAGTCACAGAAGGAGGAATCACCCAACCTAATGTGAAACAACAGTGACTATGTTTTTAAGACGCCGGAACACGTCTCTAACCTAGACCTCTAAATATTTGCGTTTAGTTCCAATGCGTTTTTAGATTCATTTTGTTCATTTTATAGTTGATCTTGAGATTAAGTTTCGATTTCAAGCTCTATCGTATGTTCGCTCACAATTACTTAGATGCAATCTATATGCAAAAGAATTTCGTTTCGTTCGATGAATTCTAGCTACGAGAGGGCAAAGAATTTTTTAAACAAAACGAAAACAAACAAACAAGTAGCTAGATGCAACTAAAGCGAGGAAAGGAAACTTTTCTTTTGAAAATGGAAATCAATGAAATGTTCTTTTCCTTCTCGAATTTTAAAATAAGCTACTAATTCATTTTCTTTTAGTGACATAACACACCTAAAGGAATTTGGAGGAACTTGAACACCAAGTAAACTACTTAATGAGAGCACACGAAGTTCCCAAAACACTCAACCAAAGTCTCGAAATCAAAGGGAAACAAGGCAATGCACGAGCTATGTGATCTAAGCTCTGCAAAACAAGCAAGGATTGCAAGCAAGGAGGAAGCGAAAAAGATCACTTGGAAGCACAAACCAATACACTCTAACAATCACTGAAAAAATGCGAAAAGCGAGTCTAGAACGAGCTGGTCAATCAAGCAAACAGGGATCCTTGCGGGAGGCTTGACACACACACGACCGCTAGATGTCCTAGGGTTCAGAGCGTGAAATCAAATAGAGAAAAGCAAACATCCGACGGACCAGAGTCGCAACCAGTCAATTAGAGACCCAAACACAATCCAGTAATCGCAAAAGTAAGGATGAAAACGTGAACCAAGCAGCTAGAAGGGAAGTTGTTTGCAAACTTAAAACCAAGCAAAACGAAACCCTATGGAGTTGAGCTCCGTAATCAAACAGTTCAAAGTTCAGAGAGTGAAAAACAAGTCATCAGACAAGCGGGGAGAAGAAGGGAAAGTCACAGCAAGAGGTTCAGGAGGTCGATTTGGACAAAAAGAGTTTTTCAGGCTCAGCGCGGGTAGCCTTCAGCAACTTCGCGCTGACAGGGGGAGGCCTTCAGCAACTTTGCGACGTCAGCGCGGAAAGTCAGGGAAAAAGCGCGCTGGCCTAGGACAAACGAGGTCAGCGCGGATATAAGACACACAGACGCGATGACCGAAATCGCAAAGAAGAGGGGGGCGCGATGTCAGCGCGGAAGAACACGGATAAAGCGCGCTGCCCTTGAAAACGAGGTCAGCGCGACTGTTAGACGTACAGGCGCGATGAAGAGAAAACCAAAAGAACAGGGCCGCGATGTCAGCGCGACTGTTCCGAAATAAAACGCGCTGGGGGTAAAAAACAAGGAAAGCCAAAACAAAAACTTCCCAAACCAAAGGCAGGAGCTTTTTAATAATAAAGACGCTTTCCAGAAACACCCAGAAAGTTCATAAGCCACAAAAGACAATCCCAAAAACCCACAAAGAGATCAATCAAAGCCAAACACAAAAGTGGACTCAAAAGACAAAAAGGCTTATCCCCAGCGGAGTCGCCAAATTGTTGAGAAGGTAAATCCCCTCTACGGATAGAGGCGATCCCTACTAGCCCAATAGGGGTCTAGCAACAATCACACAATGCTGCCACGCATGTTCCTAGTTACAATTAAACAAGAAGTAAAGAGCACCTACTTGGATTCCTGCGCTGTCGTGTGACGAAGAGATGTTTCCTTCGCTCCTTCGCTTCAACTGGTCACAGTCCTCCGCGATCCCCGCGAACGGACACCTGCACATACGAAGAGAAGGCAAACGCAAGCGTAAAATCTAGTAAAAGTAACTATATGCCAGTCAGAAAAGACATAATTCACATTTATCCATTGCATAAACAAACGAGAATGGAACAATAATAGCAGTCATCTATTATTAATCAGAATAGAGAAGAGTACAACCAAATGTTCTGACGTCGGTAAACTCCTCAGGAGGGATCAGTCAGCATGTATCTCAAGCATTCACCTTTGAGGATGGTTCTCCCAAGACAAACAACTCTCTCTTTCTCACACAAATGTCACAAACAAACTTCCCAAAGCAATCAATCACTTCCACTCCTAACACACCACACTTATAGCAGCAATCTGAGCACTACAAGCTCTGTACAATCCAAGCTAAGTCTAGCTAGTTTCTAACCAGCTGCTCATGGTAATGGTGGAAGTTTATATAGGAGAAGGAGTCTCCTAAAAAGGTGGAAGGATGAGCTTATCTTCAAGGGGAGTAGTTGCAAAGGGTCGAACAGACATGCCATAGAAGGGAGTCGACATTCACAAAGCTAACAACCAAGCCTGGAGAGATCTGGAAGGCTGGTTGTTTGAACAAATTCGCCCAAACTGGATCAGCGCGGATTATATGGAGACTGCCGCGCTGTCAGCACATGACAATAACTGAACAAGCCATGTCAGCGCGGAAGGACACGTGAAATCCGCGCTGTGCGTCATCGCGGAAAAGTGATGTTCTTCCGCGATGGCAGCGCACGAAATAGACTGTGGGGCGCTGGTCATCGCGGTTATTTTAGGAACAGACGCGCTGATGCACAAAACTTTGGAAAAATGGGTTTTTAGCCAGTTCAGGGATCAAACACTTAGTGATTGTGACTTCTTGGACACAGCAGGGTGACTGACAGGAAGGCAGTGATAAATTACTGTGTAACAGTGATATCAAAACATAACAATATTGATACATTGTTCGATAATGGCTCTCAAGCCAATCTTATCTCAAAAAACATTGTCAAGAGTTTAAATTTGGAAACTATTCCACATCATAAACCGTATCCACTTGGATGGGTATGTGAAAATGCACAATTGCAGGTTATGAGAAAGTGTAAACTAAAATTCGTTATCACTTCAAAATTCATAGATGAAGTGGAGCTTGACATTGTGCTGTTATATATCTATGGCATCATTTTGGGCAGCCCGTACCTTTATGACAGAAAATCTATTTTCCATCAACATGAAAAAAATATCACATGTTCAAAAATGGAGTAGAATATATTGTGAGAGATCACAAAAAAAAAATAAAAATTTGATTGTTAACGCAGGGAAGATGAAAAGATTGGTGAATTTGAGCAAGAATATTGTGCTTCTCATGATCAAACTCGAGGATGATATTGATTATCAAGCATTTGATGATTGTAGTTTGAATTTGAAAACTTTTTTGGTTGATGCTGTTAACCAATATGATGAAATGTTTCAGGAATCAAAGGGATTACTTCCCAAGAGGGGAATCTAACCCGAGTTACAGTTGCAACAAAAGTGTCTTCTTCCTAACATTGGCATGTACAGGATGTCAGTGATGGAAAGCACAAAAATTAAGACACAGATCCAGGGATTGTTGAATAAAAGTATCGTTCTGCCTACTCCTTTACCGTGTGGTGCACCTCTTGTTTTGGCGCCTGAGAAGAATGGTAAGAATTTCCTTGAATGGGATTCAAGAAGTGGTTTTCACCAAAGTAGAGTTGTTGAAGGAGATATAGGGAAGACAACATTCAAAACCAAGCAAGGTTTGTTTGAATGGCTTGTTATGATTTTCGGTCTTTGCCATGCTCCTACTACTTTTATGCATATGAAGAAAGATGTGTTGGAGCCATTTCTAGACAGGATAGCCTATTTAGATGACATCTTCATTGTCATAAAATTTCATTATGAATATGTCATGTTTGAGAAAAAAATACTTGATGTCGTATGTCAAGAACATTTGTTTCTAAAGATGTCAAAGTATATGTTGAATAAAACTTCTTTAATGTACTTGAGCCATGAAATTGGTTCTTCCAAGCATGTTCAGGTTCCCAAAGGATTTTTAGTAGTCTGGGAAGGATGTAGAGAAGGTGAGCTGAAGTTAGACCTCTCCAAGATTGATGCTATAATAGTCTATGGTGGTATTGACTCCATTCCTGTAGACACAGGTGAAGGAATCATACATCCTTGTGAAACCACATATGCCTTTGCTCTGCTCGCAATTTATGCAGGCAGGCTCAGGATAGTCATTTTTATAAGAGGTTCTTTTGGAACAGCCCAATGTTGGAGGAGAAATTTTGTTAACTTTTCTTCTATTGTAGTTAATTTGCATTCATTGCTAGTTGTGCAAAAGGTCTTCCAGTTGGGAGGCCAACAATGAGAGGCATTTGATGTTTTAAAACAAAAGATCAGTACAGTTCTAGTACTTGCACTTCCATACTTGAGACAATAATTTAGTTTCAGGTTGCTGTATGTGACTATGCCATGGGCGCAACCTTTTTGAAATGTGGTAAGCCCATTTATTTTCATTCAAAAATTTTCAATGATAAAGTGTTTAAGTTGCAGCAACAAAGGCACTTCCATTGGATGGGTTTTCTTCTACTATTTCACTCGGTCAAAAGGTATAACAGACAAGTTTGGTGATGTACTTTCTAGGCCTATAGTTTGTATAAATATTTTCGTCAAGCATCATTTTGTTTTACATGAAAATTATGTTCAGAAAAATACATACTTTCAAGATGTATATTCAAGCTTGAGTCAAAGGAATCAAGTGGAGGAATTTGTTTACCATTTGCATCATAATGTATTGTATGCTTTTGGTAAGAAATGTTGCTACTAATAGTAACATGGACAAGCAAAAATAGTTCATTGAACGACACCAAATGGTACATCAAACAGTGCAAGAACAACTTGAGAAGGTTAAAGGCAAGTACACAGAAAGGAACGACAAGAATCGTGGAGATCACAAGTTCCAATTCAGTGGTAAATGGATTGAGATTGGAAAGGTGAGGGAATTGTACCCTCACCTGCTGAACGATTGAAAGTGATCCTTTTGGGCTCCAAAAGGATTCCAATGGGGAGGAGTGATCAAGTGCTTAAAATTAGGCTCAAAAAATCAAAGTTTCAGAATCTTGATAAAATTAGCTTCATATCGAAGAGTTCATCATTCTGAATCCAATGGTGTGAACGACACTCAAATTCGAGCTCATATGTAGAAGTTAGAGCAAGTCAAAGTTCATGTTTGACTTGCTCACATGGCATGATTGGATGACATGGTAGGATTCATCAGTGAATCGGGAGGCGCCAAGTGGCAAGCCGCTAGTGGTTCCCACATTTTACAAATCACACATCGGCGAAGGGAGGTGTTACAGAATCGGCCTCCGACAAGATCATGTTTGCGATGCGATAATCACATATCACACATCATAATAGGGAAGCAAGTTGGCGTTACAGAATCGACCCTCGGGAGGTACCGATTTGTGATGCAATCGCGCATATCGCACGACACTACAAAATCGGCCCTGACAGGTTTGGGTTGCGATGCGATATCACAATTGCAAATCACAACATGGTGAAAAGTCCCACATATACAAGACCTCGGTACTCCGCCGATTGCAAAAGGATCCCATACATGATACATTTATAATCTCCAGTTAAGAGTTCCGTCGGGTCCATCGAATCGCAATTGCATATTGCTTGCCTGGTTCACAGTGCATAAGACCGTAGGACTCCGCCAATTACAATTTGCAATGGACAGTCGGCGCCGATGGATTATGGCCTGTTGCATGGAAAAATTCTAGCTCAGTTAGTAGATTTTGGAGTGAAATTGTGGGTTCCTATCGGATGTGGAGCAATTTGTGGAACAAGTAGTGGGAAAACAAAGGGAAGTCATAAATTCTTCATTTTTCCGCCAAATTAGTGGCAAAAAGAGGCTAGATAGCCATTTTTTAGTATTCTGAATTGATTGGAGTAGTTTTTAGAAGCATTTGAGCATTTTAAACACATATTTTTACACTTTTGAGCATAATAGAGAGGTCCAAGCCATTGGAAGCTGGACCAAGGAGACGTAGCCCATGAGGGGTGAACTCCTTTATCATGTGCTTGTTGTAATTTTTTTTTGATGATGTTCTGTACATGTTTATGCTACTGTTCAGTTTATGGTTTATGTTAAATTTCTCATAAAATTAACATAAAAACTCTTCATTTTAATTGCAAAAAAAATTGATGAATCCTTAAGCACAATGAAAGCATTTTGTTTATAATTTGAGGAAGATCTTAGCACTAAAAACTAATATTCTAAATCAGATCAAGTGGGCAATCCGTTATAGGCCATTTTTTCACATTTGGTCAATATGCCTTCAACTAGATCAATCAACATCCTTTGACCTCCTTTTCATCATCCTTGCACAAAGACCTAAGAATGAATCATTCTAATCCATGAGTTTCTGCCTAAAAGAACCTTGTTTTAGTCATTTTAAGGACCAACACACCCTTTTCTCTTACTTACCAGCGTTGATTACCGGGTTTCCTTACTCTACACCCACGCTAATCACCAGTAGGTTTCTCAGTGTTGGGGGTGCACTGATTCTAGAAATATAGGAAAAAGAGAAAGAATCCCAAATCTTCCTCTTCCAAAAGCTTCCAGGTTCTTTTGTAACCATTTACCTAAGCTAAAAGTCTCAAATCCTATCCTATCCTACCTTGGAGTTTTCATCCCTTATCCCTTGAGCTCATTGTTAGAAAATTATATATTACAGAGCGATGGAACACATAAAATTTTGCAGAAATATAAACGCACAAAATGCATAAAACAAGAGAGACACAGATATACGTGGTTCACCCAGTTTGGGCTATGTCCATGGAGAAATAGCCAGTCCTTCTTTTTATATTATCCAACAACCTGAAGATATACAACCTACAACAGATCCGCTGTAACTCCCTCTTTGATCTCAATCTCCTCTCTCTTCCTCACTCAGAATACAAAGCTTCAGATATACATAGAAGCAATACAATTCCCTCATATATAGCGAGGGGTTGCCTTCTAGGGAAAAAACCCTAAATTAAACATAACTTCTACCGTCAGATCTCTGCCTAATAAACGGCCCAGATTGACTACGAAAATACAACGTTTTACAAGGCAATTTTACATCCATTTTTAGCTTCGGGGGCGTTGCCCCTATACCCCGCCGAGGGACCACTGGCCCCCGGACCCCCCAGCCGAGGGGGATGGGCCCTGCCAAACCCCCGTGGGGGGGACAAGTCCCCCTCGCACACCCCCACGTGGAGGGGTGTACAATCTTCCTGGGGTATAAATTTGTCTGAAACCTTTGAATATAGAAGATAATCATGCTCCACACCAAACACTCATCCTCCCATCAAGAGTGGATCTCAAGCCCAGATTGGTAAAAGGATAAGAATTCATGAACTACCTCCTTCACCTATATATTTACTACCATCCATAGGCAAGGGGTTGGATTTTGGATAATGATTCTACCCTTATGTTTCTGTTGTGAGAGATATCTTTCCATGCATTAAGGTGATTAGAGGTGCACTTTGTGACAAGGAAAGGACAAGTCAACTTGGAGGAGATCTTCTACAAGATCAACACCTATTTTTGGTTGTAACTCACTCCATTTCTATTAATGCAAAGAGTTCTTTGTTTTCCTATATATGATGTTATGGTTTCATGTATTTCAATACCATATTGATCTATTGAATAAAGTGATTAGATGATGCTGCATAAATTCCATTGATCATTGGCTTGTGTTATCTGACAGTGTAGGTTATAATAATAGAAACTGGAGCTAGGATTGGAGCATTCAAGCCAAGGAAAGAGTGAAGCATATGACAGATTCTAGGTAGGCTTCATCCCATTATCTATTTACTTTAAGGAAAACATTATTGTCTTTCTATTGTTCTAGGTCAATCCACTAGGCCTAAGGAAGATACTTCTGTCCGCAGTCGTAGATTCCACATAATATTTAATTTTGGAACTTTCAAATATTAAAATGAGTCCTAGAGAGTTTATTAAGTATTTTAATCAAATATTTATTTTTCTCCTAAATAGATTCCCAATCTATCTAAACTTGCTAATAATGTTTTACTTAAAAATTACACCACTACTATACCTCCATCGATTGCATTAATTGTAATAAAATCAAACAAGAAAATTTTAGTTCAAAACTTTGAGGAATCTTTAAATGTTGAAAAAAATCTAGAGAATAGCTACTAAACAAGCAATCGTTCAAGAGAAAAATAGAGCTCTATATAATTTAAAGAAACCAATAAATAGTAAAATTGCTAATGAGAAAAAGGATCAAGTTGTGTATTTAGAGTCCATTCAGAAAATTATAAATAAATATCCAATGAAACCACTGATTTCAAAAGGATTCTTGTAAAAAGACCTCCAACTAAGAAGCCTCAGAGACCATTTAGATGAAATCCATCTCCCAACCCCAATCAAACTCATGTTGAAGAATTGAATATTGTTCATTACACTCAATACGATTACTGTAGAGCCCATAATGCCAATCATTTAGAGAAAACATGTATAAAATTTGTAAATATGTTTAAAGCTCTTATATGTGAAGAAGAAGAAGAAAAAATACCTGAAATTAGTAAAAAGAAGATAAACCAAATAAGTCAGTTAATGTTTTATGGGATGTTTCCTAAGGAGGATTGATCAATAATGATAATGAAGAAGATGAGACTGAAGTTAATGTTGTACAGATTAGGACCATAGCACAAAATCTAGTTCCTACTCCAACAACTACTATTACTCCCAATCCTTCTAAAAAGCACAAACACTGGAAAAATATTCTTCTTCTTCAAGCACACCTCCCCAAACTAAGAGTTTTGAGTATGATTTAGTGGAAGGTGTTGGCGTCCATGGGGATATTGTTGGCATGATGGTGTTTAGGGATCCAACTAGCTAATGTTGGCATTGGTTCATGATGACAACTAGCTGATGTTGACATTGGTTCATGATAACAACTAGCTCATGTTGGAATTGTTGTAAACCACTTGTAGCCTAGCTTATGTGTAGATGGCATTCATTGTAGCATGGTTGTAGCTAGTTGTGTCGGCATTGGGATAATTGTGTTGGCATAGATGTCAACCTTATGAGGTCATACACTTATTTCAACCTCATGAGGATGTAGATTGATGGAGCAGCTGGTGTGTGTGTTAGTATTGTGTTGTATTTAATGATTGATCCCATTGATGATGAAACACTTGATGACATGGTATCAGATGATGGAATTTATGGATGCTAATAAAATCTAAAAGTGATGGTAGATGGCACACTAGTTAAGTTGTCAACTAGGTCTTCATTGGGTCTTCATGTCTATGCTTATGAGGATGATTTGTTGTAGTGATGTGATGGCTTGATGATGGTTCTATAAATGCATTTGTAAGTCTTTTTAGATGTGTTGCAGCTTGTGCAAGTGTCAAAGGAGAGTAGAGGTCATGTTGTCACTTATGTCAACTAGTTTGAGAGATCTTGGTACGCTGGTCAGGTAGACAAGGTTGGAGGATCTGATGTGATGTTTTAGAGGCTTTAGATGAGCTTACATTGGTCTACAACATTGGAAGATACTTAGCAAAGCATATGGTCAAGTTCAGGGGGCTATGGAGAAGTTTCAACCAGGTTTTGGGGCTAAATAAAGGGTAACTCAGGTCCACCAAAGGAGACAAGCATTATAACTCAGGTTTCCTTCATTAGAAAAGTGGTAGTCCTGATATTAATATGGGCCAGCTCTTAAAGAGGAGCGTTACCTTGTTTTGAAGAGTGTTTCTTCGCATTCCTCGTGCTATTCAGAAGAAAATTATCAAAGAAATTACTAGAGGCTTCCATAACTATTTGTAAAAGTCGTAAATGGTTTGAAATGGCCCTCCTATGTGAATGCATTTAGTGCATAAGTTGTGGTGTTAGTGGATTTATTTGGTCCAATTTGTGCACCTTCGATCCTGGCCCCAAGATCAATTTCTACCTACAAGTGTTATATTCTTTACTTGTGAGCTTTGTGGCTAATGATGGTGTTAAATGTTGAGCGTATGTGTGGAGAGAAGACTACATAGAGTGATTATGTTTTATAACTTGAGTAGAGAATAGATGCATTCGTCTATGAGTGTTAATGACTGAATAGTGAGAAGATCTAAAGCATACTGCAGAATAGATCAGATTTGATGACTGGAGTAGAGATAATTTGGAGAAGTTTTTGTTTACTGTTGGAGTATATGTTGGCGATCCTACACTTTTTTGTTTTGTTTTGTTTCTTTTCTGTAGGAGTTGCTGATGCATTTGGAACATAACCATAGTGTTTTATGATGTTATTTGTATCATACAACACTATCTTGTTGTGAGGGTATGATTGTATTTAGATTTGATGTGGCCACAATTTTGATATTTGGAGAGCATATATTTTATGGATTTTATTTTTGATTTGATGACGAGATCTTGCTACTGAGAGCATGTATGAAAAGATGAATTCTTCTTGAGCAGAGATTCTTGGATCTAGTTTGAAAATAGATGAAAGGAAGTCTGCATAGTGGAGAGAAGCAGTGACTTCATGAGAGTGAAGCAATGATATCGAAGCTTCAACGAAAGGAACCATTTCTCCATCCAATGGTAGTTGGGTAGTCCAATTAGAGTTGGGAGAGGATTGTTGATTATGGTGTCCTTTAGTAGATGGTAGTCCATAGATTTGTGTGAGAACCAAGGCTTCTGATATTATCGGTAGAATCAAGTTTCCTAGCCAATCGATGTTGGCATATTGTATATGAGGTCGAGTCTCCATGTTGATGGGAGTCAGCAATCCATTTAAAAGAAAAATTGCTTGACATAATATAAATTTAGCGCAGAGAAACAACAACAAGGGTGGTTTTTCTCCAGGAATGGTTTCCACTAGAAATCTTGAGTTTTATGTTTGATGATGTGATTGTGTGCGTTGCTTATTATTTATATTGCTGCTTATGGTTTTCAGTTATGCTTATGTGATGCACATGTTTAATGAGTTACTGCTAACATATGCGTGATTCAATAAGTAAAGTTAAAATTGGTAAAAATCATATATAGATCACACTACTGATTCACCCCCCCTCTTAGTAGTGCTCAAAGGTTTCTAATAATTGGTATCATAGCGGGGCTCTTGGTTGCAGCTTGATAAAAGGAAAAAATTTCATAGGAGAGGAAAAAATTTCATAAAATAAGTGGAATTAAAAATAAGGAAGCTCAACCATAAGAGTCTCATCTTCCTAGTGCAAGCGGTTCAACAAATAAAGTGCAAAAATCAAAAGATCAAGAATGAAAAGTTTTGCAACAAAATGAGTCCAAAGGTGTATTTGTTAATGATTTTCTTTTGAGCTGCAATTTTGATGATGTTGAATTTCTTAGTGAAGATAAGGATAATAGTAAGGTTCTTAGAGTTGATATTTAAATGCTAACAACTACATGCAAGGATAAAAAGGGTATTGTAGATTTGTGATGATAAGGAGGTCATGCTCAAGGAAGAGATATTTAGCTTAAAGATTAAGTTGGCTAAATTTTAAAAAGTTGAGGAAGGTATGTGGAAGCAATACCAAGTGAAGGTAGAAGAGGATGAGAAATTAGAAGCTAAAGTGGTTTCCTTGAGAAAACAACAGAAGATGGAGAAGTGTACCATAGCCTTGGATAATTTGCTTGAGATCCAAATATCACCATTGGATAAATATGGTATTGTATTTCAAAAGGGTGAGTCTAGTTTTCATGCAAGAGAAAATATCAAAGAAGTACCCAAGAAATATGTAGCAAACAATACCATAAAAAAAGTGAGATCCAAGGAAATAAGAAGTAGATCCAATAACCAGTTAGCAAAAAAAAGAACCAACAGTAGAAAAGCAATTAGAATGAACAACAGATCAAGCAACAAAACCAACAATAGAGAAGAAAATCTCAAGGAGCTCCTACATTCAGAAAGCCTTTTTCTCCTATAGATGATCATGGTAGTTCCATTAGATTTCAAAGGAAGCAAAGTCCTTTTATTCCTTTGATGCATTATTTACAATGCTATAGCTGTCACAAGTTTGGGCATATTGTAACAAATTGCTGGAGCAGAATGTATAGACCACGTCAGCAGAGATTCCAGCAATATCAACAACTAAGGATAATGGCTAACAAGTATACTTGTGATTTTTATGGTTATTGTAACTTATGTCATCTGGTTGTCCATAAGGAAATATATTGCAGGTCTAACCGTTGGAGGGGAGATACATTTCATGCAAGGTTTAGATCTGGCATGGGCATAAGAAGAGTTGATCCTCTTGGCCATGTGGAGTGCTATATTTTCCATATATTTGGCCATATGGAAAGAGATTGTTTGCGGCCCTGTTACTCAAGAAAAACCCATCAAAGGCAGCAAAAACCAAGAGGATCTATCAAAAAAACAGTGAAGCAAGAAAGGAAGCAGATCAAGGAAGAGAAGAAGCAGATGAAGGAGGATAAAAAGGAGTCCAAGACAATATGGAGGAAGAAGGAGTAACAACTCTTCAACTAGTGAATATCATTCCCTCATGCAGTCCATGATTATTCATTCATATTTATAGTGGACTGCAGATCATGAGAGGTGCATAACCTCAGGGGGAGCATTTGGTAGCTTAGTGAGTATGCGATTATTGCAGTAGTAGTTATGATGAGTTCATTTCAGTCACATGCACATTCAAGTCCACAGGATCAGGCTATCTATTGGAGATATTTTGAGCTCAGGGGGAGATATGTATGCTATGGATTTACATGTGATATTTAGCATTTTCTTTATTGGTTTTCACTCAATCATTTATGGTATATTTATATGTGTTTTCATGACTGAAAAAGAGTACATTTTTCAGTCATGTATATGTTTTTGGTTTCCACTAACAACTGGTTGAAAAGATGTGCAACCATGCATACATTATGATCATTACCTCCAGATGCATTGGGATGACAAGTGACATGCACCAACATGTGTGAGCTATTTTATGATGATTACTACAACCATGTATTTTATATTGTTTCATCATTATGTATTGGTTGAGAGTCCATTCAATAGTTGTTGAGTCATCATGGTGTAGGCTTGTTTTGGAGAAGTCTTATGGAGTCTACTTTGCAGCCACATGTATGAGCTAATGATGATGTAATATTCATGATGTATTATGTATTTGAGACATTGGTCCATAGGAGATGATTATAGCAATCATGTATTCCTTGAAAATCTATGTATAATGCTCATGGAGCCATGTACTTGTGTTGTACTATCTTTCGATCATATTGCCATGTTAGGCCCCTATACTACTAGTGTAACCCCTTATTGTTATTAGTAAAACCCACTTATTATATTGAAATACCCATGTAGTGCCCATATTGTTACTATTGTGCCACATAGAAGCCCACTATTGTTATTATTGTGCCCTTACATTATTATTGTTATGTCGGCTCTGATTATGTTATGACCCCTTAGACTCCTATATATAGAAAGGAGGTCTTTTCATTTGTATCATCCAAGAATTGTTCATTTATGTAATGTAAAGGAGGTTTCCCCCTCGAAGAGGCTGAATTCTAAGGCGTTGATCTATCTTTTCTATCTTTTCTTGAGTTGGTTTCATAACATTTGGTATCAGAGCTTTGGATTCTAGGGTTTCGATGCTCAAAACAGGTAATCGTGGCATTCTCGCTATAAATTTTTTTCTATGATGTTTCAGAAATTGAAAACAAAACCCATTTGAGAAGCAATCGCGCTGAACCTTGGGTCCAAATTTCAGAGCTTTTCGAACTGTATTTGCGGAGATATGATCTGAGGAAGTTGGTCTTTTTGCAGATTCCTGAATTACATTCCAAACAGGTGACCTGGGGAAAATCGTCATAACTTTCTCTCTGGGGATCAGATTGAAATTTTGTAAGAAGGTACAAAAAGAGGACGGACTATAGTTTCTTGTATGCATTTTTTAGATCCAAAGGTTGAAACAGTGACACGTGGCACTTCATAAAAGTTTTCTCTTCTAGAAAGGTCTATAATCAGGTCATCTTGGGAGATTGTGCATAACGCTTTCTTGGGGAATCCAATTTGGATCAGACTAGTGGCATTAGAAAGAGGATGCAGAGGGATACTACAAGTTGCAATTTCAGAACTTAAAGATCTGAAAGTACAGAGTTACAGTCATTTCAAGATCGAGCTCCTAAAATCAAGAAAAAGCAAGATGAGGAAGTTTGATGGCAAGGATCTGGTAAATTGGATACTTCAGATGGAGCAATATTTTGATCTACATGGTGTATCACTGTTACAAAAGGTATGTATTGCATCTTCATATTTAGAACCGAATCAATTTTTATGGTATGAAGGGCTTTGTTCTCGTAAACAACTTGTTATGTGGTCAATTTTCACGGAGGAAATGATAGCACATTATGAGGATACAAAGAGCAACACCTTCTTTAGAGCAACACCACAACAATTGGAAAGAGTAAGAGGGCTTTGTGACATAGTGGAAACCAAATTTATGGAAACCAGGAAGCATACAGCTCACAACTATAAAGATGGAAGTGTTGTTTCTCCCAGCCTTCCACAACCTACAAGGGTTACACCACAACAATTGGAAGAAAAAAGAGAAAAAGGGCTTTGTTACAATTGTGATAGAAAATGAACTAAAGGTCATAAGTGTGCTGAGAAGAAATTATTTTACATAGAATATGAAGAGGAGGAAGAAAATGACCAAGAAACATCAAAAGAAGAGGATATATGTCGGGACCCCACCCCAGAGAAAGAAGAAATGAATCAGACCATATCTTGTAAAACATTGGCAAGAATTACCACTCCTCAAACTCTCAAGATAGAAGGACATATCAAGAAGAAAAAGGTGCAAGAAGTGAAAGATCACATCGAGAAAGAAGAAATGAATCCAACCATATCTTGTAATTCATTGGTCGAAATTACCACTCCTCAAACTATCAAGATAGAAGGACATATCAAGAAGAAAAATGTTCAAGAAGTGAAAGATCACATCGAGCATCAAGAAATGAATCCGACCATATCTTGTAAAGGATTGGAAGAAATTACCACTCCTTAAACTCTAGAGATAGAAGGACATATCAAGAAGAAAAAGGTTCAAGCAAAGAAAGATCACATCGAGCATCAACAACAAGTTCTCCAACTTTTAAAGGATAATGCCACTTCAGTGCAAAATCAAACGAAACAACAGGTAGATCAACATTGTAGTGAAAAATGTTTTGATGTAGGTGATTGCGTATTTTTACTGCTACATCTCAAGCAAGCTATTTATGAGAAGGAAATGTTGGCAATACTACATGCACTTAAAAAATGGCGAGCTTACCGAATGGGAAGACTCTTCAAGGATGAGGATGTGGAAGCATTGTTTTGTGCTATTTCTATTATCCAACTAGATTGGATAAATGAAGCAAGGGATGAATGGAAGAAGGATGAAGAAGTATGACCACTTATTCAAAAGTTGCAAAAAATCCCAATTCAAACAATATTGGCAGAAATTGAAGAGGAAGGAAAAATCATATTGGAACCTAGAGTAGTCATAGAAACAAGAACCCGACAGCTACGAAATCGATCAATTTCAGAGTATCTCATCAAGTGGAAGAACTTACCCAATGAAGATTCCACATGGGAGGACAAGAATTTTATACAGAAGCATCAAGAACTACTCAAGTGTTGAGGACAATGCTTTTTGAAGGAGAGGGGCATGTTAGGACCCTATACTACTAGTGTAACCCCTTATTGTTATTAGTACAAACCACTTATTATATTGAAATACCCATGTAGTGCCCATAGTGTTACTATTGTGCCACATAGAAGCCCACTATTGTTACTATTGTGCCCTTACATTATTATTGTTATGTCGGCTCTGATTATGTTATGACCCCTTAGACTCCTATATATAGAAAGGAGGTATTTTCATTTGTATCATCCAAGAATTGTTCATTTATGTAATGTAAAGGAGGTTGCCCCCTCGAAGAGGCTGAATTCTAAGGTGTTGATCTATCTTTTCTATCTTTTCTTGAGCTGGTTTCATAACATGCCATGAGTCATAGGGTCATGTAATAATCATGTATGAGGTTATATATCACTGCTAAAACCATGTATTTATCATGTATATGTCACTTGAGTCATGTTCATGTGGATTCTTAGTCCATATGATGCTTCTATTTGTCAAAGGAAGCACTGTTTGTAGCAAAAGTAGTCATTTCAGCCTAACAGTTGGTATCTCTATAGCTTGCAAATGGCATGTGTTCAGGGGGGGCATTATTTTCTCTTATTACTTCAGCCATACATTGTTGGCATTATGATCCTCTTGGAGGTGTTCATGATGTGTCTCTGCTATGCCATGAAAGTTGGGGTTTATGACCAAATGTGATGATATATTTTGGTAGTTGGTGCTATGTAGTTATGGGGGAGATTGTTTGTGGTTGCCTCATGCAGATGTTGCTACATTTTATGACGATGCTCATATGATGTTTCTATGAGGAGTGATGAATTAGTGCTCATGTGCATATTGATACATATACTTGATGCTTCTCACGATTACTATTATGTTGATGATGCATATGTTGATTATGGTTGCCTTATGTTGGCATGCTGTTGCTTGATATTAGAGGTGTTTTTTGGATATGTTTCTCTGAAAAGTGCTTGGATATATTTGTTGCTTACTACTTTTGATATGTGGAGAGATAGAGGATATTTCTCGCTGTTTGTATTGATGTGTTGTAACTTATTTTTACCCTTACAATAATTTGCAAATTTCTTTGTATTTTCAAAAAATAAAAACAGAGAAAAAGATAAGAAAAATAGAAAAAAAGAAAAAGAATAGAAAAATAAAAAAATCAAAAGAAAGAAATGAAAAATAAAAAAAGGGGAAATAAAGAAAAGAAGAAGAAAAATATTTTATCCCTAGAATAAGCGAGCACGTTGAAATGTTGCTCTTTATATTTTTAATTTATTTAGCAATTTAAATAATTGTTTTATTGTAATAAAGTTGATTTGATTGCCGACAACCAAAAAATATTTTTATTGTAGTTTCTAACAACTATTATCAAACGCGCCGAGATCAACGACATCATATGCATTGCGGGACCCTACGCATTTCCAAAATTTGATTGGGGGGGGGGTCCACAAAGTGGTTTCCACCAATCCCACTTTTTGTACGTGTCCACTCCTCGTGCATTGCGGTACCCCCCGCTTGAAACCATAAATTGCCAACACCCACTTTCAAACCATTTATCTCCTTCCACCCGCACTCCGCCAATATTTCTTCCATTCTCACCTTTCGCCAACCTCCCTCTACGTTTAGCCATGACTATTTCTCTTGCTAAATTTAACAAGTAACCATTATATCATTTATATCTCCCACTAACGTTCAAATGCATTAAATATTATGTTCCATTAACCGTTAATTAAAAAATAACCGTTATGATTGCCTTGAAAAATCTATTATCCCTGCCAAACCAGATTCTTTTGCCATTCTACCTACAGCCAGAGCTTCTAGAACGACACCATAGGTGAATTTCAATGAATAACAACTTCCAATCATCGTTACTTCTGGGTAATTTTTCAATTGTTCTCAATAATTTTATTTTTCCCAAATGGCCAGCCATAAAGGAAAATCTAAAGTATATATACAATTCTCTATTATCGCCTATGATCAATTTAGATGAAATTCCCCTTATTGACACCCATTTCAACATTATTGAAACCAATTGTGAATTTAACTTGTACAAGCTTCACAATTGGGCGTTTCAGAAATATGAATATGCCAGTGACAAATTTTCTTTCTGGGAATCCTTACTTCCTTAGTTTTGTTTCCCTCAGACATACCATTTTCCAGAATTTGTCACCTAGTGTGGAGCTCGATACCTTCCTAGTCAGAGAGTTGTAATTGCTCAAAATAATGAGACTCTTTTCTACATAACCTCTGAGTCAATTTATCAGGCCCTATAGTTAAACCTTCAGGATTCCCTTCACCGTTTTTCCACTAATTCCCTTATGGATATTTATCAGAAAATTTCTTTTTTCAGAAAGAGCGCATATCTTTGAGTCTTTTTTACCAAAAATTTCAGAATTACCTAAAACAAATCCACCTTATCCCTCTGTAATGTTCCCTGAGATGTCTAGACAGGTTATTTCCTTAGTTTCTTATATGTTAGGATATCCCAATGATCAGTGGGTAGATGAATTTATTTTGGGGTTCTTATCAGTGTTTTCTTCTGGTAAAAAACCTTCAATCATGTTCAATTACAATCAATTTATGTCAGGTGCAATTCATGGTCAGTTGCAAAAGTTTAGTGTTGAAGGGTCATTCAAGTGCTAACCAATTTTGGTTTACTTATTTTTATATCATCAGTAAAAAAGTTTCAAGTTTCATCTACATAAATTGGATGTTGAAGGCAATCCACAATCAGTGATTCATTGGACCTCATTAGTGAGGAAAACTTCTGAAAAATTCTCTTTCAGTGACTTTGTCAATCAATTTTTATATATGGAAATTTGTTTTTTAAGTAGTGATGTAGTTCCCAGAGTTTCTACAGAGATCAAAAGGATTCTACATTTGAGTGAGCAGTCTAAAGTTGGAGATTGGTATTTATACCAAAATTTTACAGAGATTAGAATTTATGGTTGCGAGCTTCCACCTTACAAACTACCAATGTTCCTCACAATGAGGATTTTTGCACTAGAATATATCAAATAGATGATAAAAATGGATGATGTTCATTTTTTTCTAGGAAATAAAAATCTCAATTTAGACTAAAGGCATAGGTTGGCCCATCCATAGCCAACACTAGAGTTGCAGAAAAAGAAGTCAATGATTTGTTAAAACATATGAAGTTTAGATTGAGTTTCAGTTGGTCATATATATGACAAAATTCTTATATATGACAAAGAGAAATGAGGCACTAAAAACTACTACATATGAAAAGTTCTGGAAGCAATCTTCCACAAATTAGACTAGGCTATTTTCTGCCTTAGATAATGAAAGAGGACAATTTCAATTATCATTTTTGGAAGTAAAGGTCCCTGTGCCTAAGAGTGTTGAATATTACAAAACCTCTATATTTTCATTTGATACTAAACAGATACATCCTATAAATCAAATTGATCTTCATAAGCAAGCCGTTGGGTTGTGTTATATTCTTTCCACGACTAGCCCCCCTAGCTGAACCAGGAGGTTAGTCAGCCCCCCCCCACCCTACCCCTATTTGCACTGAATGCGTAGTGGGGGGGGGGGGGGGGGGTCACAGGGGGGCAGTTACCCCCCCTCTACGGGGTCTAGGGCAGCGCCCCGGGGATTTTTTTTTTTGGACACATGGTTTTGGGCACGATGGTTTTCGTTCCATGGTATTGGATGTTTCATCATGTATATATATGTATTGTAAAATTGAAAGGAACGTAATGAAAAATCAATTTGGTAGTCTCGGTTTTGGGATCTAGGGGAAAATCTCTATGTATATTTGTTTTGTGAGTTATGCTCTCACTATTGTTTCTTTTCTGTTTTTAGAATTCATGTGCAGGTAATTTTTGTACGGGGTTAAAACCTACATTTGGTATCGGAGTTGTTTTGGCTCCAAGGAGACGCCTTTGTTGCCGAGGAGTTTTACTCGGGCCTGTGGTAGACCCTGTTCAGTGGGAGATTTGTGGGATCGATTCTGGTGGTGAAAGAAGATGGACAACAATGGAAATATAGAGATCGAGAAATTTAATGGTCAAAGTTTTGAGTTGTGGAAACTCAATATGGAGGATCTGCTGGTGGACAAAGATCAGTGGATTGCGGTAGATCTAGGTACTAAACCAACGAGAGTGTCCGATGAAGAATGGAAAAAGTTGGATTGGAAGGAAAATAGCACAATATGATTGTGTGTGTCAGATTCAGTATTGATGAATGTATCAGGGGAAGCTACTACAAAGGCTTTGTGGGACAATTTAGGGACTTTGTACCAATATAAGTCTATGGTGAATAAACTGTTCCTACAGAAAAAGCTTTATAACCTGAGGATGAAAGATGGAGACTCAGTGAAAAAGCATCTAAATGCATTTAATATTGTGGTAAGTCAATTATTATCCATTGATACTAAAAGTTGAGATGAAGATAAGTGGATCGGTTTGTTGTGTTCTCTACCAGATTCGTGGGATAGTCTAGTTATTGCAATAGGTAGCAATGAAACTTCCTTGCAATTTGATGAAATAGTCTCATCCTTGCTGACAAAGGAGATGCGACGGAAAAATATGGAGAGCCAGAATGGTGAAGCTTTGCCTGTATAAGGACGGTCCTAGAACATAAACAAAAATAAGTCATCGAGTGGGAGATCTAAACCTATAGGGAGATCTAAATCTCCAGGAAAACCTGTGAAGGTGTGCTGGAAATGTGGAAAGGAAGGGAACTATAAAATGGACTGTAAATCTAAAGCTCCTGACAAAGGAAAGGGATCTGATGATGCCCCTTCTGCAGAGGCAAAAACAACCTCAGATGAAGATGGGGATGTGTACTTGGCTTCTTCTTCAAATACACATGTAGATCATGAGGCATGGTTGATTGAATCAGGTGCATCCTTTCACTTCACTTCCCATAGAGAGTGGTTCTACGAGTATGAGAAATACGATGTTGGTGATGTCTTCTTAGGGGATGATAGGAAGGCTATAATTGTTGGTCGGGGAAAATTAAAGTTGAGGTTGCAAGGTGGGAGGATTAGAACACTTCTGGGTGTTCTGCATATTCCTGCATTGGCCAGAAATCTGATTTTTGTAAGGAAATTGGATGATGCAGGTGTAAAAACAAAGTTTGAGAAAGATACCCGCTAGATGGTTTTGGGAGCACTGGTATTGATGCAGGGAGTCTGGATTGGAACTCTATACAAGATGCAAGGTAGCACTATTGTTGATGGGTGTAATAGTTCCGTGGTTCCTGAAAGTGGAGCAAAAAATCTAGTGGTCTTTGGAGAAAAGACCATGCTATGACATCAAAGGCTTGGACATATTGGAGAGACGGGCCTTCGAATACTTCATGGTAAAGGTATGGTAGAAGGTATGACTAATAGCTCTCTGGATTTTGATTTCTGTGAAAATTGTGTATATGGGAAACAAAATCGGGGAGTTTCCCCTCTGGTGGTAAGAGGGCAAAGCAGATATTAGAGCTTCTGCACAGTGATGTGTTTGGAATAGTGAAGGTTCCATCACTGGGTAAGTCTGTGTATTATGTATCATTTATACATGACTTCTCAAAGAATACAAGGATATATTTCCTTAAGAAGAAATCTGAAGTCTTTGACAAGTTTAAAGAATTTAAGGTTCTGGTGGACCAAACAGAGAAGAAGATAAAGGTGCTGAGGAAAAATAATGGTGGAGAGTTTTGCAAGAGGGAATTTGAAAAATTCTATAAGAAGTGTGGTATAGCATGACAAAATACTACTCCATACACACCTGAGAAAAATGGAGTTGCAGAAAGAATGAACAAGACATTGATGGAAAGGGCAAGAAGCTCAGTGGTGTCAAGTTAGGACAAGAATTATGGGTAGAGGCAGTGGAGACTACATGTTATCTGGTCAACAGATCACCTTCATCAGCATTGTAGGATAAGACTCCAGAAGAGGTATGGACTGGTAAGAAACCCTCTCTTTCACATCTAAGGGTATTTGGATGTGATGCATGTACATGTTCCAAAGGAGAAAAGAACAAAGTTGGATACTAAATCTGAAAAGTGCATTGTTATTAGGTATAAGGATGGTTTAAAGGGTTATAAGCTTTAGAACCCAGTAACAAGGAAGGTTGCGTACAACCGATATGTGGTGTTCAGAGAAGTGAAAGATGTTATTAAACATGAAGTCCAACCAAAGGAACCTGAAAAGATAGAGTTTGAGCTTAAGGAGGAAGAATCAAACTCTACAACATAAGAGGAATCAGAAGATGAAGAGCCACAAACTCTGGTTGTGAGAAAATTAGTCCAAGAAAGAAGGCAGTCAGAGAGGTATCGTCCATCTGATTTCTGTTCAAATTTTTCTTTATCTATTACTGATGATGATCCAAGAACTATCAAGGAAGCAGTAGATTCAGAGGATGGAAAACTCTGAAACGAGACCATGGTTGATGAAATGACATCTTTGGACAAAAATGAGGCTTGGGATCTGGTGGAGTTGCCGGCTGGAAGGAAACCCATTGGAAGAAAATGGCTGTTCAAGAAGAAGACAAATGCAGAAGGAAAGGTGGAGAAATAAAAAGCTCAGTTGGTAGCAAAAGGTTATTCCCAAGTGCCAGGAATTGATTTTGGTGATAATTTTTCTCCTGTTTCCAAGGTAGCTTCTATTATATTACTTTTATCTGTTGCTGCTACTTTTGATTTTGAGGTAGAACAAATGGATGTGAAGGTAACATTTCTTCATAGGGATCTGGAAGAGGAGATCTACATGAAGCAACCTGAAGGCTTTGCGGTGAAGGGTAAGAAAGATGTTATAGCTTTGATACCACTTGTTATAGATCTGATCTAAAAATATATGATAATAAAAATAAACCCAAGAAATAACAAGATCTGAATATAGAAATGATTCACTTTATTAATCACACCCTTAAGGTAGGGAAACACCATACATTCACTCCTTAAGGAAGGAAAACACTCCACAAGCCATACACCTGTTCATACAATAATCCTTGACATCTCTCAATGGGGAGTCTCTAGCCTCTATATAGGCCTCATACTGCAGTACCAGGGGTCATTACCATGTTTCCCTCAATACCATCTATCTAATACCATGGGCTTATTACATTATTACATCTACTTGTGGTCCCTTACATGATACAGGTTAACCACCTTATTTATTACTATGGCCCATCCCATTATTACATTATTCCCTTGGGTACCTCCCTCTGTACCCCATATTATCCCCCCTAGGTATACTACATTCCACCCCCCTTAACATGTTTCATCCCCGAAACATAAGAAGAACACAAATAATAAGATCCACTCAAAAGAGTAGTCCACTGGTACCATGCATGTGCATCTAGCCATCCCAGAGAAAGGTGAACCCTCGATCTAGCTGGTGCCTCGCTCACTTGAGATGGAAGTTGACCCTAACGGCTCTTTTGTGTTGATGTGCAGTAGGTGGATTGGTGCCCCTCTCTATTTTTCATGCGAGGGTTTTTGTCCTTGTGGCTAATTCATTGCCATTTTGTTGGTTGTTTTCTTGTGGGGTGATGTGGGTGGTGATATGATGAAGTTTTAACCAATGATGTATCTTTCTTTAATTCACCACCTAATGGCACCTGATTGGTAGCTGGTACATGTTGTGGTGCCTGCTTTTGTTTCTTATCTTCCAATATTACTTCAACCACTGAGTCCTCATCTGATGTATCAGTAACTGTAACATTTTCTTCTTCAACCTCCTCAGACACTACCTTTTTTTCTAGTACCTGGTCTAATGTTTCTGTTTGATTGTTGACCATTAAGGGCTCATCATCTGATGTGTCAGCCCCTGGAAAATATTCTGCTTCAGCCTCCTTGGAATCTACCTGTTTATTTATGGAAATATCCCGTAATGTAATTTTCTTCTTTTTATACCAGAGCTTCAGGAATTTCTTCTGCACATTAATATTGATAGTACCCACTGATTCCATCCAAGGGTATCCCAAAAAAACATCCACATTAGCCATATCTGAAGCATAAAAATCAGAATGCAATACATACTTGTCCATAGAAATCTTCAAATCTTTATAAACTTGCACCTCCTCATTATTAACCTGTGTGTGCTCCATTTGTTTTGCTAGAACTTGCAATTTTTTTGCCCAATTGACATTTATAAGATTTTTCTTACAACTAGATTTATAGACACAATGATCTTCTCCTTCTAAATATATCCATGAACCTGTAATAAGTAGATACCAGTAGAAAATAACCCCACATGTTTCTCATTATCTTGTTTTCTAGCATGAGACCATCTGTCTAAAAGGAATTTTTCAAATTCTTCATCGGGTAGGTTGGAACACTTCTTTTTGTTAAGTAATTCCCACCATGTGGCCACCTCATCTGTAAAATTAGCCACTACCCAAAATCTCCAATGTTTTTCCCATAATGACTTTTTTTCTTTTATGTATTCTTCAATAGTAGGACCATTATCTTTTCTTGTAAAATATAGAACTACCATGAAGAGGGTTTGGGAAAAAAAATCACTTACTTGGCGAAAATTTGAAATGGTCACAATTTAGTCAATATTGCTCAGAATCCCTATTATGACCTATTTTCGGAAATGGAACAACCATTCTGCATTTTCCCATGTGATAGAAATCCTGATCTAGGCACTCGAATTTTTGATTCGCACTACAACTGTTTCGCCGTCATAAAAATTTCTAAAAAAAGGAGTTGATTTTAAATCAACGAGATCTCCCTCATCCAGACTCCGATTCGACTGATTTTTTTTTCTTCTGAAATTGGGTATTTTTTTGCAAAGAACCCAGATCTGGAATTAGATTCTACAAATGTTGACCCAACATGTACAGATCTGATCTGCAAACTCGCCACCTCGAAAAATGTCTACAACACAACTGATTTTTAAATCAATGATATCTCCCTCATCTGAACCCCTATTTGGCCGATTTTTTTTTGTTACTCCGAAAGGAGTTTTACTCCTCACTTAGGAATACTGTAGTAGCCGATTCCCAGAAAAGCTAACTTTTCCCAATGTCCTAGGATAATCACACCCAGGTATAGGAGCTAGAAAAATAGTCAGATCTGTCGGTGAAACTCTCAACTGCAGAGTATGAGTAGGAATGTGGTAGTGATCGAACCCCTGTTGCTAGATCTGAATGGTTTTTCTGATTGTTGCGACTGCTACAGAACCCAAACTGCTGGATCTAAATGGCGGATCTGATAGATCTGATTGGCAGATCTGACAGATCTAAATGGCGGATCTAATAGATCTGAATGGCGGAACTGATTGTTGCAGTTGCGACATAACCCAACTTGCTAGATCTGATTTGGAAAAGATGATGCATGATCTAGAGAGAGGCAAGGGAACTATGGTCTCAAGGAGTCTTAGGTGCTAAAGATCGCAATATACATAAGGGTCCGACAGTAGTACTCAACCCAATCTTTCAGGGCACTAACCAAGGAGGATCAATCGTACCCTTAGCCGTACAACCTGACTACCCTATCATATGCGCGAGTAATCTCCTCGAGTGCTGTTTTCGGTGTATTGTAGTAGCAAGACAGCCAACGGTTTATCCATGGCGAGGTTTCAAGAGAGCCTAGGGGGCTTCCGATATACCCAGAGGGTACTTGGAAGATAGTCCGTGCGTGCAGGTCGTTTGAGGGCGCCCGCGTGAACTCGTTCGGGCGGGTCGTTCGGGCGAGGGTGCGCGGGCGGACGAGCCCGTATCAAAAATGCTAAGTTGTGACCCGAGGTTGGCTTTGTGCACGCTCGTGCAGCTCGTTTGCCCGGCTCTCCCTTGTCGCTTCGTTTCGGTCGTTCGGGCGGGTCGTTTGAGGGCGCCCGCGTGAACTCGTTCGGGCGGGTCGTTCGGGCGAGGGCGCGCCCGTATCAAAAATGCTAAGTTGTGACCCGAGGTTGGCTTTGTGCACGCTCGTGCAGCTCGTTTGCCCGGCTCTCCCTTGTCGCTTCGTTTCGGTCGTTCGGGCGGGTCGTTTGAGGGCGCCCGCGTGAACTCGTTCGGGCGGGTCGTTCGGGCGAGGGCGCGCCCGGGCGAACGAGCCCGTATCAAAAATGCTAAGTTGTGACCCGAGGTTGGCTTTGTGCACGCTCGTGCAGCTCGTTTGCCCGGCTCTCCCTTGTCGCTTCGTTTCGGTCGTTCGGGCGGGTCGTTTGAGGGCGCCCGCGTGAACTCGTTCGGGCGGGTCGTTCGCTACTACTCGAAGGGGTACCCATAGGGGTTACAAGGGAGTCCAACAAGCATGACCACCTCTTGTATTTTCTGTGTGCATGCCTCCCCAAATCCGCAGGTTATGCACTCAACGACAGATCCCATGGTTTAAAGACACCGGAACACATCTCTAGCCAATAAAAAAATTCTACTAAAAATGGAGATGCCACTAGCCCTGGAAAGTGCTCTGATACCACTTGTTATCCCCCCTAGGTATACCATCTATCTAATACCATGGGCTTATTACATTATTACATCTACTTGTGGTCCCTTACATGATATAGGTTAACCACCGTATTTATTACTATGGCCCATCCCATTATTACATTATTCTCTTGGGTACCTCCCTTTGTACCCCATATTATTCCCCCTAGGTATACTACAAAAGAATTGGTATGCAAGTAAAAAAAGTCTTTGTATGGGTTAAAACAGTCACTAAGGATGTGGTATCAGATATTTTATACACTTATATGGGGACTTGGCTTCACCAGAAGCAAAGCAGAACATTGTGTGTATTTTAAATTAATTGGTGACCATGTTATTTATTTGGTCTTGTATGTGGATTATATGTTGCTGGTTGGAAATGACAAATAAATTATCCAGGATTTGAAGACCCAATTGTCCTCCAAATTCGACATGAAAGACCTTGGTGCTGCAAAATATATTTTGGGCATGGAAATTAAAAGAGATCAGGCCAAGAGGAAGCTCTGGTTAAACCAAAGGAAGTATGTCGAGACAATACTACAAAGGTTTAATATGCAAGATAGTAAACCGGTGAAGTTTCCTATTCCTATAGGTGTAAAATTATCTACTGAACAATGTCCCAAGACACAAGAAGAGGAAGAGGACATGTCTCATGTTCCATATGCAAGTGTAGTTGGTAGCCTGATGTATGTGATGGTCTGTACTAGACCAGTCATTGCACATGCAATGGGAGTATTGAGCAGGTTTATGTCAAAACTAGGGAAGGAGAATTGTACAATAGTGAAGCGGGTTTTTAGGTATTTTTGTGGCACTAGCGATTATGGTTTGTGCTACCAAGGAAGACCAGGATTGGAGAAAGTTTTGGATATTCATGGCTTTGTTGATGTAGACTGGGTTGGAGATCTGCATCAGAGAATATCTACAAGTGGCTATGTGTTTAACCTATTTGGAGGTGTAGTCAGTTGGATGAGTAAGAAACAATTTGTAGTGGCACTATCAACTATAGAGGCAGAATACATGGTAACCACTCATGCAAGAAAGGAAGCAGTTCGGTTGCAAAGATTGTGTTCAAGTATGGGGTTAGTACAGGGAGCTATAAGGATAAACTGTGATAGCCAAAGTGCAATTTTCTTAGCAAAGAACCCTGCTAACCATTCAAAGACAAAGCACATAGATGTTTAGTATCACTTTGTGAGGGATATGATAGAAGAAGAAAAGGTGTTGCTGGTAAAGGTGGACACTTTGAAGAATACTGTAGATGCATTGAAAAAATCCGTGAGCTCTAAGAAGTTCTCTTGGTGTAGAGAAACAATGGGTGTTGTAGGGCTAGATAAATGACTAAGATCTCTTGTGGCCCCCTCTGGAAAGAAAACAACAAGTGGGAGAATGTTGGTTTGTGTTATATTCTTTCCATGACTAGGCCTCCTAGCTGAATCGGGGGGTTAGATGGGGGGGCAAACTTCCCCCCCCCCCCCCCCCCCCTCATTGTACCAACTACACAGCGGGGGGGTCACATGGGGGTTTGAGGGGGGCGGTTTGCCCCCTCTACGGGGTTTGGGGTAGTGCCCCGGGGAATATTTTTTTTTTGGACCCATGGTTTTTGCATATGGTTTTGGGTGCAATGGTTTTCGGTCCATGATATTGGATGCTTCAGCATGTATATATATGTATTGTAACATTGAAAAGACATAATGATGTGGTAGTCTCGATTTTGGGATCCAGGGGAAAATATCTGTGTATATTTGTTTTATGTGTTATCCTCTCACTATTGTTTATTTTTTGTTTTTAGAATTCATATGCAGGTAATTTTTGTATGGGGTTAAAACCTACACAAGCAAGAGAAATGATATACACATCCTTGATAAGTTCTTCCATGGAAACATCCAAGCTACAAGCATCCATTAACAATATTCACTCTCAGTTGAAGCTATAAAAGATGTCTTCTCTAGCCAAGGATACCAAAATTAAGGAGCTGGAATATATGATTTTAAAGTTAGGATTGAATCCTAAATATGTAAAGGTAGATGAGGAAATAGTTAAAGAAGAAATGAATACATTCAGGCACTAAGGAAACAATTGATATTACCAACAACTGAACATCCCCAAGAAAAAGAAGTAGGTGATCCAGAGAAGGAAAAGGATGTTGGACATTGGATAAACTGACCCTCATCGTGTGTTTCGTGACATGGACTAACTGCCTCTCGTGGATCCTTATCTCTATTGATGCAATTGTTGACTAACACCTACGGGTTTTGGTATAACAAAAATTGTGATTCCTAAAAAGTGGTATCAGACCATAGGTCACGAGTTCAATACACACCCGACTCGCGATGGGGAGGAGATTGTTAGACATTGGATAAACTAATGCTCCCTGTGTGTTTCGTGACATGGAATAACCACCTCTCATGGATCCTTATCTCAGACGATGCGATTTTTGAATAACACTTGTGGGCAGGGTTGGAATTTGACCGGAAAATTGCTTGTTATGGGATGGTTTTCCCTTCAAATACAGGTTAAAAAATTACAAAACCGTAAAAAATCTGCCTTGAAAATATGAAAACAGATTGGAAACTCTGAAAAACATCAAATTTGACGGGCTAGTCTTTTTTTGAAATTCCAACCCTGCCTGCGGGTTTTGGTCTAACAGAAATCATGATTCCCAACGAAGGAAAATATGCTTCGAATGATTATGGAACAAAATGTGCAGATTCAGAAAATGGAGGCAGAGATGGAAAAATTAATCAGGGAAAGAGAAATTCAAATCAACACTGGAGTAGGGACATCTAAAACATCAAAGTCAACAACAAAAACAAAGTCTACTAGCCAAAATCCAGTAGAGCAATTATCAAAAGCTATGGGAGACCTGTCATTAAAAGATATGGAGATTGAGAAGCTTAGATTTCAGTTGGAGGAGACCCAAGATAAAAAAATAAAGGATGATAATGCATATCTTTCCGAAGTACAGAAAAACTTCAGATTAATCAAGCCACTTGAAAAATATGAAAATGAATCATTGATTCGTTAGATAATGTCTGAAGCTAAAGAAAAAATATGGATTGGTATAAATTCAACCATAACTTAACTCTGGAAATTTATTGAAATCATTTTTGAAGAGGAGGAACTTGTGAAAAGGTCAAAGGCAACCATTACAGAAATTAAAGAAGATTAAGATCAAAAGCCAGGGCAAGCAACCAAAATAATCAAAGTGCTGAATTATAAAACAAAAGAAGAACTAGAGGAATTTGGAATTAAAGACAAGGCTAATACATTCCTATAAGTAAGAAGAGTTTTGAAAAAAAGAAACTTAACGTTACAGTTAGAAAATAAATATCAAAACTTAGAAGCACAGGTTAAAAAATTTCATACAAAGTTTAATGTTTTACGCCAGAAAGGACTTCCAACTCTACGAGATTCTAGTGGCCAATTAGCTCCACTAGAAAATTACTAGCACAAATTTTATGAGGTGACAACATATAGAACAAAGTTTTCTAAAGTCAAAGGGATACTCGGTGGTAAATAATTCATTGCAGGCCTAGAATATGATCTTTTATCCAACATGAAGTTGAAGATTTGTTCATTACTAGGCCAACCTTTAAGAAGTATACAAAAGTCAATGAGGCATATAGAAAAGTAACCAATTTTTCTATTCCAGATGACAAAATATGGGATAAATTACTCGAACTCATTGAGTAAATGTTGTTGGGAAAAGTATCCAATACGGAATGACCCTATCCCACTCTAAGGGTGATAGTATCTCAGCAACAATCGAAGCAAAGCTATCTAAGATTTCTTCTTTATGAAAGTAAAATAGGGGAGAAAGAGATCCACTAACCGATGTCTTTCACTAATGGTTGATCCAATCTTCTCTCCTTGCTGCTTGCTCCCAGCTCCTTGCTCTTTCACTGGCCCAGCTACACCAAGATCCTGCAAAATGGCAAGAGAGGGAAACTACAAGAAGCATACATTCATAACTGATTCAAGGATTAGAATAAATCAAATACACAAGTATAACAATACATCATTGAAACACATGCATATAGAAGAACCTAAAATGCTTTATTAATGGAAGAAGTAAAGTTCAGGAAGTGATACAACCATAAGAGGCCCAATCTAGCATCACCTTCCCAGCAGAAAGAAATCTCCTCTTCACCTCCTTCAAAGAAAATCACCCAATAGTTCTAAACTCAAACCAACAGCACTTCCTTACATTCACAAGATTCCAGCCTCCCTAGACCTCATGAGAGAGATCTATATATAGGAGTTTTGGAGAAAGGATGAGTCAGCTTGAGGCTGGCATGAAGCTGACTAGTGTCCTCTCTCACTTCAGTTATTCTTCAGTTCTTGAGTCCACTTGGAGGTTCTTGCTTCCACTTGGAGATCTAGACGCTCTTACTCATCACCAGTCGAATTCCTTGATCCAAGTGTCATTTTGGAAGCTTCCTGGGCATTGACACCTTGAGGAATGACTGTGCCACATGTCCCAACTCGCCCAGCGCAGGTAGCCTTCTTTGCAGTTGACATTCAGTGCAGGTAGACAGTGGAGCAGTTGACATTCAGCGCAGATGCTCAGTGGAGCAGTTGACATGATCCAGAATTGCCTTGTTTTTGAGTGTTTTCAGGTGGAGAACTTTTATTCAGTGCTGTGGTTTGCTGACCTTGTTCCTCTAGGGGTAGGAACAACATGTTTAGGGACTTTGGATCCCTTAGATTATGGACATTTCATGCTTCATGCTGTAAGGCACAAAAATGTCTATAACAGTTGCCCCCTAAAGTATGAGGTCGTTCATCGGGTGAAATGCTTTATCAGGAGGATCCGAAGTTCATTCAATCACTGAGAGGTGACCTGTAATACAATACAATACAATACATTATTTTTCATTCTGCTTTCATGATCTAGCTGAGGCAGGCATTCCCATGCTCAGCTTTATAAATTCATTTTGGTACATATAACAGACGATCGTCTGATGGTAGACTGATAATCCTCTGCTGAAATTATCATCCTTTGAGTAGGATGATCATCTGTTGCAATGATGTACATGTCAAATGTCTTTATATTTCCTGAACATATATCGCAGCCCGGATGGATGAAACTAGATCCGGGGTCTTCAAACTCGTTTGATCTTCACTCTAAGTACAAGTCGATCCATGTGAGAATTGCGCTGAAGTCAAACACGGAAAGACATCGCTTGATTACCGGTCAATGATGTAAACCGTTAACAAGCGCGAGAGGAATCACCAATAATGATAATGACCCTCAAGGTACTGCAGTACAATTAACGTGGTGTGAATAAAGGACTTGGCGTCGAACACCACGCAAAATCTTTCGGTCGAAGGTCATTGATGTATACCTGTCGCCGGAAGTGAGAAACTTGCCATTGAGGCATGCAAGATTCAAAGTACTGGGGGGGTTGTTCCTAGATCAACTTCTTGGATAATGAGCTGAAGTCGACAAGAAGTGATCCGTCAAAGGAGGGCCTTAATGAATCCCACATCAGTGACGCGGAACAGAGCTAATGATTTTAATGGAGGTGAAAACAATCTGTGACATATGATTCAGGGTGGCGATCATGGATGGATGAAGGATAATGTATGGCAGTGGATGGGACACGGTTGACTCTTTCTGAACAACATCTCTTGAACATATAATGACACTGATGCGATGGATCGGTAGCATTACCCCAAATGTGGATGGTTTGGCGAGACCATGGTGATGAGACCGGTGAATGAAACAACCCAACCCGATGTGGTACGGAGGAAAAGTGTCATGTTCAAGAGCGACTTGCTACCATTACAGCTTTGAGGTTCTCCCAATTTTTCCCAAGTCATTTCTGACCAGTACCTCTTTATTTTTGTCAAGCTTGAGGAGGATAACATATGCTTGTTCTATAACCCACCCTTCGGGCAAGCCCATCGCTATGTTTTAACGAGCCTAGCGATAGGGAAACTCGTTCTCGTCTAAAGACAAGTTTGTCGCTATTTAATCATTTTAACGAGTTTAACGACAAGGAAAACTCGATCCTTTTCATTTTTAGAGAGTCTGAAAAGGTACAGAAAGTTAACTCCAAAATTCCTTTTTCGTCATCTAATCCCTTAAGTCCGAAAAAGTATAAAACAATACAGAAGGGATGAGTTTTCGATAACTTTAACGAGCCGAATAAAACAAGCGCTCGACCTTTTTGTGCAATAATCCCTCAGGTCCAAAAAGATTAAAATCTAGAGGAGGGATAGCTCTTCCGGTCACTTTAACGAGCTGGAAGGCCAAAACTTGGCAAAATTTTCATATTTTTACGAGTCAGATGAAAAGAGTTTAAAGAAGACTCGTCTTTTGAGGAACGAGTGATAAACAGGGATAGCAACTGATTCTAGGTACAGGTTGGAATTTTCCAATCACGGCAGTGTCACAAGGATGGCTAGGTGAAATCACTCTTCGCAGCTGTTCCTCAAAATAGGTAAACAATCATATGGAGGTGAACGATCGGCCAAATGACGGTGGAGGTGGCAGGTGCAAAACACGACCAAGGCTTTTTATGGCTGATAAATTTACGATCACAGAGGTTATTTACTGGAATAGGTTCATTTTTTATTTAAAAATGAGCTTAAACTCTGGGGGAAACATTGCTCACTGCTTTTATTTATTTTTTAACGAGCATGAAGACCGCGTTAAAACTGCTCGGATCTTGCGTTTATTTTTTAACGAGCATGAACTTTATGCTAAAACTGCTCGATTCTTGCATTTATTTTTTAACGAGCATGAACTTTATGCTAAAACTGCTCGATGATAAGTTTGCATGCCCCCAGCATAATAACGCAAATCAGCGTAATAACGCAAATCGAGGTGCACGCCCCCCAAGCTTCATTGCAATCAACTCGGTGGTTGGAATGAAGGTTTACCTCGGGGATTTGTTTCATTTTTTAATGAGGTTGACACAAGATAAGAACTGTCCTCGGCTCTTCATTTTTTAACGAGGTTGACATGAGATAAGAACTATCCTCGAAGTTTTAGATCCATTAGAAATAGAAGGTTTCATATTCCACTGTGGCCATTTCCGCCAGATTACTCGGAGGCGGTAGGGCCAAAGTACCCATTAAAGTGGGGTCTTTTAGGAAAATTACTCCGATATTTTGGAGAGAATGATTGCTTCCATGGATCATTGGAATGCTTCCCGTAGTAAATGGTGGCACAACTTCTGTCGAAGTTGTCGTCGAACTGCTTGGTTGATCTTTTTCCTTGTTGTTCGACAACTGCGGATTCCCGTAATCTTTGTTCCTTGTCGAAATCAAAGCATCATTCTGTTGCTTGGAGGTCGACAACATTAGCACCTGGCACGGGGAAGCACTTCCACTATCAACCAGATTTTGACCTGGGTTGGGGAACGGATCAGTCAACACAGCTGAGGTTTGGGAACTTTTAAAGAACCTCTTTAACTCAGCTTTGAATGGACAATTCTTTGTCCAGTGATCCTCCTCGTCACATATTTGACATGGAAAATTTTGTTTCCCTTTCCCAGGAGGGTTTGAAGAATTTTTTCGAGGAGATGATTCACCCTGTTTATTCTTCTTCCCTTTGTTTTGCTTCTTCTTGCTTCCTGGTTGATTGGTTTCTTTGCCCTTATCTGCTGATACAGCATTTACTTCCGAAGCAAGAATTTCTTCTTTTGCATTTTGATCCGAATTCTTACGGGCTTTCTTTGACGAAGCCTTTATTGATTTCGCGTTTTCCGTGCCAATCACGCCATCACCGGCATGAGAGTCACTATTGGATTTAGGAGGAGGAGGAATTGAAAATTCCGGTCTAGGAGCGTCAGGTATTTTATCGTAGAGCGTGCCAGACTGAGTATAAACTAAGTCCAAATACTGTGCACGAGCGATAACTTGCTCCTCTGTTACGACTCCCCCCTTTGCCACATCTTCCGTTATAGCAGGAAGTAATGACTTTATAAACCATTCAGCTAACAGCTGATCAGGAACGTATGTTTTCACCATCCTACGACGACGACGCCACTCATGTATATGATCAGATATATGGGTGGCAGTTGTCTACTTGAAGTTGGTTAATATTTCTGTTCCCGTTTCATACCTTATTGGTAATTGAAAATGGGTTAAGAAAGTCGTGGCTAGGGAACTAAAATTGTTGAAAGAGGCTCTAGGTAATTCAATATACCATTTAGCCGCTGGACCTGTCAATGTCCTCTGAAAAAGGCGAAGCCTTATCGAATCGTCGTTTAGGGTGTTCGACGAACACCACAGATGAAAAGTCATCATGTGATTCGATGGGCCTTCACCTGGATTTCCATTGAATTTAGGAATGTCAGATAGAATTTTATGAGGAATCGCTGGCCACCAAGGGGCATAAGCAATCGGATCGTTGGTTAACCGGTGTAGATCGGGTAACTCTAAAGTTGCCACGAATGGTAACTGCTGATTCAGGTTAGGCAAAGCGTAACCAGGGTACGATGGAATCGCTTGAGCAGTGGGCCTTTGCATACCACCATAATGTAATTGATGTTGGTATGACTGATACGGTTGGTGGACTTGACCACTGTAAAGTGGTTGGTTTTGACCGTTTTGGATATACGGTTGTCCACTGTCCGCAAAGATCTGCTGCTCAGAACCTTGGTACACTTGCTGGAATTGCGGTTGTTGGTATTGCACTAGCCACGGTTGTGAAGCCATGTTCTGCTGTGCTATGCTAACCGTCGGACCAAGGTGTGGGGTAATTGTACCCGTTTGGACCTGTGTCGCCCCACCAGTTGGCGATTGTGGTTGTGACCCATGTTCAAATGGTTGTTGCACTACAACCTGAGAAATCTGAGGTTGACATGCAACAGGCATCGCTTGAACTTGTGACACTGTTACAATAGCCGGTGTGGTTGGGATGTTCGTCATAGGTACACACTGTTGCATAGAATATACAATCCTTGGTTGTTGAGGTAGCATAGGTACCCAACTACTTGATGCAATTCCAGTATAACCTGAATACGGTTGTGAACTCACGTACGGGTACCCTCCCGGAGGGGGTAACGAAAGGGCATACTGCCCCCCATACGGTAGCAATCCGGAACTCAAGGGGATTGATTGTCCTTGGGGACTGGATTGCCCAAATTGACCTCCAAATGGATCAATTTGGCGAGTCTCAACATAAGAGTTGCCAGATATTACTCCGGATGAACAAACTGGAACAGACCATACTGTCGAAATAGTCCCTTGGTGGACTCCTTCTAGCTGTTGTGAGCTAGTCGGGACAGCTGGTATGCCGGCAAACATTGTCGGAGTGACGGCAGGGGCTTCTGCTGTCGCTGTGTCATTTGACACAGTCCTAGATGATGACGGTAGTTTAGACATTTTAAGTCTATCCAATAGATTGCCTAGCGATTCTACAGGAACCTCCACTTGTGGTGGATTAACTTCTGATGAAGGAAATAGAGTGACCCCGACTCCAAAACGGGTTGGAGTACTTGCTTGCGGATCCTCTGTAATTTCCTCTATCGCAAACAAACTCGGTGGAAGAGGAAGACCGTCAGGTCCGTAATATATTTCTGGTGCCGAAGAAGTGATTGTTTCGACAGCGACAGTTGTTTGAGGAACAAAACTCTCTGGACCGGTTACAGATGGAACTGGTTCAGTTATACAAGTATTTGCCTCCAGACTAGGATCAGTATTACTGTCCTTCTGTGGCTGTTGAACTTCTTCTATAGAGGCAGGGTTTCCAGAAATGTTTGGAGTAACCGGAACCTCAGATGTAGTTGGAACACTTGTTCTAACTTTTATAGGAGATTTTGAACCGGTTAAACGAGTTCGCTTTGTCCGTACTGTTTTCGATTCCAGAGACAAAGACGGTTGAATCGTAAGCCTCCGCGAACGACGGGGTTTCAATTGACTTTCTTCCACGATTGCGGATTACTCGATCAACCAAAATATTAAAAGGGGAAATTTGTGTTTCCGAATTGAATGAATTTTATTAGACGCTTTTAGACACAACTTGCTTTTTCACTTTTTAAGATTCGAGAAAAAGCTAAAGATGACTCTAGTCTCCTTCGATGTTTTAACGAGCCCGAAGTGACAAATGCTCGGATGGACTTTTTCAGTTATAGAGTTTGAAAAAGGCCAAAAGAAACTGCTCTGGAGATCTAGGCAGAGGGTGTGCCAAACCTTTCGCAAAACCACAGAATACGTTTTACGGTACGGGTGGTCGATCTTCGTGAATGCTGTGTTCACTGCATTGCGATCAGTAGGGCGGTCGAAACGGCTTCCTAAGGATAAAAGATATATGCCTATAGGGGTCTCCCAATATATATGCGACGGTACGTGGGAGCACAAGTCCGTATTAGTGCCAGCGACTCTCAGGAGGAATCACCCACCTTCTTCGAGATCGACAGTCACTACGTTTAACGACGCCGGAACACGTCTCTAGCTTAGACCTCTATGTGTTTGCGTTATGTTTCAAAGCGTTGTTAGGTTCATTCAATATATTTTAAGTTGATCTTTTTAATTTTTTCCTTTCAAGGTTCACCACGAGATGTATGATACAAATTCCTAAATGCAGTCTAAGATGATAAGCAAGCTTTTTCAATCTTTTCGACTTATGAAAATCTTAACTACTGAGGGAAAAGAAAGACGTCATCTTTTCACACAGATCATAGAGCATACACTAATGCACTTTTTCCTAAATCAACATGCAAACTTATCAAATGCAAAATGTACAATGCAGGTATTTCTTTTCTCTTTCTTAATGTTGATGTACTACAAAAAGAAAGCTGTTGTATAACTTTGAATTCAATTTCAAGTGAAAGAAAACAAGCTTTTTTTTTCAAAATCAAAAGACACCTTAAGATTTACTTGTTTCAACACTAGAAATACATAAATTCAAACCATATGACGAAAGAAAAAGCTCAATCAGCTATGAACAACAAACAAACTAACTCTTAAGATCAGAACGACACTTATCACAGGTCTAGATCTAAGAGGCCACAGCAAGACTAGTTTACTCTCGTTATGGGAAACTGCAAATGATGTAAGAAATACACAAAGAAAAAATACAGTTTCTTTATACAACTGAGGCAGAATAGTGGCAAAGAAAGGTGGTTTCAGATAGGTACATTGACTGATAACAGGCTACAAAAACAAGGATGAAAACAGGGCAACAGAAAGCAGAGAACCCCAGTTGCACAAGGCCTAACTGGTTCAACGCAGGTAGTACACTGTCAGTTTGACATTCAGCGCAGGTAGCCCCTTCGGGACCTGCGATGAAATGCAGACTGCCTTCACAGTGCCTGCAATGAAGAGATAAACTTTCGTTTTTCTCAGGTTCTGGGTCACAGATTGCTCAAAAATCCACAGTTTTTGGCCAAATCAAAAGCTATCAATCAAGTACACACTAAAGGATAATTAGGAGGATGAAAAGCTATCACTAAGAGCTATTTAGAGTCCTTGTGGATCAGCTCTTCAAATCATAAACATGCCCAGAAACTGAGCTAGAGTAGCTGCCCTCTACTTTGCATTTGAAAGGTCCAAATGCAGTTCGATTCGGTACTCCCTGTGTTTAGGAAATGAATAGCAAAAACACAAACAACCAACAAGATACGGTCCCCAGTGGAGTCGCCAATTTGTTGTTGGGAAAAGTATCCAATACGGAATGACCCTATCCCACTCTAAGGGTGATAGTACCTCAGCAACAATCGAAGCAAAGCTATCTAAGATTTCTTCTTTATGAAAGTAAAATAGGGGAGAAAGAGATCCACTAACCGATGTCTTTCGCTAATGGTTGATCCAATCTTCTCTCCTTGCTGCTTGCTCCCAGCTCCTTGCTCTTTCACTGGCCCAGCTACACCAAGATCCCGCAAAATGGCAAGAGAGGGAAACTACAAGAAGCATACATTCATAACTGATTCAAGGATTAGAATAAATCAAATACACAAGTATAACAATACACCATTGAAACACATGCATATAGAAGAACCTCAAATGCTTTATTAATGGAAGAAGTAAAGTTCAGGAAGTGATACAACCATAAGAGGCCCAATCCAGCATCACCTTCCCAGCAGAAAGAAATCTCCTCTTCACCTCCTTCAAAGAAAATCACCCAATAGTTCTAAACTCAAACCAACAACACTTCCTTACATTCAAAAGATTCCAGCCTCCCTAGACCTCATGAGAGAGATCTATATATAGGAGTTTTGGAGAAAGGATGAGTCAGCTTGAGGCTGGCATGAAGCTGACTAGTGTCCTCTCTCACTTCAGTTATTCTTCAGTTCTTGAGTCCACTTGGAGGTTCTTGCTTCCACTTGGAGATCTAGACCCTCTTACTCATCACCAGTCGAATTCCTTGATCCAAGTGTCATTTTGGAAGCTTCCTGGGCATTGACACCTTGAGGAATGACTGTGCCACATGTCCCAACTCGCCCAGCGCAGGTATCCTTCTTTGCAGTTGACATTCAGCGCAGGTAGACAGTGGAGCAGTTGACATTCAGCACAGATGCTCAGTGGAGCAGTTGACATGATCCAAAATTGCCTTGTTTTTGAGTGTTTTCAGGTGGAGAACTTTTATTCAGTGCTGTGGTTTGCTGACCTTGTTCCTCTAGGGGTAGGAACAACATGTTTAGGGACTTTGGATCCCTTAGATTATGGACATTTCATGCTTCATGCTGTAAGGCACAAAAATGTCTATAACAGTAAAGCATAATGCGAAAATTCAACAACTAATTGCAGGGAAAGGAGTAGAAAGCAGGATAACAAGAGAAGAAAGCAAAAAATTCAGTTTGAAGCAGTAGTCATCAAACAACACCCTCGCATCGTGTGATGATTACTTAAATTAGTTCAGAAAAGCTATTTTTTATGTTCTATTTTTGTCATATCCAAATAAATTTGGGATAATATTCTATTTTGTAATAAATTTTATTAGATATAGATATTTTTGAATTATGCTCTATAGTTATTTTGTAATTCGAAGAAAGAAGGGTTGAACCCTTTTGATGATGTAGTGACACTATTGTAATACTTTGAAATATTTCTGATAATCAAAGGATTTTGGCTTCATTCTTAAAAACTTTTGTGTTCATGTGAGTTTTCCTTGTGTATTCATTTATGTTTTTCATAATCTATTTCTGCATATGTTCAAGGTAACATAGGAGTTCTGGAAAGGCTAGATTGAGTATCAATCTCCCTTACATCTTGCTGCAAAGTTATAATCATTATAGAGATTAATTAACTACACAGTTTGTTTAAGTTAGTTCCTCTACATATTTTAATTGTTTCCTTCTGTCATTTCTTGAACATATATTGTTTGGCTTTAGAATTATTCTGCACACATCCACTGTATTTAATTAATTAAATATTCAATATGGATGTTTGATTATCATATATCTTCTTATTTTCCACTTTCAAACTCAACGTAAAGATTTATTCTGTTATGAATGAAAATCATCCCTTTGAACTTTTCAGAAATATTTAGATTGTACATGTGTTAAAGGTTTAATACCTTGGTCATCCAATTCAATTAAACCCTTAGATTCTTTGGCACAATTCCCCAACCTAGAACCATCTAGAAAGATACAACATCAGATTGGCGTCGTTGTCGAGGAACGAAGTTTGAATTTTTTCCCTGGAACAACTATCAAAATTTCCTCTTAACTGTGAAAAAGAGGTTAGTAGGCTAACATCTTTCACTTGACGGCTTCAATGGTTAAATCTAGCTTCACAGAGGCATACCAGATCTCATTCAGATCCAGATATTTTCTCTCCTTTATCAGATCCATAGAGACTTGTGAGAATTTCATATATCAGATGTAGATTAGAAGCTTCCACTTCTTCTTCTTCCTCTCTTCCACCTGAGATACCCTCACAAGCTGAGCCTTTTCAATCAATCCTAATACCTGTTGAATTATCATATCTTCCACCTAAAGTTTTAGAACTCCTTTCTAAAGGAGTAGATCTTCTATCTCCATTGTTAGTTCATCAACTTGAGACCTTTGAGTTTCCTTCTTCCTATTTAGAACCATCTGATACTGAAGCAAACTTTGAACTTCAATTTCCCAAATTGAAACCAACTGATTTCATTTCCTCTCTCATACATACTTATCCTTCACTTTCTGCCAAGCCTGAAGAAGAACTTAGCATTTATACCAATCTTATAGCCTTTGAATATCAAGAGAAAATCTTACGTGAAGTTTAGAATTTAGTTTTTTATCCTCAGTTTTTCAAGAAACCTAAACCTCCATCCCAACCATCTTCAAGAAACGTTTTCTCTTCAAAACAAACAATACCATTACAACACCAAATGGATGGATTTAGGCCAATTGTAACAGTTCAATATGAAACATTAGTACTTCCACCGACAACCCAACTTCATGATTTTCCCGAAGGGTATTTGAAACATTTGCTTAGATTCAATGGAGAAATAGGGCCATCTAGAGAAGATCATTTGGCTGCATTTCTTGATTTTGCAGACTATATGAACATTGGAGATGAAGATGTTTATGCAAGACTATGTTTTCAATGATTAGAGGGAAATGTCAGGATATGGTTTAGAGAATTACAAGCAATTTCTATAAATTCATGGGTTGAATTAACCAACATCTTCAAGAATCAACGAGGAATTAAAAAGGATCCTGTTTACTATTTAACATACTTTTAATATTTGAGAAGAAACCTTGGTGAACTTATCACAGACTTTATCAAAAGATTCAATAAGATTTATAACAAGATGCCACCAGATTGTAAACCTCCAGTCATTGCAGCTAAAGTTAAATTTTCTAAATCATTTGATGATGATTTTTCCGTAATGCTAAGAAAGAGAAAAGCTAAAACCTTAGTAGACATGCAAACTAATGCAATTAAGGTGGAAGCTAACAAGTTAACATCTAGTAAATTAAAAGCAAAGGTAGAAAAAGATGAAAGGAAAATGAAAGCCAGAGAGGAAAGTACTTCTTCATCAAAGACCAAATATGAAGAACACAAAATTGATGAAATAACCTCTTTATTAAGAAATATGTCTAATTGAATTTCAAGAATGGAAACTCAGCCTAGAGTAACCCAACAAGTTGCTAATAGACCTCTAGTTCAATATAGAAGACCTTTCCAACCTCAGATTTTGCAAAGACCAAATACTGATCAATAAATTCAACATCCATTAATGATTGATTATCAAGACCATAAAGAAGCTATCCCTATTGTTACACATGATATCAATTATTTTGAAGATCCATCATCTCAAAATGTTATTGTCCCAATCAGTCAAGACCAACCGCTAGCTCAAAATCAAGAGTCCTCCAAGATTTCCAATATCAAGCTTTTTATGAATTTCTCATTGCTGAACTGAATAGAAGATATGACCTAAGACCTAGACAAGGTCCTGGTATACCTGTAAAAAAGGTTACCTTTAATGAACCTCAAGTGAAATCTACTGAAATACCATCTGTCCAACCAAAAAATCAGTTACAAGAATAGTCCTCTACTGAGAAACCTGTTCCAACTGTTTTTAATGTTGAAAGAGAATTAGAAAGGGTTAAAATTCCTATTCCCTTATTTGAACTTTCTAGAAACCCAGGTTATAAACAACAAGTCTCCAAATGGATACAATCTTCAAGTGTAGATGCTGAAGGGGATGTGGTCATCCTACAAGATATAAGCCTTCAGTTGTTTTTGGGCCTAGTTAAGATATTATTGATGAAAGTGTTCCACCTTTCTATGTCACATTAAAATTTCATGATTTTCTTTTGTAGAACTGTATGTTAGATTTTGGTGCTTCCCATAATCTGATGCCTAAAGTTATCATGGAACAACTTTAGTTGCAAATTACCAGACCATATCATGATCTATACACATTTGGTTCAAAGAAAGTACCTTGATTGGGATTAATCAATGATTTGGTTGTTACACTTGCTCAAATCAATGTGAAAATCATAGTATTGGATATAGTTGTTAAAAACATTCCACCAAACTTTGGCATGTTGTTATCAAGATCTTCGTGTGCTAATCTTGGAGGAAGCTTGTAGATGGACATGTAACAACCCTGGTAAAAAATCCATGTAAAAATATTTAAGGCCACAGTCATGGGACACATATTCCAAGTTGAATGGTGGGAAAAACATCCTAGTGGGTGTTCATTCAGTTTATTATGGCTAAGGAAATTGGAAAAGGCAATGGAAAATGCTTTGGAAAGGCATGAGGCATTTATTGGCATTTGTTTTTTATGAAAATAAAGGAAATTAGGAGAAATGGAAGGTGAAAGGTCACAAGTTGCATGTGAGGAGGAAATTGAAGGAAAATAATGGAAATTAAAGGAAATAAAGGCCTGATTGATAAAAATGGTTCTAAGGATGAGTGGGCAGGCTTGGTTAGTGTATCTTTTTGTCAGTTTAGTTTTGGAGCTCTCATTCTATTCTCTCTCTCTCATACTCTTGGACACTTAGAGTTTTCTTGGAGCACTTTTGGAGAATGTGGCATACTTGGATGCTTGGATCAAGAAGGAAAAGGAAGAGTAGGAAAGTGTTGAAAATAGCAACAAGAAATGTTAAAAATAGCAGTTTGGGTACCAGTGTTGGATTGAGCAACAGGGAATGAAAAATGGAAGTGCTAAAAATAGAATTTTTATTTTTAGCAGTTCGTGATGGATTCCAATTTTAGTCAGTCCCCAGACTAAAATAGGAAGTAAAATTCGAATTTGAACTTAACAACTGTTTGAAAATAAATTAATTAATTCTCCATGAGTTAACTAGTTGTGAAAAATCAAACATGAAGTCTATGTGAGGACATGCAACAATTTATCTATTAATTGAGGAATTTATCCATCAATTAAAGAGATAAGGAAGAGTTCTAATTTGAGTAGTAATTAGTTGGCTCAGTTAACTGAGTCAAGTCTAGTTATAATTGATTTAAACAGTTTGTTTAAATTAAGTAAGTTCAGTTAGTTAATGCATGCTTGCATATAACTTCTGTACTTCAGATAACTGAAGATTCTCTCATGAATAACTCATGCATGTCAGTTTAGACAGAGACCCAGTTGAGATCAAAGAAGGGACAATGTACTATTACCTGGATGAATATTTTTCCTATAAAGGAAGCTCATCCATGATGAGGATTTATCTCCTTCAAGACTACGTAGTTGGATAAGAGGTTAGTGAGTGTGTGAAGAGGCCAATTCACACAAGTGGCTTCACTGGATCCCAGTCAAAATTGCGCAAAGAAATAAGAGGCTTGGAGGGTAGACCAGAGGTTAGATAGAGGCCTTTTATTGTCTATGAGCAACAAAGGTATTGCAGAGAGAGCAGGATAGCGTTTAAGCTGATTCTTTTTGTAATACTGGCTATATTTCCACTTGTATGATAATACATAGTTGGGGTTTTAGGCTGAGGCTTTCCCTAGGTTATATCTTCCGTGTTATGTGTGATTGATTCCTTTTTATCAGTTATATGTGTTCTTATTGATGTTGCTCATGTTCGATTAAGCTTCCGCTAAGTTGGTTGTAGAAGTAGATAAAGTATTTTTCTTTAGCATATTGCATTATCAGGTGATCTATAGTGGGAATTTCTACATGGTATCAGAGCAAAGGTGATCAAAGCAGTGAACAATATACTAGAGGAGATTTCAAAGTTTTGAGTTTTGGGCCACGATTTTTCAGAGTAGATCTGAATTTTTTTGTGCAAATTTTTCATAAAAAGTTAGCAGATCTAGATTCCTTGCGGAAAACTACCCAAATTCAAAAAAAAATCCGCTGAATTGGAGTTCAGATGAGGGAGATATCGCTAATTTAAAATCAGCTCTTTTTCTAGAAAATTCCGTGACAGCGGGAAAGATGAAACAAATTGGTGTTCTAGCCAAGAATTTGTATGCTCTTGAGGTTCAAGATGCATCCACAACCTTAAGGAGCAAGGCAAAGGTTAGAGACTTGGTGGTTGAGAGGGAGAGTTAATTACCTCTCAACATGCATACCTAGAAGAAGTCTCAGACAATTGTGGAGGAGCCACAATTGGAGATGCCGAGAGGAGATCGAGTGGAGGCATCCACTCATGTAGAGACCTCCAGAAGGGTTAAATTTCAAGCCAAGTGGGCGGAGGGATCACATGCACCCATACCTCTAGGTAGGAGGTGGGGTGATGTGGAGTGATCGTCCCAAGAAGACTGGAAATTGAGGCAGGATCCTTGAGGTACACAACCTCTTTGATTCGACTTTGCTACAGGAGCCTCGACGAGGAGTAGTGGGACTGGTTGATTGGGTAGAGATAGATGTGGATGGAGTGGCAGAGAGAGCTACAGTGCAGGAGTCCCAGGATTGTGTAGAGCTAGCAGGCAAAAACAATGCGAGAGGAACAAGAGTGTTACACCAGTGCAGGATGGCATAGAGAGGTGTGCAACGGTGCGAGATGCATGGAGTGTTGTAGCAGCTCAGAGGTCAGAGAGGGAGCACTTGTCAGTAGCAGGTAGAGCTTCAACATCAGAGTATGTTTCTAGCCCAATAGAGAGGTTAGTGGGGAGTTTTTTTTTGTTTCTAGTGTTGCTGGAGCAACCACACTTGGTAGAAGTGTTGCATGCAGAACATGCCAAAGGTACAAGATTGGGTTCAAGTTGAATGCCTTTCTTGTTGAGAGGGAGTGTTGAAAATAGCAACAAGAAATGCTAAAAGTAGCACTACTAAAAATAGCAGTTTGGGTACCAGTGCTGGATTGAACAACAGGGAATGAAAAATGGAAGTGCTAAAAATAGAATTGCTATTTTTAGTAGTTCATGATGGATTCCAATTTTAGTTAGTCCTTGGACTAAAATAGGAAGTAAAATTTGAATTTGAACTTAACCGCTGTTTGAAAATAAATAAATTAATTATCCATGAGTTAATTAATTGTGAAAAATCAAACATGAAGTCTATGTGAGGACATGCAACAATTTATCTATTAATTGAGGAATTTATCCATCAGTTAAAGAGATAAGGGGGAGTTCTAATTTGAGTAGTAATTAGTTGGCTCATTTAACTAATTCAAGTCGAGTTATAATTGATTTAAACAATTTGTTTAAATTAAGTAAGTTTAGTTAGTTAATGCATGCTTGCATATAACTGCTGCACTTCATATAACTTGTCCTGACGATGAACCACACTTGTTGGTTCGAAACGTGTCGACAAATGATTTATTTTGTGATTTACGCCGAAGAATTTCTCTTAAACTTGATATGGATTACAGAAGCCTCAATTCAACAACTGAAGATTCTCTCATGAATAACTCATGCATGTCAGTTCAGACAGAGACCCAGTTGAGATCAAAGAAGGGACAATGTACTATCAGTTGGATGAATATTTTTCCTATAAAGGAAGGTCATCCATGTTGAGGATTTATCTCCTTCAGGACTGCGTAGTTGGATCAGAGGTTAGTGAGTGTGTGAAGAGGCTAATTCACACAAGTGGCTGCACTGGACCCCAATCAAAATTGCGCAAAGAAATAGGAGGTTTGGAGGGTAGACCAGAGGTTAGATAGAGGCCTTTGACTATCTATGAGTAGTAGAGGTATTGCAGAGAGAGCAGGATAGCTTTTGAGCTGATTCTTTTTGTAATACTGGCTATATTTCCACTTGTATGATAATACAGAGTTGGGGTTTTAGGCTGAGGCTTTCCCTGGGTTATATCTTCTATGTTATGTGTGATTGATTCCTTCTTATCAGTTATATGTGCTCTTATTGATGTTGCTCATGTTCGATTAAGCTTCCGCTAAATTGGTTGTAGAAGTAGATCAAGTATTTTTCTTTAGTCTATTGCATTATCAGGTGATCTACATGGGAATTTCTACAGAAAGTGTAAGACATTGGGATCAGCAACTACAACAGGTTTTTCCTCAGATACCGAGTTGCATGTATGTTTTCCTCACTAGTTTTGGCATGCATGGCATATGCATGTGGTTTATTGGTCATGATCTGTCATTGGCATGGATTATTGCCTGGAATAATAGTGGATTTGCCTAGCCTTGTCATTTCCTAGATAGCCATGGTGTTGTGGGTTTATTTCTTTGTTTTCTGGTTGGTTCTCATGTTTCCTTTAGCTTGGGTTGCGTTACTAGTTCCCAGAAGCCCTGTAATAGCTTGGGTTGAGTTACTAGTCCTGGAATCCTTGGTTAGACTAACACTCTGGAAGCCATTGGTCGGTTGAGTTACTAGTCTTGGAAGCCCTAGTTGGAAAAGTGCTCTAGAAGCTCGATGACAACTACAGGTTGAGTTACTAGTCCTAGAAGCCTTGGTTGGAACAAATTATTTGAAGCCCTAAAAGGATTGGGTTGAGACCAATCCGAGATTTTATTGTGATGTCTGACCATGAGGTGGAATCACTGTTTGATGGGTTGAGGTGGTTTGAACTCTGGAAACCTTGGATGGTTTTTGATTGACGCATTTTATGAGATCCCACATTCATGCTTGGAATATGCCACAGAGGTAAGTGGACAAAGAGATATTTGGCTTAGGCATGTCTACTGTTAGGTGGTTCATGGAAGTCCCGAACCATGGTAGCCTTTGCATCATTAATATGAGGTTATTTCTCCTTGTGAATTCATGAGTATTATACTAGTTTATATGTGGATTATATGGCCGTTGTTTCCTTGGTATTTCTGTTGTTATTATGATGGTTATGAATATGTATTATGACAATGGCCATGTATGGCTCTCATTATGTTTTTACTTGTAAATAAATGAACAATGTATATATGGCCTAATAGATGAAACTGCAGCTAATGTGTTGAGGCACCAATGCTTCTTAGTGATTCTCATATGAGTATGAGACCCCTATGCTCATATCTATTGTTTAAACCCATAGATTACATAATTGTGGCATGTTTGATGAAATGCCTGTCATGGTTAGTAGGGGTCCAGTAAAGTCCTTGTTCAAGTAATTGTATATGTATCATTATTCTGTTGTTATCTTGCAACTCCGAAGGTGTCATTGAGTTATGGTCCTAAAAAAGTCTCTCAAATCCCAGAGACGCAGGCACAACATTGGGCAGAAAATTCCCTAGACGCATGCATACTCATGCTGTGGGAGCATCTAGAGCCTCCTAGACGCATGCTTGTCCATATCAAGGGAGCGTATGTGGGTTTAATGGTCTAAAAACTTAGTGGGACTTAGGGTATGGTTACCTGAGTGGATGGGATGGTTCCTGGGAGTCCTACTGCTGATGTGGAAGGTCTGTAAGGTGTGCTTCTACCGGTTCCACTTCTTTAAGGTGAATTAGGACATCAAATCATGTCATAGTAACTTCTCATCACATATTTACCTTGGTTGGCCAGTTATGGGTAGATGTAGGGGGAGGGTGTTACAGAGTGGTATCGGAGCATGGTTCACCCCTAAAAATGGATGGCGGTATGTTGGTCATGCATTCATATCCGTTGCGTATGTGTTCCTTATGCTTGTAGTCCATGTGCTTGTTTCATTTGCATGGTGTTGATCATGGTTGTAGTGATGTCATTACGTTTCCAAGTAGGAGTTGGTGATGTTGTTGTTGGGATGCATTTGTCATTAATTCATGTTGGTTGTATATGCATTTGTTATGCATGTCAATGTCTATATGTTTTTATGCATGTATTATCATGGTTATGGTTATGCATGTATGATAGATTAGACATGAATTGTGAGGTCATTGCATACAATTAGGTCATCATGATGTTATTGGTATGTTATGATGCCAATGAGTTGGTTGAGATAAAGTAGGAGATGCATACCATCAAAGCAAAGTTGCAACATTGGACCTCAAGACAATAGCATGTTATCATACCGATTTGTATGTTGGGCATGCAGGTATGTAGGTTAAGGATTGTTATATGCATTATGGTTATGGGTATGCCTTTCATTCTATTGAAGTTATAGTTACATACATGATAGATGCTAGTTGATTAGTGTAGTCATATGCACATGTGTCAGATAGTCATGAATGATAGTAACCCGTGGTTGTATGCATTGCTATTGTTGTTTTAGGTTAGATAACTTGATGATTATGTTATATGTTGTTGATGAGTATGTTATAGGTTAAATTGTTGTTTTTATATGATAGTTAACTTGATGATTATGTTATATGTTTTTGATGAGCATGATATATAACTTGTTGTTGTTATATGATAGTAACTTGATGATTAGGGTTATTAGATTAAGATCTTGATGTTATATGTATCATACTAAGTTGGATTGGTCTATGAAAATGGTTAGGGTTATGATATTCAGGAATGAGTTAATATGTCATGATATTATTTCATACTAATCTAGGCTGACTATGCATATGTGATTGTTATGCATGAATGACAAATGTTTATGAACTTATGTTGTGAACATGTTAGCTAGTTAATGCTATGGATGTCATGACATTATTTATGTTTGAGTTGATATGTTGAGAAGTTATATCATGTTAATTTGGATTTATTGTGCAAATAAGATATCCTCCCTTAAGATACATTAAGGTATGAGTTTTCTTATGTCGTCTATTTGGTGTTTGAATGTTTGACTATGTCGTTTACTTAGTGCTTGAGCATTTGGTGTCTATTATTTCATCTATCTCTTGTCTGAATGCTTTATTACTTGAATAATATGATTATATGTCTATAATATGTCTTTCCGAAATGATCTTGTTTTAAGATGGTTGTACTAATACATATGTGTTGAGACATATCATATGTACTTTAGTGTAACATTATGTATTATGACTGATGAATGTGAGTTTCTTTTTGAGTATGACATGGTTGTTAGACTTGGTAAAGGTTGAATTCAAATTAATATACATGATGTATTGATCTTTGGAACTGTTGATGGTGCTGGAACCACCAACATGTCAGGGGATCTCCCTGGTAATAAGTCCCAATTAGACCTCAGACCGTTTGGTGTAGGAGTCCCAGCAGTGGGTCGTATGGTAATGCCTTGACCGCAATTTCACATAGAGGCAAGTAAGATAACTCTATTGGTAGCAATGGTGTGACAGCTGCAACAAGCCAAGGAAGGTGCATGAGAGGTTCTAACACATGGGGGGTTGAGATGAGTGCGTCGCTTGGAAACCTGTGATAGCACACAGTTAAAAAGGGAACACACGAGAAAAGATACATCACAACATGGAAGGCAAGTTAGCAAGCAATCCAAAGTGATGGTTAAACCAACAACACATTTTAGAAAGATTCATACATACATACACATATAGCTATACATGCATGCGTAAGTAAACCAATACATATATCATTTAGAGTAAACCAGATAACACAGAATACAATACAACATTTGCATGAAACATGCTGGATCTTGTTATATTAAGAAGTGTAAGTTCCAGTCACACAATACATCCATGTCCAACCATTAGCTCCGATAGTGGAACGTTATAGCCACAACCACCTGCTCCTCCAAAGAGATGTACTAGCTCTGCATAGTGGAGAAGCCAAGGCTCATTACAATACTGTCCAAGCTCTCTCCAAGATAGTCTTATTGGAATATTAGCTGACCAAAAGCCCTTACAATGAGTTATGACGAACTATTTATAGAAAATGGCAGGGGTGGCCTTTGACATTCCCCTTTGTGACAGTTCAACTACCCTCATGACTCTTCATCTACTCTATGACTGTTACAACCAACTATCACAACTTGACTTACACTTGAGAAGACATTACATTACAATGCACATGTACCCATGTGAGAGAAATGGCTTGAGCAAGCCATGCTAGACATCACTATGACCTAGACAACCATGGAAGTCCAACTCCTCAACATCCTCGCGCTGATCAACAGTAACATACTTATGCCAAGATCGGTAGTCCACGATGGCGTCCATGTGATCCAAGGTGACATCTTTCTGGAACCTGACTCTTGCCTCCATATTATTCAGGTACACTGCTTGGGTTCCTATGTCCAACTCGTTTGTAAGCATGCACATCATTGTCTTCAATGTGTTGGACCAGCAACATACTTATGCATGATGTCTGCACTGATGGGCAAGTATGGGCTGGTGGCAATGCACATCAACTCGTCGAAGTACGAGTCAAGCTCTAGTTGGACTTGTGACTTTGTATTCGCTTGGGTGAGAGTACCAATAGATGGGATCGCATGTGCGCGCACCACAACATCCATACTCTTGAACACACATGCATGGGAAGCCTGTATACTAGTGATGAGCTGTGGGAGCTCTTCATAGTTCCTGATTTGACTCCGGATACATGCCTTTAGCTCGACTGCACTGGTCTTCATCATCTTAGGCAAGTGAAGCGGGGCTCCCTTGTATCTCATTGTTCATGTTTGCATGTAATTAACAACAACATGCAACTTCATCAAGATACATGGTATTCTAGCACATCGTTGCTCTCATCCATTAAGATGGAAGACTGCCTTATGCATGATGCCAAACTTGGAGTACAATGCTCACATAATTGCATCAAGGGACAATACTTCATCTAGTATTTCCTTCTTCAGTTTAGCTCAGGCGGACCCTGTCACCAATTCTCCTCCTTGCTTGCTTGTCTAAAGTTCTTTAGCCATTCACTCATTTTCAGCTATAAGAAAGCAAACACTTGAGCTAGTGGCTTCGTCATACACTCTGGTTGCATCGGCCAAGGCTACTTAATGTTTGCGCATGTCAGACACGATCACTTGTTCTTCAACTTGGACAAGAGATGTATGATCATCCAGAGTTGACACTCTATGAGACTATACAACTCTATGTTGAGACTTGTTGAATGAGATGTTGTGCATCTCTCCTTCTGGCTGATCTCTGAGGATTTCAGTACCTCCTTAGCCACTTGAGACTTTCTCATCATCTGGATGCATTGAAGTAGGTAAGATGACCTCTTGGTGGTGAGGCATAAGGTTGATGTCCTGTTCCAATCACCATTGCTCCATATCTGTATCCAACTGTTGAAGTACTTGCTCTATATCATGAATGAAGTCCTGCTCCTGCGATGGTTCACCCTGTCTGCATGATGCTAGTTGTTCTGATGAATCCACTACCTGTACAGGCGTTGTTTCATCTATTTTCACATGTTGTGCCCCCTATTGTACATGTTGTTGCTACACTTCCCTCTCCTATTTGCACAACTCTTGTTCCTTCCGGAGTTGCTCCTTCAACTCATGCAACTCCTTCTCTTCTTTTTCCATTCTCCTCTTATCCCTATGCCTTTGCACGATTCACTTGTCGCGTTGTTGCCTCTTTGCCTCTATAGCCATAACTGCTTTCTCTACTAGTGGATCTGCTTAGAACTTGCAGATTTTCTCTTCCTCCATGTGATCGAAAAGCTTCCTCTTACCCTTGTTGCGCACTGGTATGCTTGCCTCTGCTGCTACTGGTGTTGGTGCTTGTGCTCTCCGTGATGCTGCTTCATGTTGCTTCACTAACCACTCCACATCGAAGTCGACCTGTTCATTGGGTTTGGATAAACTGTAGCAATATCTCCATGGGTCCTCCTCCACCCAATGAAATGCCACGTGATCTAGTTGAACTATACTCTCATGTAGTGACATTTCACAATACAATGTGGGTCATATGGATTATAGCTTTAGATGTCGAATGGATACTTCTTCATTAGTTCTGATTCAACATTCGCTTGCTTGAAACTCCAGATATCATATAACCCAATCCACAACGGAAGGGCGGGCTAAGGGGCCTTCTTCTTCTAGTGTAGTCTAGCTGTCAATCCTGCCAAGATGTGATATGCTACTTCCTACATGATGAGTATGTCCAAGGAAAACTTTGGTAGAACATGCAGATTCGTCTTCGCGCTGAACATTCGTATGAAGGTGTTGAACGGTGAGGCATACCAATAAGAAATGTCTATTAGTGCCTCCACTGCTTCTTTTGACATGTAAGGTGAATCCTGTTCGAATATCATCTTGTAAACTGGGGTGACAAAATGATCAGACGACTGTGTAATTATTGCTCTGAAGCTACATTCAGACAATAACTTACAATATGTGTTCACAATAGTCTTCACCGGTGACCATGCCCACTCCAAGCCCGAGAACGTCTGTCGGGCACAGGTTGCATCTAAGATGTAGGCGGACATGTATATATCTACTTGCATACCTATGGGTGACTGTCGAGCCTTCGTTACCTGTTCCTTCAGCTGATGAGCCAACATGATAGACTAGTTACATGGTTTACCATCTTTGTCTAGTTGGTCCAGCGCAATTAGCCAACTTTGTGGGAAGTTTTCTGTGCTTTCTTGGCCACATAGTCGACATGAAAATATGACCAAGTGTTGATATGCATTCCGTAGTATCTTCGTCTTATAGATCTGGTTGGGTGTCATCCTGAATCTAACTGACTCCTTTACCGAGTTCTTTAGAATGTATCTGGAGTTGGCGATGTTGCTGGGTACGTTGAAAGGAATCTCCATGATAGACAGGGGCTTCAACATCTAATACATCTCATCATAATCCTATGCCCATAAGGTGGAAAGATTCGTCCTGCTGACACTGCTCAGAGTCATCGTCTCGGGAGCAGTGTGTGAGACAATCCAATGTATCATGTCCACGCATGGGAACGTAGGATACCTGCATGCAATATGGTACAAGCTGGACTCGTGAATGTTCACATACACCTGATAGTCTTTGAGGTTGTCCCCAAACGTTCCTGCAAATGATTCATTGACCTCTTTCCATTTCAGCTTGATTTCCTTGTCCACAAGTACTTGGTATCTTCATAGATCGGTAGACATGTAGACACCTACTCAACTACTTCTCTAGTTGCACTTCCGTGAGTGTCCTTTGATCCTGCTCCCTTGGAGGTCATTAATCCTATACTACTGAGAGGCGGATGGACACCTGAAAGATCTGGAGAAAAAGCAACATGCATGGCAAAAAATCTGTAAGCGAAATCCAAAACAAATTCAGGGAATGACTTAACACATACCTAGGGAATGATAGGCAAAGATTGTGCAATTTCTTCTAGGAGACTAGGTGACTGGTTGCCAAAACTGCACAAAAGGAAGTGTGGGCTATCTGGGAAGCAAGACTGGCTGTTGAATTTTCACAATGCGCAATCGAGGCTGACTGCTGGGATTGCGCAATGCACAATTCCAATTGGTAATGACTGCATGCTCAGGGAATGCATTCTGCAATTTGCTAGGCCTACAGTCACTGTTCCTCAGAAATGCACAAATAAATCTTGGAGGATAGCACCTAGGAATAAATGTGTATTTATGGAGAGGAAGATAGAGCCTTCCTTCTCCAGATTTCTCAATGCTGTCTGGGTGAGGCAGAGTCCAAGCCAAGGCTGCCCAGACTCGCTGAAAGGAAAGTGAAAGAAAATATGAAAGTGAATGCATGGTGAAAATAAGTGAAAGCATAAGTGATTGATTGCACATGCAAACATTGAATGAAAGATTCAGTAAAAATATTAACATGCATGTTGGTGAAGCGAGTCGCTGAATCGACGTCTGTTCGTACAAAATATATTCATGCATGCGACAATAGTGATATAGCAATGAAAACTGAAACAGTGCTAGTATAATATAGAATTAATGTAAATGATAGCAAGCGTTCAAATAAATCAAGAAAACAACACTCGGACAAGCAAAAACACAAAAAGCGAAAAAAATGCTGAAAAATACAGGTTGAGAACAATTACTCGTGAATAATTGAGCTGGATTGTCGAAGAGTCTTGGATGTGCTGTGGTATGTCAGAGCTCCAAGATCAATGTGAAAGAATGAGATTTGATGTGTTGAATAAATAAGTTTGAGCTTATGATGCACATGCCACAAATCTAGGAAAGTTTCTAGAACAAACTTTGCATGTAACCTCTGGCTGCTAGAAATAGCTCCATGAATCAAGGGATTCTTTTTGCATGCTTCCTTTTTCTATTCCTGGAAAAAGAAAGTCAAGTTTCCTTGGTCCCAGGTTGAATTGGTTAACTCAACTGCTCATGCATGAGGCCGCTCAACTGCTGGGAGAAAATGCGCATTTATGGATGGGAGCTAGGCTAGTTGCCCAAGAGATTTGTGCAATTTCTAGGTAGAGCACCTGACTCCTGCCCAGGGTTGTGCGATTCCTGGGTTGAGAAGGCATGCTGGGAAGGATTGCGTAGTTTTCTGGGTGAAGCCTAACTTGCAGGATTGCGCAATTCTACAACCCAGCAGGCTGCCAGATAGAATTGCACAATTTCTGGAGGGAAGGCTAGTTTCCTTATAGAATTGCGCAATTACTTGGGGGATCTGCTCAGCCTGTTGCTGGACCAAGTCCAGGTGATCAGCCTATGAGGGGAATGCATCAAGTTTTGATCAACAGGCTATCTTTATGCAATAAAAACACTGAAGCTTGTGTACTTGACGAAGAAAGACATGGTATTGTGAAAGGTTGGTAGGGAGGCTCCAAAACGAAGCTAAGGAAAAATTTTGGAGGGTGGTTGTAGCCGCTACAAGACTTGACAACACACTGATAGAACTCCAGCTCTCTGAATGGACCTTGTTCATGAAAAGAAAGTCTAACACCTCTAGAAGTATTGTTCAGTTCTCAGTTCGTCTTGGTTTCACACTAGCTTGATTGTAAGATGTAGCATCTGCCAAAATCTTGGTCAATTGACAGACATTCCAAGCCAAGGATACAAAATTGTTTCGATTGGGGTTGAGAGGTATATTGGTGCACACACAATATAGTCGTTAGAGTCTTAGTTTCATCTTTGGTGTTGCTCTGCTGCCAGCAGGCCTAGACAATACCCCACTAGAGTCACATAGGAACACAATCTTTGCTCCATTGCCAGTGAGCCTAGTTAGTACCTCGACAAAGTTACTTGCATCACCTCTCTGCGTAGGAAGCCTTTTTCTTCTTTTGCCTTATTCATTTTCATTTTGAATTTTTTCACTTTCATTTTTTCATTTTTCATACTTTCAACTGTGAATAACAATTATTAATTTTAGAGGTAGAAGAGGGATCCTGACTTATTGAGAGCAGAAAAGGTTTTTCCAACAAAGAAGTAGTTTTTTATATCTTTGACGTGCTTGTTAAGGTTTTCCCATCACCTTACTCTACTTGACTAAGCTGACAAGGGTTAACCTAAAAACAACTGACTAGAGTAGGTGACACTGGTTAGAGCACAAGCATTGTGTTTTCACCAAGGTTCACTTTGAATAGTACGTATTTTCCTTCGACGTATCATGGACTAAAAGTAACAAGATATTCATACAGAGGCAAGATGACAGATAACCAAGTAGTGATAGCTGCACAAGGCCTCTTGTATTTTACCCAACTTGTTTCAAAAGCCATACATTATTTTATGTGAAACTAACCTACAAACGAAAACAAGCAAACAAACAATAAAGCAAAGTAGAAGCATAAGTAAAAGTGAAAGCAAAGTGAGTAAACAAGAAGGAAAACAAGCAAGCGAATAAAAGAAATAAGTAAACAAGCATGTGAGCAAACCAACCGAAAGCAAACACTACTACTCCTACTCCTAAACTAATGGTGCATGGGCCTGATCACATGAAGTGATATTTCTAATGCAGCCACTGGGGCATTGGTTGACCCATGTTGGTGAAGGCTTGGTTCGCGAGAAACCCAGTTATGCGAACCAGCAAGCAAGAAAGATATAAAAATGAAGAGAACCACACTTCGTGCTCCAAGATGCCCATGGGACATAAGTGAGTGCAAGTGTATGAAGAGCAATCTGTGGACTTACCACGATGTTGTGCGACACTGCGTGTAGCTTTGAAGCACATGCACACTCTTGACAGATGCAAGCAAACAAAAGAAACAAAGAAAACTTGCATCATGCATGTGTGCTTGCAATGTAAGATTCCTCCAATGCATGAGCGATGGGATTGTGCAGTTCGAGTGGTGGAAGCATGATTTGTGTGTGAGATTGATCTTCAATGAATACAGATGAGTGATGAGGAGTCTCGCGTGATTAAACAGTTTCCTAATCAGAAGTGAAACTAACCCCAAGAGAGTGATGGACTGACATAACCATCAGCTCATGCTGAAGTGCCTCGATAGTCTTGGGTGTTTCAAATTCATCATCAAATAGATCATCATAAACCAGTGGCTTTGAAAAATCAACTATGATGGAAACATGATCATGATCGAATATGGGAGAAAATGGATCACGACAGCCATGATCATAAAAATCAATGATTTCATCGACATCCTCATGATCAGATGAATCAAACTGTGGGGTATATTAAAAGCGATCAAATTCATCCTCTGTGTTTCCGGAAAAGACAGATGAAAGATTAAGTGGATTTTCAATGAATAACTCATCCTCTTCATTGTCGAATGATGGACTGACATCCGGTGTGTTTGGTGAGTGATCAACAATGGGTACATCCATGGATGAAGATACACATGCAAAATCATGGATGGTAGGTTCACCAAAGATGTCAGGAAAGAAGAAATGGGGCTTAGATGGAAGGGAGTTATCCTTCACTGAGTGTTGATGCTCAAGCTCTGTTATGAAGAATTTGGTATCTATAGATAAATACTAATTTCCTAGATAAGTAGCCATATCTAGAACAACAGTTTAAAGCACTTTGAACTTTTTCTATAAACAATATACAAGACAAAGAGAATGAGAGGACCTACTTGTACTTTCCCTTTCCTCTTGTCTCCTTTGTATCAATATCATCGCTCCTTCCCGTACTTAACACGCTTGATAAGTACCTGTAAACATCAACAGAAGACAAAGAACCAATCAAAGCAAAAATTCTATTGATTACAAGTAAATGGAATCAGATACATTCACACATATAAGCATCATATATCAAGATAAGCATATGGAAAAAGGTGTAAATACTTTATTGAATAAAAGGAAGAATTACAACCATGAAGCTTGATTCGAAGTCATTCCTCCAGCTTTGGTTCCATCCACATCACATCATAAGCATGACATTCTGGCAGCATAACAACACTTACAATAGTCTCAATTCTAAAACTAACATTATCTCCTTAAAATTCATCAAAGTCCAGCCCCTCATCACTTAGATGAGTGCTCAATTTATAGGAAGATGGAGGAGGTTTTTTCATCAATGAGGTTATCGAATGGCCTTCCATGCTTAGAATTAGTGCCATGGAGGAAGGTATGAGAGGATAAGATGTATCTTAACTCATTCCTCATCCCTTTTTGAGCTCATAGGAGATGATAAGTGTGGGAATCTTCTAGAAGGCTCCAGAAGATAAGAATATTCCCCAAACCCTATGTGAATTTCGCTCAAACTCGTCCAATGAAGGTAAAAGAGGGCCTAAGTGCTCTGCAGAGCACCCTGGCATGGACTTAATTGCTTTGCAGCACACCCTTGCATGGGCCTACCTACACTGGTCCCTCTAGAGGTCATTTCAGGATGTCTTTAGGCCATGAAACTGTCTGGGAAGGAGGCATTCAAAAGGTTGACTTGTTTAGGGCATGTAGCAATTGAAATTAGGGTTTGATGAGCCCCAAAACACTAATCTAGATGATGGTAGCGATGTGCCCAAATGGATTTGTAACAGCTACCCCCTAAATCATGAAGTCGAAAAATGTTAATGTCGAGTGAAATTCTTTACGATGTGATGAGGAGGTTCCGAAGTGGATGGTGACCTGCATCAATTACAATACATATATCATGATATTTTGATTTTTTCTCGTGAATTGCTGAGGGAAGGCATACCCATGCTCAACATATAAACTTTCATTACAATTACGTAGACAATCATCTATAGATATAGACCCATGATCAGAATGACCATCAATGTAAAGCCATTGTACGAACGATTTGGTACATTTCCTTAAATCGAAGCCCATATGGACGAAATTAGATCTGGGGTCTTCTATCTCATTCGTTTGCTCAAGTACGAGTCTAACCATGTGAATATGTGATCTAAAGTCGAACATGTGAGGACACGATCTGATTACCAACTATTTCCGGGAAAACTAGTGTCTTTTCGATCTACTAGTCCCACTAAGATGGGTGGCTATCTTAGAAACAAACAATCAAAGCAATTTGCGATTTCCTTTATGTATGATAGATAAGAGAAAAGCAAAGGGGACCAACCTGGATCTTCCGCTTGGCTCCTTACTTGATTTCTCTCTCCCTTGATAGAGTTTGCAACTCCTCTCTTACTTGCCCCGCTTTAGAGAATACCTGTAGAGACTGTCACACGGAATCTGTCAAGGGTGCGGACACGACTGACCTTCCTAGAAGTCTAAGACATTCTAATGACAAACAAGACAAAATGGAGTGATCTTTCTCTAAATACACCTTTTACAACATGAAAACTACAAGTGTTTAGGCTTACCTTATTCCAAAACGCTGTTGTTGAAGTCCGTTCTTGACGATCCGGATGAGCTCCTCCTTCAAGTCAATTCCTGCAACCACAAACAATCAAACAATTACCAAGCACTTGCATTTCATATAATAAAACATATATTCAACATGCAGACCAAGGAACACATGAAATAACTCATTAACACAAGCTATTGAGAAAAATAAACCAGTTTGTATTAATAACGAAACAAAGAAACTCTTACAACCTGGCCTTGGTGTTGTGCAAGTTCCTCCCAGGGTCCATCAAGGGTTTTCCTCTACTTTGACAAAGCTCACCCTCTCCCAAGTAGAATCAAGTGAAGACAATCTCTCCTCACAAAGGCTCTAATGGAAGACCTAAATCCTGCAGCATTTACCCAAAGAAAATGTATAGCTCCAACCTCCTCTCCTTCTGGCTCAATGCCTTCATTTATAGTGCTGTAAAGAGGTTATTCAGGTCCACTATCAATGGGATCATCCCCCTCTATGGGTGGGATAGCTCCCTTATTGATGGGATAAGTTCCCCCTTAATAGAGATACATGAACCAACTGGAGGCGCATCCATTTCATCAAACCGACCTCTAGAATGTTCTAGAAGTAACCACAAGTAACTTTTTCAAGATAAAACTCGCGCATTTTGCCTTTTACAGAGGGACGCACCTGTCCTTTAACATACAGAGCGTCCATGGACGCAGATTTTGTGAACATGGTCAGCGTCCCCGCAGGTAAGGCTAGAGAGAACCTGCGACCCCAGAGATAAACATGATTTTTACAAGACTTTCTCTCTTCTTTGAGTTTGAGATGGATAACAGAGGCATGAGACTTGCCTAAGAGGGTAGCATGACTTGTTGATTGGAGCCATACTAACTGTAAGTAGTCAAGGTGACATTTTTTAGTGTAACAGATTGCCCCCTAAAGTGCGAAGCCTGGAATAGAATAGGGTTTTGTAATTCTAGGAAGGGTGAAGCGCTTTATCATTTCAAGGATTGCCTTGTGGATGGCCTGGTTGGAACCTGCATTTTCAACACAAAATACATGGATAAGATTATATCATCACTGAGGTAGGCATTCCCATACTCAGATTCAAAACTTTAACTAATGGACTAACTATTCTGATACAGGAATGATCTTGCAGTACATCATTTTTATAGACTTTTGTAGACACAGTATGGACGCAGCCATCTGTTTATGATTTAGTCTACATAGATAATGAATACAAAACTCCTCGCAGCCTGGATGGTAGAAACTAGATCCAGGGTCTTCACTTCTACTTCCCGAATTGGTACGATTCTAGCCATGTGATTTAAATGATTCGATGTCGAACATGGTAGAAACCACTTGATTACCAGTCAATGATGTAAACTGTTAACAAGCGTGAGAGAAACCACCAGTAATGTCAATGGTTCTCAAAGTACCAAGCACAACCCGTGAATAGGCCTCATTGGTTCAACGAAGGAGAACCAAGCGATCTCCAACATTGAATCGACATAATACACGTAGAAGCTCCCTCATCAATCACAGTCCGATGAATAGGCCTGTTTTTGACTATCACTGGAATTTGGAAAGCCATTTGATGGGGGAGACGCGGTGTACTACTTTCTAGATCAAAGATCATTAGGTTCGGGTCCTGAACATCGACAGCTCCAATAGCCGACAAAAGCAATTTTCGTTGCGCTGGACATGATTGCAGCACTTCGAGTGCCGACATTGCTGAAGGTGAAACAGCGAAATCTTCAACAATGTTGTAATTCTGGGCTGCTCTCGCATGTGGATTGAAAGCGGACCTTCGAAGTACACCCTTGGCGGGCGGCTTAATCACTAAGTCTGGGTTAGGTTTTTCGATCTGTAGTGGATCGGAACCGGGAGCTGAGGTTGATGGGTTAGAGTTAGAAGATTCTGCTTCTTTACCATCAACAGGAGCCTTACTACCATAATCTTGCGATCGAGTCGCAATCCTGACATGAGACATCATCAAAATGGGTTCTTCACTGGCATTCGAAGAAGAACCTATCATCTTATTTTCCTGCTCGGGGAATGGATTCTTTAACACAGCAGGAGTCGGAGAACCTTTAACTATTTTCACTACCTCGGCCCGATGAGGGCAGTCTCTTGTAAAATGATCTTCTTCACAAATAAGACAAGGATAACGAGGTTTGCGCTTTTCGTCATTAGTTTCCGACTTTTCCGTTTTCTCCTTTGGAGCCTTGTCTGCTTTAGTCTTCTTCTTTCCTTTCTTCTTTCCACCGTTTTTGGATTTGGCCGTAGATGACTCTACAGTGTGAATGTCGGCGGTAAGTTCAGGAGGAGAAGACTCTCCTGTCGGAGAATCAGGCAAAGTGATAATTGGAGTATTGGAGGTCTTGGAAGACTTCTTCTTACTCTTCGTAGTCACGATACCGATCATACCATCAGCGGCATGAGATCCCGAAGGAGCAGCAACGATTTGGTTTGACTTTGGAAGATCCGGAATTTTCTCGTGTAACGTACCCGACTGAGTGTAAACTAAGTCAAGGTATTGTGCCTGAGCAATGACTTGCTCCTCAGTAACTACGCCGGCCTTAGCTACATCTTCAGTAATTCTTGGTAATAATGATTTTACAAACCATTCAGCTAAAATTTGGTCCGGGATAAAAACTTTCACTAATCTCCTTCGACGTCTCCACTCATGGATGTGATCAGAAATGTACGTGGATGTCGATTGTTTTAGCGAAGTTAATAATTCCGTACCATTATCGTATCTGACTGGTAACTGAAAATGAGTTAAGAATGAAGTAGCTAACTGGCTAAAGTTGTAAAAAGAAGCCCGTGGCAACTCAATGTACCACTTGGCTGCGAGACCAATGAGTGTATGCTGGAAAAGACGTAAGCGGATAGAATCATCTGAGATGGAATTTGATGCACACCAGAGGTGGTAAGTCATCACGTGATTAGACGGATCCTCTCCAGACTTACCTTCGAACTTAGGTATATCGCTGGGCAACTTATTTGGCATTGGCGGCCAGAACGGAAGATATTGAATTGGATCGTTCGTTAGGCGCGTCAAGTCGGGTAAATCTAAAGTCGCAATAAATGGTAACTGCCGGTTAGGATCTCGGAAACTCTGAGTCACAATACCAGCCCCAGGAGGAGGATATCCAGGATAACTAGGAACAGGATTCGCATTGGGGATATTATATCCTCCTGGAAAACCAGGATTAACCGGACCGTACTGGGGTTGCTGAGGTGGTTGATAATTGTACCCAGGATACGGTTGATACTGGTAAACCGGTTGTTGGGCAGTTTGACCAGGTTGATACTGTCCCTGGTACGGAGGTTGAACAAATTGAGGTTGAGTAGTAACAACCGTACTTGTACCAGGTTGACCTGCAGGCATCTGGACTGTGGTTTGAACCGTGGGTCCAGACAACGGTACAGATGTCTGAGGAACGGTTACAGGGACAGTAGAAACCGGAGCTGCCGATACTCCAGATGTAAGCATGGTAGATGAAGCGGTAGCTGCTGCAGCCGTGTGAGGTGGAGTACTCGGTGCAATTGGCGGCTGAGTAACTACAGAAGTTACAGGGGTCTGAACACTTGACTGGACAAGTTGCGGTTGCTGGGGTGGACCAGGAACTGCAGGTTGTCCTGCTTGAGGTACCGACTGTATACTTGGTTGCGACATCTGTTGACCCTGTGACGGATCCCATGTTAACATTCCAGGGTATTGACTCGTAACAGGTTGAGGATACTGAGATCCATAGCCGTATTGAGGATAGGGTTGATAACTGTAAGGTGTAGTCCCATATGATTGCCCTTGAGGTGGTTGATAACCTTGACCAGGGTATTGACCCGTAGGTTGATAACCTTGAGGTAAATACGAATACTGGGGTTGACCTTGACCTTGAGGTTGGTATCCTTGAGGTTGATACCCTTGGGGTTGATACCCTTGGGGTTGCCATCCTTGAGGTTGCCATCCTTGAGGTTGATACTGATACTGAGGTTGACTTTGGGGTACGTATTGAGGCTGGGGTTGATACCCTTGGGGTTGATACCCTTGAGGTTGCCCCCCAGTCACAAATGAAGTACCTTGAGGTTGCCCCCCAGGCATTAACGAAGGTTGCCCCCCAGGCGGTAATTGGCCACCTTGAGGTTGGTTAATGGGAGTTGAACCTGACATCATATAAACTTCACCTATACTCAATGGTACATTACCACTGTTTCCAACTAATAACCCATGATCAACAGGTTGAGGAGATGCTCCCGCAAAGGTACCAGAAAGTGACTGATACCCAGTAGGAACAGAAGGACCGCCATGTAAAAATGATTCAGGACTTTGCGAAAACACAGACGACTGACCAGACATATTTACAGGAGAATGAATTCCTCTGGGTGGAACCGGAGTACGAGGTGTAGAAAAACCTACTGAGTTGTCTAAAAAATTGGTTAATGCAAGGTACCAAGACTCACTTCTAGGAGGACTGTAAAAGATGGATTCACGCTCCCTTAGATCAAGGGTAATTAGATCTTCAGAATCAGAAACGCCTATTTCTTCCTCTGGAACAAGTTCTTCTATAGCAATTAATCCAACAGGAAGATTTTCGGTGATTATTCTTTCTATTCTTGGTGAATCAGGAACACTAGGAGTTGGAGTAACAGGTTCTGAAATTTCAGGTTCTTCGCCTGTTTCACTGGCAGATGAAAAACTACCAGCAAGCTCGGAAACTGTAACAGCTTCGGGATTGTAACCTGTTTCTAATCTTTGGTAATCTGGATGGACTACCAAAGAAGATTCTCCTTCTTCAGGTGAACCTACTTTACTGCCACTAGGAGTTACAAGGACCTTTAAACCCTCTAAATAACTGGGGTCGTCTCGAGGAGGTGAACCCCTAAGTTCACGGGATCTTCTCAACAATTCGGCCACAGATACAACTTCAGGAGACTGGCCCGCAATACGACGGGACCTTCTCGGTAATTCCGCCACAATTAAAGATTTTAACTACAACACACGAAAACAAAGTAAAAAATTTCAAATCAAACCACCTAAAGTCTTCTAAAGAACCAATCAAATTTGAAGCACACGCCTAAATAATCTAGAGCGTCAAACCACACACAAACAGTAGTCTTCCGGACCAAAAGCGCTAGTTGGTGATTAGGCCCAACCTCGCAGGATTCAGTACAGAAATAGTGGGTGGAACAGTTACCCCGGCAACCTGCTTAATGAATAGACTGGACCAAGTTCCTCCACTTTAACCGTCTCGAAGTGAAGCGAACCCCCCAGAAAATCCAAGTGAGTATAACCGACGTCTGCTCCAGGTACAGTGGGACCTTCCCTCCACCGTCACCTTGGGTAGAATCCTAGATATTATGGCCACTAAGGTTACCAATCACAACAATTACACCTGGGGGAACAGTCTAAACTCCGACAGCACGCAAGGGCAGAGTAGCAAGCTCCAATCCCCTTACCGGCTCCTTGACAACAATCCAAGGTTTACCGATAAGTGACCCCTGGCTCCTCGACAATGGTTAATCCGAGGTTTACCGTTTGTAATACGTACTGCCTGGCGTCGTTCCCAACGAGGGAGGAATGATCCCCTCACTGGTTCGGACACGAGCTCGTGTTTCTCCTTTAAGAGGAGCTTTCCCAGAATGTAACTGAAACAATTGGATTTGTTCTACTCAAGATAGACTATCTGTTTGGTTTTGTAGTCTTGGAGAGTTAAGTACTCACCTACTCCAAGACCCTAGCCTAAGCTATGTTGGTGCTTCAGAGCCCTAGAAAAATAAAGATTACTAGATTGATTTTAATTTAAGCGTTACTTTTAAGGTTGTTTCTTAAGTCAAAAGGTGATGGAAGTGAAACTAGTGGTATGTTGACTCGACTCGAAACCACTACAAAATGCACCTAAAATGATTTATCCACTACTTTACTTTTTCGATGAATTGCTTAACTAAAAAGTTGAGAGAATGCAATCCTTATAAAAGCAACTTCTTAATTGAAGACAATCAAAGAAACAATTCGTTTTTCTTTTCCAAGCATAAAAACATAACTTCTCTTTACATGCACGAAAAAACTCTTTTCTTCTTTTGAAAACAAAAAGCTACTTGAAACAAGACTTTTAAGAAGATGTTTTTGTATTTTTCTTTTAATAAAGCAAATAAATCTAATATAACCAAAAATCAATCTTAACAACTCTTAAAATCTATGAAAATGCACTCATAAGCAAACTAAAGGCAAATTTACTCTAAGCAATCTTAACGAGGCCAAAACTAACAATGATTATTTCTAAGGTGTTTTACTTGATCACAATCAAATCAAGGACTAGCTTATTGCAGAACCAAAAACTAGTCAAAACAAAATTCTAATCTTTTTGTCCTTTTTGAAAATGGAAATCAATACTTTAAAAACAAGCAATTCGAAATTTGACCCAAAACAACTCAAATGACAAGTTGCTCAAACAAGGAGACTTTACGGCAGGCTCAACTTCTAAGAAGGTTGACTAACCAGAGATATCTAAGGCTGGACAACTTTCTAAGCTCAAAGTCACTACAAAGCCTTACCAAAAATCAAACCCTAGGTCTAAACTTCGTTGAAAACCACTAAAACACTCAAAGCTCACAAAACAAGTTCAGGTGAGAATTCTTGACAGGGTACTAAAGGATCTGGGCGGAAAACACTAAGAAAAACAAAATCTAAAAGTAATTTAAGGCAAAAATGGAATTTTCTTAACTTTTACAGGAAGACGCAGGCCAGCAGTTGTCACAGGTGCGACCCCGCACTGTGCAGTCGACAACAGCGCGTCCAAGGACGCACTGTGCAGCACACAGAGACTGCGTCTTTCTGGAAAAAGGAAGAAAAACTAAAGCCAACTAAAGCTACAGCTAAGCCACCCAAATACTAATTCTCACAGTCAAAAACCAGAAAATAAAAATGATTTTCTCAAAGCAAAGTTCATATAAAGGAAAAGACTCTCTCATTAATGGATTCCCCAGTGGAGTCGCCAATTTGTCACACGGAATCTGTCAAGGGTGCGGACACGACTGACCTTCCTAGAAGTCTAAGACATTCTAATGACAAACAAGACAAAATGGAGTGATCTTTCTCTAAATACACCTTTTACAACATGAAAACTACAAGTGTTTAGGCTTACCTTATTCCAAAACGCTGTTGTTGAAGTCCGTTCTTGACGATCCGGATGAGCTCCTCCTTCAAGTCAATTCCTGCAACCACAAACAATCAAACAATTACCAAGCACTTGCATTTCATATAATAAAACATATATTCAACATGCAGACCAAGGAACACATGAAATAACTCATTAACACAAGCTATTGAGAAAAATAAACCAGTTTGTATTAATAACGAAACAAAGAAACTCTTACAACCTGGCCTTGGTGTTGTGCAAGTTCCTCCCAGGGTCCATCAAGGGTTTTCCTCTACTTTGACAAAGCTCACCCTCTCCCAAGTAGAATCAAGTGAAGACAATCTCTCCTCACAAAGGCTCTAATGGAAGACCTAAATCCTGCAGCATTTACCCAAAGAAAATGTATAGCTCCAACCTCCTCTCCTTCTGGCTCAATGCCTTCATTTATAGTGCTGTAAAGAGGTTATTCAGGTCCACTATCAATGGGATCATCCCCCTCTATGGGTGGGATAGCTCCCTTATTGATGGGATAAGTTCCCCCTTAATAGAGATACATGAACCAACTGGAGGCGCATCCATTTCATCAAACCGACCTCTAGAATGTTCTAGAAGTAACCACAAGTAACTTTTTCAAGATAAAACTCGCGCATTTTGCCTTTTACAGAGGGACGCACCTGTCCCTTAACATACAGAGCGTCCATGGACGCAGATTTTGTGAACATGGTCAGCGTCCCCGCAGGTAAGGCTAGAGAGAACCTGCGACCCCAGAGATAAACATGATTTTTACAAGACTTTCTCTCTTCTTTGAGTTTGAGATGGATAACAGAGGCATGAGACTTGCCTAAGAGGGTAGCATGACTTGTTGATTTGAGCCATACTAACTGTAAGTAGTCAAGGTGACATTTTTTAGTGTAACAGATTGCCCCCTAAAGTGCGAAGCCTGGAATAGAATAGGGTTTTGTAATTCTAGGAAGGGTGAAGCGCTTTATCATTTCAAGGATTGCCTTGTGGATGGCCTGGTTGGAACCTGCAATTTTCAACACAAAATACATGGATAAGATTATATCATCACTGAGGTAGGCATTCCCATACTCAGATTCAAAACTTTAACTAATGGACTAACTATTCTGATACAGGAATGATCTTGCAGTACATCATTTTTATAGACTTTTGTAGACACAGTATGGACGCAGCCATCTGTTTATGATTAGTCTACATAGATAATGAATACAAAACTCCTCGCAGCCTGGATGGTAGAAACTAGATCCAGGGTCTTCACTTCTACTTCCCGAATTGGTACGATTCTAGCCATGTGATTAAATGATTCGATGTCGAACATGGTAGAAACCACTTGATTACCAGTCAATGATGTAAACTGTTAACAAGCGTGAGAGAAACCACCAGTAATGTCAATGGTTCTCAAAGTACCAAGCACAACCCGTGAAATGTGAATAGATGTTTTGATGTCGAACACTTCACGGAATCCTCTGATCGAAAGTCAATGATGTAAACTGACGTCAAAGGCGAGAAACCTGCCATTGATGCATGCAGACTTCAAGGTACTGTCGATTCCTAAGTCATCTTTCTAGATAATGTGTCGATGTCGATAGAAAGCGACCCGTTGCAGGCAAGCCTGCAACACGAAATCATTGTTCAAGTTGAAGAAATGTTGCTGTAAGGACTGACTCAGGGATGGTCAATGGATGACAAGTATTTTGCAGATGAAAGTTTTGCTTGCAGACCTCTTGAACACATAACGACACAACAGATGGTTTGGTGACGAATAACTCAAAGTTGATCCCTGAACCCGGTTAAAGATTTTCAAAGTGATTTAGTCAACTGTGAGGTAAAAGATTTCCCAACCCAGGTGAATGAAAAGTGTCGTGTTCAAGAGCGGTAATAAAGTTTCTTCTGAGGCAAAAGGTGACAAATAGGTTCATTCTTCTCTTTTTTTCCCCACCATTTCTGGCAAGTACCTCTTTATTTTTAACAAGCTTGAGGAGGATAACATATGCTTGATTATAAGCTCATCCTTCGGACGAGTCCAACCTAGTTTAAATGCGAACCCTAGGAAGGAGTGGTTCGTTCCTGTTTGTAATTGAACAGGTCCTTCACTGTAAAAGTTTAACGAGCCCAGTATAGGAGAAACTCGGCGTTTTTCAATTTTAGAGAGTCTGAAAAACTTAAGGAAACTCCACGTTGAACTTTTTCGTATATTTGTGTCCCTCAAGCCCGAAAAAGTATAAAATAATACCTGGGGGAACCGCTTGATCTTGCGACCAAGGAGTACTTTCATAATAGTATCGTTGACCTGAAAAGTAAAAAGCGATCAAAGACACGTCGTTTTATTTCCTTATCGAGTTTGAAACGACAAAAACCCGGCAATCTTTTCCTGATTTTACGGTCAGAAAAGAGCTAAAAGGGGACCGTCTTTTAATTCCGTTTTAACGAGTGAAAAAGAAACACTCGGCGATCTTTTCATGTTTTAGGAGTCAGAAAAGGGCTTAAAAGATGACTCTGAAATTTTGTTTGTGAAAAATTACAATTTCCCTTGAAATCCCTTTGTCCTGCACAAAAGCGACACATTACTCATACCTGTTTAAAATAGGCAAAAATACATTTGAAAACATCTTTTCATGGTAAAAAATGAACTAATTCATCCAAAAAACCTATAAAAAGACCTTTTACCATGTCATTTTTACCGTTTCACTGTTGAGGTTGAAAAAGGAGCTTTTGACAAGAAACTTCCCGTGGTTGCTGCGGAAAATCTGACCGTCGGAATCGAACGCCGCTTCACCGAGGTATTTTACACATCCCACTCTTCATTTTTATCCGTTTAGTTTTTTGTTTTTGGTCTCTGTTTCATTTTTTGGGGGGGTTTTGGGTTCAAAATGCGCCCCTCGGCGGACGCAGGTGCCCTTCGGGTGAGCCGCGTCCCCCGACTTTTTCTCACACGGGAAAAAGGTCTGGGGACGCAGTCCGCCTTCAGGCGAGCTGCGTCCGGACGCCCTGTGCTAAAAAGCCGGGGTGCGTCTTCCGCAAAGGGCGCATTTCAAAACCCTAACTCTCTCAAAAAACCACCAAATTTTCTCAAATTAATTTCTAATTGACTCTTTTGATGTGCAGGGCCCAAAACATGTTAGACTGGAGAGAGAGAGAGCACGTAGAAGACGATGAAGCTGCGATTAACCACCAACCCTCTCTGGATGCCTTAAGAACATGTGGATTGTACAAATATTGGACCATACCGGGCATGAGGGGCCAGGTAAGATTTTTGGAATGGCTAGTTGAGCGATGGAACGTTCAAGATCAATGCTTTTACATTGGAGGGCACCAGCTCGAGATAGAGCCCTCGGATGTATACTTTCTCACTGGCTTGCCAAACAGAGGTGAGCAACTCAACCTTGCGGGGACCAGGCCGGGTGGCCAATCCCTTGATGATCTCCGCGAGGAGTGGTGCAGACCAGGGACTCGCCATAAAAAGGGCGTGGAGATAAAGCACATCGCTCTGGCGGAACTTAGAGTTATTGCATTTACGGTCACTAGGATTTGTGGCGCGGCCGCCTTGCACATTGCTTCCGGATCCCAAATGCGGATGGCAGTTGACTGTTACCAAGGCACCATCTTCAACTGGTGCGAAGCTGTGTCGGCTCATATGAAGAGCCAACTAACCAAGGCAAAGAACGGACGACTAAAGACTTTTGGATATGGGCCCTAGTCGTGAGCTTTGCCTTGGAGAGAGTTCCTATGCTGATCCCTCAGCAACTCACTGTTGATGACTTGGGTCCTCGGGAGCCAAAGCTTGTTCGATGGGTTGCGGTGATGGCCCGGCATCCTGACGAGGGTGCTGCAGTGGTTCGATTCTCTGACAGTTACTTCGACTGGCTAGAGGGCCAGCTTTTTGTGATACAAGACTTTCCATATGCCGGAATGGATTTCAGAGGTGATCCGGACATGGTTCTTCCACAGGGAGAACAATGGGATGACAGAGGTACTTTCATTTTCACAAGTTTTCTAATTATGTATTTTTTATTTTTCATATATATCGTCTCAAAGTAACAGTAAAATTTTAAAAATGCAGATGTTGGACCACAGCGTCCAGCCAATCTCCGGCCTTACGACAGACGACATCCAGCTGCACCGGCACCGGCCTTACAGGATGCGACAGCAGAAGTACTAGCTGATTTGGAGCATGATCTAGAGCGTCTCACGGCAGATATACCTGAGACTACTATGGATGACATTCCAATGAGGCTTCAGCGCTTCGTGGTTGCAGTCCCTGGACCGTTTAGGAGATTTCTGCGCAAGATAGCCCGCGCAGTGGTGTCGTACAGAGAGCACCACCAGTGATTGACTAGTCACTTTTGTAGTCACATGTGACATTTTTGACTTTTTGCACTATCATTTTGCCGATCATAAGGTGTGTTAAACCTATGATCGAAGACGATGTATATATTTTTGGACACACTTCTATCTATATCTATATATCACTATTATCGGCTTATCTTGTTTAACATGTATGATGAAATGTCTTTAAATTTACTTGCATGATTATTATAAATGTCTGTCCAACACTTGAGAAGCAATTGCATCTGCTAATGTATTCAAAGACCTTGGAATATGTTGATATTCAATGTAATCAAATTCACGTTCCAAGAGACGCACTCTCAAAAACAACCTTAATAACACAGGATTTCTAATGGCATAAACTCTATTAAGCTGTAATACAACAAGTTCAGAATCTAACCTCACTATCAAACGTCGAATTCCAAATGAAATAGATTCGGATAATAATTCAACCACTGCACTGTATTCTGCAATGTTATTCGTTGTTTGACCGAGGCTTACCCCATGCATAGAAACTAACTCGTCAGAGGGCGAATAGATAACCCAAGCTGCGGAAGAGATATTCCGTGTACTACGACAAGCACCATCAGCAAATCCAATGTATGTTTGGAGAGGCGTCGACATCTACAATATCAAGAGTAAAACCAAGATGAGCCAAAATAATGACGAAAAACCACACTTGCTAAGCTAAGCACACTGACTAAACTAACACACTTGCTAGCTAGAAAGGAAATCTAACCTATCTAAAAATTTCTCCATCCACCATTTTAAGCATAATACCTCTTTAGGTAAAGTCCATTTCTGGGTTTGCCCAAAGAGTCCCCATCAAAATCAACTAACTCATAAGCCCCTTTTGCTAGCTTTCGCTTTACAATGTAGGGCCCATGCCACATGGGAACGAATTTTCCAGCACCTAGCTTATCGTTTGCTTGATCATATAATAGTACTAGGTCTCCTTCCGAAAAACTTCGAGGGGTTACATTTTTATCGTACTGAGCTTTCATTCGTTTCGCGTGAGTCTCGATAGCTAAAGTAGCGTCACGTCGAGTCTCATCTAATTTAGCTAAGTATAACAACCGTTTCTCCTCTTCGGAAGTAGCTGGAAGTAATTCGACAGCCATTTGAAGTGATGGGATTTCGCACTCAATAGGTAACACAGCTTCTAAGCCATAAACTAGCTGAAAAGGGGTGAAACCTGTTGAATTTTTCACTGAAGTTCGATATGCCCATAGTGCCGAAAATAACATGTTATGCCAATTCGTTCGATGGATACCAATGATCCGTCGAATCATGACGACTAGAACTTTGTTGATTGACTCAACCAAACCGTTGGCTTGCGGATAATAAGGTGTAGAGCTATCGTGGCGCAAACCAAGCTGGCTTGTAAGTTCAGTCATCATGACATTTCGAAAATGGCTTCCATGGTCCGTAATGATTGCTTGTGGGACACCAAACCTAGTTATGATATGATTGAATACGAAAAGTGCAGCTGTCTTGCCGCTTGCGTCGAATGTAGGCATCGCCTCGGCCCACTTAGTAAAATAATCAACCGCAAGGATGATATACGCATGCCCCCCGGCCGAGTGAGGGTTACAAGTAATAAAGTCAATGCCCCATTTGGCGAATGGACCAGCGGCAATTATAGGGTGGAGAGGAGCAGGTGGAGCGCGCATCTTGCGATCAAACACTTGACAGTTGTGGCATTTTCTGACGGCAAGGATACAATCTTTAAACATAGACGGCCAGAAATAGCCAGCGCGCAACACCTTCTGAGCTGTGGCATACCCAGACATATGACCGCCACATGCTCCAGAGTGACAATCATTCAAAACTCTCTCAGCCTCATCGTGAGTTAAACAACGTCGAAAAACTAAGTCTGCCCCCAGGCGATAAAGTGTATCTCCAATAATTCTGTATTGCTGGGATTGAAACCGAATTTTTCGACGGTTTTCCTTGGAAGCTTCAGGCCGAAAGGTTTGGGTTTGGAGATAGATGATTATATCCCCATACCACGGATCTACAGTGCTAATAAGAAACAAAGATTCGTCCGCAATGGACTCCTCTGCCACAGTCTCTGTGTCAGCACTCGGGAAATCACACATCAATTCCGCGAAGACTAAAGATTTCTTAGACTTGGACTTCTCAAACTCCAAGTCGAACTCTTGCAGGATGACGATCCATTTAGAGTACTTGCCCCCTAGCAGTTGTTTTGTCAAGATATAAATCATAGGGTTGCAATCCGAAATAACAGTAGTTTTGCGGAGAAGAATGTAGTGACGAAAACGCTGGACAGCTTGAACGGCTGCCAGGGCCAATTTCTCCACATGCGAATATTTTAACTCAGTTGGATTTAAGGTTCTGCTAAGGTAATATATCACATGCTCTGCCTTGAATTCATCTTCTTGAACTAACACCATTCCAATGGTGGAATGCGAAGCTGCGAGGTATAAGAAGTAGTCCTGGTTGTAGTTGGGAGGATGCAATAACGGTGCATGGGTCAACGCGTGTTTTAGTGCATCAAAAGATTGTTGAGCAATCTCGTCCCAAAAGAATTGTACATTCTGTTTCAACAACCGTGTAAAACCTTTAGTGACCTCGGCGTAGTTAGGGATGAATCGGCGTAAAAAGTTTGCTTTCCCTTGCAAACTTTGGAGTTGGCGCAAACTCGAAGGAGGAGGCAATTGGATGATAGCCTCGACTTTCGAGGGATCGACGCGAATGCCGGTTTTGGAAACAACAAATCCCAGCAATCGACCTGTTTCTATACAGAAAACACACTTGTGGGGATTCAACCGAATTCGATAATGCCTACACCTCATAAAGATTGCTCGTAAATGGACAAGGTGATCAGCTCGGTGTAAAGAATGAGCAGGCAAATCATCGAGATAGGGTTGCACAATGTGCTTGATGTCATGAAATGCATAAGACATGGCCCGTTGAAAAGTAGCACCGGCATTCTTAAGGCCAAAAGGTAATTTGCAATAAGCAAATGTCCCCCATGGACAAATGAATGCCGTTTTTGGTTGATCGGCAGGTAGAATATTGATTTGATTATAACCTGAGAAACCATCCATGAAGGAAAACATCTCACTTCCGGCACAATCATCAATAATTTGATCGATATAAGGCGTAGGATAGTTGTCTTTTGGACAAGCTCGATTGATATCCCTATAATCGATACAGATTCTTATTGTTCCTTGTTTTTTATTGACGGGAACAATATTCGATACCCAATCCGTTAACGGGATCGGATAAATGAAACCTGCTTTCAACAGCTTTTCGACTTCGGCTTTGATTGCAGCTGCTTTTCGAGGGTGAATCTGACGCAACCGTTGCCGAATGGGTTTAGCATCCGGGTAGGTTTTGATTTCATGAACAACAATGGCAGGATCGATTCCTGGCATTTCTTCGTAGGACCAGGCAAACACGTCGCGGAATTCTTGGAATAGGGCCTTGTAAGTTTCAATTTCTTCGTCAGTACATGCGGCACCTATATGAATGTTCTCCTTGATTCCGGGCTTCACTGAAATATCAATGGGAATAGTACGAGAAATATTCCCTAAATTCAGCTCTGAATCAGAATGTTTCGTTGGATCCTGAGCGTCTTTGACATATTCAGCGGTAAAGATAGATGAAAAATCATTTTCAAAGACATCATCCTTAGGTAAAAACGAAGATCTGTGATGGAGATCGTCCCATGGTAGATCATCTACACTTAGGATTTCGCGAAGTTGTTCGTCAGATGACACTTCTTCGGGAAACGTTATCCGTTCTAAGGGTGAGGTGAAAAGTGACTCTTCACTGACCACATTCATTTGGTCGGTTGAATGAAAGTCGGTAAAAGACATAAGAGCTTCATAAGCAATCTCATACGGACTCAACGGCATAACATCACCGAGTGAGTCTAGCTCAGAGTCAGAGGGAACATACCAAGGATCATCATAAATAATGTTTTCTGACGTGATCATATGAATTGTTGCGAACGAAGGGTCTGCATTGAGTGGAGGGAGAGGAAAAGTTCCCAGTAAACCGGAATCCTTAACTAAACCTACACCAATGTCCCTATAAGGGATTGTCGTTTTACCAACATGCTGGATAGTTTCTAAAGAGGTTGGGTCGGATGAAAAGTATGTCAGCTGATCAATAGTCACGATCTTACCGTTATGTGGAAACTTAATGACTCTGAAGACCGATGAAACGACCGCTGTCATAGCATATGACCAACTTCGACCCAAAAGAAGGTTGTAGTCTAGAGGGGCATCAACCACTTCCACATCCAGACTAACGGTTTTACCTTCGACCCCTATAGGCAATTCTTGTAGAATACCAAACGGACGGAACCCACGGCCATCAAAGGCCTTAAGGATGGTGGGGGATTGGTTCAACGAAGGAGAACCAAGCGATCTCCAACATTGAATCGACATAATACACGTAGAAGCTCCCTCATCAATCACAGTCCGATGAATAGGCCTGTTTTTGACTATCACTGGAATTTGGAAAGCCATTTGATGGGGGAGACGCGGTGTACTACTTTCTAGATCAAAGATCATTAGGTTCGGGTCCTGAACATCGACAGCTCCAATAGCCGACAAAAGCAATTTTCGTTGCGCTGGACATGATTGCAGCACTTCGAGTGCCGACATTGCTGAAGGTGAAACAGCTAAATCTTCAACAATGTTGTAATTCTGGGCTGCTCTCGCATGTGGATTGAAAGCGACCTTCGAAGTACACCCTTGGCGGGCGGCTTAATCACTAAGTCTGGGTTAGGTTTTTCGATCTGTAGTGGATCGGAACCAGGAGCTGAGGTTGATGGGTTAGAGTTAGAAGATTCTGCTTCTTTACCATCAACAGGAGCCTTACTACCATAATCTTGCGATCGAGTCGCAATCCTGACATGAGACATCATCAAAATGGGTTCTTCACTGGCATTCGAAGAAGAACCTATCATCTTATTTTCCTGCTCGGGGAATGGATTCTTTAACACAGCAGGAGTCGGAGAACCTTTAACTATTTTCACTACCTCGGCCCGATGAGGGCAGTCTCTCGTAAAATGATCTTCTTCACAAATAAGACAAGGATAACGAGGTTTGCGCTTTTCGTCATTAGTTTCCGACTTTTCCGTTTTCTCCTTTGGAGCCTTGTCTGCTTTAGCCTTCTTCTTTCCTTTCTTCTTTCCACCGTTTTTGGATTTGGCCGTAGATGACTCTACAGCGTGAATGTCGGCGGTAAGTTCAGGAGGAGAAGACTCTCCTGTCGGAGAATCAGGCAAAGTGATAATTGGAGTATTGGAGGTCTTGGAAGACTTCTTCTTACTCTTCGTAGTCACGATACCGATCATACCATCAGCGGCATGAGATCCCGAAGGAGCAGCAGCGATTTGGTTTGACTTTGGAAGATCCGGAATTTTCTCGTGTAACGTACCCGACTGAGTGTAAACTAAGTCAAGGTATTGTGCCTGAGCAATGACTTGCTCCTCAGTAACTACGCCGGCCTTAGCTACATCTTCAGTAATTCTTGGTAATAATGATTTTACAAACCATTCAGCTAAAATTTGGTCCGGGATAAAAACTTTCACTAATCTCCTTCGACGTCTCCACTCATGGATGTGATCAGAAATGTACGTGGATGTCGATTGTTTTAGCGAAGTTAATAATTCCGTACCATTATCGTATCTGACTGGTAACTGAAAATGAGTTAAGAATGAAGTAGCTAACTGGCTAAAGTTGTAAAAAGAAGCCCGTGGCAACTCAATGTACCACTTGGCTGCGAGACCAATGAGTGTACGCTGGAAAAGACGTAAGCGGATAGAATCATCTGAGATGGAATTTGATGCACACCAGAGGTGGTAAGTCATCACGTGATTAGACGGATCCTCTCCAGACTTACCTTCGAACTTGGGTATATCGCTGGGCAACTTATTTGGCATTGGCGGCCAGAACGGAAGATATTGAATTGGATCGTTCGTTAGGCGCGTCAAGTCGGGTAAATCTAAAGTCGCAATAAATGGTAACTGCCGGTTAGGATCTCGGAAACTCTGAGTCACAATACCAGCCCCAGGAGGAGGATATCCAGGATAACTAGGAACAGGATTCGCATTGGGGATATTATATCCTCCTGGAAAACCAGGATTAACCGGACCGTACTGGGGTTGCTGAGGTGGTTGATAATTGTACCCAGGATACGGTTGATACTGGTAAACCGGTTGTTGGGCAGCTTGACCAGGTTGATACTGTCCCTGGTACGGAGGTTGAACAAATTGAGGTTGAGTAGTAACAACCGTACTTGTACCAGGTTGACCTGCAGGCATCTGGACTGTGGTTTGAACCGTGGGTCCAGACAACGGTACAGATGTCTGAGGAACGGTTACAGGGACAGTAGAAACCGGAGCTGCCGATACTCCAGATGTAAGCATGGTAGATGAAGCGGTAGCTGCTGCAGCCGTGTGAGGTGGAGTACTCGGTGCAATTGGCGGCTGAGTAACTACAGAAGTTACAGGGGTCTGAACACTTGACTGGACAAGTTGCGGTTGCTGGGGTGGACCAGGAACTGCAGGTTGTCCTGCTTGAGGTACCGACTGTATACTTGGTTGCGACATCTGTTGACCCTGTGACGGATCCCATGTTAACATTCCAGGGTATTGACTCGTAACAGGTTGAGGATACTGAGATCCATAGCCGTATTGAGGATAGGGTTGATAACTGTAAGGTGTAGTCCCATATGATTGCCCTTGAGGTGGTTGATAACCTTGACCAGGGTATTGACCCGTAGGTTGATAACCTTGAGGTAAATACGAATACTGGGGTTGACCTTGACCTTGAGGTTGGTATCCTTGAGGTTGATACCCTTGGGGTTGATACCCTTGGGGTTGCCATCCTTGAGGTTGCCATCCTTGAGGTTGATACTGATACTGAGGTTGACTTTGGGGTACGTATTGAGGCTGGGGTTGATACCCTTGGGGTTGATACCCTTGAGGTTGCCCCCCAGTCACAAATGAAGTACCTTGAGGTTGCCCCCCAGGCATTAACGAAGGTTGCCCCCCAGGCGGTAATTGGCCACCTTGAGGTTGGTTAATGGGAGTTGAACCTGACATCATATAAACTTCACCTATACTCAATGGTACATTACCACTGTTTCCAACTAATAACCCATGATCAACAGGTTGAGGAGATGCTCCCGCAAAGGTACCAGAAAGTGACTGATACCCAGTAGGAACAGAAGGACCGCCATGTAAAAATGATTCAGGACTTTGCGAAAACACAGACGACTGACCAGACATATTTACAGGAGAATGAATTCCTCTGGGTGGAACCGGAGTACGAGGTGTAGAAAAACCTACTGAGTTGTCTAAAAAATTGGTTAATGCAAGGTACCAAGACTCACTTCTAGGAGGACTGTAAAAGATGGATTCACGCTCCCTTAGATCAAGGGTAATTAGATCTTCAGAATCAGAAACGCCTATTTCTTCCTCTGGAACAAGTTCTTCTATAGCAATTAATCCAACAGGAAGATTTTCGGTGATTATTCTTTCTATTCTTGGTGAATCAGGAACACTAGGAGTTGGAGTAACAGGTTCTGAAATTTCAGGTTCTTCGCCTGTTTCACTGGCAGATGAAAAACTACCAGCAAGCTCGGAAACTGTAACAGCTTCGGGATTGTAACCTGTTTCTAATCTTTGGTAATCTGGATGGACTACCAAAGAAGATTCTCCTTCTTCAGGTGAACCTACTTTACTGCCACTAGGAGTTACAAGGACCTTTAAACCCTCTAAATAACTGGGGTCGTCTCGAGGAGGTGAACCCCTAAGTTCACGGGATCTTCTCAACAATTCGGCCACAGATACAACTTCAGGAGACTGGCCCGCAATACGACGGGACCTTCTCGGTAATTCCGCCACAATTAAAGATTTTAACTACAACACACGAAAACAAAGTAAAAAATTTCAAATCAAACCACCTAAAGTCTTCTAAAGAACCAATCAAATTTGAAGCACACGCCTAAATAATCTAGAGCGTCAAACCACACACAAACAGTAGTCTTCCGGACCAAAAGCGCTAGTTGGTGATTAGGCCCAACCTCGCAGGATTCAGTACAGAAATAGTGGGTGGAACAGTTACCCCGGCAACCTGCTTAATGAATAGACTGGACCAAGTTCCTCCACTTTAACCGTCTCGAAGTGAAGCGAACCCCCCAGAAAATCCAAGTGAGTATAACCGACGTCTGCTCCAGGTACAGTGGGACCTTCCCTCCACCGTCACCTTGGGTAGAATCCTAGATATTATGGCCACTAAGGTTACCAATCACAACAATTACACCTGGGGGAACAGTCTAAACTCCGACAGCACGCAAGGGCAGAGTAGCAAGCTCCAATCCCCTTACCGGCTCCTTGACAACAATCCAAGGTTTACCGATAAGTGACCCCTGGCTCCTCGACAATGGTTAATCCGAGGTTTACCGTTTGTAATACGTACTGCCTGGCGTCGTTCCCAACGAGGGAGGAATGATCCCCTCACTGGTTCGGACACGAGCTCGTGTTTCTCCTTTAAGAGGAGCTTTCCCAGAATGTAACTGAAACAATTGGATTTGTTCTACTCAAGATAGACTATCTGTTTGGTTTTGTAGTCTTGGAGAGTTAAGTACTCACCTACTCCAAGACCCTAGCCTAAGCTATGTTGGTGCTTCAGAGCCCTAGAAAAATAAAGATTACTAGATTGATTTTAATTTAAGCGTTACTTTTAAGGTTGTTTCTTAAGTCAAAAGGTGATGGAAGTGAAACTAGTGGTATGTTGACTCGACTCGAAACCACTACAAAATGCACCTAAAATGATTTATCCACTACTTTACTTTTTCGATGAATTGCTTAACTAAAAAGTTGAGAGAATGCAATCCTTATAAAAGCAACTTCTTAATTGAAGACAATCAAAGAAACAATTCGTTTTTCTTTTCCAAGCATAAAAACATAACTTCTCTTTACATGCACGAAAAAACTCTTTTCTTCTTTTGAAAACAAAAAGCTACTTGAAACAAGACTTTTAAGAAGATGTTTTTGTATTTTTCTTTTAATAAAGCAAATAAATCTAATATAACCAAAAATCAATCTTAACAACTCTTAAAATCTATGAAAATGCACTCATAAGCAAACTAAAGGCAAATTTACTCTAAGCAATCTTAACGAGGCCAAAACTAACAATGATTATTTCTAAGGTGTTTTACTTGATCACAATCAAATCAAGGACTAGCTTATTGCAGAACCAAAAACTAGTCAAAACAAAATTCTAATCTTTTTGTCCTTTTTGAAAATGGAAATCAATACTTTAAAAACAAGCAATTCGAAATTTGACCCAAAACAACTCAAATGACAAGTTGCTCAAACAAGGAGACTTTACGGCAGGCTCAACTTCTAAGAAGGTTGACTAACCAGAGATATCTAAGGCTGGACAACTTTCTAAGCTCAAAGTCACTACAAAGCCTTACCAAAAATCAAACCCTAGGTCTAAACTTCGTTGAAAACCACTAAAACACTCAAAGCTCACAAAACAAGTTCAGGTGAGAATTCTTGACAGGGTACTAAAGGATCTGGGCAGAAAACACTAAGAAAAACAAAATCTAAAAGTAATTTAAGGCAAAAATGGAATTTTCTTAACTTTTACAGGAAGACGCAGGCCAGCAGTTGTCACAGGTGCGACCCCGCACTGTGCAGTCGACAACAGCGCGTCCAAGGACGCACTGTGCAGCACACAGAGACTGCGTCTTTCTGGAAAAAGGAAGAAAAACTAAAGCCAACTAAAGCTACAGCTAAGCCACCCAAATACTAATTCTCACAGTCAAAAACCAGAAAATAAAAATGATTTTCTCAAAGCAAAGTTCATATAAAGGAAAAGACTCTCTCATTAATGGATTCCCCAGTGGAGTCGCCAATTTGTCACACGGAATCTGTCAAGGGTGCGGACACGACTGACCTTCCTAGAAGTCTAAGACATTCTAATGACAAACAAGACAAAATGGAGTGATCTTTCTCTAAATACACCTTTTACAACATGAAAACTACAAGTGTTTAGGCTTACCTTATTCCAAAACGCTGTTGTTGAAGTCCGTTCTTGACGATCCGGATGAGCTCCTCCTTCAAGTCAATTCCTGCAACCACAAACAATCAAACAATTACCAAGCACTTGCATTTCATATAATAAAACATATATTCAACATGCAGACCAAGGAACACATGAAATAACTCATTAACACAAGCTATTGAGAAAAATAAACCAGTTTGTATTAATAACGAAACAAAGAAACTCTTACAACCTGGCCTTGGTGTTGTGCAAGTTCCTCCCAGGGTCCATCAAGGGTTTTCCTCTACTTTGACAAAGCTCACCCTCTCCCAAGTAGAATCAAGTGAAGACAATCTCTCCTCACAAAGGCTCTAATGGAAGACCTAAATCCTGCAGCATTTACCCAAAGAAAATGTATAGCTCCAACCTCCTCTCCTTCTGGCTCAATGCCTTCATTTATAGTGCTGTAAAGAGGTTATTCAGGTCCACTATCAATGGGATCATCCCCCTCTATGGGTGGGATAGCTCCCTTATTGATGGGATAAGTTCCCCCTTAATAGAGATACATGAACCAACTGGAGGCGCATCCATTTCATCAAACCGACCTCTAGAATGTTCTAGAAGTAACCACAAGTAACTTTTTCAAGATAAAACTCGCGCATTTTGCCTTTTACAGAGGGACGCACCTGTCCTTTAACATACAGAGCGTCCATGGACGCAGATTTTGTGAACATGGTCAGCGTCCCCGCAGGTAAGGCTAGAGAGAACCTGCGACCCCAGAGATAAACATGATTTTTACAAGACTTTCTCTCTTCTTTGAGTTTGAGATGGATAACAGAGGCATGAGACTTGCCTAAGAGGGTAGCATGACTTGTTGATTGGAGCCATACTAACTGTAAGTAGTCAAGGTGACATTTTTTAGTGTAACAGAGACAAAGTAACAAAACACCATCAAAGCATCTTGATCTATAATATCATAAACAATGTAGAATCATAAATACATTGACCATACAATTTCATTCACAAATAACAAGATTCACAAATACACGATTATATGGAGGAAAACTCAAAGAACTTTATTAATAGTAGAAGGGAGAATTACAACCCAGCTGTCTGATCCAGCATCATCCTCCTAGCATCAAAACCCTCTTCACCTCATGAAAAACAAGATCACCCAACAATACAATGTCTCTTCTCAAAGATAAACCAACAACAATTCCTTACAAATTACAAAATTCCAGCCTTCAGATCTCTCAGATGTGGGATCCATTTATAGATGCCTTGCAAGGGTGTGAGTCAGCTTTGGGTTTTTGATTAGTGTCATTCCACTGATAGTTCTTGGTTCCACTTGGAGATTTCATTGATCTCTTACTCATCCCTGGGCGAATTCAGAGAGGCAAGTGTCATAGGAGAAGTTTGTAGAAGATTCCATGAGCATCCACTTAGCAAACTGTCTTAGCCATTTGTCCATTCTCGCTCATCGCACCCTACAAAAGGCCTCTCTAGTATGCATTGCACCTAGCTAGTGTAGCAGCTAGTATGCATCACACCTTGACCATGGAGCAATCAATATGGTCTAGTTTTGGCCAGTTCTGAGTGGTTTTTCAGGTGGAACTTCTGGGAAATGATGTAATCAGTTGACCATGATCCTTTAGGGTATGAAACAACAGTTTTAGGGGTTAAAGGGCCCTTGGTTTATCAACATATATGATTGGGGTTGAAGTACCCAAATATTTCTATAACACTAGCCAATGATGTAAGTCGTTAACAGACGCGAGAGAAATCATTGATAACGATAATGATCCTCAAGGTACTGCAGTACATTCTGCATGGTGTGAATGGATGTTTAGATGTTGAACACCATACACAATCTTTCGTCCAAAGGCCAGTGACATCAACCTATTGTTGGAAGCGAGAAGCTTTCCATTGATGTATGCAAGCCTTAAGGTACTGGAAGGGTGTTTCTAAGTCAACTTCTTCGATAATTTGTTGATGTCGACAAGAAGCGACTCATCGCAGGAGGGCATTGATGTATCCCACATCAATGACATGAAACGAGTGTAATGATTTTGGAGATGGAATTTGACTGAAGACACAAGGTTCAGGAATAGCCATCATGAAAATGAAGGTTTATGGTATTGCAAAGGATGAATTTTGACTGAATGACTTCTCTTGAACATGTCGGTGGCACTGAAATGAATTGGTAGTATTGACCCAAAACAAAGTGATGGATGGTATGATAGACCAATGGTATGATAACCATCAAGCTGATAACCCAACCCAAATAGTCATGGTGATGAAGTGAAAGTGTCATGTTCAAGAGCGACTTGCTACCAAAAGTGGTTACCCCTTTTTCCATTTTCCCCATTCATTGTTGACGAGTACCTCTTTATTTTTTATCAAGCTTCAGGAGGATAACATATGCTTGTTGTATAATTCCACTCTTCGGGTGAATCCATCGCTATGTTCTGTTTTAACGAGTTTAACAACAATGATAAATTGGTCCTTTTCATGTTTAGAGAGTTTGGAAAGGGATGAAAAGAAAACTCCACAAGTTCTTTTTTGTAGATTTGTCTCTCAAGCCCGAAAAAGCGTAAAACAATACGAGAGAGAACCTATTGACCATGTTCGGTCAATGTATTTTTTTTTTTGTAAATAATATATCTCAAGCTGAAAAAGGGTTAAACTTATACTGAGTAGATGTCATTTCCAATCCGTTAACAAGCTGAAAAGGACAAGCGCTCGACAATCTTTTCATATTTCGAGAGTCTGAAAAGAGCTTAAAGAGGACTCCACTTTGAGAAACGAGTGGTGTTTAGGATAACAACTGGTTGCTGTGATGTTGGAACTTCTCAGAACATGTTGATTTATGTGAAGAGGCTGGCTAATAAGACCACTCATTGCAATTGTTCCTCGAAAAGGGTAAAACAACCAAGTGAAAGCGTATGATCAGCCAAGCAGATAGTGATGATCAAAGGAGAAAAACCAAGGCTCATCTGACGGAAAAGGCTGATAGAATGGAAATCACGAGGGTTAAAATGGAAATGGGTTCATTTTTACACAAGCTTGAACCATAGGGAACAATGCTTGGAATCATTTTCATGTTTACAAAAGCTTGAAACAAAAAACTATGCTTGGAACTAGTTTATTTTTTACATAAGCTTGAAACGAGGAAAAACTTTGCTTGAAACTGGTTTCATTTTTACACAAGCTTGAAACAAGGAAAAATATGCTTGAAATTGGTTCACATGCTCCTAGCATGATGGAAAGGAGATTCTCCTATAACTAGATGGAAGTCACTGCGGTGAAGCAGGACGATTATCCAACACTTGTTGGCTTCATCCAGATAGGGACAAAGGTGAATGGGGTGATTCCCTTCACATAACCTACAGGGAAACTTAACTTTACCACTAGGTGCATAACCCCCAAGCTTCATTGCATTCACCTAAGTAGACTACTCATGGCTATGAGGAAGATGGAATGAAGGTTCATTTACGAGATCAAGTGAAAGACTTGACTAGGATTTTATGAGATCAACTCAAAGACTCGACTTGGAACTTTGCTCCAAGGGACCTTGTTTCATTTTTTAATGAGCTTGACACAAGACAAGGAACTCTGCTCAGATTCCTTGTTTCATTTTTTAACGAGCTTGACACAAGACAAGGAACTATGCTCTCGGACCTGTTTCTTTTTTTTTTTTCTAAGGTTGACACAGTAAAACAACTATCCTCATATTCCTTGTTTCATTTTTTAACGAGGATGACACAAGACCAGGAACTATCCTTGTATTCCTTGATCATGACTCATAAGAGGTCATGACTTCCAAGAGGTTCTCATCAGATGGGAGAACAATGCTCTGGAAGACATCCGTAGCAAGGAATCCATTAGAGAGATCTAGTTCCAATGCCCCCAGTACATAATGTACAACATGATTGAATTGATTGTCGGTTGATGTAGGCATGGAATGGGTTGCCACATAATTAACCCATGGCAGGAATGATACCATTGGTACAAAATGACCATTTAGGGAATATGGTTGACTGGGAGCCATATTTGGACAAGGAAATGAAAGCTAGTCAACGGTGACAATTCTGCCTTCATGCGGGAAACACATCACTCAAAAGAGTGTTGAAACAATAGCTCCCATGTCATAAACATAGTCACGCTCAAGAAGTAAATTTTAATATAAAGGGCCTGGGACTACCATTACATTGAGATAAACAATTTTTCCTCCCAAAGTAATAGGCAACCGAGGAAGGATCCCTAATGGTTGACTGGTTCCTCTGCTAAAAGCCAGCAGATTCTGGGTAACAGGCACAAGTGGCGGTGAAACGAGCACTTGCCAAGTAGTGGAGAAAAGGATACTCATAGATCCACCTTCATCTATAATTGTGCTAGGTACAATCATATTACAGACTTGTACTATGATCTAGAAAGGCACATATGAAGGAAGACGACATCTTGCTAGTCCATTCCAATCAAAGGAAGTGTCCAGACTACTTGGAAGGGGTACCATAAGAACAAAAAAATTATCCCATTGAGTTACGAGAACTGGGAGGATTTTCCTACTGTCTTGATGGAACAAGAGGGTTGCCTCCAAGCTCATTGGAATCTAAAGAAAAAAAAAGAACCTGAGTGGTATCGTATTCACTCTCTACGGGAAAGGTTCAATTAACTGAAGGTGAAATCGAGTAAATTGTTTCCATGACCTGCTTCGTTGGGTGAGGTGTAGACTCATGGAATTCACTTTCAGAGAGAGTGGGTTTGGCCGACGGTTGATTTAGGTAAGTCAATTCATCAACTAGTGAAGGATTAAGGGATAGTCTCCTGTAACCAGATGGAAGTCATTGCGGTGAAGCAGGACAGTTATCCAACACATTTTTGGCTTCATCCAAATAGGGACAAAGGTGAATGGGGTGATTCTCTTCACCTAACCTACAGGGAAACTTAACTTTACCCTTCTTTCCATGAACTTTACTACCACTAGTTGATGGTGTGTCACCAACATAATCTCTAGAAGTTGATGACACAGGATGATGTGAACGGGAAGACCATTCTTCTAAGTTATAAGGAATACCAGAACAATTTCGAAGAAGATGTTCTCTCGTACAAAGTTTGCATGGATATCGAACTTTGTGAGGCTTATCAGATGGTTTCTCATTAGAATTTGCTTTCAAAGAAATGGTTGCTTGGTTGCCCCCTGCTGAATTTGCTTCTTCTTCTTCCTCTTCTTCCCTTTCTTATTCTTCTTAGCCACTTGGTTACTAGTACCAATACTTTCACCAGGCGAAGAGGGAGAAGGGGAGGAAAAAACAATCGAGGAAGAAGGAAAAGGATCAACTTTAGGATCAACTGGAGGTTGATTTTTTCCAATTGGAGTAATCAATTGTAGAGAAATCACGATATTTTGAACCAAGGAGGTTGAAAAAAAACCATATTGGCAAGCCAATGGTAAATCCCAGAAGGGATAATGTAGCCATATAAGGAGCACCCATATTTCCGAAAGCAGGAAAAGGACTAGGATTCCCATAAAAAGGAGCTCCTTGATCGGTGGACTTCGGAATTGTTGCCATGTCTTGACCTAAGATCAACTAAGGAGTGAGCATGGAGGATGTTATCCGTGGTCAATTAATTTTATTTTAATCAAAATAACATAACAAAACAAAAGAGGGATAATCTAGGCAAAATGATTACCAAGTAATTGTGAATTGTAGAATACCTCCCAGAAAACCGAGAAGTACGGGCAGGCAATCTCCCTGAATGCTGTGTTCGATGTATCACAATGTACAAGGCAGTCGACTCAGTTACCTAAGGATGGATAGCAACCTAGTGTTGTCCTTCCATATATACTCGAAAGTACATGGAGGCTCAATTCGTATTAGCACTGTCTAATGCAAAATCACACAGTGAGAGCATTCCCATATACTTTACGTACTATAACACCGCCCTATATACCCGAAGGTACGTGGAAAAGCTACGATATAATCAAATACGTGGAATGAGATATCACACTCGGGATGTATTTCAGACAAGTTAGTGACAACTACTATGTTTTATGACGCCGGAATACGTCTCTAGCTTGGAATCTCTAAATGTTATTCATTAGGTGACAATGCTCCATTTGGTAAATTGAAGTTAATTTTAAGTTGATCTTGATTAAGAATTTGCCTTTCAAGGTTCACCAGGTGATGTATGTTTGAAATTTCCTAAAATGCAACTAATATGATAAACATTATTCTCGTTCAATTGAACAATGAAAACCTTAACTAGTAGGGATAGAGCAATCAGATCTTTGACAAAGAGCAAGAGCACATCTAATGCAATTTCCCTAGCTATTTCTTTCAAGCATTCCAAAACTACAAATTAACGATGCAAGTTTTTCTTTTCAATTTCCTTAATGTTAAGATGAACAAAAGGAAACTAATGCACATACAATCAATCAATATTTTTGCAAGAATGAAGACTTTACGATAGTTACTTTTCGAAAGAAATGAAGACTTTTATGACACATTCTTTTGAACAAAGATTAATAGACTATAATCTAACTTTGGAAATGAAATGATAATGATAAAGAAGTCATTTAAGAAACATTAATCAATAAAGGCAAAGTAGGGCTGGAAAAAGGAAATACAAATTGATTTCAGAGATACTACAATCATTAATTTTTTAGCAATCATAAACATAAGGAAATTTGGAGAAAAAATCCAATCCAAAGGTGAAAATTTACCCTAAGGTGGATCAGCGCAGGTCAAAGAGGGCCTAATTGCACTGCAGAGCACTATCTCTCACTCAAGGGTGCTCTGCAGAGAACTGTCCCCTGACCAAGCCTGTGTTGATTCCTGAGAGGCCACTCAAGAGTCATCTAACCTCAATTTTTGACCAAAAAACACTTCAACAAGGCTAAAATAGAATCAATGAAAGGAAGTAATGTCTGCTAGAGTGTCCTAGGATGTGGATAAGCTACTTGGAACGATGATTTTTCCCCAGCGGAGTTGCCAATTTGTTATGAATAATTTGGTATCTATGGATAAATACTAATTCCCTAGATAAGTAGCCATATATAGAACAACAATTTAAAGCACTTTAACCTTTTTCTATAAACAATAGAAAAGACAAAGAGAATGGGAGGACCTAATTGTACTTTCAATTTCCCTTGTCTCCTTTGTATCGGTCCCGTCACTCCTTCCAGTACTTAACACGCTTGAGAAGTACCTGTAAACATCAACAGAAGACAAAGAACCAATCAAAGAAAAAAATCTATTGATTACAAGTAAATGGAATCAGATACATTCACACATATAAGCATCATATATCAAGATAAGCATATGGAAAAAGGTGTAAATACTTTATTGATTAGAAGGAAGAATTAAAACCATGAAGCCTGATTCGAAGTCACTCCTCCAACTTTGGTTCCATCCATATCACATCATAAGCATGACATTCCGGTAGCACAATGACACTTACAATAGTCTCAATTCTCAAACTAAAATTATTTACTTACAATTCATCAAAGTCTAGCCCCTGATCACTTAGATGAGTGCTCAATTTATAGGAAGATGGAGGAGGTTTTGTCATCAATGAGGGTATTGAATGGCCTTCCATATTTAGAATTAGTTCCATGGAGGAAGGGATGAGAGGATAGGATGTATCTTAACTCATGCCTCATCCATTTTCGAGCTCATAGGAGATGATAAGTGTGGGAATATTCTAGAAGGCTCCAGAAGATAAGAATATTCCCCAAACCCTATGTGAATTTCGCTCAAACTCGCCCAGTGCAGGTAAAAGAGGGCCTAAGTGCTCTGCGGAGCACCTTGACATGGACTTAACTGCTCTGCAGTGCACCCTTTCATGGGCCTACCTGCGCTGGTCCATCTAGAGGTTATTTAAGGATGTCTTTAGGCCATGAAACTGTCTGGGAAGGAGGCATTCAAAAGGTTGACTTGTTTAGGACATGTAGCAACTGATATTAGGGTTCGATGAGCCCTAAAACAATGATATGGATGATGGGAGTGATGTGCCCAAATGGATCTATGACAAGCTCCCACTCATATTCTTTGTGAATGCCAACGTATCTTGGTTGTGAAACACCAACTCTGTTAGTGGTTTGTTCCTTGTTAACAACAAGTGTAGAGTTCGGAATGGAATAACACAAGACAATATCATCTGGAGGAAAATCTGAGTGCAAAGACGGAGGTTCTAGAACAAAATGCATATGAAAACTCGATGGATTCACAACCAAATCTTCATGAAAGTTAAGTGAAGTGATGTTGGGAGGATGTGATAGTTGAATAGGTAGGTGTGTGAGCATGATCCTTAACATCACTTTGAAGTGGTGGAACTGTTTGATGAGGGGATGGTGGATAGTCACTTGTGACAATGACCATCTTTTTCTAAGATTGCACAGTTCCATCACTGAAGAATGTTGGCCGAGGCTTGATTTCAAACTCCTCTTGGGATGAGCATATTTCTTAACACAATGCTTGAATTGGTCCCAAAGATAGAAAAATTTCATTTGGTTCTTCAGATCTTGAAACTACAAGTCACGGAAGTGCTGCCAAAGATCCATAGTCAAATCATGTGGAGCCTTCCGTTGTTGTAATTTTTTTTTGTCAAGATGGTCGGGATCAAAATGATGGAAAGTGTCTTCAATGAGATCACAAAAGTGCTTAAGTGAGTGCACACTATCATTCGGTAGGCTGCACAACCATCGAAGTGGAGATTCACGAAGTATGTATGCAAGCAACAAGCTGGCCTATTCGTCAGTACATCCATCTTCCTCATGAATCATGGAAAGAAAGTCATGTAAGAACTCAGGCCAGGCCACTAAGCCTTCACCATTATACGTGTAAGTGGACAAGAGATCGAAAAACTCCCTCGTGATGGTGACATCTTCATGATTCGAAAAACACCACGGAGGGAGAAGAGTGCAAGAGTCCATGATAGATATGCAAAGGTTCAAAACATGATGAGAGGACACAACTTGTCATCTGCCCCTCCTTCTAGTGCCAGAAATGTTGACGGTGCTGGACCCGCCAACATGTCAGGGGATCTCCCCTGTAAGAAGTCCCAATTAGACCTTAGATCGTTTGATGTAGGAGTCCCAATAGTGGGTAGCATGGTAATTCCTTGATCTTGATTTCACACAGAGGCGAGTAAGACAACTCTGTTGGTAGCAAGGGTGTGACAGCTACAACGAGCCAAGGAATGTGCATGAGAGGTTCTAACACACTGGGGTTGAGATGAGCGTGCCCATTGGAAACCTGTGATAGCACACAATTAATAAGGGAACACACGAGAAAAGATACATCACAACATGGAAGGCAAGTTAGCAAGCAATCCAAAGTGATGGTTAAACCAACAACACATTTCAGAAAGATTCATACATACATACACAGATAGCTATACATGCATGCATAAGTAAACCAATACATATATCATTTTGAATAAACCAGATAACATAGAATACAATAAAACATATCCATGAAACATGCTAGCTCTTGTTATATTAAGAAGTGTAAGTTCCAGTCATACAATACATCCATGTCCAACCACTAGTTCTAATAGCGGAATGTTACAACCACAATCATGTGCTCCTCCAAAGATATGTACTATTTCTACACGGTGGAGAAGCCAAGGCTTGTTACAATGCTATCCAAGCTCTCTCCAAGATAGTCTTATCGGAAGCTTGGCTGACCAAAATCCCTTACAATGAGTTATGAGGGACTATTTATAGCAAAGGGTGGGGGTGGCCCTTGACATTCCCCTTTGTGACAGTTCAACTACCCTCATGACTCTTCATCTACTCTATGACTGTTACAACCAACTATCACAACTTGACTTACACTTAACAAGACATACATTACAATGCACATGTACCCATGTGAGAGAAATGGCTTAAGCAAGCCATGCCAGACGTCACTATGACTTAGACAACCATGGACGTCCAACTGCTCAACATACTCACACTGATCAGCAGTAACATACTGATGCCAAGATCGAAAGTCCGCAATGGTGTCTGTGTGCTCCAAGGTGACATCTTTCTGGAACCTAACTCTTGCCTCCATAACATTCAGGTACACTGTTGATCAAGGTGGATGTTGGTGGCCACCCACCTATCCCATTTGGACTCCCACAACTGTCTCTTTCAGTTTTTCAGTTTCTGGAATGTAGCACAATTGACTATTTTTAGCAGTTTTTTTAGGTCCTTAACTTTTGGAGCTATTTTGAGGCCCTAAACGACATTTTTTGTGAAATATGGGAGCAACATGGGTCCATGGACCGATTTGTCTCTGCCCAAAGTTGTAGTGCTTAGAAAAATCTTTCTAACGAGCTATTGTACGTGTCAAACAAAGATCGTATGCCAAAGTTACGACCCTGGGAAATTGATGTACCAATTTACCCAAATGGGGCCCACAATTTGGCGTTTCATCTTCTAGGGTTAGATTTTGGGATGTTAAGGGTTTTCCATTGTTTCTCAACAATAAATAGGCCTTCGAGCCTCATTGTAACACATTTCAGAGGCATGTAGCTGCCACATCTCTTCTCAGAGATAAGCTACCATTGCCCTAGATGGTTTCTTTCCATTTCTGTTTGTAAGAATATTTCAGTATTTTATAGTAATGAAATGAAGTATTATTTTTGCTGCATATCTGTATTTATGGTTATCTCTGTAATTTATTGTGTTCTTGTTTAAATATGGATCAGTGGTATCAGAGTGGTCTGCTTTTTCTCTGTTTTTCTTTGCATGTCCCCAACAAGGTCGGGATATAAGGAGTTAGAGCTTAAACTGGTCGAACCTTTGCAAGACCAGCCTCGTAAATCCTGATGGCCTCCGATGGTGGATGAAAAGAAAGATGAGGGGGCAGGAGATCCTATCAAAATATTTCTCGAAGAAGCCCTCGAGCGACAACGAAATGTGATGATGGACAAATTTACCCAGATTCTTCACCGGCTACCCAGAAGCGATGCATCGACTTCCAACATCTACTTTGGAAACGCCACACCGTTTAAGGTACAAGTTAATTTTGAAATCCCCATATTCAAGAGTAAAATAGATGCAGATTCCATAGATAAATGGTTAAATCTGCTAGATGGGTATTTTTCTGTTCATGAATTTTCAAGTCAGGAAAAGATTCTTTTCGCTCTTCTCAAAGCAGCCCCCCACATCAAGGATTGGTGAGAAACCTACTGTGAGCAGAAGGATGAAAATACAGGCTCACTATTTTCAGCCGCACCCACTTGGGATTCATTCCGAGATGCCATCAAGGGGCAATACTACCTGTCAAAAGTTATGAGGACAAATACATCAAATGGACCACACTGCGGCAGGGAAGGGACCAAGACGTGCTAGAATTCACAAACATTTTTCATACCCTTCGCACACAGTTGGGTATCAAGGACTCTGAGCTGCATTTGGTACTTAAATACCGTGGTTGCCTACACAGATACATCTAAGAAGAGATGGAGTTCCTGAACATCTCCTCACTCAGCACGAAGTACCGATACGCTGTCAAAATCGAGCAAAAGTTCAAACAGAAGAAGCGAGACATTGGATCTGCAAATCCGAAGACCAAAGGACAAAGCCAAGGCGGGGTGACCCAAGACAACCCGTCTAAGCCGCAAGAAAATAACAAAACCACAAAGCCGAAGAAGGACACAGGAAAGTGGTGTGAGTTCCAAAAGAGTCCCACTCATAACACAAGTGAGTGTCGGACCAAGCAGTCGGTGGTGGCTGAGTTGAAGGCTTCCGAATCAGATGCATGTTCCAACCCTGAGCTAGAACCCGACAAGGGGAATGGCAAAGGGAAGCAGATCATTGATGTGGATCCCAACGCCACTGTTGCCTCTGCCAAGATCCAAAAAGATGAGCCCGAAGATCTAGAGGAGGGGGAACGTCTTTTCCACTCATAGATGTGGGTGAAGGGTTCATCGCTGCAATTCATTGTCGACAGTGGCAGCCAAAAGAACCTCATTTCAGCAGAGGTCGTGAAGCAGTTGGGCCTACCGACTACACCACGCTCACAGCCATATAGTATCAGGTGGCTTCATGAAGGACGAGATCTCAAAGTTCGCTAGTAGTGCCGCCTTCCCTATAGCATCAATCCCTTCATAGACAAGGTATTGTGTGATGTTACACCTCTGGATGTTTGTGATGTACTATTAGGCCAGCCATACTTGTGGAGGCGACATGCTGTGTATGAGTCAAGGCATCGTGCTGTAATTATTTCTTTGTGTAATTCATTATACAAGATACCGAAGGTAGCCCCACCTACTGCCACCTCTTTGATCAATGCCAAGAAAGGCAGCAAGCTCATCTCCCAGACTAGGAACTTCATCTGTGTGGTTCGCTCCAAATGTAAGGGGAAGATCGTTGCAACATCCATGACCCTCGCGAAGGGTTCCTCCACGCAGCAACAACAACAAAGGGATAAGGTCATGATAGAACATAGGAACAACTTATCCTCACCCATAGGGGTACCACGCAAGTTTCAGGTGGGCGACAAAGTTTGGTTACATCTGCAGAGAGAATGCCTTACCATAACCCATCAAAAACTTAGACCACTCTGACATGGTGCTTACACCAGTACCAAGGCTATGGGCAATAATGATTTGAAGCACAACATTCCTCCATTCCTTCGCTTGCACCGATTGTTCAATGTGGATCATCGTCGACCATTCTTCCCACCATTTCTGGACACTTCAAAGATTGCAGAACAACTCATTAGAGACCCAGCTCAGCAGAAGCTTCCTCATCTCAGGAGGAACTCAACGTAGTGGGGACCATTGCTTCCTAAGGGGGGAGGAATGATCCAGGTGGATGTTGGTGGCCACCCACCTATCCCATTTGAACTCCCATAACTGTCTCTTTCAATTTTTCAGTTTTCGTAATTGTAGCACAATTGACTATTTTTAGCAGTTTTTTTGGGTCCTGAACTTCTGGAGCCGTTTTTAGGCCCTAAACAATTTTTTTTGGGAACTCTGGGAGCAACATGGGTCCATGGACCGATTTTTCTCTTCACAAAGTTGTAGTGCTCAGACAGATCTTTCTAATGAGCTATTGTACGTGTAAAATGGAGATCGTATGCCAAAGTTACGACCCCGGGAAATTGATGTACCAATTTACCCAAACGGGGCCCACAATTTGGCGATTCATTTTCTAGGGTTAGGTTTTGGGATGTTAAGGGTTTTCCATTGTTTCTCAAAAATAGTTAGGCCTTCGAGCCTCATTGTAACACAGTTCAGAGGCATGTAGCCGCCACATCTCTTCTCAGAGATAAGCTACCATCACCCTAGCTAGTTTCTTTCCATTTCTGTTTGCAAGAATATTTCAGTATTTTACAGTAATGAAATGAAGCATTATTTCCACTGCATATCTGTATTTATGGTTATCTCTCTAATTTATTGCATTCCTGTTTAAATTCGGATCAACTGCTTGGGATCCTCTGTCCAACTCGTCTGTAAGCATGCACATCATTTTATTCAATGTGTTTGGACCAACAACATACTTGTGCATGATGTCTGCACTGATGGGAAATTTTGGGCTGGTGGCAATGTGCATCAACTCGTTTATGTATGAGTCAAGCTCTAGTCAGACCTGTGCCTTTGTCTTTGCTTGGGTGAGAATCCCAATAGAAGGGATCATATTTTCACGCACCACAACATCCATACTCTTGAACACACGTGCATGGGAATCCTTTATATTAGTGATGAGCTACGAGAGCTCTTCATAGTTTCGGATCTGACTTTGGATACATGCCTTCAGCTTGACTGCACTGGCCTTCATCATCTTAGGCAAGTGAAGTGGGGCTCCCTTGTATCTCATCGTCCATGTTTGCATGTAATCAACAACAACATGCAAGTTTGTCAAGATACGTGCTCTTCTAGCACATCGCTGCTACCATTCGTTGAGATGGACGACTGCCTTATGCACGGTGCCAAACTTGGAGTACAATGCTTGCATAACTGTGTCAAGGGAAAATACTTCATCTAGTATTGCCTTCTTCAATTCAGCTCAGGCGTACGCTGTCACCAACTCTCCTCCTTGCTTGGCTGTCTGAAGTTCTTTAGCCATTCGCTCATTTTCAGCTATCCAAAAGCGAACACTTGACCTAGTGGCTTCGGAATAGACTCTGGTTGCATAGGACAAGGCTTCTGGATTTTTGCGCACGTCAGACACGATAACTCATTCTTCAACTTGTGAAAGAGATGTATGATCATCTGTAGTTGACACTCTACGAGACTGCACAAATCTATGTTGAGACTCATCGAATGAGATGTTGTGCATATCTCCTTCCAGCTGATCTCCAAGGATTTTAGTGCCTCCTCAGCCGCTTGAGACTTGCTCATCATCTAGATGTCGTGAAGTAGGTAAGTTGACCTCTTGGTGGTGAAGCATAAGGTTGATGTCCTGTTCCAATCCCCATTTCTCCATATCCATATCCAACTGTTGAAGTGCTTGCCTTATCTCATGAGCGAAGTCCTGCTCCTGTGATGGTTCACCCTGTCTGCCTGATGTCAGCTATTCTAGTGAATCAACTGCCTGTAGGGGTGTTGTTTCATCTGTTTGCACATGTTGCACCCCCTACTGTACCTATTTTTGCTATTCTTCCCTCTCTTGTTTGTGCAACTTTTGTTCCTTCCGGACTTGCTCCTTCAACTCATGCAACCTTCTTCTCTTATCCCTATGCCTTTGTGTGATTCGCTTGTCGCTTTGTTGCCTCTTCACCTCTATAGCCATATCTGCTTTCTCTATGAGTGGATATTCTCAGAACTTGTATTTTTTATCTTACTCCATGCAATCAACAATCTTCCTCTTGCCCTTGTCGCGCACTGGTATGCTTGCCTCTACTGCTACTTCTACTGGTGCTGGTGCTCTCCGGGATGCTGCTTCATGTTTCTTCACTAACCAATCCACAATGAAGCCAACCTGTTCATTGAGTATGGAGAAACTGTAGCAATATCTCCATGGTTCCTCCTCCACGCAATGAAATGCCCCATGGATCCAGTTGAACTGTACTCTCGTGCAGTGATCTTTCACAATACAATGTGGGTCGTATGGATCGTAGTTTCGGAGGTCGAATGGATACTTCTTCATTAGTTCTTCTTCGATATCCACTTGCTTGAAACTCCAGATCTCGTATAACCCAATCCGAAATGGAAGGGTGGCCAAGGGGCCTTCTTCTTCCGGTGCAGTCTAACTGTCAATCGTATCGAGATGTGATATGCTACTTCTTGCATGACAACTATGTGCAAGGAAAACTTCAGTAGAACATGCGGAGGATTCTCTACATTGAAAATTCTTATGAAGGTGCTGGACGGTGAGGCATACTAATAAAAAATGCTTATCAGTGTCTCCATTGATTCCTTCGACATGCAGGGTGGATCCTACTCGAATAACATCTTGTAAATTGGGGTGACAAAATGATCAGACAACTGTGTGATTACTCCTTTGAAGCTGCATTTAGACAACAACTTACAATATGTGTTCACAGTAGTCTCCGCCAGTGACCATGCCCAATCCAAGCCCGAGAACTCATGTCAGGCATAGATTACATCTGAGATGTAGGCAGACATGTAGATCTCTACTTGCGTACCTCCGGGTGATTGTCCAACCTTCGTTACCTATTCCTTCAGCTGATGAGCCAACATGCTAGACCAGTTACATGGTTTACCGTCTCTGGTCAGTTGGTCCAGTGTGATCACCCAACTCTGTGGGAAGGTTTTGTGCTTTCTTGGCCACATAATCGACATGAAAATATTACGAAGTATTGATACACCTTCCACAGTATCTTCGTCTTATAGATCTGGTTGGGTGTCATCCTAAATCTAGCCAGCTCCTTTACCCAGTTCTTCAAAATGTATTTGGAGTTGGCGCTGCTGCTGGGTAAGTTGAAAGGAGTCTACATGATAGTCAGGGGCTTCAACATCTGATACATCTCATCATAATCCTGTGCCCAGAAGGTGGAAAGCTTTGTCCCGCTGAAATTTATCAGAGTAATCATCTTGGGATCAGTGTGCGAGATGATCTAGTGTATCATGTCCACGCATGGGAACGCGGGGTATCTACATGCAATCCGGTACAAACCAAACTTGTGAATGTTCATATACACCTGATGGTCTTCGAGGTCTTCCCAAAAAGTGCCTGAAAATGCTTCATTAACCTCTTGCCATTTCAGCTTGATTTCCTTTCTCTAGAAACAACTTTGTATCTTCATAGATCAGTAGACATGCAGACACCTGCTCAACTGCTGCTCCAGTTGCACTTCCGTCAGTGTCCTTTGATCCTACTCTCTTGGAGGCCATTGATCTTGTACTGCTTAGAGGTGGATGAACACCTAAAATATCTGGAGAAAAAGCAGCATGCATGGAAAGAAGTCTGTCAGTGAAAACCAAAGCAAATTCGGGGAATGACTTAACACATACCAGGGGAATGAGAGGCAAAGATTGCACAATTTCTTCTGGGAGGTTGGGTGACTGGCTGCCAGAACTACACAAAAGGCAGTTTGGGCTGTCTGGGAGGCAAAACTGGTTGCTGGATTTGCGCAATGCGTAATCCAGGTTGACTGCTGACTGTTGGGATTGCACAATGCGCAATTCCAGCTGGAAATGACTGCAGGCTCAGGGACTGTATTTTGCAATTTTCTAGGCCAGCAGGCACTATCCCTCAAAAATGTGAAAAATTAGTCTTGGAGGACAATGCCTGGGTAGAAATGCGCATTTATGGAGAGGAAGACATAGCCCTTCTCCTCGAAATTGCGCAATTCTATTTGTGAGGTAGAGTCCAGGCCAAGGCTGCCTAGACCTGCCAATGGGCAATTGAAAGCAAATATGAAAGTGAATTCTTGGTGACACTAAGTGAAAGCATAAGTGATTGATCGTGCATGCAAACATTGAATGAAATATTCAGTAAAAATATCAACATCCATGTGGGTGAAGCGAGTCGCCGAATTGGTGACTGTTTGTGCAAAACAGTTTCATGCATGTGACAGTAGTGAGATAGCAACAAAAATTGAAATGGTGCTAGTACAAGCTAGTATGCATGTAAATGAAAGCAAGCGTTCAAATAAATCAAGCAAACAACACTCACACAAGTGAAAACACCAAAAGCGACAGAAATGATGAAAAAGACAAGTTGAGACCACTTACCCGTGAATAGTTGAGGTAGATGTGTCGAAGAGTCCTGGATGTGTTGTGGTATGTGAGAGCTCCAAGATCGATGTGAAAGAATGAGCTCTGATGTGTTGAATAAATAATTTTGAGCTCATGACACGCATGCCACAAATCTAGGAAAAAGTGAGACTTGGAGGAAAGTTTCTAGAACGAACTTTGCATGTAACCTATGGCTGCTAAAAAAGGCTCCCTAAATCAAGGGATGCTTTTTGCATGTTGCCTTTTGCTATTTTGGGAAAAAGCTATTCATGCATGCATGCATGTCATGTTTCGTTGATCTCGGGTGGAACTGGTCAACCCAACTGCTCATGCATGAGGCTGCTCAACTGTTGGGAGACAATGCACATTTCTGGATGGGAGCTAGGTTGGCTGCTCAGGAGATTTGCGCAATTTCTAGGCAGAGCAGCTGACTGTTGCCCAGGTGTTATAGAAATTTTTGTGCCTTACAGCTCTAAGCATGAAATGTCCATAAACCAAGGGCTCCTAAGTCCCTAAAAGTGTAGTTCCAACCCCTAAAGGAACAAGGTCAACAAATTACAGCTTCTCCCAGAAGTTCTCCACCAGAAACTGCTCAGAATAAGTCAAATCAGGATCATTTCAGCTGCTCCACTAGCCAAGTGCGTTGCATAGCACCTAAATCCACTAGCTAGGTGCGTTGCAACGCACCTAAATGCACTACCAGGGCGCGTTGAGCGGGAAATGACAAATGGGAGTGTCATTCCGTGAGGTGGAGAGACAATGGAAGCTTCCAGAATCTTCTCCAATGACACTTGCCTCACTGAATTCGACCAAAGATGAGTAAGAGGCTTTCAGTCTCCAAGTGGAAGCAAGAACTGACAGAGAAAAGCCACTAATCAAATCATAAGCTGACTCATCCTCCTTGCATACATCTATATATGGATCCCTCATCCCAGAGATCCAGAGGCTGGAATTTTGCACATTATAAGGAATTGTTGTTGGTTTTGAGATACATATCAGAGAATTGGGTGATCTATTCTTTGTTGGGGGTGAAGAAGGGACTTCTTTGCTGGGAGGTTGATGCTGGTTCAGGAATCATCGGTTGTAACTCCTCCTGGATCTTCTTGTATATCAATAAAAACTATTTGAGTTTCTTCTCCATGCTTTTGTATCATTGATGCTTGTTACATTTGTATGGTTAACTTAAATCTGATCCTAAGTTATTTATGAATATAAATCCATGTATTTGTATAGTTTCCTTCTTCTGTGATCTGGCAGGTACTTGGTGAAGTTGGGCAAGTAAGGGAGCAGGTAGCTGGAAGCTGTCAAAGAGAAGAGAGATTGGATCGAAGGACTAGCGCAAGACACAGGTTGGTTCATCCTATTCTTCTTTGTTTATAGTTCATAAAGAAGATACAAAAGTAGTTTTCTCTGTTTGTTTCTAAGGTAGCTGTCACACCTTAGTGGGATAGAGCAGTTCTAAATAGACACTTTTCCTGATAACAAAATGGCGACTCTGTTGGGGAACGTGTCCAATTAGTTTGTTTGTGTTTCTCTTGTTGTTTGTTTCATAAACTTATAAGTAGCAATCGAACTGCATTTGCCATTAACAAATGCAAAGTAGACATCTGCTGCTTCAATCCATTCACTGGATCTGTTTATGATTTGAACAGCTGATTCATAGACTAACTGATTGCCCTTGTGATAGCTCTTAGACCCTCCCTTAGATCTATCTCTGATTGTGCATTACTGATTGCTTTTACTCGGCCAAAAACCAAAGATTAAACTGCAAACTGTGACCCAGAACCCAGATAGAATTCTCGTTTCTACCCCAGCGCAGGCACTGTGAAGAGGTTCTGCATTTCAACGCACTTCCTGAGAGGGCTACCTGCGCTGCAATGCAGTTTCTCTGTGTAACAGGTGCGCTGATCAGCCTAGCCCTGTGCAGCTGAGGTTCTTTGCTTCATTCTTTCCAGTTTTGTCTCTGATTTTTGCAGCCTGTGATCAGTGTATGACTGTTTCAGACCCCTTTTCCTTACTGATATTCCGCCTCATTTGTACAAAAGAACTGTAGATGTTTTTATGTGTTTGTTGAGTCATTTACAGTTTTCCATTGCAAAAGTATAATAGTCGTATTGTCGTCCTTTGATTTAGATCTGTCGCAAGTGTCGATTTTGATCATAGGATAAAGTTTATTTGCTGTTGATAGTCGATTATGCTTTTACTTTTGCCTTCGGTTTGAATTTGTGACTTTCTAGTGTCGAAACGAGTATTTATTTCAAAATCATAAAGTGTCGTAATCATCTCTACCTTTTGATTTCGAAAAGAAGCTTGTTTGTGTTTGTCACGTGAAAGCAAATTCAAATTTGTACATCAACTTTCTTTTTAGGAATCAATATTAAGAAAGTGAAAAACAAATACATGCATGTGCATTTGCATATTGACAGTCTATTTGGCTTGATTTAGGAAAGTGCATTTACAGTGTGCTCTTTGCTCTTTGCGAAAAGATTGTGTCTTTCTTTTCCCCTAGTAGCTAGGATTTTCATTGCTGAAAAGAGATAAAAGTTTGTTTATCATCTTTAGATTGCATTTTAGGAATTATATCTACATCTCGTGGTGATCCCAAAAGGCAAACTTCATAAGGAAGATCAACTTAAAATAAATTCAATGAAACTAACAACGCTTTGCAACTTAACGCATAACATTTAGAGGTCTAGGCTAGAGACGTATTCCGGCGTCGTAAAGCCTGGTAACTGTTGTCCTCATTGATGGTTGGGTGATTCCTCCACTTTGAGACGATAAGTGCCAGTACGGACTTGTGCTCCCACGTACTGTCGAGTATATATTGGGAGACCCCTATAGGCTTAAATCCTTTATCCATAGGAAGCCGTGTCGGCCGCCCTACTGATCGCAATGCACCGAACACAGCATTCGGGAAGATTGACTGCCGTACCGTAAAAAGTATTCTGCAGTTTTGCGATTGGTTTGGTACTCCCTCTACCTAGACCTCCAGAGCAGTCCCTTTCGTTCCTTTTCAGACTCTTTAACGGAAAAGGTCCATCTGAGCACTTGTCACTTCAGGCTCATTAAAAATCGAAGAACACTAGAGTCATCTTTTGTTTTTTCTCGACTCTTAAAAACTGAAAAAACAAGTTGTGTCAAGGCGTGTTAAAATTTATTTTAAACGGAATATTCATACCCCTTTCCTACGTTGATCTTGGGTTGAGAAAATGGAGCCTACCAACCAAGGAATTCCCCTTGGTGGAAATCCTAGTCCCTTCTCCTCTTGGGGAGATGTTGGTGCGCCCCATATGGCCACATTGTCGCTTCCAGGACTGAAAATTGGCTTGCCAGTATGGCTCTTCTCAACCTCTGTCGTTCAGAACACCACTATTCCTGAACAATCGAATAAGCAATTAGACGAGTCCAGAGTTGCCCACTAGCCTTCTACCTCCTCTAATTCTTCCTATCCTCCTTCCTCTTTGCTTGATGGAGCTGGTAAAGCTAAAAGCCAAGTTCCTAAGGAGAAGAAGGAAAAGAAGAAGAAAGAGAAGAAGAAGAAGGAGCCAAAGGCGAATGGGGGAAAACGAGTGTAGTCTAACGAAAATCCACACACAGCACCGACCAGGCCTAAATCGCCATGTGTCATTTGCAAAGGAGACCACTTTCACAGAGATTGTCCTTGCATCCCCCGGATACTAAGGGACTGGTCTCCTCGTATGCACAACCCGATGTCTTCAACCTCTGATGATCATGTTGAAAGAACACCGTCAACTAGTGAAAGTGAAACCCCAGGACAAAAAGGGAAAGCTAGATTTCCTTGTAAACTGTGCGAAGGAAATCATGCCCTCCACCGTTGTCCCTTCTTAGACGAAGCTAAAAGAGTTTTGGATGATCGTTCGGTTTCACCATTACGGCTTCCTCCTGGATATAAAAACTCTTGCCGAGTCCGTCACTAGTTGAGAATCCAGCTGGCCCGCTCAAGTGGTTGGCTGAAGCGCCTATCATTGAAGATAAACCATCTGGATCCATACCAGACGAAAGTCAAAAGGTCGATGCGACAGTTGACCCGGTCTTGCCTTCAGAGGTTTCATCTTCAGATGATACAATCACTGAAGAGAACAAGGATGACACCGTCCAAATTCTCTTCATAAACACAGACTCCGACGAACATGGGGGCAATCTACCCGTTCCTTTACCGCAGGAAGGAAGTTCGTCAGAGCCATACCCAGCCGTCTATTCGGTCCCACCTCCAAGCAACCTAGTTGTCTCCTTCGACTGGAATCAACTAGGCAGACCCTGCTTACCAGCAAGCATACGATTCCGAATTATCGTTCAAATATACATAATGGTTATGGCTGGTACCATCATAGATGAGGGGGCTTCTGTGAGTATCCTTTCCTCAACTGCTTGGAAAGCACTTGGTTCGCCATCACTTTTGCCTGAGATGAGAAATCTGACAGGCTTTGATAAAGGAACCAGTCGACCTTTAGGGATCCTTCCCGATGTGCCAATAACATTGAGAAGGAAGACAGTTCGCATGAACGTAATGGTAGTTCAAGGACCCTTGGATTATAACCTACTCCTTGGACGAGACTATATTTATTGCATGGGAGCGATTGTCTCCTCACTCTTTAGAGTAATGTGTTTTCCGCACGAAGGAAGAGTGGTCAAGCTCATGGACCAACTTTCATTTCCCGGATCACGCATAGCAAATAGTCATATACCATCCCTAAATGGTATTTTCACACAAGAAATGTCTCGATCTCTAGTCCGTCCTCCCGATAAGCGCGAGTAATTCGGAGGGATATGACTGAAACCCAGGGGGCATGCGTCCTGGTCTGCTTCGGCAGTAAAACTTCGGGTATAGGGTATGTTTCCGCGGGAGAATATGACTAGTCTGTACCCCGTCCGGGATTGGAAGAGGGGTTATTCTAGAAAAAGATTCTCTTGTCAAAGTTATGTGAGTTGGCGGGCATCATCGCTCACCTTTGTTTATCTCGGTAGACATCGCCGAAGAAGTGTTTTGTTTGTGCCGCGAATAGAACAATCTTTGGGTAACCTGGAAGAGGTAGGCCTCTCTCGGTAAAACAAGGTGTTTTGGCGGAAAGAAGTAGAGATAACCTTGAAACTCTGTTTTATACCTGGGGGCATGCAAACCTTTTGGAGTGCAAGCGAAGGGCGACTATTTATTTTTTAAATTTTTAGGACCTCTAACCCTTTAAACTCGTAGGATTAGTCGTTACCTAACTTGCATAAAGAAAGGATGTGGGGCAAAAATCTAAAAGTTGCCATTTTTATATGAGACATTCTTATCATATGACTGGATTAATCGAGCAGTGTTTACCGCGAGGTTCAAGCACCTTAAAAAATAAACCCAGACCGAGCAAATGTTTCCACCCGCATTTAAGCTCGTTAAAAAATGAACTATCCCCTGGTAAATAACCACCGTGAATGTAGCATTTCAGCCATTAAAGCCTTGGTCGTGTTTGCACCATCACCTCCACTTTTCCATTGGCCGATCATTCACCTCCATTTGATTGTTTACCCATTTTGAGGAACAGCTGCGAAGAGTGATTTCACTAGCCATCCTTGTGACACTGCCATGATTGGAAAATTCCAAACCTTACCTGGAATTAGCTGCTCCCCATTTCATCACTCGTTCCTCAAAAGACGAGTCTTCTTTAAGCTCTTTTCTGACTCGTAAAATATGAAAAGATTTCCGAGTTCTGGCCTTCCAGCTGGTTAAAGCGATGGGAAGTGCTATCCCTCCTCTAGATTTTAATCTTTTTAGACCTGAGGGATTATTGCACAAAAAGATCGAGCGCTTGTTTTGTTCGGCTCGTCAAAGTGATCGAAAATTCATCCCTTTTGTATTGTTTTATACTTTTTCGGACTTAAGGGATTAGGTGACAAAAAAGGAATTTTGGAGTTACCTTTACGTACCTTTTCAAACTCTCTAAAAATGAAAAGGACCGAGTCATCTTTGTCGTTAGACTCGTTAAAAAGATTAATAGCGACAAACTTGTCTTTAGACGAGAACGAGTTTCACTATCGCTAGGCTCGTTAAAACATAGCGATGGGTTTGCCCGAAGGGAAAATTATAGAACAAGCATATGTTATCCTCCTCAAGCTTGACAAAAATAAAGAGGTACTGGTCAGCAATGATTGGGGAAAAATTGGGAAGAAAACTCAAAGAATCTTTATTGGTAGCAAGTCGCTCTTGAACATGACACTTCCACTCCGTGCCCGAGTCGGGTTGGGTTGTTTCATTCACCGGTCACATCACCATGGTCTCGCCATATCATCCACATTTGGGGTTAATGCTACCAATCCATCACATAAGTGTCACCGCCATGTTCAAGAGAAGTCATCTAGAAAAGCCACCTGTGTCCCGCCCACTACCATACATTATACTCCATTCTTTCATGACCGCCACCCTGAACCATATATCATCAGATCGTTTTCACCTCCATCAAAATCATTTGCTCCGTTCTGTGTCATTGATGTGGGATTCATTAAGGCCCTCCTATGACGGATCACTTCTTGTCGACATCAGCTCATTATCCAAGAAGTTGATCTAGGAACACCCCATTCAGTACTTTGAAGCTTGCATACCTCAATGGCAAGTTTCTCACTTCCGGCGACAAGTTTACATCAATGACCTTCGACCGAAAGATTTTGCATGGTGCTCGACGCCAATTCCTTTATTCACACCACGTGAATTTTACTGCAGTACCTTGAGGGTCATTATCATTATCGGTGATTCCTCTCGCGCTTGTTAACAGTTTACATCATTGACTGGTAATCAAGCGATGTCTTTCCATGTTCGACTTCAAAACATTTCTCACATGGATCGACTTATACTTCGAGTGAAGATCGGACGAGATTGAAGACCCCGGATCTAGTTTCATCCATCCGGGCTGCGATATATATTCAGGAAAATAAATACATTGAAATGTACAACATTATTGCATAGATAATCATCCTACCAAAAGGATGATGGCTCTATCAGAATCATCAGTCTACCATCAGACGATTGTCTGTCCTATGTACATGAAAATGAATTTATAAAGCTGACCATGGGAATGCCCGTCTCAGCTAGATCATGAAAGCAGTATGAAGATAATGTATTGTATTGTATCTTATTACAGGTCTCCTCCCAACATTGAAAGAACTTCGGGTCCTCCTAATAAAGCATTTCACCCGATAAACGACCTCATACTTTAGGGGGCAACTGTTATAGACATTTTTGTGCCTTACAGCTCTAAGCATGAAATGTCCATAAACCAAGGGCTCCTAAGTCCCTAAAAGTGTTGTTCCAACCCCTAAAGGAACAAGGTCAACAAATTACAGCTTCTCCCAGAAGTTCTCCACCAGAAACTACTCAGAATAAGTCAAATCAGGATCATCTCAGCTGCTCCACTAGCCAAGTGCGTTGCATAGAACCTAAATCCACTAGCTAGGTGCGTTGCAACGCACCTAAATGCACTGCCAGGGTGTGTTGAGCGGGAAATGAAAAATGGCAGTGTCATTCCGCGAGGTGGAGAGACAATGGAAGCTTCCAGAATCTTCTCCAATGACACTTGCCTCACTGAATTCGACCAAAGATGAGTAAGAGGCTTTCAGTCTCCAAGTGGAAGCAAGAACTGACAGAGAAAAGCCACTAATCAAATCATAAGCTGACTCATCCTCCTTGCATACATCTATATATGGATCCCTCATCCCAGAGATCCAGAGGTTGGAATTTTGCACATTTTAAGGAATTGCTGTTGGTTTTGAGATACATATCAGAGAATTGGGTGATCTATGCTTTGTTGGGGGTGAAGAAGGGACTTCTTTGCTGGGAGGTTGATGCTAGGTCAGGAATCATCGGTTGTAACTCCTTTTGGATCTTCTTGTATATCAATAAAAACTATTTGAGTTTCTTCTCCATGCTTTTGTATCATTTATGCTTGTTACCTTTGTATGGTTAACTTAAATATGATCCTAAGTTATTTATGAATATAAATCCATGTCTTTGTATAGTTTCCTTCTTCTGTGATCTTGCAGGTACTTGGTGAAGCTGGGCAAGTAAGGGAGCAAGTAGCTGGAAGTTGTCAAAGAGAAGAGAGATTGGATCGAAGGACTAGCGCAAGACACAGGTTGGTTCATCCTATTCCTCTTTGTTTATAGTTCATAAAGAAGATACAAAAGTAGTTTTCTCTATTTGTTTCTAAGGTAGCTGTCACACCTTAGTGGGATAGACACTTGCCTCACCCAATTCTCTGATATGTATCTCAAAACCAACAACAATTCCTTAAAATGTGCAAAATTCCAGCCTCTGGATCTCTGGGATGAGGGATCCATATATAGATGTATGCAAGGAGGATGAGTTAGCTTATGATTTGATTAGTGGCTTTTCTCTGTCAGTTCTTGCTTCCACTTGGAGACTGAAAGCCTCTTACTCATCTTTGGTCGAATTCAGTGAGGCAAGTGTCATTGGAGAAGCTTCTGGAAGCTTCCATTGTCTCTCCACCTCACGGAATGACACTGCCATTTGTCATTTCCCGTTCAATGCACCCTGGTAGTGCATTTAGGTGCGTTAAAACGCACCTAGCTAGTGGATTTAGGTGCTATGCAACGCACTTGGCTAGTGGAGCAGCTGAAATGATCTTGATTTGACTTATTCTGAGCAGTTTCTGGTGGAGAACTTCTGGGAGAAGCTGTAATTTGTTGACCTTGTTCCTTTAGGGGTTAGAACAACACTTTTAGGGACTTAGGAGCCCTTGGTTTATGAACATTTCATGCTTAGAGTTGTAAGGCACAAAAATGTCTATAACACCAGGATTGCATAATTCTTGTGCTAAGTAGGCCTTCTGGGAAGGATTACAGTTTTCTGGGTGAAGCCTGACTGGCAGGATTGCGTAATTCTAGAGCCCAACAAGCTTCTAGACAGAATTGCGCAATTTCTAGAGGGAAGGCTGGTTTCCCTCCAAAATTGTGCAATTTCTTGTGGGAGCTACTCAGCTTACAGTTCGACCAAGTCTGGGTGATCAGGTTGTGAGGGGAACGCATCAAGTTTTGATCAACATGCTATCTTTGTTCAAGAAAAACACTAAATCTTGTGTACTTGATGAAGCAAGACATGGTGTTGTGAAAGGTTGGTAGGGAGGCTCCAAAACGAAGCTAAGGAAATATTTTGGAGGGTGGTTGTAGCACTACAACAGGAACATGAGACTAACATGTGAGAGAAGTTGGAGGGAAACAAGCTTGGTATTAACTTGACAAGGTAACAATTGATGTGTTTATATAACTAACAATTGGTTGATGTGACAGTGCATAGTAAGAATCAATTGCAACAAGGAAATGGTAAAAGAAAGGAATTGGGTGATAATTCCATTAGCTATGTTTGGAAACTGCAATTTCAAATGAATGAGTGTTTTGGATATAGGAAGTCTTCCTACCCCTAATTTGTCTAAAATTTATTGGAAATGTGCTATATTCATGGACATGTAAAATAGTTGGTGTCTAGTTATAGCTAGATATGTCAAGGAAATTGGATTCCCTTGAGACACGACACAAATGTGTTCAACTACAATCCAATGTGCTTGGAATAAAAAGGTAATCTAACTAGTATATTGTATATATATTTATACATTGACAATTATGTGTTTATGGTAGTGTGATGCAGGGAGTTGCATGGCAAGAAAGGTTTTCATGAAATCTTAAAGAACGCTTATGTTGAGATTTCACTTGGAGGCACTGGGAACTGTGGGGATGGAGTCACAATGTCTATTGCAAGTCTTGTGATTTTGGTCTTTTGTGATTTGCTGAGTTTAATTTGCATTTTTATTTATGCCTGGGGCAAGGCCTTGCCATTTTGTCGTGGTGTCGTGTTGTTATTGGTTTTCATGGTCTTATTCTTGTTTATTTCTTGTGCTTTCCTTTTAAGTTTTGAGTCTTGGGAATTGGTTGGGAAAGAGGAAATTTAATGGAGCTTAGGGAGAGCTGAATGACACCTAGCAGGTAATGTAAGACTCGAATGAAGCTTGACGCATGAGTAAGGGAAGTTGAAGGTAAGAATATGAAAATCAGTTGGATTGGTTCGGTCCATTTGTGTAAATGGACAGTGGCAGTACAATCATGAGAAAGATAATAAGAAATGTGAAGTAAATGGATTTGAGACACCAGATTCCTTGGCTATGTTGGGAATAATTGTTCTCAATATTGTGCATGGTGTGTACAGATAAGTGGGGTTCTCTAAATCTTGACCTTATGATATATAGTAATTATGTTAGGATCATGATTATGGTGATGTTTATATATGTGTTCATGTATGTATTGTTGGAAACAATGTTAATACTGAGAGGGGGGTGAATCAGTATTATGGCTAATTTTTACTTCTTTATGCCAATTTACTTTTCCTTTTTAACTTGACGTTCATCCATATAACCATAAACAATATATAATGTGGCAGTAGCATAAAATCAACATACAAGCAAACAAAAAATAAGCATCATACACATTCGACACAAGGTTTTTCATGTGGAAACCCTTTCAGGAAAAAACAACAAAGCTTGTTGTTGTTATTGATGTAAATTAAGAGAATCCACTCTATTACATCAATCTTTTTTGTGATCACCCACTCACAGGAAGCACCAAATCCCTTTAATTGTTTGCTAGCACCGACTAGCAAGAAGCACCAAATCCCTCTTGCTGTAGACACCTATCCATCTTACTAGAAGCACCATATGAGGCACTGACCTCATGGTTTTGTTGCAAGCACCAACTTGCAGCTCCTTGGATTTATGAAAGCACCAACTTGTAGGAGGCATCGACCCCCAAGCCTTCCCAAGATCCACTAGAGATGGAAGAACGAACTTTCTTTTTTTCAGGCACCAACCCACATTCAAATAGGAAATGAATGTTCACTGTAGTTTAGTAGAAAATCTTCCTGATCTCATCTTTGATCTCTGCCCACTCTGTTGCACTTTGCAGCTCTCTGTAGCATTCTTCAACAACCATGGGATCTGCTCAACAATAGTCACTCTCATCCCTCTGCTCTCTACTCTTAATAATAGTCACTCTGCTCTTCATCAAAATACAACAACTCTCGACCTTCTGCACTCCTCAACGCACAATCTGCTCTCGGCCTTGCTTCACACAACATAGGCTCAACTCTTGGCCTTCTACTCACAGCAGCTCATGGGCTCCTTCGGCCTTTCAGATAGCGCACAGGCTCTTCATCCTTACACACAACACAAGAAACTATTGACCTTTACACACAGAGTGCTGCTCTCGAGGTCTCTTTTCTTATGTTAAGACACTGTTAGCCTTTACACATAGAACTGGCTCTCACTTAGCCTCTCACAGTATTGCAATTACTCAGAGCTCGTTTCTGTTACCTCTATGGAAACAATACTATTTTCCCCTCCTACTCAATCGAGCTCCTGGGTTTTTTTTCCTCTGCTATCTCCCCAATCGATGTTGATACTTTATCGATGTTGCCATGCAATCTTCATCCGTCATTGTGAAATATACTTTGGCATGGCCTCTCCATGCTACTCTCTACATCGGACTTGCTCTCTGCTACTGCATTCACTTGAGAATGGGGATTTGATTGTCTTGACTATTTTCTCCATACTCAGAATTAATTCTCAGTCCACCTTCTTACTCAATGTTGGAACAATCCTCTCTATCTGCAGCTCTCCCATCAGTGAGACTTTCCATGCCTATTCAAGGCTCACAGATCTTGAAAACACTTCAACATGGCTTCACTGTACTCAGGCATGGCCTTTCTGTGGAAAATTGTCCTTATTGCCTTGTCACAGAGTTTTCTGATGATCCATTTATCCTATTAACTCACCAAGACGTGCATCAAAGCACAGGAATAACATGTCTCCTCTCATGGCAGAGCCAACACTCTTATCATTAATATCATTGTCCTTGACCTTGACCAAGCGATCTCTGATAGTCGCCATACATTCCTGAGACCAACTCATCTGCGCTCATTCAATCCTACAACTACTGACCCATACACCTTCAATGATCCTCTGTACCATTATATTAGAGCTTTTCATCACACATCACAGTGGTGAAACATTGCAAACTTTCGATTGCCAATCTCTGGTATTCAAGCCCCTTTCGATTAGCTCCTTGTTGTATCTCCACCATAGGACTGAGTGCTATGACCGGGGGCTTTGCCTTAAGGCACTAAGTCTTTCAGACTCCTGCTGGGGGCCTTTCTCCTCGTGTTATGCTCTGCACCCTTAGTTTTCTATTAGTTTCATGACCAATCACTAACACATATCGAAGCCCTCTTTATTGGCATTTTTCAATTGTTTCCCATGTGCCAACAACCACAATCCTTCGATCACCGATCTCTGATTTCTGAGCTCCTTCTGCTCAGCCCTTACCACACACTTCCTACCATAGGACCGAGGGCTGTGACTAGATGGTTAGCCTTAAGGTGTTCCTTTAGATTTCCGCCCAGGGCTACACTCCCTTTGTTAATGCATTGCACCCTTGGTTTTCTAAGTTTCCTCTATACCATGCGCTAGCCATATATCGGAGCTCCCTTTTCAACGATTTCCGTATTGCGACCAATGTACTAACAATAAAAAAACCTCCGATCGTTGATCATCGATGGTCCTCTATGCTTAGCCCTAGCCCTTGGTTCCCTTAGGCCTTTGCGACCATCTGCTATTCGCATCTCGTATCCCGAAAAAATTTCATTATGGCACATGAGACAACCATTGCAAACCTCCGATGGCCAATTTTCGTTGTGACATCATCACTTCCATGTGGAACTCCTTGAGTGGTGACATGCGTCATCTGAATATGTCCCATTAGGCCATCTAAAATGGTCAAATCCACCTGCCATGTGTCCTTCCATACTGCCACGTCATGCTGACATCAACTGCCACTTGGCCTTATTGGAACTAATTAGATCCTACTATGTGTCCTCATTAGAGCTCACCACCTGCTGCCATGTGTCCTTATCAAAACTTACTAGAAGCTGTCATCTATCCTTATCGAAGCCTATCACCTACTTCCTTATGTCCTTATCGGACCCAATTGGATGCCTCCACGTGTCTTCTTATAGGAGAGAGAAAGAGGCTCACCTATCCTCTTTTTGCATCAAATTCCTTTGTATTTTTCCTTTTGGTCTTACATGTGATTTAACAAAGGATGCCTCAATTCTCTACATTTTAACTTAGTCGATGTTCGCTGATTGACGATTCGCAATTGCTATGTGATGCACCTGGATCCTTTGATTTTCGGGACTTTCGATATGCGGGATATTCGATATTCGGGACCTCCAATGCTCTAACTTGCGAGACCTATTATTTTCTGGACCTCCAATTTTCAATTGTTGGGACCTATGATATGCAAGATTCTTCCCTGCTTAAGGCATTAACACCCTGAATTTCAGTAGGTCATAACTTTTGACCCACAAGTCTATTTCTGGACTTCTGCATATCGTTGGAAATATCTTCCAGAGAACTTTCCAATGGAGGGGGTCCAATTAGCCATTGAGCCCATATGATACCTCAAAATATGGCTCCAAAATAACTACCAATATTTTGCTCCTGAACTCTCAATACAATTAGGAATCATATCCACAATGTGTCCTTAGCATGAGGCTTGCAACTCCCATGGACTTCCATCATGGGCCATCATTACTAGTCATCTTCTGCAACAAGCATCTAAGCTTGTATGGTTGACATCAATGCCAACACTCCTACCAATAATTTAGGCACTGCCAACTTGCCAACACTCCAACATGACTATTGATATCAATGCCAACACACTTACAGATGAATTTAATAGGCCACTGGTCATCCACACTATGCCAATTGTCCAACAATCTCCCCCTTTGGCATTGATGGCAACACACCATCCTTCTCTCCAAGTGATGGCCAAACCTCAAGCTACTTCCACACATCTCATGTCATGAGATATCAATGGCTTTCTTTCCATCACACATTCTCCACAATGTTCCTCCCCCCTTGACATCAATGGCATGGGGCCATAAGCTACCTTACTCTCCTCATGCAATCAACAATTGTGAGGACCAGAGTCTAGCTGTTGAGATGTGCATTCTGCCCTGTAGACCTCTTTTCTAGGACTGTCATAGCTGCTGCTCCATAAACTAGGAAAGCATGATATGCTCCCCTTGAACATATCCTGCCTCTAATTTGTCCTTCCATTTTTGGACTTCTAATGACTGCTCACCGAGGACTCTATCCACCAATGCATATTTTAGTATAAAAAGATTGATACCCATTGAACTGCGCATGGTATGGTTGTTGCTGCAATTACCAAGTTACAATGATGCATTTTGGCTCACCCTTCTTGCTACTACTGCTGCTTCTGATACTGCTCTCATTCTTGAGTATCTCCACTTATCCCCTTGAGATCATTCTCATACTATGGGGACTGCATCACATCTCATACCAATTGCATCAAAAGAAATGATACATGTGGAACATTGTACGAGGAAAACTCTTCTATTTCTTTCTCAAAAATAAATGTCCATTTGCACGTAAGGTTACTCAACATGATCCCAACACAACCAGTTGACATAGATATACCAATCGAGGGTTAAGGGACATGAAAATCATATATCAATTGTGTTTTATGAACACAAGATTGCTATACATTATCAACTTACAACTTAAATGAAAAAGAGTGTTTCATCAAATATGCAAACCTTTCCTTTGCTTATAAATCTTCCTTTCTGAGGTTGCTTATTTGTTTCTTGCTACTGCTTATCAAAGCAGATCCCCCTGAGCCAATGCTCCCTGATCTCCTACAAAGTTTCTTTTCCTTTGTGTGGGGACTGATCCTGTGGACCTAACATGAATTTGAGCTTCTTGTCATTCCACACTTCCATTGTAACCCATCTTCTTCCCACAGCAAGAGATATTGTTGTGTACTCCTCATGCTGATTGTACTCCACCTTCATCCATCAGATGCACCATTATGTTCATCTTCCCTGCTTCCTACATTTGACTTACTCAGCCTTCCTTGAGGCCATTATCTTCCTTTACTGAAGAGAAATAAAGGATCTACTCCCCCTAAATAGATCATCCCCTTTCTTTCTCCAGACCTTTAAAGGTTAAGACCTGACACAAGCATTCCCATCTTGGTTCTTCTTTTCCTCTATTTGGGTCTTCTCTCGGCTGCACATGGGTAGAGAAAATTTTTCATTCAACTCCTCTTTCTTCACCCAAATCCACTTGGAGCCTCTCTTCCTTTCAGAAGTGTCTACTACAAGAGTATAATGATTACTCTTTTGACTTCTTCCTCCTCTAAGCACCTTTCTCTGTTGACATAAAGCATTGAAGGCATGAGTATATTTCTAATCTATTCTTTCTTGTCTTCAAATTCTGAGCTGTTGCATTCACATGCATATGTTGAGAAGCATTCCGTCTCTTCTCATTGTTGCAGTAAGTTCTCTTGTGCTCGAGATTACCACAATCATAGCATCTGATTTGGAATAAACTGGGGCAAAGGAGTTACCCTTTTTTACATCCCTTTTGTCAAAACTCTTCTCTAGGATAGCATGCCTTCTTCTAGACTTTCTGTCCATACTTGGGTTGCTGCTACCCAACACATTTTGTTTCCTTACGTGCCATCTAAAGTCTAAGGCTTTATGTCCATAATTATTGAAAGAAAAAGAAAAACCATAAAAAGGCCTTTGTTGACAGAAGTTACCTTTTCTATGAAGGTTCTGTCGTTGAGGAGGAGGGGTCCTTTGCTGGCTCCTCATGTGCCTTTTATGATAGTTTGCATTACTATCTTGCACCCTTCCTTGCCGCTTCCTTGTCCTCTTCTGTTGCACTTTATGCTGCCGTTTCTTGGGCTTCTGTTGCACTTGTTGTTGCTGCTACTTTCTCTTCTCTTGTTGTTGTTGCTGCTTGGGCTTCTGCTGCACTACAGGTTGTTGCATCTTAGCCTTCTACTATTGCATTTTCTTTTGTTTCTATTGTTGCACTCCTTGCTAATTCTCCTATCCAACAACCTTTCTTTTGTTGTTGTTGGAATCCTCAAGCATTTGACATTGAGGCAACTCTTTATTTGACTTATCTATGTCATGTCTCAATGAGACTAGTTCATCTTGTAGTCTCTCACAACAAGCCTCCTTTATACTTAGCTGATGGGTTAGCCTCCTAGTTAGACTGCTAGCCTCTTCTTGTTGAGAAATTAGTTCAACTATTGTTTTTCTCAACTTCTCATTCTCAAGCTCATAGAGTTTCAGTTTCTCCTCTTGCTTGAGAATTTCCTCTAATAGGTCCTTGATCTCTTTTAGAGACGAGATCAACCTATTTTTAGAAAAGATCCCTTCATCTAGATCCTTTTCTTCACCACCAGAGCTTCTAGCTTCTAAGAAACATGGTCTCTTTTATGATACTTCTACCTCATCAACAAAAGTGTAATGAGAAACAACTACACCCTGTCTTGATTCATTGCCAGAGTAGTAGGAATCCTCAGCCTTTTCTTGAGCTAGATTGATGTCTCCACCATACAGATATTGTAGTTTGTTCAACACTTCCTTTCTTGACTCAAAATGCATCACTTTATCAACATATAACTTAGATAGCCCCTTCATGATTAACTTTTGGGATTCTTCAGCTTGCTTGCTCTTTTCTCCATTCAACACGGAGAGCCATATGTCACCATCCAGGGACACAAAGTAGGCTTCCATTCTTACCGTCCAGATTTAGAACCAGAGCTCATGGCATGATCTATCTAAGAATGGAACTTATTATGCTGCTAGCCAAACTCATTAGCCATGCATTCCCTTCGATCTACCTTCTAGAAATTAAGCTATCTATGAAGGAACCTTCTCTGATACCAATTGTTGGAAACAATGTTAATACTGAGAAGGGGGGTGAATCAGTATTGTGGCTAATTTTTACTTATTTATGCCAATTTAATTTTCCTTTTTAACTGGGAATTCATCTATATACCTAGCAACAATATATAATGTGGCAACAGCATAAACTCAACATACAAGCAAATGAAAGATAAGCATCATACACGTTCAACACGAGGTTTTTCATGTGGAAACCCTTTCAGAAAAAAACCACAAAGCTTGTTGTTGTTATTTCTATAAATTAAGAGCACCCACTCTACTACATCAAATGTTTTGTGAGCACCCACTCATAGGAAGCACCAACTCCCTTTGATTGTTTGTTAGCACCGACTACGAGGAAGCACCAAATTGCTCTTGTTGTAGGCACTTGTCTAGCTTACCAGAAGCACCATATGAAGCACCGACCTCATGGTTTTGTTGCAAGCACCAACTTGCAACTCCTTGGATTTATGAAAACCAACTTGTAGGAGGCACCGACCCCCAATCTTTCCCAACTCCACTAGAGATGGAAGCACCAACTTCGTGTTTTGTAGGAACCAACCCACATTCAAATAGGAACTGAATGTTCACCGTAGTTTGGAAGCAACTCTGTCTGATATCATCTTTGATCTCTGCTCACTCTGCTGCACTTTGCAGCTGTCTAGAACATTCTTTAGCAGCCCTGTGATCATCTCAACAAAAGTCACTCTCAACCCTCTACTCTCTATTCTCAACAACAATCACTTTTATCTACCCACACAACTCTGTCCTCTTCTCTTCATCAAAATAAAACAAATCTCAACCTTCTGTACTCCTTAGTGCATAATCTACTCTTGGCCTTTATTCACATAACACATGCTCAACTCTCTACCTTCTACTCACAACATCTGACAAGCTCCTTCGACCTTTCACACAGTGCATAGGCTCTTCAGCGTTACACATAACACAGGAAATTATTGGCCTTTACACACATAGTGCTTCTCTTGGGGTCTCTTTCCTTTTGTTATGACACTGTCAGCCTTTACATGCAGAAATGGATCTCACTTAACCTCTCACAATATTGCACTTACTGAGAGCTCTTTTCTCTTGGCTCTATGGAAAAAATACTATTTTCCCTTCCTGCTCAATCGATCTCCTAGGTTTTGTTCCCCTATTGTCTCCTCGATCGATGTTGCGACTCTGTCGATGCTTCCACACATTCCTCAACGATCACTGTGCATTGTACTTCACATGACCTCTCCATGATGATATCTACATCAAACTTGGTCTCTGCTACTACATTCACTTGAGAATGTGCCTCTAACTGTCCTGACTATTTTCTCCATACTGAGAGTTAATTCTTAGTCCACCTGCTTACTCAATCTAGGCACAACCCTCTCGATTCTCCATGCCTATTCCAGGATCACAGAGCTTGATATCACTTCAACATGGCTTCATTGTACTGAGACATGGACTTTTTATGGATCATTGTCTCTGTTTCCTTGTCTCAAAGTTTTCTGATGATCCATCTATCCTCTTAACTCACTGAGACGTGCATCAGAGCACATGAATAGCGTTTCTCATCTCATGGCAGACCCAACACTCTTTTCATTATGATCATGGTCCTTGCCCTTGACCAGGCGATATTTCACAGTCACCATACATTCCTGAGACCAACTCCTCTACTCATTCAATCTTGCAGCTGCCGACCCATATGCCTTCAATTCTTCTTTGTACTACTGTATTAGAGCTTTTCATCACAACATTACAGTGGTGCAACATTGCAAACCATGGATTGCCGATCTCCGATATTCAAGCCCCTTTCGATTAGCTCCTTGTTGTTTCTCCACCATAGGACCGGGTGCTGTGACCGAGGGCTTCGTCTTAAGGTGCTAAGTCTTTCAGACTCCTATCGGGGACCTTTCTCCTCGTGTTATGCTCTGCGCCCTTGGTTTTCTATTAGTTTCACGACCAAGCACTAACACATATTAGAGCCCTCTTTATCAATATTTTTCAATTATTTCCCATGTACCAAAAACCACAATCCTCTGATCGATGATATCTAATTTCTGAGCTCCTTCTGCTTAGCCCTTATCGTGCACTTCCTACCATAGGACCTATTAGGGTCCTATAATAATAGGATTCATAAATTTGAATTGGTTATGGTTAGTTTTGTAATATTGTACATACCTTTTCTTTCTGCAAAAAGTTTTCCATATTAAAAAATGTAAAGAGGGTATGTCCTAAAAGAATACTCAAAGGACAAAAAGAAAAAGAAAAGATTAAAAAAATGAAAAAAATATGAACCCCAAACAAAAACAGATCATGAAAGTGTGCAAATTCAAGTGCCACTACTTTTACTTTTACTTTTATGTGTAAAATAATGGTTGTGTGCAGATTATCATAAATGCCACAACCCATGATAGTCAAATAACTTAATCTTAACTAATTCACGCTTTAAATTTCATGTTTATAGATAGAGAATAAAGATCTAGCCAAACTGTTTAACCTTGGCAGATCAGTAGTTAGGTAGAGAAATAAAATGTGCTCATCAACTTAATCTGAGCCATTGGAAGTTATAAGGTTAGAATTAGATAGTTTTCTTGTCAAAAGAAAAGGAAAGAAAGGGTCTGCTAGCTTAAAATGCACCCAATAAAATGAAGAAAAAATGTTAGGATAAGTAAAGGGTAGGTAGAAGAAAGATTGCAGATGTACAAGGTTGTTAAATCATAAGCACATTTATCATGCTTAATCCTATGTTTTAGTATATAGGAGAATTTATGAGAATGAAAGGATGTTCACTAGCTTACTTGATTAACTTCCCCTCATTTCATTTCATCCCCCACATACTTGCTTACTAACTTCCCCTTTATCCCATCATTTCTTATAAAAATACCCTTTTCCCTTCATTTTGACCCTTACCCCTTGGTTTCACACATTTCCCTAGTAAATTACCTTCCAAAGGTCATCCCCCTACCCAAAACCTCTTTTCCCTAGTGTGAAACCCATTCCCCATTCGAAAAATCACCTTCCCCCTTATTAATTTCCCTATTTTACCTCAAAAACCCATGAAACCCCCCTATCCGAAGTTTTATCCCCCCCACATTATTTAATTAACTCCTTGATTTGTATTTCCCCGACATAAACCTTTTAACCCACCAGCCTAGGTGCGGTTAAGAAAATCCCGCCACAATAAACCCTAGTCCCCACTCCATTAACCAATGCTTATATTTAATCCCTGCTTTGCTTATTAATTAATTCCAATTTATTGTAATTAACCCCTCGGGCCCCGCAAATCCTGACCTGATTTTCCTCCGTGCATCTCGCCTAAATGACAACCATTAAGTCTTCCACCCGTAGATCTGATGGTGTCCATCCATATCATGCTCATTCCCTCTCCGACGTTTACTAGCCCGAGAGCACACGAGATTCAAGATTTTGCCTGGGCCCTATTCTACTACATGGCAGCTCCAAGTGAAATCGCGTGCTCTCAAGGAAATACCGCCTCCTACCAAAAGCGATACAATGGCCCCTAAAACCGTCTCCCTGCCAAAAGCTAAAACCATCCACTGTTCATTGATGAATTCCGCGCCAAATTGTAACTGTTGCTGGTTAAAAGGCCAGAGAAGCCCATTTCGACTCTTTTCACTCATTTGCACTGTGAATGCTGTCCAAGCCTTCCTGTGCCACCCTAAGCCTCTACAATAGAAATTTACCACTTTTAATCTCCCAAACAAGCTCTGGACTCCCAATTCAAGCATCCAGTGCACAACTGAAGCCACAATACCATCTGCACTCACCATTAAAACCAGTTTGCAACCTGAACCACTAATTTCTAGGTATTTTGAGAAAAAACCAGAATGACCCTCTCAATTTGAAAATGTACAATTAATTCAAAGAGTAATTATTTGAAATTAATAAATTTCCCTAAATTGAAGAGTATTTCAACTTGAATACCCCAAACCCCTCTTTTGCAAACTACAAATTACCCTCTCACTACACCAGAGTTTTCAAAGCCTCACTTCGACAGCCTATACAAGCCCAACTCACACCCCCGCTCCTAAAAATGGATTCCCAGACCTCTCTGGATGTGAGACCTGTGTCAACCCCACCTGGACATCGACAATTTAGCACTAGTAGGCAGGGATTCCAGATAAAAGATATTGATAACCTAGCCTACCTTCTGAAGCTCCACTGCTAGAGTAAGGATAGATTCCTGAACCATGCCAATGACATCCATTTGTGGGAATCCAATTTACCCAAATACCTACTCCCAGAAGTCCACCCATTCCCCGATATCATACATTTTTGTCATGCCTACTATATCCGTAGCCAAAGAGCTATTGTTACCCCAAACCGACAGCTCTTATTCACCATCACCAGAGGCAGAGTCCATCAACCAAATGCTTCAAGTCCAACCTAGCCCTAATCAGACCACTCTATCCATTGGAGACATGTTGGACCTGTATATCACCCTAGACCTAGTTAAGATAAGGAAAATCTTCTAGACTTTCATTATTGAAGACCGACATACTCCCACAGATACCCCACCCTATGCTGCCACTATTTTTTTTAGAAACTGGTAGACATATAATCACCATGCTCTCTTGCATCCTAGGATATACCACAAATGAGCATGTGGATGAGGTCATCCTGGCCTTTTTGTCCATTTTTACCCTAGGCAAGCCTCCTGCTATCATGTACAATTATGCTCAGTTCATTGCAGATAGGATGCATGAATAGTTTACAAGACTGCCCATTGAAAGAGTTTTCAAGTACTCTTCAATGTTTTTCCACATGTTTTTATATTACCAAGAATACAAGTCCCCTGTAAACATCCAAAAGTTGGATACCAAGGGAAAAGAGAGATCAGTCGTCTTCTGGACATCCTTGATCAAGAAATACTCCACAACATTTACCTACAAAGACTTCATAGATTCATTTGTCTACCCAGTCATGAACATGCTGACCAATAACACTCAACCTAGAATCAACCAAGAAATCAAGAGGGTGCTACAGTTGGCTAAGAACAACAAGGTGGGAGACTGGTACCTATACCAGAACCACACTAAAATCAGGGTTTATGGCTGCCAATTAGCCCCTTATAAGTTGCCCAAATACCTCCCTATGAGGATATTTGCACTTGAGTATTTTAGACAAATCATCAACTCTGATGAGGTCCACTTCTTATCTGCTAGGAAGAAGACCCAGTTTAAAATAAAAAACCAATTGGGCCCATTCATTTACAATAATAGAGAGGCTGGACCAGAGGCTGACAAGATACTACAATATATGAAATTCAGAAACAACTTCATGTGGCAGTATGACCCTCATGGGGTCATAAACAAATTGAGAATCAAGGTCAAATTGGGACCTTTCATCCACATCCCAAGACCTGACATTGAACAGTTTTCCAACCAATCTAGTGGTTGGAAAACACATTGATTGATATGGAAAACATAATTGTGGATGTTGAAAACACACTCATTGATCTAGAAAAGCAATTTGACTAGAGTTATTTCCTGCAGGTTCCAGAACTAGGGGAACCAATGAATATTCATCCTGTATTACAAACTCCAACCAATGAGGAGAAGAACCCAAAGAGGAATAGGGAAGAGCCATCCAGTTCTGCCATGGAGACCACAGATGAGCTGTTTGAACTTAGAAAAAGGCCCAAATTGAATCCTATGTCTGAACAGGAGGAGAACATTGAATCAGTGGAAATAACCGACACTGAAACAATGGAGAAGAGAAGAAAAGACACAGCTGCATTAGGTGAAACAAAGTAGCCATCAACCTCCAACACTCAAATGATTGAGAGACAACAAAGTGTTGAGGTTTCTTCCTTTTTCAGGCCAGCTGACAGAGAAAAGGACATCAAAACATGTACTAGGAGATAAATATGAGGAATGAGAAGTTGAAGGCAGAGACATATGCCCAATATTTCAAACATACGCCAGCCAACCAGAGCCGGTTGATGTCAGCCTTTGACATCAAAGCAGGAAAGATGCAGGTATAATTTTTGCAGCCCATTGTTTAGCAACCAAAGACCTCAGTTGACTACAAGACAACTGATTTTGAGGTGTTGGCTAGAGATGCTCATCCCATTGACCAAATAGAGTTTCATAAACAGGCCGGAGAAATGATTTACTCCACCCTTACAGGAAAGGCCATGGCTGCACACAGGATGTAGGATTCACGAGATAATGTAATAGTCCACTATAAATTAGAGAAGGCCTCCTCAAAGGTCAAACAAAACATGATCAAGTAATTGGAGGACTTGGTCATTGAACTAGGCCATGATCCTACTGACATTAAGGCAGTTAAAAATTTACTAAAAAATAAGAACGAGGATGTAGTAGCTCTTAAGAAACAACTCAATCTACCTCATTTACAACACCCACAAGCAAAAGAGCTCCTGAAGAGCCAAACCAATCATGAAGAGGTGATGGACCTAATACTTCAATTGAATGATTAGTTAAAGGAGATGGAGAAAGAATTGGATAGCTTGATTCAGCTAAAACAAGCTAGTCTTGATGATGCCCTTGCAACTGTCACCCCAATAGTTACCACTGCTGTACCTTCTACTTTGTCAGCATCCTTAGCTCCCACAACTCCAATGGCCACAACACTGCTAGCATCTACACTAACTACATCAGCAACAGGGTCTACAACAACATGTTCTACATGTGATGAAGCAAACAAGTTGGTCAAAGCAATGGAAGAAATGTCCATTCATACCACTAAGATGAACAAGCTTAAGGAAATATTGACTAGCCTGGAAACAGATTACAAACTTGCCCAAATCATGCACAAAGAAGAACAACATAAGTCTACAAGGACGAATAAATGAATCAAAAGTTTGGAGAAGGAACTCACATTGAAAGAACCTTTAGGTTGGGCTAAGGAGCAACTGTGGGCCAATAGCATTGACTCTGTCAATGATATTTTGCCATCCATTCAGGTTATTTTTGAACAGATTGATTTAATAAAGCAAGCTACAGAATCCATTCAAAGAGTCAACACAGAACTTGGAGACATGCCAGAGGAAGCTGCAAGGATCATTCACTTCCTTAACTCCAAGAACAGGTATGATTTGCAGGAATTAGAGATACCTGACATAACAGGTACAATTTTGGATGTTAAAATGGTCCTCACCAAGTGGAATTTGATGTTAAATGTAGAGGATAAGTGCCAAACCATGCAATTGGCCATTGATAGATTCATGGTGAAGTTCGAAATTTTGAGCCAGAAGGGTTTACCAAATCCCTTGGTTACCAATGACATGTTAATGACATAGGAGGAATATAATAAAAAGATCAGAGAAGTGGCCAGATATTAGGTGAATACTTCATCCATGAGGGGTACACCTACTGGCAATGTATTGTATCAAACTTTTGAGAATTTGTTTTACCTCCAGCATGAGGTAAAACAACTTTTTGTCAATAAGCCTACTGTTTCCAAATAGACATAGGCAGATGAGATTTATAGGAAGATGCTCAATATCCAATTACCAGATGCTAAGACATGGGAAAAACTAAATGATTTACTGTAGAAATACATAGTAAAAATGTAAAATGTACAGTAAAAGTAAAAGGGCACAGTAAAAGGATATTGATAGGTCATCCAGGTCAAAGTGTATCAGATGAAAGGTCAAGGTAAATAGAACATCCAGTGTGAAGACCAAACAACAAAGTAGATTAAAAGTCAAAATATCAAGGCCAACATAACCTAAATAATAGGGACAGCAAGTAGAAATTCAATAGCGGCCTCTATCTTTTTGCATGAAGATATTTCTTTCTCCTAGATTAGTTCCCAAGATAGTTTGGGATATTTTGTAAATTACTTTTGTATAAATACTTCATAATTCAAAGAATTGAGGGTGGATTACTGTACATTTGTAGAGTTATTTGATCTAAAACCTAAGGGTTATTGTACCAATTTTCAAGTCAACAGACTGGAGCAAGTAATAAAAATATTGCATTACATGATTCATGAGATGAGCTATTGTAGTGAAGTATCTTCTTTGTCTGATTTTGGTACTTTCTTTTGTGTTTCATAAACTTAAATGTTATCTATATTCAAATGAATTAACTGGAAATTTAACTTAGAATTTGTTTAAGTACACTCTGTTTTGAACAGTTAATCATTTATATTTTTTCCTTTGATGTCTAGATTGAGAACCCTTAATTGCTCTCCCATCTTAGTTGACCTCTTTCATTTCTCTTCATAATCTAGCCTAAGGAACCCTTAATTTCTCCCTGGATTTGATTGGAAACCATTTCACATCAAGCCTTTGAGATCTATAGTAACTCCTCTATCTTGCCCTGTAGACACTGTTTTTAGAACTTGATCCAGTCTCATTTGTTTGGCATTTGACCCCATAGCCCAATGGTAAAAGAAAACATATGTTCATCTAAGTAACTGAGCCCACCACCCAAATAAAAATCAAAACCCAAGCACAATCATAACTAGCCTAAAATCAATTGACTTAAACAAAGTTAAATCATAAAGAGAGAGCTGTCTCTGAGATTAGGAAGGCTAGATCCTAATCTCAAAAGTTGGTTTGTGGTTACCTCTATCATTTCTTTTTCTGAAAACTTGGAAGAAATTTTGGACTGATAACATAATTGGCGACCATACTGGGGAATTCGATCGTCAGTCAAATAAAACTTTAAGGAAACCTTAAAATTTCATCTTGAGCCCCTTAAAGTCATTTTTTATAAGTTGTTCTTAAAAATTTTCATAAAAACAATTAAGAAATTAAAATTCTGGCTCCCAAAAAGACTCACTATACCAAGGCAAATCCAGATCCAAACCATGCTAATATAGTTGATGACCCAGACATAATTTTAAGAAAATGAAAAAAGGTAGTAACTCAAGCAAGTAGTAGCCAGTTAGCTAAAGCAAAATCACTCCTTGAGGAGTTGTAAAATTTAGAGGAAATTCCATTTGATTTTTCATTTGATCTCTCATTGTTTATAACTAAATTAGAGCATGCAATTCATGAAGTTGTGTTAGACTCTAATTTTATTCAATTCATTGAGTCGAAAAAGGTTCCTATACATCTAGATTTATATAAATTTGTGTTGGATACTTTTGACCAGTTAGAAGCTTTAAACTCCACATTAGTAAGCCATATAGATGATTCTTGCCTTCAATAATCAGTTGAACTAGCTACCATTACTTCTGCTGCCTCTGAAATTTCTGCACAATCTTCAAATATTGTAAATACACCTACATTTCTACCACCTCACTAATTGTATCCACCACAGTCCATTCCCCTAAACCATTCATTGATCAACTTCTTATCCAACCAAACTCCTCATCCTCATCTAGTTCATCTCCATCCATTTCAAACCCTTCCTCAAGTACCAACACTTTACCCCCTATTCAAGGCAAAATCCAAGCCATGTCAAACCGATATGCACCTTTGGTTTTACCAGCACAACTCCATGCCATGCCCCAAGATTATCAAAGAAAAATATTTTTGTTTGATGCTATTGGTCAGTATACTACCCAACAACATGTGAACAAAATGACTGACTATTTTGAGTTGCATGAGATAGATAAATATGATGTCCAAATGATGTTGTTTGCCCAAACATTAACTAGGGATGGTAAGAAATGGTTCAAAGCTTTACCAGCTAATCATATTGTATATTTAGCTACTTTTTATAGATCATTCATTGATAGATGGGAGAGAAAGAAAAACCCTTTGCAAATACTTTTTGAATATGATAACATTAGAAGAGCTCCCAATGAGTCAGTTCAGGATTATTGTACTAGGTTCAATAGCATCTACAATGCAATCCCTGCTAATCTTAAGCCTCCACCAGACCTAGCATTAATAAAATTCCATGATGGTTTTAACACTGACATGTCATGCTAGTTAAGGGAAAGAAACCCTGAAACATTGGAACAAATGCAAGGTAATGTTGTTAGTGTAGAGGCCAACCTATTAGCCAAGAAAGCTAGAATGAGAAATGAAAAGAGAGTTTTCATTAAAGAGGAAACTTCCACTTCTGAAGGTAAAATAGATAGTTTGGAAAAGCATGTAGAGAGAATAATGGATAGATTAGAAAACATGGAAAGAAAAACTCAGTGGGAGAACCAACAACCACCCTCAATAAGAAACCCCAACTTCATAAAGAACCCTAACACTAGAAAGAATGCTATACCAGATCATTAAATTAGGCCACCTTTCCAGGAGAACTATGTTGAGGGTTCACAGAGCCACGAAGGAAAGGATGACACCCAAATAAACTTATTAGGAATAAAAAATGAAGATGTTTTTTTTCTTACTCAAGAAGAACATGAATTATATATGCTGCAACAATTGCAATTAGAATCTGGGGAATCCTTCGACTTTAAACAGGGCTATGAATTTGCCATATATGAGGTTCACAAACAATATAGCTTAAGAAGTAAAAAGAAAGATGAAGCTCCCACTAAAATATCAATCCAGACCCAAACTAAAAAGATAACACAAGCTCCTATCACTAAAATTTTACAAATACTTCCTAGGGGAACACGAGAGACTTCTAGCCCAAAATTTGTAGATATAACTTCATCCGAAAATCAAACTGAAATAGTCGCTCAAAACATTCCAAATAGGAGTAATCAAAAACAAAACTGCTGAAACACAGACTAAAATGCCAAGTACTGAAAAACAAGATAAAAAGGCACAAACTGCATTTGCTAAGGAAGATCTCATCCAAACAAGCAAAGCTCAACTTCCTTTTGACCTCAAGACTGAAATAGAAAAAGTGAAAATATCAGTCCCTTTGACTGAGCTAGTGAAAAATGAATCCTATAGATCATAGATCAAAGAAAATTTAAATATAGGTGAAGGAGAAGATGCAGTCAATTTCAATGATGATCAACCTGAGTTATTGTTTGGCCCCGAGGTAAATGGTACTCATCAGCAAGGAGGAATCCCTCCTTTCTACATTATCCTGAACATTCATGACAAAGTATTATGTAATGCTATGCTAGACTCAGGGACATCCCATAACTTGATGCCCAAAAAAAGCAATCATGGAGAGACCAAACTTAGATATCACCAAACCATATAAGGACTTGTTTTCCTTTGACTCTAGTCAAGTTAGATGCCTTGGCTTGATTAAATATTTATGTGTAACTCTAGTCCAATGCCCAACAAAGATTATTGTGATGGACATAATAGTTGCAGACATCCCACCCAAATATGGAATTCTGAAAGATTGCACGGATCCTTACAATTAGATATGTCATATGCCACGAAAACTTTATAGAGAGACCTTGATGAAATACATGGTGAGTAGTGCAAAAAAACCACAAAACTTCCCTATATATGCCATGCTTTTTGATATGGACTCTTTCATCTTATACAATTCAGACCATGACAAAAAGGAAATCACAACTGTAGAACAGAAATACAAAACAACTGATAGTGAAAGCATTTTTCATGAATCACTATGGCATTTGGATTTTGAGGGAGCTATGAATATACTAGGAGCAGGAGCAGGAGTGTGGATCCACAATATGGAGAATAATCATTCCGAAGGTCATGCATTCATGTTAAATTTTAAATGCAAAATTAACATGGCAGAGTATGAAGCTCTGATCTTAGGATTACAAATGGTTAGAAAACTTGAAGCCAAGAGAGTTTCTATACTGGGAGACTCAGAATTGATTATTAAACAAATTAATGGCAAATACTCTGTAAATAATCCCAGACTGAGTCAATATAGAGAGACTGCCCTAGATTTGATCAAAGACCTTCTGGAAACAAATTTTTCTTCCATTCCTAGAAAATAGAATATGCAGACCCACAGTCTGGCCACTTTTGCTAGTACTTGAAAATTTTCCTTTCAGCCTAACCATCAGTACACTACAGAAGTGAGACATAGGCTTGCCATACCAGACAATTTGAAGTATTGGCAGATTTTCTCACAGGATTCACAAATTTATGACTTCATGAATGCTGAAGGTGAGTTTCAAAATTGTAATATAGATACAGATTGTACAATAGATAATGACATAGATAGTGGGATAGATGTAAATATTTTAGATATAGCTAAACCCACTAATTTCACAAAATTAGAAGTAGATAACTTAGAAAATGTAGAAATAGAAGAAATGATGAATGATGATCCTGAAATTCTTAATATTAAAAATAATTTTTTTCCTATGGGATTAGTCCCCTTAGAATATTTGTTTGATTCCAACGATGTAGCTAGGAAACCGAAAATGGATCCTTTGAGAGCATATATTAAAGAATGTAACATACGAACTGAAGAAAAACCTAAACTCATTAAATTATCAAAGGCCTTACCTCCAAAGGAAAAGGTTAAATACATAAATATGTTTAAAGAGTTTGAAGATGTTTTTTCCTGGAGTTATGAAGACTTGAAGTCTTATGACACCAGTATAATTCAACAAAGGATACCTATCATAGAGGATCATAAACCTTTTAAACATAAACTTAGGAGGATTAATCCAGTTCTTATGGCCATCTATTGAGAAAGAAGTTAAAAGAATGTATGATTCCCAAATCATAGCTCCCATTAGATATTCAAATTGGGTTTCAAACTTAGTCACTGCTAGGAAGAAGCCGAGAGAAATCAGACTTTGTGTTGATTTGAAAAATTTAAACAAGGTCTCATTAAAAGACAACTATCCTTTACCAAAAATGGATCATATCCTTCAGAGGGTAGTAGGCTCATCCATAATTTCACTGCTTGATGGATTTTCTGGATATAACCAGGTCTTAATTCAACCAAAGGACCAAGCCAAAACTGCATTTACTACTTCTTGGGGTACCTTCATGTATTTGAAGATGCCTTTTGGATTAATGAATGTACGAGAAACATTTTGAAGAGCTATGGATATAGCTTTTTCCGAAGAGATCCATCAATTCGTAGTGGTTTACCAAGATGACATCACAATCTTTTCTAATCTGATAATGAACACCTAGATCACCTGAGAAGAGTTCTCATTAAATGTATAAAATTTGGGATTTCCTTAAATCACAAAAAGACACTCTTCTGTCTAGAAGAAGATAAAAATGTTGGGACATATAATATCCAAAGATGGAATTAGAAAATATCCTACTAGAACAGAGGCAATCTTGACCATCAACCATCCTAGAAACATCAAAGAATTACAACCATTTCTAGGCAAAATTATTTTTCTTAGGAGATTCATTTCAAATTTAGCAGAATTGATTAGAGAACTAAATAACATGTTAAGAAAAGATTCAGCACTTAAATGGATAGTGGAGGAAAAATAGTCCTTTGAAGACATCAAAGAAGCCCTAACCAAAACTCTAGTCCTTATAAGTCCTGATTTTCAGAAAGATTTTATAATATTTTCTTTTGCTTCAGAACATACTATTGCAATAGTCTTGTTGCAAAAGAATGACCAGGGATATGAATGACCAATTGCCTTTTTTAGTAAATCCTTGAGAGATGCCACGCTCAAATACAACATAATGGAAAAGCAAGCACTAGCTTTAGTAAAGGTTATCAAAGAGTTCATAGTGTATATTTTGTATTCTCACATCATTTCTTATGTTCCAAAGTCAATAGTAAAGGACATTTTGACACAAATGGGCCTGAAGGAAAGAGAGGCAAATGGATTTCCACTATTTTGGAATATGACATAGAAATAAATCCCACTAAACTTATCAAAGGCCAAGGTTTAGCCAAACTCATGGCTGAATTGAATTGTCAGGGCCTAGATATAAATTTCATTGGTGCCCTTGATGATCAGGAAAAAATGGCGACTCCACAAATCAGTGAAACTTTTATAGATTCACCTTGGTATGTAGATATCATATTTGTATTACTAAATTTACAAGCTCCTCCTGGTTTATCTAGAACTAAAGCTAGATTTTTGAAAATGAAATCAATGAGATATTGTATCATAGATAATAATTTATTTTGGAAAGAAAATGGTGGCATTCTTTTAAATTTTTTACTAAAAGATGAAGCTGATAAAATTATGCAAGAATTTCATGCAGGAGATTGTGGAGGACACTTGTATTGGAAGACTATTGCTGACAAAATTCTGAGGGCTGGTTTTTATTGGCCCACTCTTTTTGCAGATGTTAAGAAACATGTGACCTCCTGTCATAAGTGCCAAATATTTGAGGGAAAAAGAAAGATTTTACCTTTACCTCTCAAACCCATCTCCACAGAAATGCCATTTCAACAATGGGGGTTAGACTTCATTGGAGAAATACATCTAGCCTCCTTAGCCCAACATAAGTGGATTTTGATAGCCACTGATTATTTTACCAAATGGATAGAAGCCATCCCTTCTAGACAAGCTACAGACTCTGTCATTATCTCATTCCTAGAAAACAATATTCTGTCAAGATTTGGATGCCCCAAAAAGTTCATTACTGATAATGCAACTGCTTTTAAGTCCAAGAAGATGGTAGACTTCTATAACAAATACCACATCACCCTTGGCCATTCCACTGCCTATTACCCTCAATGTAATGGAATTGTAGAATCGTCTAACAAAAGCCTTGTCAATATCATTAAAAATTATTGGAAGACAACAAAAAGACAGGGAACAAAAAGTTGGTCAATGCCTTATGGGCAGACAGACTAACTACAAAAAAGTCCATTGGTACATCTCCCTATTAGTTAGTAGATGGGATGGATGTTATTTTTCCATCGTCTTTAGGAGTATGAGTGATGAATATCATCCAGGAGTTGCAGGTAGAACCAAATGATATCCAGAGGAGAATAAATCAAACAATACACTTACAACAGACCAGAGAACAAGTATCTCTAAAATCACAAGTAATCTAGGATAGAATAAAAAAGATTTTTGATAAAAAGACCAAAGCTGATGATTTTTACATAGGTGATAGAGTACTTAGATGGGATTCTAGAAGAGAAGACAAGGGCACACATGGAAAATTCGATTTTTGTGGCAGGGCCCTTATGTCATTTATGGTTACAGAGGTAACAATGTTTTTTTTCTTGAGAGAGATAGATGGATCAGATCTACCAGGAGGACCTGTCAATGGTAGAATGCTAAAGCATTATTTTTGCACAAATTAACAATAGTTCACTTTACTTTACTCATTGTATATAATAGTGCAATTTCAGATTGGATTGGATGGTAATCTTTTGATGTTGAAGCCTGGAGAGAAGGCCTTGAGCTTTGAAAGGTTCACCATCATAAGTATGAATAAAGAAGAATCACAGAAGAACGGTCTACAAGGTAACTTTAGTCACATTTTTAGAGGCTATTGATCTCAAAGTTCTTGACATTTCACCAGGAAATTCCATCCCCAGGTGGAGCCACTGTTAGGATCCTATAATAATAGGATTCATAATCTTGAATTGGCTGTGGTTAGTCCTGTAATATTGTACATACTTTTGCTTTTTGCAAAATGTTTTCCATATTAAAAGATAAAAAAATGTAAAGAGGGTATGTCCTAAAAGAATAATCAAAGGACAAAAAGAAAAAGAAAATATAAAAAAATTGAAAAAAATATGAACCCCAAACAAAAACAGATCATGAAAGTGTGCAAATTCAAGTGCCACTACTTCTAATTTTATGTGAAAAATAATGGTTGTGTGCAGCTTTTCATAAATGCCACAACCCATGATAGTCAAATAGCTTAATCTTGACTAACTCATGCTTTAAATTTAATGTTTATAGATAGAGAATAAATATCTAGCCAAACTGTTTAACCTTCGCAGATCAGTTGATCAGGTGCTCATGTCCTAAGTGTCGTAAAATGCTCAAAATTTAAAATGATTAGAACTAGTTCAAAGTTGAACGAATGGAAAGTTCTCTTCTTCCTGATTCTGGTGCCGCAAACGGTTCGAAAAACGGTCGCTGTATGAGGAAGTTATGGCAAAACGAAGAATTTGTCAATAACATTGAAAATTTTAATTTTTCAAAAAAAATTAAAAAAGGAATATTCCGCAGAATATTCCGTAGAATATTCCATTTGCATAGCCAGGATGCCACGTGGCAGGCCCAAAGGCCACCACGTGGCCCAAGGATGATGTCAGCATATCCAAATGGGCGCATATGAATTTTTTTTGGCACTAACAAGTTTTGAACCTGCGACCTCCATTGTAACAATACAACACCTTACCGTTAGGCCACGGGAGCAGATCTGTCATATTGGCGGAAAAAGGTCTTTTAAATTTTGAACTGTCTGTTGGGCGGGGCCCGAAGGGGGCCAGCCCCCCATCCCATATGACCATGGGCCCATAACTGTGGGCTCAACCCCCTAACCGCCGGGCACGAAATCCGAGATAAACCACGCTCCATGCATAAGCATTTAATGTAACTACAGTTCATTTGGCGGAGATTCTGGCAGGAGCGACAAAATTGGCAGGCCTAACTGGACTCCAACTAAAGTTAGCTGGAGTGTTTCTAGGCATAACTAGAGGAAAACGTTAATTGGCCATAACTTTGGCTAGGAAAGGCGGTTTTGGATGAATTTTTTTTTGATTTTGGGTATTTTCGACCTTCTGAAGCCATTGGTGCAGGTCTTACAGCCATATAAGGTCATTTGTAGAGGTTTTGGAGCCGTGGAAGTTCTAGGAGCCACTAGGGCCCAGTATTGGGAAGACTGTATAGGGTTGCAGGTATCCATTGGAGGTGAACCAGTAGTCAATCCTGAAGGATTCAAGTGTTCTGAATCCATTTTTACCATCTATTCCACCTGTAGATGCTTATATTCAGCTGTATATTCAATTTGAGCATTTAATTAAAACAAGGACAAGCCCATTTGGGAGCTTTGGACCCAGCAGACGTAGCCCAGGAGGGGTGAACTGCTTTATCAACTTCTTTTGCATTTGTGATTGATTTATTTTGCAGAACAAATTCATTTTAGTGTGTTAAACAATAAAAGGAAATAAATCTACTATGCTTAAATGGGTCATGAACAACTGAAAATTTCATTTGTTTTCTTTCTGCAAGACATGGAAATCTTTTAAACATGTATATTTCTGAATTGAATACCTTGCAAACAATTTACAAGTAGTTTCAAATTCAGATCAAGTTGGTATCAGAGCAGGGTTTTGTGCAAAGATCTTCTAACTGTATTGCAAGTATTGATGCTTACCAGGTTGAAACTTAAAAGAGGGGAAGGACAGTTGACTAGAGAACGAGAGAATCCTCAATCAAGGAAGGCCAGAGAGCCATCACCTCCACCTTCAATTTCACCCTGAAGAGTCTCAGCAGAAGCTTCAAGAATGTCTGCACATGAAGGAGAAATTCCTGCAGACATGGATCCAAAAGAAGAAGAAAGAGTCTTCAGAAAGTCTTTCTTGGACCTCACTGAAATGGTGAGGATATTGTACCAAGAAAGAAATGAGAAATTGGCTGGAGAAGGGTCCAAACATCCACATGAAGGAGAGGGCTCTTCAGGAGGTAAGAAGGATGATGATCATTCCAAGAAAGGACATGGAGGAAATGATGATCCACCACCCCCATCGTCACCTTCTTCCTCTTCATCCTCGTCTTCTTCTTCTGTGCATAAGAATAGATCCTCTGGAAAAAGTCCTTTTTTTGAATCTTGATGTAAAATTCGAATTACCTATGTTTAATGGTGAAGTGAATGCAGAAAAGCTTGACAACTGGATTAGGCAGTTGGAAGTTTACTTGAGGATCTAGAATATGCATGATGATGCCACAAAGATTCAGTTGGCTTCTTTGAGAATGGATGGAGCAACATTGGTCTGGTGGGAGGCCAAGACTAAAGAGGAGATCAAGAAATTTGGTAAGGTTACCTTAACATGGCCTGAATTTCTGTTAGCCATTAAAAAACAGTTTTATCCTCTTGCTCACATGCAGAAAGCCATTATGAATTGGCAAAATTTCAAACAACTTAAGGGTCAGAGTGTCCAAGACTACACCCAAGAATTCAGGAGAAGAGCTCTCTTGTTAGGGGTAGATTTACAGACCCAGGGAACCTTACTAAAATACATTGGTGGCTTGCATAGCTACCTTAGACACACCATCTTGATGTTTAACCCTACTAGCCTAGATGAGGTTTGTGTCCAAGCTACCCATTTAGAGGCAAGGGGAAAAAACACATTTGAAGAGGGTAGAAACAAGCCCACCAAAGGGAAAAACAAAGAGAAAACCTCCAAGGGAAAGGGCAAAAAGAATGCATCTGTTAAACAAGAGAGTGAGAAAGTGATATGTAAACACTGTTCTAAACCAGGCCATGAGGAGAAAAACTGTTGGAAATTATATCCTTAAAAAAGACCTCAATCTAACAAATCCAAAGGGAAACAGAAAACTGCTGCCACTACATCTACACCACAGGATTTAGGGGATGATTCAGGTGATGAAACCAAAATTGCAGCCATGGGTTTGAAAAACTTGAAGGGAAAAGAAATTGAAACTCAAGCTAGCACTAGTACCTCAAACTGCCATGTGCAAGCTCCTAATGAGGAAGAAAGAATTGAACTGTTTCATGTGAGGGTGATTTCAAAACATACTAAAATTGACACACTTTTTGATAGTGGGTCACAAGCAAAGCTTATATCAGAGGACTTGGTCAAGCAGCTTAAACTTGAGACCGTTCCACATCCGAAGCCATATCCACTTGGATGGATTTGCAAGGATGCAAATTTACAAGTTTCAAGGAAGTGCACATTGCGCTTTGCAATTACTGCACATTTTATTGTCACAGTTGAACTTGATGTGGTACCTTTTGATACAGCAGGAATTGTTTTGGGAAGTTCTTACTTGTTTGACAGGAAAGCTATCTTTCATCTCCATGAAAACAAATATCATATTTTCAAAGATGGCAAGGAGTTCATTGTTAGAGCTCATCGCAAGAAGACAAATATAGCGATGGTGAATGCAGGACAGGTAAAAAGGTTGGTCAATTCAAGTAAGAATTTTATTCTTCTTATGATTAAGCCCAAGGTTGATGTGAATCATGAGTCACTTGACAATTGTGATCCAAAACTTAAGTCAGAACTGTATGATGTAGTTGATGCATATCATGAGATGTTTCAGGAGCCAACAGGTTTGCCTCCTAAGAGGGAGATTCAGCATGAAATCCATTTGCATCCAGATTGTCCTCTTCCAAACATAGGCATGTACCGCATGTCTATTATGGAGAATGCTAAAATAAAGAAGCAAATCAAGGATTTGTTGGACAAGGGTTTCATAAGGCCAAGTACTTCGCCATGTGGGTCACCGATTGTATTGATTCCAAAGAAAGATGGCACTTGGCGTATGTGTGTTGATTTCAGGGCCTTGAACAAGATAACGGTAAAGAATCGTTACCCACTCCCAAGGATAGATGATTTGCTAGACCAGCCGAAAGATGCTCGATATTTCACTTAGCTAGACTTGCACAGTGGATATCATCAAGTAAGAATTGAAGAAAGTGACAATTGGAAGACAGCCTTTAAAACCAAACAAGGACTCTTTGAGTGGCTTGTAATGCCGTTTGGTTTGTGCAATGCACCTGCAACTTTCATGTGGGTAATTGATGATGTCTTGCGTCCTTTTCTTGATGATTTCATTATTGTCTACTTAGATGACATCTTAATTTTCAGCAAGTCTAGAGAAGATCATGTCATGCATGTTAGGAAAGTACTTGATGTTTTGAAGAAGAATCAGTTATTTCTTAAAATGTCAAAGTGTGAATTTGGAAAGAATTCTTTGGTTTATTTGGGACACATAGTAGGAGGAGGTGCTTTGAGAATAGATCCTGCTAAAATAGAGGCTATTGTGAATTGGCCTACTCCCAAATCCATAACAGAGGTAAGAAGTTTTTTGGGTGCATCTCAATATTGGAGGAAGTTTATCTCTAACTTCTCTTTTATAGAAGCTCCTATGCATGCAGTGACAAGTGTGAAGCATGCTTTCCAATGGGGAGGCAAGCAACAAAAAGCTTTCGAATCTTTGAAAGAAAAGATTAGTTTAGCTCCGGTCCTTGCTTTACCGGATTTGAGACAGCCATTTGAGATACAAACCGATGCTAGTGATTATGCCATGGGTGCAGTTCTTCTACAGCATGGTAAGCCTATTGCTTTTCATTCTGAAATTTTTAATGGTGTTGTTGTAAATTATCCTACATATGATAAGGAGTTGTATGCATTGGTACAAAGCTTCAAAAAGTGGAAACACTATTTGATGGGCAAAGAAACTGTTATACATACCGAACATCAGCCCTTACAGTACTTGCAATCACAAAGCAAGTTACAACAGTCACGACACTTCAGATGGATGGGATTCTTACAACAGTTCCATTTGGTAATAAGGTACAAGAAAGGTACTTTGAATAAGGTTGCTGATATGCTTTCAAGGTCTATTATTAGTGCTGTTACTTTACTTAAGAATGATTCCATTGTACATGATAGTTACATAAAACAATATGCATCTGATGATGACTTTAAAGATGTGTATGCTAACTTGAGTAAAGGGAATCATGTAGAGGAAAATGACTATCACATGCATAACAATTTGTTGTTTCATTTGGGCAAGTTGTGTATACCACAGGGGGAGAGAATAAATGTCATAAGAGAAGCTCATTCTTCTCTTATTGCTGGCCATTTTGGGGTAAGCAAAACAGTTGCACATCTACAGAGGTATTGCTATTGGCCTCGCATGGTAGATTCTGTTTCAAGGTTCATAAGAGGTTGTTCATTATGTGCTACAAGCAAGCCTAGTAATAGGAAGCTTGGCTTGTATACTCCTTTGCCGGTACCTTCTAGACCATGGGAGAGCATCTCTATGGATTTTGTAGGAGGTTTGCCAAAATCTAGAAAGCAACATGATTATTTATATGTAGTAGTTGATCGTTTCAGCAAAATGTGTATACTTATGCCTTGTAAGAAAACTATAACTGCTGAACAAACTGCTGAATTATTTTTTCATCATGTATGGATTCACTTTGGTTTGCCTACTTCCATTATTAGTGACAGGGATTCCAGATTTGTGGGGAATTTTTGGTCCAACCTATGGGAGATGATGGACACAAAGTTGAAGAAAAGTATTGCTTTCCATCCGCAAACAGATGGACAAACCGAAGTTGTGAACAAAACCATTGTGCACCTCTTGAGAGGATATTGAAACAAGCATCCCAAGTTGTGGGATGAACATTTGCACTACATACAACATGCTTACAATCGTGCCAAGCACTCTTCCACAAACACCTCACCGTTTGAAGCTTGTTTTGGTTACTTGCCAAAATCACCTCTTGATTTCATTCTTGAGAAAGATGTTACCATTGAGGGACATAGTGATATTGACAAAGCTCATTCATTCATTGAAAGAATTCATCGAATACATCAGCAAATTCAAGAACAGCTTGAGAAGAGTCAAGGCAAGTACAAGGAAAGACACGACAAGCATAGAGTCGATCACAAGTTTCAAGAAGGGGATGAGGTATGGCTATACATTAGTAAGGAAAGGATGTAAGGAGAAGGTAAAAAGATGAAGCCTATTCGTTATGGTCCATTCAAAATCCTCAAGAAGGTTGGAAATAATGCTTTTCAATTAGATTTGCCTTCCTACATGCAAATGTATTCTGTTGTCAATGTGGAGAACTTACGTTTGTATGAACCTCCTTTGATTGCTGATCATGAAAGTGCTATTCAGCTGCCATCTATAGAAGATTTCTCACCAGAATTCTTAGATGAGCTGAAAGAGGATACAATCCTTGATAGAAGGACACACACTTCAAGGAGGGGCAGTGTAGATTATGTTCGGGTTGGTTTCAAAGGCAGCAAACCGAACAAGGCAAAGTGGATGGAGGTGGACAGAGTGAGGGAGCTGTACCCTCACCTCTTTAACAGGTAGTTGAAGGCTTTTGGGGTCCAAAAGCTTCCCAATGGGGAGGCGTGATCAGGTGCTCATGTCCTAAGTGTCGTAAAAATGCTCAAAATTTAAAATGCTCAGAACTAGTTCAAAGTTGAATGACTGGAAAGTGCTCGTCTTCCTGATTCTGGTGCCACAAACGGTTCGAAAAATGGTTGCTGTATGAGGAAGTTATGGAAAAAAGAAGAATTTGTCAATAACATTGAAAATTTTAATTTTTCAAAAAAAAAAATAAAAAAGGAATATTTCGCAGAATATTCCTTGGAATATTCCAAGGAATATTCCCTTTGCATAGCCAATCACAGGATGCCACGTGGCAGGCCCGGAGGCCACCACGTGGCCCAAGGATGACGTCAGCATATCCAAATGGGCGCATATGAAATTTTTTTGGCACTAGCAAGTTTTGAACCTGCGACCTCCATTGTAACAATACAATGCCTTACCGTTAGGCCACGGGAGCAGATCTGTCATATTGGCGGAAAAAAGGTCTTTTAAATTTTGAACTGTCTGTTGGGCGGGGCCCGAAGGGGCCAGCCCCCCATCCCATATGATCATGGGCCCATAACCGTGGGCTCAACCCCCTAACCGCCGGGCACGAAATCCGAGATAAACTTCCCTCCATGCATAAGTATTTAATATAACTGCAGTTTGTTTGGCGGAGATTCTGGCAGGAGCGCCAAAATTGGTGGGCCTAACTGGACTCCAACTAAAGTTAGCTGGAGTGTTTCTAGGCATAACTAGAGGAAAACTTTACTTGGCCATAACTTTGGCTAGGAAAGGCGGTTTTGGACGATTTTTTTTTTATTTTGGGTATTTTCGACCTTCTGAACCATTGGTGCAGATCTTACAGCCATCTGAGGTCATTTGCAGAGGTTTTGGAGCCGTGGAAGTTCTAGGAGCCACTAGGGCCCAGTATTGGGAAGACTGTATAGGGTTGCAGGTATCCATTGGAGGTGAACCAGTAGTCAATCCTGAAGTATTCAAGTCTTCTGAATCCATTTTTACCATCTATTCCACCTGTACATGCTTCTATTCAGCTGTATATTCAATTTGAGCATTTAATTAAAACAAGGACAAGCCCATTTGGGAGCTTTGGACCCAGCAGACATAGCCGAGGAGGGGTGAAATGCTTTATCAACTTCTTTTGCATCTGTGGTTGATTTATTTTGCAGAACAAATTCATTTTAGTGTGTTAAACAGTAAAAGGAAATAAATCTGCTATGCTTAAATGGGTCATGAACAACTGAAAATTTCATTTGTTTTCTTTCTGCAAGACATGGAAATATTTTAAACATGTATATTTCTGAACTGAATACCTTGCAAACAATTTACAAGTAGTTTCAAATTTAGATCATCAGTAGTTAGGTAGAGAAATAAAATGTGCTCATCAGCTTAATTTGAGCCATTGGAAGTTATAAGGTTAGAATTATATAGTTTTCTTGTCAAAAGAAAAGGAAACAAAGGGTTTGCTAGTTTAAAATGCACCCAATAAAATAAAGAAAAAATATTAGGATAAGTAAAGGGTAAGTAGAAGAAAGATTACAAATGTACAAGGTTGTTAAATCATAAGCACATTTATCATGCTTAATCTTATGTTTCATTGTGCAAGAGAATTTATGAGAGTGAAAGGATGTTCACTAGCTTACTTGATTAACTTCTCCTCATTTCATTTCACCCCCCCCCCCATACTTGCTTACTAATTTCCCCTTTATCCCATCATTTCTTATGAAAATACCCTTTTCCATTCATTTTGACCCTTACCCCTTGGTTTCACACATTTCCCTAGTAAATTACCTTCCAAAGGTCATCCCCCTACCCAAAACCTCTTTTCCCTAGTGTGAAACCCATTCCCCATTGAAAAAATCACCTCCCCCCTTATTAATTTCCCTATTTTAGCTTAGAAAACCATGAAACCCTCTTAACCTAAGTTTTATCGCCCCCACATTATTTAATTAACTCCTCAATTTGTATTTCCCTGACATAAACCTTTTAACCCACCAAACCAGGTGCGGTTAATAAAACCCCACCACAATAAATCCTAGTCCCCACTCCATTAACCAACACATATATTTAATCCCCACTTTGTTTATTAATTAATTACAATTTATTGTAATTAACCCTCGGGGCCCCACAAATCCTGACCCAATTTCCCTCTGTGCATCTTGACTACGCAACAACTGTTAGATCTTCCACCCCCAGATCTGACGGTGCACTTCCATATTGAGCTCATTCCCTCTCTGACCTTTACTAGCTTGAGAGCACGCGAGATTCATGATTTTACCCAGGCCCTATTCTGCTACGTGGCAACTCCAGGTGAAATCACGTGCTCTCAAGGAAATACTGCCTACTTTCCAAAAGTGGTGTGATGGCCCCTGAAACAGCCTCCTCACCAAAAACTAAAACCATCCACTATTCATTGATGAATTCCGTGCCAAATTGTAATCGTTGCCAGTTAAAATGCCAGAGAAGGCCATTTCGACTCATTTCCCTCATTTTCACTATGAATGTTGTCCAACCCTTCTTGTGCCACCTTGAGCCTCTACAACTGAAATCGATCACTGTTAATCTCCTGAACAAGCTTCGGACTCCCAATTCAAGCATCCAATGCATATCTAAAGCCACCGTACCACCTAGAGTCACCATTAAAACCAGTTTGCAGCTTGAACTACAAACTTCCAGGTATTTTGAGAAAAAACCATAACGACCCTCTGAATTTGAAAACGTATAGTTAATTCAAAGAGTAATTAATTGAAATTAATTAATTTTCCCTAAATTGAAGAGTATTTCCACTTGAATACCCAAACCCCTCTTTTGCAAACTACAAATTACCCTCTCACCGCACCAAAGTTTTCAAATCCTCACTTTTACAGCCTATACAAGCCCAATTCACACCCCCACTCCTAAAAATGGCTTCACAGACCTCTCTGGACGTGAGACCTTTGTCAACTTGTCACCTGGACATTGACCATTTGGCACTAGCAGGCAAGGATTTCCAAAAAAAATATACCGCTACCCCAACCTACCTTCTAAAGCTCCACTACTAGAGTAAGGATAGATTCCTAAACCATGCCAATGACATCCATCTGTGGGAATCCAATTTACCCAAATACCTATTCCCAGAAGTCCACCCATTCCCTGATATCATACATTTTTCTCATGCTTGCTATATCCCTAGCCAAAGAGCTATGCCCTAATCAGACCCCTCTGTCCATTGGAGACATATTGGACCTATATATACCCCACCGTATGCTGCCACTATTTTTTCAGAAACTGTTGGACATATAATTGCCATGCTCTCTTGCATCCTAGGATATACCACAGATGAGCATGTGGATGAGGTCATCTTGGCCTTTTTTTCCATTTTTACCCTAGGCAAGCCTCCTGCTATCATGTACAATTATGCTCAGTTCATTGCAGATAGGATGCATGAACAATTTACAAGACTTCCACTGAAAGAGTTTTCAAGTACTCTTTAGTGTTTTTTCACATGTTTTTATATTACCAAGTAGACAAGTCCCCTGTAAACATCCAGAAGTTGGATACCAAGGGAAAAGAGAGATCAGTGGTCTTCTGGACACCCTTGATCTAGAAATAATCCACAGCATTTACCTACAAAGACTTCATAGATTCATTTGTCTACCCAGTCATGAACATGCTGACCAGTAACACTCAACCTAGAATCAGCCAAGAAATCAAGAGGGTGCTATAGTTGGCTAAGAACAACAAGGTGGGAGACTGGTACTTGTACTAGAACCACACTAAAATCAAGGTTTATGGCTACCAATTAGCCCCTTATAAGTTTCCTAAATACCTCCCTATGAGGATATTTGCACTTGAGTATTTTAGACAAATCATCAACTCTGATGAGGTCCACTTCCTATCTGATAGGAAGAAGACCCAGTTTAAAATGAAAAACCAATTGGGCCCATTCATTTGCAATAATAGAGAGGTTGGACCAAAGGTTGACAAGATACTAAAATAGATGAAATTTAGAAACAGCTTCATGTGGCAGTATGACTCTCATGGGGTCACAAATAATCAAGGTCAAATTGGGACCTTTCATCCACCACCAACGAACTGACATTGAACAGTTTGCCAACCAATCTAAGTGGTTGGAAAACACATTTATTGATATGGACAACACAGTTGTGGATGTTGAAAACACGATCATTGATCTAGAAAATCAATTTGACCAGAGTTCTTTCCTACAAGTCCTAGAACTAGGGGAACCAATGAATATTCATCTTGTATTACAGACCCCAGCCAATGAGGAGAAGAACCCAAAGAGGAATAGGGAAGAGACATCTAGTTCTGCCATGGAGACTACAAATGAGCTGTTTGAACTTAGAAAAGGGCCCAAATTGAATCCTGTGTCTGAACAGGAGGAGAACATTGAATCAGTGGAAATAACTGACACTGAAATAATGGGGTAGAGAAGCAAAGACATAGATGCATCAGGTGAAACACAATAGCAATCAACCTCCAACACTCAAATGATTGAGAGACAACAAAGTGTTAAGGTTTCTTCCTTTGTTAGGCCAGCTGATAGAGAAAAGGACATCAAAGACAAATACAAGGAGATAAAGATGAGGAATGAGAATTTGAAGGCAGAGAAATATGCCCAATATTTCAAACATACACCAGCCAACCAGAGCATGTTGATGTCAGCCTTTGACATCAAAGCAGGAAATATGTAGGTATCATTTTTGCAGCCCATTGTTCAGCAACCAAAGACCTCAGCTGATTACAGGAAGATTGAACTTGAGGTGTTGGCCAGAGATGTTCATCCCATTGACCAAATAGAGTTTCATAAACAGGTTGGAGAAATGATTTACTCCACGCTTACAGGAAAGGCCATGGCTACACACAGGCTACGGGATTCACTGGATAATGTAACAATCCAGTATAAATTGGAGAAGGCCTCCTTAGAGGAAAAAGACAACAGGATCAAGACATTGGAGGACTTGGTCATTGAACTGGGCCATGATCCTACTGACATTAAGGCAGCTGAAAAATTGATAAAAAAGAAGAATGAGGATATAACAGCTCTTAATAAACAACTCAAGCTACCTCATTTAAAACACCCACAAACAAAAGAGGTCTTGGAGAGAAAAACCAATCATGAAGAGATGATGGACCTATTACTTCAATTGAATGATTAGTTAAAGGAGGTGGAGAAAGAATTGGATAGCTTGATTCAGCTAAAACAAGCTAGTCTTGATGATGCACTTGCAACTGTTATCCCAACAATTACCATTATTTTACCTTATACTTTGGCAACATCCTTAGCTCCCACAGCTCTGATGGCCACAACACTGCCAGCATCTACACCAACTACATCAGCGACAGGGTCTACAGCAACAGGTTCTACAGGCGATGAAGCAAACAGGTTGGTCAAAGCAATGGAAGAAATGTCCATTCAAACCACTGATATGAGCAGGCTTAAGGAAAAGTGACCAGCCTGGAAACATATTAAAAACTGGCCCATATCATGCACAAAGAAGAACAACAAAAGTCTACAAGGATGAATGAACGAATAAAAATCCTGGAGAAGGAACTGACATTGAAAGAACCTCTAGGTCGGGCTAAAGAGAAACTGTGGGATAATATCATTGACTCTGTCAATGATATTTGGCCATCCATCCAGGTTATTTTTGAATAGATTGATTTAATAAAGTAGGCTACAAAAGCCATTCAAAGAGTCAAAGTAGAACTTGGAGACATGTGAGAGGAAGCTACAAGGATCATTCAATTCCTCAACTCCAATAACAGGTATGATCTACAGGAATTAGAGATACCTGACAGAACAAGTACAATTTTGGATGTTAAAAGGGTCCTCACCAAGAGGAATTTGATGTTAAACCTAGAGGATAAGTGCAAATCATGCAATTGGCCATTGACAGATTCATGGTGAAGTTTGAAATTTTGAGGCAGAAGGGTTTACCAAATCCCTTGGTTATCAACGACAAGTTAATGACACATGAGGACTATAATAAAAAGATCAGAGAAGTGGCAAGAGATTAGGTGAATACTTCATCCATGAAGGGTATACCTACTGGCAAAGTATTGTATCAAACTTTTGAGAATTTTTTTTACCTCCAGTATGAGGTAAAACACCTTTTTGTCAATAAGCCTACTTTTACCAAATATACGGAGGTATATGAGATTTACAAGAATATGCTCAATATCCAATTACCAGATGCTGAGACATGGGAAAAACTAAATGATTTACTGTAGAAATACACAGTAAAAATGTAAAATGTACAGTAAAAGTAAAAGGGCACAATAAAAGCATATTGATAGGTCAGCCAGGTCAAAGTGTATCAGATGAAAGGTCAAAGTAAATAGAAAATCTAGTGTGAAGACCAAACAACAAAGTAGATTAAAAGGCAAAAGATCAAGGCCAACAAAACCTAAATAACAGGGACAACAAGGAGTAGTTCAATAGTTGTCTCTATCTTCTTGCATGAAGATATTTCTTTCTCCTAGATTAGTTCCCAAGATAGTTTTGGATATTTTGTAAATTCCTTTTGTATAAATACTTCATAATTCGAAGTATTAAGGGTGGATTGCTATACATTTGTAGAGTTATTTTGATCTTAAACCTAAGGGTTATTGTCCCAATTTTCAAGTCAATAGACTGGAGAAAGTAATAAGAAGATTGCATTACAGGATTCATGAGATGAGCTATTGTAGTGAAGTATCTTATTTGTCTAATTTTGTTACTTTCTTATGTGTTTCATAAACTTAAATGTTATCTAAATTTGAATGAATTAACTGGAAATTTAACTCAGAATTTGTTTTAAGTACACTCTGCTTTGCACAGTTAATCATTTATATGTCTTCCTCTGATATCTGGATTTGAGAACCCTTAATTTCTCTCCCATCCCAGTTGACCTCTTTCATTTCTCTTCATAATCCAGCCTAAGGAACCCTTAATTTCTCCCTGGATCCGATTGAAAACCATTTCATATCAAGCCTTTGAGATCTGTAGTAACTCCTCTATCTTATCTTGTATACACTATTTTTAGAACTTGATCCAGTCCTATTTGTCTGGCATTTGACCCCATAGCCCAGTGGTAAAAGAAAACCTTTGTTCATCTAAGTAAGTGAGCCCACCACCAAAATCCAAATCAAAACCCAAGCACAATCATAACTAGCCTAAAATCAATTAACTTAAACAAAGTAAAATCATAAAGAGAGCCCTCTCTGAGATTAGGAAGGCTAGATCCTAATTTCCAAAGTTGGTTTGTGATTACCTCTATCATTTCTTTTTTTGACAACTTAGAAGAAATTTTGGAGTGATAACATAATTGGCGACCATACTAGGGACTTCGATCCTCAGTCAAATAAAAATTTAAGGAAACCTTAAAATTTCATCTTGAGCCCCTTAAAGTCATTTTTTATAAGTTGTTCTTACAAAGTTTCATAAAAATAATTAAGAAATTAAAATTGTGTCTCCCAAAAAGACTCACTATACTAGGGAAAATCCAGACCAAACCCTGCTAATATAGTTGATGACCCAGACATAATTTTAAGAAAACGAAAAAAGGTAGAAACTCAAGAAAGTAGTAGCCAGTTAGTTAAAGAAAGTTTACTCCATGAGGAGTTGTCAAATTTAGAGGAAATTCCATTTGATTTGTCATTTGATCTCTCATACTTTAGAACTAAATCAGAGCATGCAATTCATGAAACTGTGTTAGACCCTAATTTTATTCAATTCATTGAGTCAAGAAAGGTGCCTATACATCCAAATTTAGATAATTTTGTGTTGGATACTTTTGACAGGTTATAAGCTTTAACCTCCACATTAATAAGCCATATAGATGATGCTTACCTTCAACAATCAGTTGAACTAGCTGCCCTTACTGCTGATGCCTCTGAAATTTATGTACAGTCTTCAAATACCGTAAATAAACCTACATTTACTACCACCTCACCAATTGTATCCACCACAGTCCATTCCCCTAAACCAATCATTCATCAGCTTCCTATCCAACCAAACTTCTCATCCTCATCTAGTTCATCTCCATCTATTTCAAGCCCTCCCTCAAGTACCAACACTTTACCCCCTAGTCAAGCCAAAATCCAAGCCATGGCAGACCGATATGCACCTTTGGTTTTACCAGCACAACTCCATGCCATGCCCCAATATTATCAAAGAAAAATCTTTTTGTTTGATGCTATTTGTCAGTGTACTGCCCAATAACATTCGAACAAAATGATTGACTATTTTGAGTTGCATGAGATAGATGAATCTGATGTCTAAATGAGGTTGTTTGCCCAAACATTAATTGGGGATGTTAAGAAATGGTTCAAAGCTTTACCTGCTAATCATATTGCAGATTTAGCTACTTTTCTTAGATTATTCATTGATAGATGGGAGAGAAAGAAAAACCCTCCGCAAATACTTTCTGAAAATGATAACATTAGAAGAGCTCCTAATGAGTTAGTTCAAGATTATTGTACTAGGTTCCCTACTAATCTTAAGCCTTCACCACACCTAGCATTAATCAAATTCCATGATGGTTTTGACACTGACATATCATACCAGTTAAGGGGAAAAAACCCTGAAACATTGGAACAAATGTAAAGTAATACTGTTAGTGTAGAGGCCAACCTTTTAGCCAAGAAAGTTAGAATGAGAAATGAAAAGAGAGTTGTCATTAAAGAGGAAAATTACACTTCTTATGGTAAAATAGATAGTTTGGAAAATAGTGTAGAGAGAATAATTGATAGATTAGAAAACATGGAAAGAAAAACTCAGTGGGAGAATCAACAACCACCCCCAATAAGAAACTCCAACTTCAGAAAGAACCCTAACACTGGAAAGAATGCTATACCAGATCAACAAATTAGGCCACCCTTCCAGGAGAACTAGGCTGAGGGTTCACAGAGCCATGAAGGAGAGGATGAAACCCAGATAAACTTATTAGGAGTAAAAAATGAAGATGTTGTTTTTATTACTCAAGAAGAACAGGAATTATATATGCTGCAACAATTGCAATTAGAATCTGGGGAATCCTTCGAATTTAAACAGGGCTATGAATATGGCATATATGAGGTTCACAAACAATATAGCTTAAGAAGTAAAAAGAACAATGAAGCTCCCACTAAAATATAAATCTAGACCCAAACTAAAAAGATAATAGAAGCTCTCGTCACTAAAATTTTACAAATCCTTCCTAGGGTAACACAGGAGACTTCTAGCCCAAAAATTGTGGATATAACTTCATCCAAAACTCAAACTAGAATAGTCACTCAAAAAATTCCAAATAGGAGTAATAAAAAAAAAACTATTAAAACATAGACTGAAATTCCAAGTACTGAAAAACAAGATAAAAACACAGACTGCATTTGCTAAGGAAGATCGCATCCAAACAAGAAAATATCAACTGCCTTTCAACCTCAAGACTGAAATAGAAAAATTGAAATTATCATTCCCTTTGACTGAGCTAGTGAAAAATGAATCCTATAGATCATAGATCAAAGAAACTTTAAATATAGGTGAAGGAGAAGATGCATTCAATTTGAATGATGATCAACTTGAGTTATTGTTTGGCCCTGAGGTAAATGGTACTCATCAGCAAGGAGGAATCCCTCCTTTCTACATTAGCCTAAACATTCATGACAAAGTATTACATAATGCTATGCTAGACTCAGGGGCATCCCATAACTTGATGCCAATAGCAATCATGGAGAGACTAAACTTAGATATCACCAGACCATATAAGGACTTGTTTTCCTTTGAATCTAGTCAAGTTAAATTCCTTGGCTTGATTAAATATTTATGTGTAACTCTAGTCCAATGCCCAACAAAGAGTATTGTGATGGACATAGTAGTTGCAGACATCCCACCCAAATATGGAATGTTGTTATCTCGCTCACGGGGGGAAAAATTGCAATCCTTACAATTAGATATGTCATATGCCACCATCTTTGTTTTTGGTCAACAAAGAAAACTTTATAGAGAGACCTTGATGAAGTACATGGTGAGTAGTGAAGAAAAACCACAAAACTTCCCTATATACTCCATGCATTTTGATATGGAATATTTCATCTTGTACAATTCAGACCATAAAAAAAAGGAAATCACAGCTGTAGAATAGAAATACAAAACAGTTGACAGTGAAAACTTTTTTCATGAATCACTATGGAATTTGGATTTTGATGGATCTGTGAATAGACTCGGAGCAGGAGTAGGAGTGCGGATCCACAATATGGAGAATAATCATGCCGAAGGTCATGCATTCAGGTTAAATTTTAAATGCACAAATAACATGGTAGAGTATGAAGCTCTGATCTTAGGATTACAAATGGTTAGAAAACTTGGATCCAAGAGTGTTTCTATACTGGGAGACTCAGAATTGATTATTAAATAAATTAATGGTGAATACTTTGTGAATAATCCTAGACTAAGTCAATATATAGAGACTGTCCCAGATTTTATCAAAGACCTTCTGGAAACAAATTTTGCTGCCATTCCTAGAAAACAGAATATGCAGGCCCATAGTCTAGCCACTTTTGCTAGTGCTTGCAAATTTCCCTTTTAGTCCAACCATCAGTACACTGCAGAAGTGAGACATAGGCCTGTCATACCGGACAATTTGAAGTATTGACAGATTTTCTCATAGGATTCCCAAATTTATGACTTCATGAATGTTGAAGGTGAGTTTCAGAATTTTAATATAGATGCAGATTGTACAGTAGACAATTACATAGATAGTGGGATAGATGTAAATATTTTAGATATAGCTAAACCCACCAATTTCACAAAATTAGAAGTAGATAACTTAGAAAATGTAGAAATAGAAGAAATGATGAATGATGATCCTAAAATTCTTAATCTTAAAATTAATTTTTTGCCTAAGGGATTTGTCCCCTTAGAATATTTGTTTGATTCCAACGATGTAGCTAGGAAACTTAAAATGGAGCCTTTGAGAGCAGATATAAAAGAATGTAACATAGGAACTGAAGAAAAACCTAAACTCGTTAAATTATTAAAAGCCTTACCTCCAGAGGAATAGGTTAAATACATAAATCTATTTAAAGAGTTTCGAGATGTTTTTGCCTAGAGTTATGAAGACTTGAAGTCTTATGACACCAATATAATTCAACACAAGATACCTATCATAAAGGATCATAAACCTTTTAAACAGAAACTTGGGAGAATTAATCCAGTTCTTATGCCATCTATTGAGAAAGAAGTCAAAAAAATGTATGATGCCCAAATCATAGCTCCCATTAGATATTCAGAATGGGTTTTAAACTTAGTCACTACTAGGAAGAAGACTGGAGAAATCAGACTTTGTGTTGATTTCAGAAATTTAAACAAGGTCTCATTAAAAGAAAACTATCCTTTACCAAAAATGGACCATATCCTTCAAAGGGTAGTAGGCTCATCCATAATTTCACTGCTTGATGGATTTTCTGGATATAAACAGATCTTAGTTCAACCAGAGGACCAAGCCAAAACTGCATTTACTACTCCTTGGGGTACCTTCATGTATTTGAAGATGCCTTTTGGATTAATGAATGCAGGAGCAACATTTCGAAGAGCTATGGATAAAGCTTTTGCCAAGGATATCCATGACTTCCTAGTGGTTTACCAAGATGACCTCACAGTATTTTCTAAATATAATAATGAACACCTAGATCACCTGAGAACAGTTTTGGTTAAATATTAGAAAATTTGGAATTTCCTTAAATCCAAAAAAGACACTCTTTGGTCTAGAAGAAGGTAAATTGTTGGGACATATAATATCCAAAGATGGAATTAGAATAGATCCTCCTAGAATAGAGGAAACCTTGACCATCACCCATCCTAGAAACATCAAATAGTTACCGTCATTTCTAGGCAAATTTATTTAGGATATTGATCCGGATTTTAAACAGGAACGCAACAAATTACAGAGATAACCATAAATACAGAGATGCGATAACCATAAAAATAGAGATGCAGCGGAAATAATACTTCATTTCATTACTGTAAAATATTGAAATATGCTTACAAATAGAAATGGAAAGAAACCAGCTAGGGCGATGGTAGCTTATCTCTGAGAAGAGATGTGGCGGCTACATGCCTCTGAACTGTTCCGAACTATATTACAATGAGGCTCGAAGGCCTATTTATTGTTGAGAAACAATGGAAAACCCTTCACATACCGAAACCTAACCCTAGAAGATGAAACGCCAAATTGTGGGCCCCGTTTGGGTAAATTGGTACATCAATTTCCCGGGGTCGTAACTTTGGCATACGATCTCCGTTTGACGCGTACGATAGCTCGTTAGAAAGATCTATCCGAGTACTACCACTTTGGGGGGCACCACTTTGGGGGGCAACATAGGGCTCGGTCGCCCCAGAATTCCAAAAAAAACGTCGTTTAGGGCCTCAAAATGGCTCCGGAAGTTCAGGACCCGAAAAACTGCTAAAAATAGTAAACTGTGCTACAATTAAGGAAACTGAAAATGCTGAGAAAGACAATGGTGGGGGTCCAGGTGGACCTGGCAGGTGGCCACCAATATCCACCTGGATCATTCCTCCCCCCTTAGGAAGCAATGGTCCCCATTGCGTTGAGTTCCTCCATCTGCTGAACTTGCCCTGCAATCTCTGATGTGTCCAGTGATGGTGGGAAGCATGGTCGACGATGGTCCACATTGAACATTTGGTGCAGGCGAAGGAACGGAGGAATGATGTGCTCCAAAGCATTGTTCCCCATAGCCTTGGTACTGCTGTAAGGACCATGTCGGTGTGGTCTGAGCTTCTGATGGGTTCTGGTAAGGCGTTCTTTCTGTCGATGCCACCAGACATTGTTGCCCACCTGAAACTTGTGTGGTACCCCTTTGGGTGAGGAGAAGTTGTTCCTGTGTTCTGTCATGACCGTATCCCTTTTCTGCTGCTGCTGAGTGGAGGAACCCTTTGCAGGGGTCATGGATGTAGCAACGATCTTCCCCTTATTTTGGGAGTGAACCAGACAGATGAATTTCCTGGTCTGTGATATGAGCTTGCTGCCTTTCTTGGTAGTGATCAAGGATGTGGCAGTACGTGGGGCTACCTCTGGTATCCTGTATAATGAATTATTCAAAGAAATAATGACAACACGAGGCCTTGACTCATACACAGCATGTCGCCTCCATAAGTATGGCTGGCCTAATAGTACATCACAAACATCCAGAGGTGTAACATCACACAATACCTCGTCTGTGAAGGGTTTGATGCTGTAGGGAAGGCGGCACTGCTGGCGAACTTTCAGATCTCGTCCTTCATGAAGCCACCCGATACTGTATGGCTGTGGGTGTGGTGTAGTCGGTAGGCCCAACCGCTTCACGACCTCTGCTGAAACCAGGTTCTTTTGGCTACCACTGTCGACAATGAATTGCAACGGTGAACCCTTCACCCACATCTGTGAGTGGAAAAGACGCTCCCCCTCTTCTGGATCTTCGGGCTCATTTTTCTTGATCTTGGCAGTGGCAACAGTGGCGCTGGGATCCGCATCAATGATCTGCTTCCCTTTGCCATTCCCCTTGTCGGGTTCTGGCTCAGGGTCAGAATATGCATCTGATTCGGAAGCCTTCAACTCGGCCACCAACGACTGCTTGGTCCGACACTCACTTGTGTTATGAGTGGGACTCTTGTGGAACTCACACCACTTTCCTGTGTCCTTCTTCGGTTTCGTGGTGTTGTTCTTTTCTTGTGGCTTCGACGGGTTATCTTGGGTCACCCCGTCTTGGCTTTGTCCTTTGGGCTTCGGATTTGTAGATCCAAAGTCTCGCTTCTTCTGTTTGAACTTTTGCTCGATTTTGACAGCGTATCGGTATGCTGTGCCGAGTGAGGAGATGTTCAAGAACACCATCTCTTCTTGGATGTATTTGTGCAGGCAGCCGCGGTATTTGAGTACCAGATGCAGCTCAGAATCTTTGATACCCAACTGTGTGCGAAGGGTATGAAAAATGTTTGTGAACTCCGGCACATCTTGGTCTCGTCCCTGTCGCAGTGTGGTCCATTTGATGTATTTGTCCTCATAGCTTCCAACAGGGTAGTACTGCTCTTTGATGGCATCCCGGAAGTCATTCCAAGTGGGTGCGGCTGAAAATAGTGAGCCTGTATTTTCATCCTTCTGCTCGCAGTAGGTTTCCCACCAGTCCTTGACGTGGGGGGCTGCTTTGAGAAGAGCAAAAACAATCTTTTCCCGACTTGAAAATTCATGAACAGAAAAATACCCATCTAGCAGATTTAACCATTTATCTACGGCATCTGCGTCTATTTGACCCTCGAATATGGGGATTTCAAAATTAACTTGTACCTTGAAGGGTGTGGCATTTCCAGAGTCGCTGTTGGAAGCCGATGCGTCGCCTCTGGCTAGCCGCTGAAGGATCTGCGCAAAGTTATCCATCATCGCGTTCCGTTGTCGCTCGAGGGCTTCTTCGAGCAAGATTTTGATAGGATCTCCTGCCCCCTCGTCTTTCTTCTCATCCGCCATGGGAGGCTGTCGGGATTTTCGAGGCCGGTCTTGCAAAGGTTCGACCAGTTCAAGCCCTAACTCCTTATATCCCGACCTCGTTGGGGACATGCAAAGAAAAACAGAGAAAAAGCAGACCGCTCTGATACCACTGATCCGGATTTTAAACAGGAACGCAACAAATTACAGAGATAACCATAAATACAGAGATGCGATAACCATAAAAATAGAGATGCAGTGGAAATAATACTTCATTTCATTACTGTAAAATATTGAAATATGCTTACAAACAGAAATGGAAAGAAACCAGCTAGGGCGATGGTAGCTTATCTCTGAGAAGAGATGTGGCGGCTACATGCCTCTGAACTGTTCCGAACTGTATTACAATGAGGCTCGAAGGCCTATTTATTGTTGAGAAACAATGGAAAACCCTTCACATACCGAAACCTAACCCTAGAAGATGAAACGCCAAATTGTGGGCCCCGTTTGGGTAAATTGGTACATCAATTTCCCGGGGTCGTAACTTTGGCATACGATCTCCGTTTGACGCGTACGATAGCTCGTTAGAAAGATCTATCCGAGTACTACCACTTTGGGGGGCACCACTTTGGGGGGCAACATAGGGCTTGGTCGCCCCAGAATTCCAAAAAAACGTCGTTTAGGGCCTCAAAATGGCTCCGAAAGTTCAGGACCCGAAAAACTGCTAAAAATAGTAAACTGTGCTACAATTAAGGAAACTGAAAATGCTGAGAAAGACAATGGTGGGGGTCCAGGTGGACCTGGCAGGTGGCCACCAATATCCACCTGGATCATTCCTCCCCCCTTAGGAAGCAATGGTCCCCATTGCGTTGAGTTCCTCCATCTGCTGAACTTGCCCTGCAATCTCTGATGTGTCCAGTGATGGTGGGAAGCATGGTCGACGATGGTCCACATTGAACATTTGGTGCAGGCGAAGGAACGGAGGAATGATGTGCTCCAAAGCATTGTTCCCCATAGCCTTGGTACTGCTGTAAGGACCATGTCGGTGTGGTCTGAGCTTCTGATGGGTTCTGGTAAGGCGTTCTTTCTGTCGATGCCACCAGACATTGTTGCCCACCTGAAACTTGTGTGGTACCCCTTTGGGTGAGGAGAAGTTGTTCCTGTGTTCTGTCATGACCGTATCCCTTTTCTGCTGCTGCTGAGTGGAGGAACCCTTTGCAGGGGTCATGGATGTAGCAACGATCTTCCCCTTATTTTGGGAGTGAACCAGACAGATGAATTTCCTGGTCTGTGATATGAGCTTGCTGCCTTTCTTGGTAGTGATCAAGGATGTGGCAGTAGGTGGGGCTACCTCTGGTATCCTGTATAATGAATTATTCAAAGAAATAATGACAGCACGAGGCCTTGACTCATACACAGCATGTCGCCTCCATAAGTATGGCTGGCCTAATAGTACATCACAAACATCCAGAGGTGTAACATCACACAATACCTCGTCTGTGAAGGGTTTGATGCTGTAGGGAAGGCGGCACTGCTGGCGAACTTTCAGATCTCGTCCTTCATGAAGCCACCTAATACTGTATGGCTGTGGGTGTGGTGTAGTCGGTAGGCCCAACCGCTTCACGACCTCTGCTGAAACCAGGTTCTTTTGGCTACCACTGTCGACAATGAATTGCAGCGGTGAACCCTTCACCCACATCTGTGAGTGGAAAAGACGCTCCCCCTCTTCTGGATCTTCGGGCTCATTTTTCTTGATCTTGGCAGTGGCAACAGTGGCGCTGGGATCCGCATCAATGATCTGCTTCCCTTTGCCATTCCCCTTGTCGGGTTCTGGCTCAGGGTCAGAATATGCATCTGATTCGGAAGCCTTCAACTCGGCCACCAACGACTGCTTGGTCCGACACTCACTTGTGTTATGAGTGGGACTCTTGTGGAACTCACACCACTTTCCTATGTCCTTCTTCGGTTTCGTGGTGTTGTTCTTTTCTTGTGGCTTCGACGGGTTATCTTGGGTCACCCCGTCTTGGCTTTGTCCTTTGGGCTTCGGATTTGTAGATCCAAAGTCTCGCTTCTTCTGTTTGAACTTTTGCTCGATTTTGACAGCGTATCGGTATGCTGTGCCGAGTGAGGAGATGTTCAAGAACACCATCTCTTCTTGGATGTATTTGTGCAGGCAGCCGCGGTATTTGAGTACCAGATGCAGCTCAGAATCTTTGATACCCAACTGTGTGCGAAGGGTATGAAAAATGTTTGTGAACTTCGGCACATCTTGGTCTTGTCCCTGTCGCAGTGTGGTCCATTTGATGTATTTGTCCTCATAGCTTCCGACAGGGTAGTACTGCTCTTTGATGGCATCCCGGAAGTCATTCCAAGTGGGTGCGGCTGAAAATAGTGAGCCTGTATTTTCATCCTTCTGCTCGCAGTAGGTTTCCCACCAGTCCTTGACGTGGGGGGCTGCTTTGAGAAGAGCAAAAACAATCTTTTCCCGACTTGAAAATTCATGAACAGAAAAATACCCATCTAGCAGATTTAACCATTTATCTACGGCATCTGCGTCTATTTGACCCTCGAATATGGGGATTTCAAAATTAACTTGTACCTTGAAGGGTGTGGCATTTCCAGAGTCGCTGTTGGAAGCCGATGCGTCGCCTCTGGGTAGCCGCTGAAGGATCTGCGCAAAGTTATCCATCATCGCGTTCCGTTGTCGCTCGAGGGCTTCTTCGAGCAAGATTTTGATAGGATCTCCTGCCCCCTCGTCTTTCTTCTCATCCGCCATGGGAGGCTGTCGGGATTTTCGAGGCCGGTCTTGCAAAGGTTCGACCAGTTCAAGCCCTAACTCCTTATATCCCGACCTCGTTGGGGACATGCAACGAAAAACAGAGAAAAAGCAGACCGCTCTGATACCACTGATCCGGATTTTAAACAGGAATGCAACAAATTACAGAGATAACCATAAATACAGAGATGCGATAACCATAAAAATAGAGATGCAGCGGAAATAATACTTCATTTCATTACTGTAAAATATTGAAATATGCTTACAAACAGAAATGGAAAGAAACCAGCTAGGGCGATGGTAGCTTATCTCTGAGAAGAGATGTGGCGGCTACATGCCTCTGAACTGTTCCGAACTGTATTACAATGAGGCTCGAAGGCCTATTTATTGTTGAGAAACAATGGAAAACCCTTCACATACCGAAACCTAACCCTAGAAGATGAAACGCCAAATTGTGGGCCCCGTTTGGGTAAATTGGTACATCAATTTCCCGGGGTCGTAACTTTGGCATACGATCTCCGTTTGACGCGTACGATAGCTCGTTAGAAAGATCTATCCGAGTACTACCACTTTGGGGGGCACCACTTTGGGGGGCAACATAGGGCTCGGTCGCCCCAGAATTCCAAAAAAACGTCGTTTAGGGCCTCAAAACGGCTCCGGAAGTTCAGGACCCGAAAAACTGCTAAAAATAGTAAACTGTGCTACAATTAAGGAAACTGAAAATGCTGAGAAAGACAATGGTGGGGGTCCAGGTGGACCTGGCAGGTGGCCACCAATATCCACCTGGATCAGATATTCTTTTCAAATTTAGTAGAATTGATTAGAGAACTAAATAAAATGTTAAGAAAAGATTCAACACTTAAATGAACAGTGGAGGAAAAACAGTACTTTGAAGTCATCAAAGAAGCCGTAACCAAACTCCAGTCCTTATAAGTCCTGATTTTCAGAAAGATTTTATAATTTTTTTCTTTTGCTTTAGAACACACTATTGCAACAGTCTTGTTGCAAAATAATGACCAGGGATATGAATAACCAATTGCATTTTTCAGTAAATCCTTAAGAGATGCCACACTCAAATACAACATAATGGAAAAGCAAGCACTAGCTTTAGTAAAGACTATCAAAGATTTCAGCGTGTATATTTTGTATTCTCACATCATTGCTTATGTTCCAAACTCAGTAGTAAAGGAAATTTTGACACAAATGGGCTTGAAGGAAAGAGAGGCAAATGGATTGCCACTATTTTGGAATATGACATAGAAATAAAGTCCACTAAACTTATCAAAGGCCAAGGTTTAGCCAAACTCATGGCTGAATCAAATTGTCAGGCCCTAGATATAAATTTCAGTGGTGCCCTTGATGATCAGGAAGAGATGGGGACTCCACAGATCAGTGAACCTTTTACAGATTCACCTTGGTATGTAGATATCATATTTGTATTACTAAATTTACAAAATCCTCATGGTTTATCTAGAACTAAAGCTAGATTTTTCAAAATGAAATAAATGAGATATTGTATCGTAGATAATACTTTATTTTGGAAAGACAATGGTTGTATTCTTTTAAATTGTTTACTGAAAGATGAAGCTGATAAAATTATGCAAGAAATTCATGCAGGAGATTGTGGAGGAGACTTGTATTGGAAGACTACTATTGACAAAATTCTTAGGGTTGGTTTTTACTGGCCCACTCTTTTTGCAGATGTTAAGAAACATGTGACCTCCTGTCATAAGTACCAAATATTTGAGAGAAAAATAGAGCTTTTATCTTTACCTCTCAAACCCATCTCCACAAAAATTCCATTTCAACAATGGGGGTTAAACTTCATTGGAGAAATACACTTAGCCTCCTCAACGCAGCATAAATGGATTTTGACAGCCACTGATTATTTTACCAAATGGATAGAATCCATCCATTCTAGACAAGCTACAAACTCTGTCATTATCTCATTCCTAGAAAAAAATATTTTATCAAGATTTGGATGCCCCCAAAAGCTCATTACTGATAATGCAGTTGCTTTTAAGTCCAAGAAGATGGTAGAATTCTATAAAAAATACCACATCACCCTTGGCCATTCCACTCCTATTACCCTCAAGGTAATGAACTTGCAGGATTCTCTAACAAAAGCCTTGTCAATATCATTAATGTTAGTGTCAGTATCTTCATCCCTCCATTAGTGATCAAATTTCCCTTTTTGCATGCATATTAGGTGTCCCATTCAATCAGCTGCATTCCATTAGGTCATGGATAAATTGATGGTAGTGGTTCATTGGCAATTTCCCTCATGGCATTTACCTGCTGGCATGTTTTCACATGTTTAGCTCATTTACTGTCATTTTGTGTCATTTCATTTGCAAAAGGCAGTTTTAGGGTTTTAGTCTCACTAGGTCTAGGGTTTGCCACCATGGTCATCAAAAACTCAATAAAAGGTCAACAAGCACATGAGGAGGTTTTATAAGTTCATAAAATTATAAATTTACTGATGATATGCTTCATAAATGGTTTTTACCTCAAAACAGAGTTTTGAGGTGAAAACGGGGTTTTTTCCATTTCATGTACAAATTTTATGTAATTTCAATGTTTCTATATGTAATAAGTTCCAGCTACTGCCCTTGGTCACCTTGCCAACTCCAGCCACTGCAAGAAACAAAAACATCAATGCATTAGTTCATCAAGTGATCAAGAAGAGTCAAACTGCAAAATGAAAAACAGAGTTTTTAAATTAAAGTGAATAAGACTTTAGAAAAGTGGGTTTGTTAAATGAAAAATTAAATCCAAGGGGGAATAAAACTCATCTATGTGTTTGAGAGTCTTCATTTTTTGCAAGTGAGTGAGCTCAAAGGGAAAAATCGTGTTTTTGGGAGAAAGAGGCGAAATTGAGCAAAAAATTAGAAATTTCACTGGCGCTACACAGCTGGGCACTGACGCTACACACTTGCCTGGCACTACGCACCATGCGCAGGTTCTACATTGAGTTTTTGTCGGGCGCTATGCATACAAAGTGTGCTACGCACCTGCTCGTTGAGCTTCAAAACGAATTTCATCACTTTCCTCTGCCTCAAATTTTATAATTGGCATCTTAACAAGTAAGTAAAGCCTCACATCTGGTCTAGCAAGGGATTTTTTCATCAGTGGTGATGATTTGTGTGTCTAAAAACTAAACCATAGCTGTCTCTAAATTGTCTTGCAAAATTTGCATAGGGTATTGTCTTCTGCTGTTTTTATTCCCCTTTGATTATTTTTCTTACACCCCATTCCCTTACACTAAATTTCCCTAAATCCCTTCCTCTTTCCCTCTCCCAAAATCATTGGCACTCATTCCCTATTACAAAACCCTAACCCTATACATTCCAAAACCCTAATTCCCATTTCCTATTCCCTCATTACATTCATTCCACCATCAAAACCCTCATTTACAGTCATAATATTAGTCATTCCCTCATTTCCCAAAAGAAAAACAACAATCACTTCCTACAAACATTACTCACCCTCATACTTTAAAAATCTCTTCATACTCATCATTTTTCACTCCAAATTTGTAAGTATGGAGACAGACTCAGCATATGAGAGGGATGATGAAACTGTCAGTGATTCTTCCCAAGAGGCTCATGTACCAAGAAAACCACATAAAGGAGGAAAACATATCCGGGAGGAGCCCACCACTCTTACAAAATTACTTGCTTGCCCTCTTGCAGTAACCTGTTTTAAACATCAGTCTTGTTATCAGTTTTGTGAAATGGTGGAGAGGGTGAAATATCACCATGAGCTTGCTAGGTTATTTGTTCTTCATCTTCACAATGGCCAGGTGAACCTAGCTAGTGTCTCTTTCACCTTGACACTTGAAACCATTGCAATAGCAACAAGCATCCCTAATGTGGGTGAACAGTGGAATAAGGGGCAGAATGTGGGTAGAGAGCATTATGAGCCTTACATCAAGGCTAGTTATCAGAGGCAAATCAGCAGGGTCTTTCCTTTCAAATACTTGCAGGATATTTATGCTCCACTCATAAAACTCATCATCAAATATTTTACCTGTGAAGGGAGATTTTCCTATCTATATACATAACATGTCAGATTGCTGATGCACTTCACAAGAGTGAGGATGATGAACCTCCCATACTTTATATGCAGGAACATTAAGAAGATTGATCTATATGTGCAAAGGAAACCTCTTCCTCAGCAGTTCAGCAGCATTTACCATTTCTCATTAATTAAAATTGTCACCAGTTACAGGAAAAGAGTTTGTCACATTCGGCATGCAAGGAATTTGATTCTATTATTCACAACATTTTTGAGATTTTCATTTTGATTTATCTTTGTTAACTAAAAATTGGAAATATGATGTTTTAATCAATCCATCTCATCATGATCCTAGTTGTGATGACTGTCATTCAACTTCCCATTTTCTCATCAGCACATCAAATGACGATTTTGTTACATCCTTTGATCTTTATGGTTTAACATATTATTATTCAGGTATTTGTCAATCAGTTGAGGCATTTCAAGCTTTTATGATGCTTATGTCAGGTCCTCACTATCGTGGCAAGCCTACTAAATATGATCAGATCCATTTTCCCTTGTAATATTCTTGTCCTGATCCCACACCCTTAATTGAAAATTCATCTTTTCAAACATTTTAGGATTCTCAAGAGGACTATTCTGAGTTTCATGATCCAATCACTAAATGGATAGAGCAATCTTACCTAGCAAGCTCCTTCATCAATAAAAGGTTTCGATATTTATTCATGCTTGAAGATGAAGATAAGTTTGCAAGAAGTTTCCAAGGCTTTTTTAGATGTGATCTTCATCGAAAAGGTAAGAAAGTGAATTGTTTAAAAGTAGTAACTATGACATATATTTCTACTAATAGGAAATACCTTCAGTTTTTTGTGCAAGTTATACAAGCTCTTATCTTTTCCATTTCACATTGTTTTATATTTGTTTTAATTTCTCGCATCTTTTTGTATGTAGGTTGGGAGAAACTACGATGGCTACGTTAGAAATTTCATTATACGTGATCTTGACCTTCTAGCTAGTTAGGTTAGGAGTAGGCATAATTTCATGTTAGTTTTCCTTGCACATGCATATTGTATTCCCTTTTTGTAGTCTTTCATTTTCTTTCTAAATTTTTTCTTGCATCCTTTTTTCGGTTTAGGTTCCTTTTGTTTTGTTCTTTTGATTTTGGGTTTCTTGTTGTGTATTCTCTCTTTTCATGTTTTGTTGAATAAGACTTCACATGAAGGATTCCCTTTGGCTCAAAGAATAATGTGGAAAAATAGAAAAGGGATTTGTGACACTACAACATTTGGCTAACTTTCTATCCTTCTTCTTCGTCTTGGTCACATATTTTGGGTCAGTGATGTTCTGATAGAAAATAAGATCCTTGCATAAGGAAAGCTTTGTGTTGAGCCATGATATCAGTGTCTATCTAGGAAACCTTATTCCTTCACTTGGTTCTTTATGTTTTGGTTTTTTCAAGCTGATCCAATCAAGTAGAAAATGACAAAGGAGAAAATCAGAACAAGAAAACCAATATCAGAGGTCTTACATATGCTTCTCTAAGGAGACAACTTCCTATGCTCTCAATAATTCAGGATCCCTCTTCCGCTCATGAAATGAATAAGTGTTGATGAACAGTTTTATATCGAATAAATAAATAAAGGAAAAAGAAGAGAAAGACTTCCTGCGTAGGGAGGTGAAGCAAGCAACTCCGTCGGGGTATTGTATAGGCTTGTTGGCAGTAGACCAATGTTTGTGTCCCTAAAGTGAATCCATCGGGGTACTTTACAAGCTTGCTGGCATCAAAGCAACATTAGAGATGAAAAACTATACTTTGAAAATCTAAAGCTCGCAAACTTCATTACCCTTTCCCAATTCAAAACATTGTGTGATGGTTAATCTTATGTTTATGTTCAATTGAGAAAAGGAATAAAGGGGACAATGTTCATTCATGGGGTAAGTAGGGAAGCTGTGGTAATCCAAATGATGAATCAATAGTCCTTGAATAACTAGAACTTGCATAAATAATTTACCAAGGCAGAGAATCTAGAGTTCTACCAGTGTGTCACCAAGTGTCGTCATTGTGACAAAAACCCTCCAAAATGTTTCCTACACTCAAATTTTGGAGCCTACTGCATGTTGAAAAGTGTAACTATGTTTGATCTTCATAATGACATGCAATTATGATTTTATGTAATGAGATGTAAATAAGAAAAATAAAATTATTATATTGACTTGTTTCATGTGTTTCATGAGCAAGGGATTTTGTTTTTGAGTCAAGACTCCCATTGAGATTATTTAGGATTTATTTATAATCTAGTCATAAAATGTTAGAGTCATTGTCATGTAAATGAAGTCATGTTACACTTTGTAAAAGGTAAATCTTGTCCATGTGAAGTATATTCCAAAAAAATGTCACCTAACCTCTTCAATTCAACCTACAAACGATGAAGAAACTATTAGATAAAGTCGGCCTAATTCCAACTATCAATTTGGCCTAAAGACCCAATGAAGAGGTGTATAAATAGAAGAACTTAGCTTCCATTCAAAGCAAGTAACTCGATCTAAATTCGGTCTAGAAATAAGTACAAAGAAAGGGTGGAAAGGAGTGCGAAGAAGGAGTTGTGAAGAAAAGTATGAAGTTTCTTTTGGGATACTATCTTCTGAGTATAGCAAAGTTTCTTTTGGGAAATGTGAAGTTAGGGTAACGAAGTTTCTTCTGGGTAGTGTGAAGTTAGGGCAATGAAGTTTTTTCTTGGAAACGAAGTTTCTTCTAGGAAAGTAAAAGAAGAGGTTTCTTCTAGGGTAGCAAGAGAGGGATTCTTTTGAGAGGTTGAAGTAAATATCTAGAGATCGAGTTTCTCTAGAGGAAACCAGTGAAGACCTAGAGACTGATATTCTCTAGGGAATTCCAAGAAGGAGTAGTATGAAGGATAGAGATCAAACTTCTTTAGAAGGATCTGAGGAGAGAAGTTATAGATTAAAAAGAAAGGCGAAGGAAGGAAGAGGTAGAGCATCAAGTTTAGTGACAAGATTCTTGGGAGGATACTAGTGTCAAGGATTTGAGTCATGGTCTTGGTACTTATCAATTTAAGATCTAAAAGAACAATTTTGATCAGGTTTTCCTCTCAAGAGGTGAGAGGTTTCAGCCCTGGCTGGAGAAGCCTACATATTGTGTCACTTATATTTTATTATTCATATTGGTAATTTCCTTGATGAAAGAACACTTTAATAAGCTAAAAAACAAAATAATATAAGTAAAAGTGCATCACAAGCAATTATCAAGAAGAGAAATTGTTAACTTTGATTGCCCTAGATTTCTCAACATGGTATCAGATATTAGGCGTTGAAGAAAAGAAGGGGAAATCAAGAGAAAGTAGACACAAGAGAATCAATCTTCAAAAGAAAGGCATCAAAGCAATTTGAAGGTTATCAATGCAAAAATATTAAGATCTACATCAAAGAAATCCTAGATCGAAGAAGGAAGTAGGAAGAAAGACCGAAACCCTAGGAGCACTTCAAATATCATCACATCATCAAAGGAGTGAAAGCTCTTCAAGAAATGGGGACGAATAGAACATTCAAGAAGGATCGTGAATCAAGCCCTCTCTCATTAATCACTCAAGAATAAGATCCTCTATCAACATCGATATTAAGGAGGAAGCAAACAACAATCACTCAAGTAAATCTATGACTATATCTGTAAATATCAAAATGTATTTTTGCAAGGAAAGCAATATATTGGTTGGGGTTGTAAATTTCCTTGCATGGAAGAAAAGGACAAACTTAAATCTTATTGAGAATGAGATCACGAATCACATTAAGGGATTGATAACCCAGCCTCCAAAAGAATATACTCAAGCACATGCTAGATACATGAAAGGATAAGTGAGAGCCCAAAGGATTCTTATAGAATCTAAAAAAGACTCTCTAATCCCATATGTATCAAAATTGGAGACTGAAAAAGATATCTATGACAAATTGGTAGACTTGTTTTCTGTAGGTATTAAAGGAGAAGTAATATATCTAATGCAAGAACTCTACAAACTGAATATATCCAAGGAAGATGGAATAACCTCATACTTCAAGACGATAAAAAAAATTCTAGGTCAACTTCAAGAACTAGGAGAAGTGATGTTTGATAGAGAGATAAACGCAGTGGTACTAAATGCACTACCGAAATAATGGGGACACATCACTTCAAGTTTATATGGGAAGAAAGAGACTACCGCATTTCAAGATCTATAGTCACTCTGTAAGATCGAAGAAACCAGACTGAAGGCAAAGATTGATGTTTAACCAAGTGAGAAAAATCAAGCATATACTGTGATGACAAGAAGAAAAGTAAAATATGAAAATTTCAGTCCTCCAAAGAAAAGGAAGAACATGGACAGGATAAGATGCTATGGATGTCATGAACTTGGAAACTGTAGAACCAATTTTCCTAATCGTAGTAAGGACAAGAGGAATAGGGAAGAATCCCACATTATTAAAGAAGTGAAAGAACCTAAGTCAAAGAAGATTATGTTGGAAATAATACTGAGAAGGGGGGGGTGAATTAGTATTATCAGATCAATAATTTAATTTTCAAATCTGATTTGTATACACTACTTCAGCTTAGTGACCTAGTGTGTATACGCAACTGTACTTAATGCAACTGTTAGGTGTGGAGCCTGATTATCTTATGTATTCAAAAGTTTCAACCGGATGTATACCGTAGGAAGAATTTACACCCCTCCAAACAGGGGGGTGCGGGGGGGCTAATCCCCCTAGGCTGGGGGGTCTGGGGGCCAGCGGTCCCCCGGTGGGGGTTCAGGGGTAGTGTCCCCAAAGCTAAAAATATATGTAAAATTGCCTTGTAAAAGTCTAGTAATTTCTAGTCAATCTGGGCCGTTCATTAGGCGAATGATCTGATGGTAGAAGTTATGTTTAATTTAGGGTTTTTTGCCATAGAAGGCAACCCCTCACTATATATATGAGGGAATTGTATTGGAACTATGTAGATCTGTATTCTAGGTAAGAAAGAGAGAGGAGATTGAGAGCGAAGAGGGTGTTATAGCGGATCTGCTGTAGGTTGTATCTCTTCAGTTTGCTGGATAATATAATAAAAGAAGGACTGGCTGTTTCTTCATGGATGGAACCCAAACTAGGTGAACCGCATATATCTATGTCTCTCTTGTTTTATGCATTTTCTGTGTTTATATCTCTGCAATATTTTATGTGTTCCATTGCTCTGTAATATATAATTTTCTAATAATTGGTATCAGAGCCGAAGGTCTATTTGGCTAATAAAATCATAGGAGAGAAGGTTTCCTTGTTTGAGTGGGAGCAATGGCGGAAGATGGTAGGTTTAGGGTCAAAAAATTCAACGGCAAAAACTACCAGTTGTGGAAGATGCAGATGGAAGATTATCTGTATCAGAGAGATTTGTACCTACCATTGAGCGGAAAGACAAAGAAGCCGACGAGTATGACAAACACAGAATGAGATATTCTGGACAGAAAGGCACTTGGAACAATACGGTTGTGCCTAGCAGCGTCGGTAGTGTTTAATATTTCAAAGGAAACGACAACACAAGGTTTAATGTCGGCATTGGCCAAACTATATGAAAAACCCTCGGCCTAAAATAAGGTATTTCTTATGAAGCGTTTATTTAATATGAAGATGTCAGAAGGTGGATCTGTTGCAGACCATTTAAATGATTTTAATACAGTTACAAGTCAATTAAGTTCTGTAGGGGTAAATTTTTATGATGAAGTTAGGGATTTGTTATTTCTGTGCTCATTGCCAGAAAGTTGGAATGGTTTAGTTATGGCTGTTAGTAACTCTGTCTCTGGATCTAGTACTTTAAAGTTTTATGATTTTGTTGGTGCAATCCTTAGTGAGGAAATGCGACAGAAAAGCTCTGGTGAGACATCAGGTAATGCTTTGACTGCAGAGACTAGGGGAAGAAAAATGGAAAGATGAAAGAGCCCAGGATATCACAGTAAGTCAAGAAAAGGCGGATCCAAGTCCAGATTAGGGATAGTGTGCTGGAAATGCGGGAAGAAAGGACACCTGAAGAAAGATGACAAGTCTCGGAAGGGAAAATAAGGAGATGCATAGCAATAAACTAATCATGAAGCGAATGTAACAGGTGATGTGTTGCAATATGCTTTGATTCTTTCGTTGATGCCTGGGTGATAGATTCAGGGGCCTCATTCCATGCCACACCTGATAAGAAACATTTTCATGATTATGTTTAAGGAGATTTTGGACAAGTTCGATTGGGTGATGATAAACCCTATAAAATCATTGGAATGGGTACAACTTTCATAAAATAGCAAAATGGAAATCAATGGCTATTGAAGAAGGTAAGGCATGTTCTAGATCTGAAGAAAAATCTGCTTTCAACAGGGCAGTTGGGAGGTGAAGGTTGCATAACTACCTTCACAGATAAACCTTGGAAGGTCACTAAAGGATCCCTGGTAATAGGGAAAGGAGAAAAGGTTGGTACATTGTATTTATGCAATGGTATTTCTAATTCTGTTAATGCTTTAACCTCTACAGGAGAAGATACAACATTGTGGCATCATAGGCTAGAGCACATGAGTGAGAAGGGGATGCATATTCTTCACTCAAGAAATTTGTTACTAGGTTTGAAGCATGTTGATTTAAAATTCGATGAGAACTGTGTTTATGGAAAACAGAAGAGAGACAGATTCCTTAGAGTTGGGAAAGAAAAAAAGAGCAAAAAATTAGAGCTTGTGCATATAGATGTATGGGGACCTTCTCAGGTATCATCTCTTGGTGGCTCTCATTATTATGTTACTTTAATTGATGATGCAACCAAAAGAACCTGGATCTACTGTATTCGAAATAAATATGATGTATTTGATACTTTCAAGAAATGGAAAGTTTTGGTTGAAAATGAGATAGTGAAAAGGTTGAAGTGTCTCAGATTAGATAATGGAAGTGAATATTGCAGCAAAGAGTTTGATAGGTACTGTTCAGAGAATGGAATTCGTAGAGAGAAGACAGGTCCAGGAACACCACAAGAAAATGGTGTGTTAGAAAGGACGAACAGGACAATCATGGAGCATGCAAGGTGCACGAGATTGCATGCAGGATTGCCTTTACAATTTTGGGCAGATGCTGTAGATACTTCTGTTTATTTAATAAACAGAGGGCCTTCAAGTTCCTTGGATGGTGGTATTCTAGAGGAGGCATGGATAGGTAAAAAGGTAAACTACTCATTTTTAAAGACTTTTGGTTGTGAAGCCTTTGTCCACATTAACAAAGAAAATAGAACAAAGCTTGAGGCAAAATCAAAGAAATGTACCTTTATTGGATATGGTGTTAATGATTTTGGTTATCGCTTATATGATTATGAAAATCAAAAAATCATTAGGAGCAGAGATGTAATATTCAATGAAAAGGTCTTGTATAAGAATCAGCTGCAGGAAAAGAAACAAGAAAAAGAAAATAGAGAATACAAAGTGCTTGACGATATCACAAGAAAAGTGATGGTGCTTGAAAATCAAAATGACCAGTGGCCAGAACAACAACCACAACATCAACAAGCATTTCAAACACCTGAAAATGGTGTTAGAATATCTACCAAGATAAGTAGACTCCTTCATTATATTATGTATTGTTGAATGATTCTGGTGAACTAGAATGCTATGAAGAAGCAGTGCAGGTGGAAACTAGGAAGAAGTGGGAGCAAGCCATGAAAGAAGAGATGGAATCCTTAGCACATAACCAAACTTGGGACTTAGTCAGGTTGCTTGCAGGTAAAACAACATTGCAGAATAAATGGGTTTACAAGCTGAAGGAAGAAGATGGAGGAAAATAGAGGTACAAAGCTATACTTGTGGTGAATGGGTTTCCACAAAAGAAAGGCATTGATTTTGATGAAATATTTTCTCCTGTTGTTAAAATGACTTCATTCAGAACTATTTTAAGTCTAGTAGTAGTTGAAGATTTTCATCTTGAGTAGTTAGATGTAAAGACAACCTTTCTCCATGGGGATTTTGAGGAAGAGATATATATGCAGCAACCATAAGGATATGAGGTAAAAGGGAAGGAGAAACTAGTGTGCAGGTTGAAGAAGAGCTTGTATGGCTTAAAACAGGCTCCAAGGCAGTGGTATCTAAAATTTGACAGGTTTATGTCTGAACAAGGTTATACTAGATGTCACTCTAATCATTGTGTTTATCTCAAAAGGAAAAATGATGGTAGCTATATTATATTGTTATTGCATGTAGATGACATGCTTGTTTCAGGTTCTAACATGTAGGAAATGAATGTGCTCAAAAAGAAATTGGCAAACTCATTTGCAATGAAGGATTTGGGTGCTGCAAAACAAATCCTTGGTATGAGAATAACTAGAGACAGGAAGAATCACAAATTAACATTGTCTCAAAGTGAGTACATAGAAAAGGTGTTGAAAAGGTTTAATATGCAAAATGCAAAACTAGTTAGTATACCTTTGGCTAGAAATTTCAATTTAAGTAAGGAGGCGTGTCCCAAGACTCAGGAAGAAATGGATCATATGTCTAAAGTTCCATATGCATTAGCAGTTGGAAGCTTAATGTATGCAATGGTCTGTACAAGGCCTGATATTGCACATGCAGTGGGAGTTGTAAGAAGGTACATGAAAAATCCAGGAAAAGAACATTGGATGGTAGTGAAGTGGATTCTCAGGTATTTGAGAGGTACCAAAAATCAAGCATTATGCTTTGGTGGTTAAAACATTGCTCTACAGGGATATGTTGATGCAGATATGGCAGGTGATATAGATAACAGGAGGAGAACAAAAGGGTATGTGTTTACTATAGGTGGAACAACTTTCAGTTGGGTTTCAAAAATCCAAAGTGTTGTTGCACTTTCAACAATAGAAGCAGAGTGTGTGGCTGCTACAGAGGCTAGTAAAGAAATGATTTGGTTACAAAGGTTTTTGGATGAATTGGGAAAGAAGCAGGAGTTGGGCAGGTTATACAATGACAACCAAAGTGCCATACATCTTGCAAAGAACTCTGCATTTCATTCCAATACTAAACATACATATCTCAAGTACCATTTCATACAGTCAGCATTGGAAGATGGACAGTTGAAGCTGGAAAAGATACACACTAGCCAGAATCCTGCAGATATGCTAACAAAAGTTGTAACCAGCGAGAAACTGAGAATTTGCTCAGTTTCAGTTGGTCTTCAAGTATGATGAAGAAGATGAGAAACAACCAGGTCTAAAGTGGAGTCATTGTTTAGCAAATGAAGCAGCGGTGGAGTTGCTATAATCAATCTCCAAGTGGGAGATTGTTAGGTGTGAAGCCTGATTATCTTCTATATTCAAAGGTTTCAGCTGGATGTATACCCCAGGAAGACTATACACCCCTCCATGTAGGGGGGGCTTATCCCCCTCGCGGGGGTCTAGGGGGGCTAATCCCCCCCCGCTGGGGGGTCCGGGGGCCAGTGGTCGCCCGACGGGGGTTCAGGGGCAGTGTCCCCCAAGCTAAAAATAGATGTAAAATTGCCTTGTAAAAGTCTAGTAATTCTAGTCAATCTGGGCCGTTCATTAGGCAGATGATCTGACGGTAGAAGTTATGTTTAATTTAGCGTTTTTTCCCTAGAAGGCAACCCCTCACTATATATATGAGGGAATTGTATTGTGTCTATGTAGATCTATATTCTAAGTAAGAAAGGGAGAGGAGATTGAGAGCGAAGAGGGTGTTACAGCGGATCTACTGTAGGTTGCATCTCTTCAGTTTACTGGATAATATAATAAAATAAGGACTGGCTGTTTCTCTTTGGACATAGCCCAAACTGTGTGAACCACGTATATCTATGTCTCTCTTTTTTTATGCGTTTTATATGTTTATATTTATGTAATATTTTATGTGTTCCATTGCTCCATAATATATAATTTTCTAACAACAACCAGCATATATGCAGAGATCTTTTGATTTACCCAAATTATCATGCATTGAACTTTAACCAGTATATCAGGAATTCATTGGATAGTGCAGTAAATATAGAATGAAGCATCACACATAAGAAACACACATGAACACCAAGATATAAGGTTGAAACCCAATGTGGGTGAAAACCACCTACTGAAATAGTTTTTGTCTTCTTTTAATAATAAGAAAATTCTGTTTACAAGTTTTGTACTGGTGCAGTCTTATACCAGTATGTAGGTTTCTACCCACAGAAGGCTACAACCTTCTCTTTTTCTCCAACTTCTACTGGAAGGGAGCTACAACCCCCTAGCTCTTTTACTAACTGATATGTTAACTAGTACGTAGGTGCTAGCCTATAGAAGGCTATAATCTTCTCTCCTCTTCCAGGGACCACGTTTCTTAAATTTTCAGATTGGATCCATTAACAACATCATTCAATCATCAAATATATTTGTATCAACCAATCTCCTTTTGAACCAACCACATCCAAATCAATCAATAACTCCATCAATCTGATCATTCAAAATGCTATCACCAGAATATAGTAACCAAAACCCAAGCCAGAACCCAAAACATTGCAATAGAAAACAGAAGTAACTAAAACATATTTTATAAGGTATACACTACTTCCATGTGTCGAACCTACGTGCATACACGCTTTCCTCAAAGAGAACCTATGTATACGCTGCTTTGATATGTAGAGCCAACGTGTATATGCCCCTTTTCTAAAGTTAACCTGCGTACATATATGTAAATGATGATTTAAAAATTATAGCTATTCCAGACTTCAGTCATACCCAGATCATATCATTTACAGAATAATATATGTGTCAGTATTCAGATCTAGAATATTCATGAGAAAAAACACATAACGATAGTTCATTGTATGCCTCAAGATCTTGATCTATCATTAGATCTAGTTCCTCATCATCTACTAAGGTTCATCCTTGGTTCAGATCCAACAACACACCATAACCCAATAACCTGCATACTAGATCTCACACTTCATCAGATATTTGATACTTGCACACCCTGGCCTAATGATCTTCTCCTCCTTTTATAGTTTGTAGGAATTTCTCAATACCATGGATCAAAACCACTTAGGACCAATATCTTGGACCAAATACCTAGGGTCAATACCTTGGACCCGATACCTTGGACTAATACCATGGATCAAAATACCATGGACTAAATACTTCGGACCAAAAGCTTAGTTTTCCAAGGTATACATGCTTTTCCTTTTGTGAAAGTGCGTGTGTACATATATGTGACTTGTATACAGTGAACCTGTGTGTACCTCTCTTTCTTCATCCTATGAAGTCTGATCTGTAACTCTGTGATGTTAACCTGTTGTACAATGATCTGTCATTTGAGTGAGTTGCCTTCTGAATTGATCCCTTGAAGCTACCCTACATTTCATCACATCTGTAAACACTACTGTCATGCTTTCTGTCACATCTGATATCTCTTTTATAGATTCATCTAGTTACCATATACAAGTGAGTTGTTGTTCTGCTACAAGTGGGTTGCCATCAAGTACAACACATACATCATAATGCCAACAATCTGCCCGTTTGGACTTGATCGCAACAACAACCACACCAAGTCACTCTCCCCCTTTGACATCGAGGGCAAAGGGTCATGCTCCCCCTGAGCGCATGATGAATTCTCTAATATGCTGAAGGTGCTGATTGAGCTCCCATGATCGAGTCCATGCTCCCCCTAAGCATAAGCAAAGTATGCAAAAATATATTCTAAAAGAAGAACATGATTCTATACATAAATGACCTTCCTATCACCAATGACTCATACATACATACATCTCCCAATCAAATGGGGATATACCAAATTTGACATATCCACCCAACCAAGTGGGGATATACCAATTGTTTATACAAGAAATATTACATCATCTGTCCCATGCATAGTGGGGTTACAAATTAGGTATTTTCATGACATTTACATTAAATGATATACATGACATATATAACAGAGACTAAATATCTTAAACAAGACCATGATAGTCATCAGCAACTATATCAACAACATTTGTTAATTAGCATCCAGACCAACAAACATGTTCTCCCCCTGAACTTGTTCCACCTGAGAAAACAACTATGTGGATATGTACCAATATATTCTAAGGTAATGACAACAATGCATTATATGCTCCCCCTGAACCTGTGTCAAATGTTCACTGTCAGATCTGATAATTTCATATATCAAAAGAGTTATCAAGGCATCATCATCAATCATATATACATCAAGTTATCAACTAATTATGAGAGCCAATATATTTCCACATGTCATCAATAGATTGTAACCATCATCAAGCAGAGTAGATAATTCACTAAACCATATCAGACCACTCTTCTCTTGAGTCTGGCCCACTACTTTTCCTCAAACCAACATATACGTGATTGTACCCATAGAAACTAGCATATGTAGGCGACTACGCTTCATGTAACTCGCGTATAACCTCCTTTATTTGAAGAAAATAGGATTTAATAGTAGGATGATGCAAAAAATACTCCTAGCTTTTGTCTGAGATATTCAAATGTCTCTCTGGGCAGTGGTTTAGTGAATATATCAACAACCTGTTCTTTGGAGGGAACATACTTCAATTTGACCTTTTGTTCAAGCCTTGTTCACGTAGGAAATGATATTTGATGGGTATGTGCTTGGTCTTGGAGTGAATGACTGGATTCTTTGAAATACTGATGGCACTTGTATTATCACATAGAATGGAGATGGGTGGAGTACATGTGATCTGAATATCTTGCAAAGTTTGCATCATCCAAACTAATTGTGTGCAACAAGATGCAGCAGCCACATATTTTGCTTCAGCTCTAGATAATGCAATTGAAATTTGTTTCTTGCTAAACCAAGACACTAACTTGGAACCCATATAGAAGAACCCAGATACGCATAAGAAGAACCCAGATCTGTGAGCTATTAGTTATTGGAGGTGTTTTCTACTCTTTCTTCTATTTTTGCATGAGTAGATCTGTGGCTCTTGCTGCGGTGTACAATTTAGTTATTGAATAGATCTGCAGTATATGTTAGATCACCGTAGATTTGGTTAGCTCTTGTGGCCTTCTCTTCAGCAATCTTTTATACGCAGCGCGAGAGCATTCTCCAGATGGCTCCCAGCTTCGCAAAAATAGTTGCTGGCTCAGTTCCGTCCACCTCTGGGGGGCAAGCTCCAGCCCATATCGTGAGTGAAGCCCCAGCTCCCACTGTCCAGGTGGTCCAGGCCTCACTCGATGAGGCTTTGAAGTTCTCTGAAAGTGCTCTAATTTGTCGATTCAATGGTTTTTGGCCGCGGCTAACAGCTCTACACAATTGGATCTCGGAGGTATGGAAGCCTCTAATCCCTGATGCAATTAATATCTATCCCTGTGCTAAGGGTTTCTTTATAGTAGATTTTGAAAACCCTGAAAGCAGACAATGTATTCTAGATTCCGGCCCTTGGTTTTGGGAAAAATCAGGCCTATTCATGAGGCCATGGAACCCATCTTTCGATCCCTCAACAACAGTCATAACCTCAACACCAGTTTGGGTGAGACTGCCAAACCTACCCTTGCATCTCTGGAATTTCTCTTCGCTAAAAGCCATTGGAAATGCAATTGGAAAATTTTACTGCAGGTGCCCAGAAACAGAGGAATATGCCAGAACCACCTATGCACGCATCTGTGTGGAAATGGACTTCAGTGCCGGATTCCTAGCTGAAATACATCTAACAAGTAAAGACTATGTGTGGAATCAGAAACTCGATTATGAAAGTGTCCTCTTCAGGTGTCGATCCTGCTTTGAGACAGGCCACCTAGCCAAAAATTGCCCAAAATCCTCCCAGAAAAATTATGCTAGAAAAAATCACCACAGATCTACATGGTGGGAAGGAGCACAGAGAGAACACTACACTGTCATCAAAGAGGAATACTCTCGAGAAAACTCTAAATCACAAGAAATCGGGCAAGAGAGAAACCTCTTTCAAGACAAGCAGGGGGAAAGCCCTGCCCAACAATAAAAGAGTGAACTGGACAACCCCTCAAGCATCAACAGTTATGAGGACTCGAATACCACACAAAATAAATCTTCATTTAAAAGTGATGCAGATCTCCTAGACCAAACTTCTTCTCCGACTATCTTCAAAAAGATGAACACAGTGGATCACAAAGCTAAGACACCAATGTCCCAAGAATCAGAAGAGATGAAAGAGATGCAAGATAAAGAATGTTGGAAGACCGTAGAGAAAAAAAGAAATCTACAACACCAATCTCGCCAAGAAAGACGAGGAGCCAGAGAATTAGAAACTAAGAAAATTATAGGTCCAATAGACCAATTTGGTCTCAGTGGATGTTAACCATCATCATCATCATCATCAGAATGCACCACCACTAGTGATTTTTATGTCATCAACACTTCTTGCCCAATCCGCATCTGTATATGCATGAAGGGTAAGATCTGTATCCCTAGGATACCATAAACCAAAGTTTTGTGTTCCTTGAAGATATTTGAAAATCCTTTTGACTGCGTGAAGATGTGATTCCTTTGGATTTTCTTGGAATCTTCCAAATATTCTCACTGCATGCATGATGTCTGGTCGGGTACCTGTTAGATAAAGCAGACTGCCAATCGTGGATCTGTAATTTGGTTGATGTACTGCTGCTGATTCATCGTTTGAGATAAGACCACATCCTGTTACCATTGGGGTACATACTGGTTTAGAATCTTCCATGCCATACTTTTTCAGGATTTGTTTGAGATATTTGGTTTGTGAGAGAAAAATACCATCTTTGTTTTGTTGAACTTGTAGACCAAGAAAATAGGTAAGCTCACTAAGCAAGGACATTTCAAATTCTCGCTGCATTACTGAAGCAAAATTCTGACTCATGGATTCTTCATTGCTACCAAAAATGATATCATCAACATACAAAAAATTTATTAGCAATTTATTAGTGTCCATATTTGTATATAGATTGCTATCTGCTGACCCCTTTGAAAAACCCTGTTGGTGGAGATATTTGTCAAGACGGTAATACCATGCGCTTGGTGCCTGTTTTAAACCATAGAGAGCCTTTCTGAGTTTGCATACAAGTTTCTCATAATTTCCAAGAATGAATCCTTCTAGTTGTTCAATATAGACTTCTTCTTCTAAGTCTCCATTAAGAAAGGTAGATTTTACATTCATTTGGTATACTTTGAATTTCTGAAAACTAGAAAGAGAAAGAAACATTATTATGGCTTCAAGTCTAGCAATAGGTGCAAAAGTTTCTTCAAAATCTATACCTTCTTGTTGAGCATGTTAAACACACACATGGCAGAAAGAGTATGAAAGATAAAACATGAGAGCACATTTATTAACAAATGATATACATTTATAGTACATGGTGTGACTGTTGGGTTCCACATCCCAAGGTCTCTTGGACTTCCTTACTCTATTCCTCTTCCACACTAACCCTTAGAGGATTACGTGTCTAACATTGCCCCCTTAATATGAAGGGTTATGTATGAGTCCAAGAAGAGAGATATAATACAAAATGTGCAAAAAATGCATGGTAGCACTAGGCTGAATGTGCTCTCTGAAATGTTGGTATAAAGGGTGGTGGTTTAAGGATGACCACCAACACTAGAATGCTTAGTGAAGTTCTTGGAACTCTTCCAATTCTGGCATGAAGCTCAAGTCTTCTGCTAGAGTAAGTGTTCTTGATGTTTTGAAGAGGGAAACCTTCAACCATGAAAGGGAGGTCTCACCCTGCATAAAAGGGAGAACTTCAACCTGAAAAGGGAAGTCTCAACCTGTGATGGTTTAAGGATTACCAACAACTTTGGAATGCTTAATGTAATTCCTGGTACTCTTCCAAATTTGGCAAGAAGATGAAGTCTTCTACTAGAGGAAGTGTCCCCAACTCTATTCTTGGAATTCTTCCGAAAATGGCAAGAAGCTGAAGTCTTCTGCTAGAGGATGTGTCCCAGATTACCAACTAAAGGCATGCTAAGGGGCATCTTTGTCTCTGGCTACAACTCTGAAACTTGTGTGGCAGGTTGTGGCTCAGGCTCGCTTGATGTGACTTTGAAGCTTATAGATAACCATCATTTCCCCCCCTGTCAGATACAAGGTGAGATGATCGAGAAAACTCAACTATAAGGCTGTTCAATACTCTTGAACAAGTTTTGACATGTGACTGAAATATTTTCTTGGCTGTTGATGCCCATTACCAAGAAGCAATCCATCCAAGATGAATGTTTGTTCTTGCAGGAGGTTTGTTTCTGAAGCATCTATTTGAAGAATGATTGGTTTTATGACAGTGCTTACATGGATGAAGATCAACAGTGATCTTTCAGATGTCCAAATTGGTCATAGTGTTGGCATTTCACAATTTGTTGTTGTTGCTGTTGATATGGAAGAGGGGCAGAATCTGGAACAATTGGAGGTGAACTGTCATGAAGAGCAGGTGAAGATGAACCGTCCTAAAGAAATCCAACACTTTGAAATTGGATTGGTTTGGAGTAGTCTGGAATATGAAAGTTCAAGTCCTTGTCATATCCAAGACTAGTTTTGTGCCTGTTATGGACAAGCTCTTCCCGAGGTCTAATGATGGGCATGAGAAGAGTAGGCTGAATTTCTACATCTGCATGTACAACTGCTGCTTTATTGGGTACTAAATCTGAATGAACTGTAACAATATTGACTTGCTGTTGATGGGTTGCTATCTCAATGTCTTGAACATAAATAGGTTCAGAATGATGATTCCTTTGTTTTAATTCTTCTTGATGTAGCTAAGATTCAAGCTGCAAAAAATCAATGTTTTCTTGTGCATGTTGTAAAGATGTTTGAATATCTCTGAGAGTGTCTTTGCTAACTTTAACTGTGCTTCCACCAGT